>CM031592.1:13617388-14283313 GCA_018467065.1 Ephestia elutella | reverse complement strand
CTCCAGTACTCAAAATTTCAGCTATTTGGTTATCCCGTGTCTCGCGGGATTATATTAGGTACTCGTAGTACAGTCGCGGTGTTAAAACAGAAAATGCTCGTCAGTTTGGTAAACTTTTTCAAAGGTACCATTTCCATATTTCTTATAGTTTAGCTGTTCTGTTAAGGTTCTTCATCAGGTGTTCCAGTTTTCAAAATCAATTATAGCCATATATACAACAAAAAAGTTTATTTCAAATTCGTCCAGTAGATATTGCGTGAAACGCGTACATACATACAGACAGACAGACGGACAGACTGACAGACAATAAAATCCAAAAAATTGTTTTACATTATTCTTTTTAATTTTAAGTGTCCCTCTATCCATTTCAGTCAAAAATACTAAATGTACAGACAAAATATTTTTACTGTTTTATTATATACCCACGACCAACGCACGACCCCTTTAAGCTGTTAAAAATCAGAAATCACCAAAATGGCGCAGCGCCATCTATTGGAAACATGAGAAATAATTTAGCTTACATTGTACGGATGGCTATCGAATACGTAATACATACATAATGGTCATCTCTTTTTCGTGCAGACTCAGTGGATTACGATTTATTGCAAAAATTTACATAGGAACTACGTTTAAATTAGGATAATATTATATAATCTGTGGTTTCAATTAAATCACTTTAAAGACGCCATTCTCATTTTATCAACGCCATCTATTGGATATTTTTGTTGGCACAATTAGTAGATGACCGGAAATAAATTTGCAAATGAATTTATTTGTTTCTTTTCAAAATAAAAAAAAAGTAAGAAAATAATTCTAGAAAACAAATAAAAACGAAAACAAAAAATTATTGTTTGTGGCAGAATTCGATTCAGCTACTTCCAGCCACTTTCTTGAAACATTTCTTTACTAAAATATTTAAAAAAATATAGAATTCTAAAAAAAAAAACGAATACAAAACGAAAAAAAAGTAAGTAAAAAGAAGTCATGTCTACCTGGATTCGAACCCTCTACTTAAAAAAATTGATCCGCGATCTCTACCGACAGGACCAACATGCGTTGTCTGTAGCGGGCGAAATTTCAAATGGGATTTGTCTATAGGTACGCAAATTCACCACTTTTTTTGGACTGTAAGGGTTGAAATTGTGAACAACCCTTTCTTATGTGGGCAGTATATAGTATAATAAAGACACTAACCAAATTACACGTTTATAGCTTTTATAGTTTCTGTTTTGTGATGATAAATTAGTTTACCTCCCCCTTTTTACCCCTTTAGAGGTTGAATTTCAAAAAACGCTGAAACACGCCATTGGTTATTTTTGTTGAGAAGTATTCTTGCCAAGTTTCAAGTAAATCAGTGAAGATTTTAATTTTTTTTCATACAAACTTTGCCCTCAATTTTAACCCCCTTAGGGGTCTAATTTTGAAAAATCCTTTCTTATCTGAGCACTACGTATTAACATAAAACTTCGGTCCAAATTTCAAGTTTATAGCTTTTATGGTTTAGGCTGGGCGTTGATTTATCAGTTAGCCTTGTTCTTTTATATATATATATAGAATATAGATATAGATATATAGATATATAGAAGATAGAAGATAGATAACAACCGGTCTTGCGCTACCCGCATTCAGCGGCTTCTCGCGACTTTGACCAAGTCGTCGGTTTAACCCCTAAGTCTGTGGTTTAACCGGTAGTTGAAAGAAAAGCAGATTATGAATCTCGCAAAAGTGACTTTTAATTGCACTCGTGTTTTTAAAGACCTCGCTACGCTCGGGCTTCAAACTTACACTCGATGCAATTAAAAGTCACTTTCTGCTCGATGCAACAATCTACTATTTCCTTCTTCTAGTACTACGTCAAATAAAGAATACTAGGTTGACCTTTTTCTTTTTCCACAGATTTATCCGATACAAATGAGGAAGAGGTAACGGAAACTAAAAGAGAAACCAGGAGAAGGGGTAAAGGCTTCACAATAAAAAAGAACATGAAGGGCGAAACTCAATTGCATGTTGTAAGTTGATTGAAATATCAATAAGTATTTTGCCTACATTCATACTATTATAATATACTTTCAATTCAATCCATAGAACTACCTACAAGTCTGATTTGAATTTTTTTTTCTGTGTATTCCCAAAATTCCCCAGGGAGCAAAGCCGTAGGGCACAGCTAGATTCATTAACGACCGAGCCAGCGAAGCGAACGAGTCGCAATATCAGGAACGGCACATTTTACTTATCAGGATGTGTGTTTGTTGTCGCATTTTTGAACGGATCTTTATGAAGCTTGGCACACGTGTTCCTGGATTTATTTGTAATTTTTTGTCGTCAGCTTTTTTGATGTGAAACTTGTTATAGCGTTAAACGGATTTCAACCATATTTGGAGTAAACGTTGTACGCGTTTTCCCACAGATTTTTATGAAAAAAAATCAAAAAGGGGAAAAGGGGGGAAATTGTACCTAGCGTTACTAATGGGCCTCTGTCGAAAAACATACATATATTTGTTGTGTGTGATAGCTAGACAGGTTTTAATAGTAGATTTTACAACAAGTGCACAAAACGAATCATTTTTATCCGAGACTTTTAGCATGTCGAGGATAAAAATCGTTTTGTGGACGAGTTATAAACTCTGCTTTTCACTTCGATTGCGAGGAAATAAATCAAATTGAAGAAATTAATAAACGCACGAAAAAACAAGAGCTTGTTTCCCGCCGCTTAATTTTTTTAAATCTTTTTTTTTTTTTTTTTTATAACATAGGGCGGCAAACGAGCAAGCGGGTCACCTGATGGTAAGCGATCACCGCTGCCCATGGACTACTGCAACACCAGGGGTATCACAAGAGTGTTGCCGGCCTTTCAAGAAGATGTAGACTCGTTTTTTGAAGGTTCCAATGTCGTATCGGTTCGGGAATACCGCCGCAGGAAGTTGGTTCCACAGTTTGGTCGTACGTGGCACGAAGTGTCTTTTAAAACGTACGGTGGTTGACAGCCAGTCATCCAGATGGTATGGATGAAACTTCAGCCTGTGACGGATGGTACGGTGGTGAAATTCTGCGGCAGGTATTACGTCGAACAATTCATCAGAGCACTCCCCATGATACATTCGGTAAAGAATGCACAAGGATGCGACATCCCTACGCAGAGCCAGAGGATCGAGACGGCTGACGAGATTCTCGTCATCGACGATGCGAATCGCACGACGTTGAACGCGGTCTAAAGGGAGAAGTTGGTATTGAGGTGCCCCAGCCCACAGATGGGAACAGTATTCCATATGCGGCCTAACTTGTGCCTTGTATAGCTGAAGGCGATGCGCCGATGTGAAATACTGCCTTGCTCTGCCTAGGACACCCAGTTTTTTGGAGGCCAACTTAGCCTTTTCCTTAAGATGACCGCGAAATTGAACGTCGCACGAAATCTCGACGCCTAGAATTTCGATCTTCGGCCGCGTATCTAGTGAAGCGCCTTGGAACGAAGGAGATACGACGAAGGGGCTTTTTCGCGGTGAACGCACAAACTTGTGTTTTTTTGGGGTTAAATTGGACCAAGTTGCAGTGACCCCAATTTGAAACCTGGTGTAATGAAGTTTCAACCTCAGACACAAGTTTTGTTCGACACTCGGAGACGCGCGCCCGAGAAATGTTAGCTTGACCGGTATAAGAGGTGTCCACCGTGCTATCATCCGCATAACAATGAATGCTGCTGGATTGAAGCATATCATTGATATGCAAAAGAAAGAGCGTCGGGGACAGAACACAGCCTTGAGGGACACCAGCATTCACGGGCTTGTATTCGGAGCATGAACCGTCAACAACGACTTTAATGCTGCGCCCTGTGAGGAAACTGGTAACCCATTGGCATAATTTCTCGGGCAACCCGTAGGAAGGAAGCTTCGATAGAAGGGCTTTATGCCAGACCCGATCGAAGGCTTTCGCCATGTCCAAACTGGCCGTCAGGGCTTCCCCCTTACTCTCAACCGCTTTCGCCCATTTATGGGTCAGGAATACCAAAAGATCGCCAGCAGACCGTCCATGACGAAATCCGTACTGGCGATCGCTTATAAGCTGGTGCTCCTCGAGGTACAACAGGAGCTGGCGGTTTATAATGGACTCCATTATTTTGGAGAGCAAGGAGGTAATGGCAATGGGCCTGTAATTGCCAGGGTCAGAGCGATCACCTTTTTTGGGTATTGGGTGGACTAAAGCAATCTTCCATGCAGACGGGACGACGCCTAAAGAGTAGGAGTGTCGAAAAAGACGCGTCAAGACCGGAGCCAACTCAGGAGCGCAAGTTTTGAGCACAACGGCAGGGATTCCATCGGGTCCATTAGACTTGTGGACTTCGAGGGAGAGAAGTGATTTGCGTACAGTTTTTTGAGTAAACCGGATGTCCGGCATAGTACTCGCGCAACGTGGTATAGTCGGAGGAGGCTTCCCACCGTCTTACATCTTACGACATTGATAGGCATGGGCTGCAGTCCTATACAGCCTACTATTAAATTAATTTTGTAATAATATTCTTAAATTAATTAAATAACATACCGTACTTGAGTTTAAATTTTTAATATCTTTTATGTCTTAAAAAACACATAAGGCAAATAAATTAAAAGTTAATATTATAAAATAACAAATTCTATCTATGAACTTTTTATCGTGTTTGGCTGTATGGCTCATTTTCTTTGCCTTAATATAGATACATTTATGAGTAGATACGTTAATGCCCTTGTGCACAAAATTCGATTTTGTGCAGCCTACATCCTGCACAAATAAGCACTTTCAGAGCATGAGAAGTGAAAATAATATATCCTTTCCCAGGCATGTATATCCGGCAACAAATTATTAGCGGAGCGTCTGATAGCCAAAGGTCACCCAGTGAATGTGAGAGACAACGCGGGCTGGTTGCCTTTACACGAAGCATGCATACACGGTCATGTCGAAGTGGCTAATATATTGATTGACAGTGGTGCTAATGTTAATGACCGGGGAGGCTCTAACTGTGATGGTAAGCTGATTAATGTATGATAAATGATGTATCTGCATGATAAATGATGAATAAATAAATATATACAAACAAATCACACAAATTGAGTTAGCCCCAAAGTAAGTTCGGGACTTGTGTTATGGGAAACTATATGATGACGATGTGTCTGCGTATTAATGTGTCTGTATGTGTTCTTTTTCCTCGTAATATAGGTGGGAAATCCCTTCGATCAATAATTCACCTAGATTAAAGGTCTCTACAAAATCAAAGCGAAAAACAGTCTGTGTTGATTGAATATATTTATACCTTCCATCAAAAATTTACCTTAAGTCTAAGTAATAAATATCGTAATTCAATGGACCGTACTGTCAGTAATAAGAGCACACGCATATTGAGTGTTCTTAGATCTCGGGTCGTTTCCAAAGCTGTTACCTTTTAATCTTGGTGTATTGTTGATTGAAGGGGAAGCCAGTGTAAGCACCAGATGGATCATCAGTCCCCATTCTGGGACTGTTTCACCCAGTTCCTTAGACCTACAAATATGTGCTCTATTGTGACCCAAATTAGTTTTATCCTGCTATATGCTTTTCTTTATTTATTTTAGGAATAACTCCATTGTATGACGCAGCAAGCAATGGCCACTTAGATGTCGTACAATTGCTATTAGAAAAAGGTGCTATTCCTTCCCTGAAAACGGACTTTGGTGAAACACCTCTAAATGTTTTACAAAAATGGCGGACAGGCACTATATTGACTAAAGACGAGGAAAATATGTACAATAACATTTGCAATAAAATACATAACCTGATAGATAAAACTAATACTAATGACAAAATTGAGCAGGTACTCAATAGATCTAAATCTAAAACTCCAGTCAAAGCAATCAAAGATAAAACTCCACCAAGCACTTCAAAAATGACTAGTAGAATTAGAGAAATAGTATCGCCATCTTTTAAAAGACGCAATATAATCGACGATGATAGTGACGAAGATATGGATTTATCGCAAAATATAAGAAATCAAGTGGCTTTTCCTTCAGATGATTCAAATGACTCAGACTCAAGTGATGGTAGATCAAATAAATCTTTTAAAGACAAAAGTAAGGACAAAAGCGAAGGAGTTGATGAATACAGAAGTGCTATATCTGCTTTGAGAAATAGAAACATTGATGAATTACCTGAAGTAGATGTTAAGAAGTCTAAACCTAAACCAGCATTACTTGACCCCGAAGAAGTGGACGATGACTGGTTAGATGATGATTTAGGAATAAATAAGTCAAAGAGAAGAAAACTAAGTGATCCTTTAACAACTATAACAACCAAGAAACCGACGTATGATAGTATAAAAGACACTGTAGACACTTTAAACAGAATTGAACCTCTGACAGATAATAATAGTTTGAAACGCAAATCTCGTGTAAGCAATGTTGTAGATATAAGTGAAAATAGTTCGGATTCTAGCGAAAATGTCTGTCCTAAGAAAGCAGCAGCTGATTCTATGAGAAGTATAAGGAACGAACTTAATGATTCGAAGTCTAAAGACAGTAGAGAGAATATGAGAAAAAGATGGAAAACTCAAAGTACATTATTGAAAGCTGGTTTTCAAAGGAAAAGAGATGACGAGTCAAGTAACAGTGGAAGTGACAGTGAATTTTCAAGAAAAAATGATTCTTTCAGACGATCGTCAACACCATTGTTTTCCCGCAAATCTTCTAGTGAAAATTTTGGGTACAATAATGATGGTTTCGGTACGGTTCAGAATTCAATGAATATAGTTCAGAATATGAATCCAAATGTAGTGCAACCAATGAATGTGATACAACCGATAAATATAGTGCAACCTTCTAAAAATGGTCGATCTATAAAGACTCAAATTTTGGCACCCGCAGCAGTTAAAGTACAAGTGGAGGACAAAGTATTGTTGATATCATTGAAACTGGATACGATAAACAGGTTGACAATCAGCTGGCTGGTTGAAGAAGTCAAATCTAGATATTATAAGTGAGTATTATTATTTTTTTTGTAGGATTGATGTCCCAAAAGATTCCGGCTTGTAGGGATAATTTAGAATCTAAATTAGATAGCTCTTCGGAGATTATTTTTGGAAAAAAAATGTAGCTTTTGTTTGACCCATTGAATTATAAATAAATATGGAACTGTAACTCTCATACGACGAACGCTCAAATCTTGGTTCCATTTACGCAAACAAATGTACTTAAATACAACAAGACACTCACACATTCTCATAGAAAAAGCTAGTACACGATTGGGCGCGTCAAGGTCACGGGGCGGAGTCAACACACCGCGGCAGCCGGCTACCGCTCAAACAAACGGCCAGCCGCTTAGCGTTTGAAGTCTCGGCACAGAATTAATATAAGTACTACGTAGTCTCGGCAAAGGAAAGATAGGTAATTCCGCTGTTCTTCATATCTGTGTGATTTCCACACCACTTTACGACACACGATGGCCTATTTTTGATAATTAAACTTGCGAAATTACTCGATGATACGTACAATTGACACTTATGCGTTAGGTACAAGTACAACCGTTGAACTCGCTGCGCCACGGCGAACTGAGGCGAAGTGAGGTGTCTATTTTACGCCCCGCCCACCGAGGTTCCTATTTCGTGGAACCATTTTTTTGGCGTTGTTAGAGTTCTATTAGTTCGTTGGTTTGACCTTAATTCTTTTATAATATCCATACCTTAAAATCGGTTTAGCCGTGACAGTGTAACAGACAGAAAGACAGATTTTTGGATTTATGATAGTACTAGCATGGGCCCAGGACTTCTTTCCCGTGGGAATTTCTCTTAGTGCTCCCCTCTCCCTAGGAGTGTCGTTCAGTAGTTTTGGCTGTGCGTTGTCTGTAGGGCATGCATTTCGAAATTTCGAAACTTCATAATTTCGAAATTTCGGACTATATTTGCATGCCACGTAATTTCGAAATTTGCACCTGTACATTCCGAAATTTCGAAATCTTTTTTTTAAATTTTTTTTTTATTAAATATGGGTTTGCTTGACCACAATCTTGCCCGAGAACAGAGATGAGGGCTACGGTGGTGTAGCAAGCTTATCCAGAAGCAGCCTATTTATTACACGACTGACCAAAAAAGGAGTGTTATGTTTTCAGGGTTCATGTATGTATGTATGTATGTATGTAAGTTTCTTTATTCCACCATAAGTCCTGAACGGCTTAACAGATTTTGATGTGAGGGGTATTTTTAGATTCCCTGCATTCCTCCGAGTGACATAGGCTATATGACGTCATCATGAAAACAAAATGGCGGATTATATATGCGATAAATAGCAGACCAAAAAAATAAAATTTGATCAATCTTATCGAGTGGGGTATCAAATTGAAGGGCTTTAAAAGGCGATTTCAAAAATGTATATAACTTATATGGTTGTATGTACTTTTTGAGTAAAAACTTGTCAGTCGTGTTTTTTTATTTTTAATAATTAGCTTGTTCACTCTGGTTTTGAAGAGTCAGGTTGTACGTGCTCGAGAACACAGACGCAGGCAAAGAGTTTCAATGCTTCGCTGTGCGCTTTAGGAATGATGACGAAAAGCGCTTGGTGGAATGTAAACCAGGAAGGGATGATAGCCCGCAGTGCGTCTGGTTGTCCTGGCGGTATGAGCTCATGCAGCTCATGAGCACACTTCCCGAAGTACACTCGGTTCGTTAGTTTTTCATCGCCGATTATTCTCTTGGCTCTGCGTTCCACCGAATCCAAAGTGGCCAGTTGGTACTTCGCCGAGCCGTCCCAAAGGTGACTGCAGTACTCCATGCAAGATCGGACTTGAGCTTTGTAAAGAGTAAGAAGCTGTCCAGGTGTGAGATATCGCTTAACCCTATTGAGAATGCCCAGCTTTTTGGCCGCTGATTGTGCTTTGGATTCGATGCTGGTGCCGAAGTTGAGGTTTTTAGTCAACCCATGCCAAGGAGTTCAAGCTTGTCGATTATGGGAACCGATGTACCTCGAACAGTAGGAGCCAGGATGAAATGGCTCCTTTTTGCGGTGGATAGACACGCCCGTGTCTTGGAAGCGTTAAAAGTGACCAGATTACTCTGTCCCCACTGAGATACGTATTCTAGCGTCTGGTCAGTTCGCTTAACAATGGCCTTTCTCTCTAGTTTTAGCTGATCCCCGTCAATCCCTGTACTGGACAAGTACCTCTCCACAACAGTACTGTCATCTGCATACCCAACAATACCGGATGTAAGGAGGTCATTGATGTGCAGCAGGATAAGTGTTGCAGAGAGGACAGACTCCTGAGGAACACCTGTGACAATAGCCATTGGATCAGACGAGCAGCCATCAATGACCACTTTGATCGATCGTTCACTCAGGAAGTCAGCTATCTAGCTACAGAGGCCAGCGGGGACGCCGTAAGCTGGAAGCTTGCTCATCTCAAATCATATTTTTATTTTATAATCGATATCACTATTTGTCGATGGACCGCATTTCTCTCTAGTCAACCGAGTCCGTCCCAAAGTAGGGCGTTAACGCTATTCTATCTAGCCGTTGATTTGGAGGCCACGGAGTACGCACTTCTCTTAAATGATCCACGATTTAGGAAGTCTGGTAATTATAATGAAGTAATTGCCGTCTGACCTTCGCAACCTTTAAACAGGGTAACCACACCAACGGATCATGTTTACACATTCATCTCAATAAATAAAAACTATCCGAAACGTGCAGGTTTCTCACGATGTTTTCCCTCACCGCCGAGCGAATGGCAGATAGAATTGAAAAATCCAGAGGTACATCTAGAGGTTTGGATTAGAACCTAATTAGCAGGTTCGAATCCGAGCATACACCTCTTGGTTTTTAAATCTACTTGTGTATTTCTACCATTCGCTCGGCGGTGAGGGAAAATATTCTGAGGAAACCTGCACGTTTTGGATAGTGTCTCAATTATTGAGATAAATATTCTGAATAAAAACGTAAACATGATCCAGTTGGTCTGGTAACTGGTTCCCTTGTTTAAGGGTTGCGATGCGAAGGTCAGATCATCAGATGGCAGTCGCTTTATTGTAAATGTTATAGTCAATCCTCGAAGCTCCGGCGCTCTTAGGTTTCACTAGTCGATCCTCAGGTCTGACTTGAAGTCTTAGTCAAAGCCCAAACAAAAGAAGTTTTCGTCAAACCTAGGAGAAACTAATTTGGTCAGTCAAACGTCAAAATTCAATTAAATGAAATCGGGGTTTGACCAGTCAAACTTCAATTAGGTTTGTAAAATTAGGTGTAATAAAACGATTTTTTATTTTATTTTAAAGTTTATTTGATTGTTGTCATAGTCAAAATAAAATAAAAAAGTTTTTATTCAGACGTGGTGAGGCATTATGACATTTAGAATTACACAATACGTCAGATCTCTTAAATTTACATAATTTTGACGAGCATTTATTGTTACAATGACATTTTATAAAGCCTTGGCCCCCAAATTTGAATCTTATGCACTTATTTCTCTTAGAGATAGCTTTCGGTTGGGCACATCCTTGAAATTAAGAAAAATTCTCTTTGCATTCTTTTATTTGATTCCTCGAAAAAAGTGTGTTTATCGTTCCGTGCTTCGCCACCCTGTTTTATCTAGTATTATAGTTAGCCCAAAGGCTTTGATCAAACCTAGGATAAACCAGTCATTCCGCGAAGATACTTCATATCGACCTTTGACTATGACATATATACCAGACTCGCCAAATCCTGGATTTGGAATTTGCAACCGGGAATGACACGATGATGGCTTTAATTTCATTTTACTGGTGGGGGAGACATAAAATAATACTGTAATACAACATTATTTTTGACCATCAGGTCGACACCAAAAAAAACCGGCCACGTGCAAGTCAAGCTCGCGCACCCAGGGTTCAGGGTTGACGCATAATTTTGATTATTTTTTTGCTAAAAGAGACCGGACAACAAAGTGATCTCATAAGGGTTCCGTTTTTGCCTTTTGAGGTACAGAACCCTAAAAATTAAGTATATAGTTTCGAAATTTCGAAATTTCGAAACTAATGAACCTAATTTCATAAGCCAATTTCGAAACTGAAAATCTATGAAACTGCATGCCCTAGTTGTCTGTCAGCCACTCCTTAACGGAAGAATCCATACTAATATTATAAATGCGAAAGTTTGGATGTGAGTTTGTGAGTTTGTGAGGATGTTTGTTACTCAATCACGCAAAATCTACTGGACGGATTTCGATGAAATTTGGTACAGAGGTAGATAATGACCTGGAATAGCACATAGGCTACTTTTTATCCCGGGAAAAAGCACTGTTCCCGTGGGAAATTCACGCGGGCGAAGCCGCGGGCAAAAGCTAGTTTTGTATATATTTATTGATGACTAGCCCTTGGCTTCGCTTCCGTGGGAATTTCGGGATAAAAAGTACCCTATGTGCTGTGCCCGGTATTTTTCTATCCGTATACCAAATTTCATCGAAATCCATCTAGTACATTTTGCAATTTTTGCAATTGTAATTGAGTAACAAACATCCTTACGGACTCACAATCTCACATTCAAACTTTCGCATTTATTATATTAGAAGGAATTAGTAGGAATGTTAAAAAAAAATTGCTAAATTCCAGGCTGACGGGCGTGCGGCCGGTGTTCAGTCTGATGACGTCAGACGGCGCCATCTTGTCTGAAGACGACCCTCTGAGTCTCGTGTTATCATCTCCGGAACTGAAGACCTGCGTCACCAACTGGAAGGCTTCCCCTGCGGAGGAGAGATATCTCGAGTGCTGCGACGCCTTGCGAATATGTAAGATATTATATTTTTTATACGACTGACCAAAAAAGGAGGGTTAGGTTTTCAGGGTTCATAGAAGACGACCCGCTGAGTCTGGTGTTGTCATCTCCGGAACTGAAGACCTGCGTCACCAACTGGAAGGCTTCCCCTGCGGAGGAGAGATATCTCGAGTGCTGCGACGCCTTGCGAATATGTAAGATATTATATTTTTTATACGACTGACCAAAAAAGGAGGGTTAGGTTTTTAGGGTTCATAGAAGACGACCCGCTGAGTCTGGTGTTGTCATCTCCTGAACTGAAGACCTGCGTCACCAACTGGAAGGCTTCCCCTGCGGAGGAGAGATAGTGCTGTGACGCCTTGCGAATATGTAAGATAAATTTTTTACACGATTGACCAAAAAAGGAGGGTTAGGTTTTCAGGGTTCATAGAAGACGACCCGCTGAGTCTGGTGTTGTCATCTCCGGAACTGAAGACCTGCGTCACCAACTGGAAGGCTTCCCCTGCGGAGGAGAGATATCTCGAGTGCTGCGACGCCTTGCGAATATGTAAGATATTATATTTTTTATACGACTGACCAAAAAAGGAGGGTTAGGTTTTTAGGGTTCATAGAAGACGACCCGCTGAGTCTGGTGTTGTCATCTCCTGAACTGAAGACCTGCGTCACCAACTGGAAGGCTTCCCCTGCGGAGGAGAGATAGTGCTGTGACGCCTTGCGAATATGTAAGATAAATTTTTTACACGATTGACCAAAAAAGGAGGGTTAGGTTTTCAGGGTTCATAGAAGACGACCCGCTGAGTCTGGTGTTGTCATCTCCTGAACTGAAGACCTGCGTCACCAACTGGAAGGCTTCCCCTGCGGAGGAGAGATAGTGCTACGAATATGTAAGATATATTTTTTACACAACTGCCCTAAAGGAGTATTTTGTTATCAAGGTTCGTTCATGTATGTATCTTTGTAAGTTCCTTTATTCCACCATAAGTCCTGAACGGCTTAACAGATTTTGATGTGAGAGGTATTTTTAGATTCCTTGCATTCCTCCGAGTGACATAGGCTTTAAGAGTTGTCAGTCGTGTTTTTTATTTTTTAATAAATAACTTGTTTAAGTATTTATGTTTTATGAACTGCGCCCCGGGGCTTCGCTCCCGTGGGAATTCGGGACTATAAAATACCCTGTGTTATTCTAAGTTTTATTATACCACATGGGAAGTAAAAGACCAAATAAATATACCAAACACCAATATAGTGAAAGAGTCACGAGTGTCAACCAAACTTACATCCATACTCATAAACTTTTTTTACAAATTGTACGTTGTTTTAACTTTTAATTCTTGAATTTGTTTTTTACAGCACCATCAGAAGAAATCCGCCAAGCCGTAGGTAGAAGCCACACGACTCACCGCCTCGCCCTCGGGATGCAAACATTAACATACTCACAGATCAGACCATTATTCCGAGCCATCACCCATCAGACACACATCACCGCCATATTGATTCCAAATAACAACCTAGGAGACGATGGAGCGAAATATTTATCCGAATGCATGTGTACATTGAGGCAGTTGCAACAACTTGATATAAGCAGAAATAATATCACAGCGGAAGGAACGAAACACCTACTAAATATATTCGAAAAATCTACTCGACCAATCTGCCAGTCGTTTGAAGATTTGGACATAAATTCCAACCCTATATCGGATGATGGATTCAGAAATATAGTGAAATTATGTCAACATGTGCGATTAAAAATATTAAGACTCAATAATTGCAATATAAGTGAGAATGCTATAAATGAGTCGGTGAAATCTAATATGAATTTCGATAGTTTAGAATGTATCGATCTGAGTAATAATGAAATCAAACAACCTATGGTTAGTTGTTTAATGACGTCGTTAAATCCGAATATTTTGACGGATTTGGAGTTGGACAATATTGGTGTGCAAGGCAATGTTGTGGGGTGTATAGCGGCCTTTATGGATTCAGCGAAAGAATTGAAGATCAGGAGGTTCGGCCTCTCAAATTGTAAATTAGTTGATGGACAGTTTATGAGGATATTCAGGTTTGTAATTTTGTTTAAGTACATTTTTTTATATTGGTAGATACGAATATATTAAAAAAATAATTCTATCATCCTAATAATTATAAATACGAAAATTTCAATGTGTATATCACAGAGAAAAAATCACATGGTGTGTATGTTTGGTAGGTACATAGATAGATTTATAGGCTTCTTTTTATCCTGAAAATCTCACGGGAGCGACGCCCCGAAGCGAAGCTAATATTTTACATATTGTAACACCATAGTTTTGTGAAATTTCAAAACCGTTACTTAACATTGTAGGATTTTTCGAATCATTTTTCTTCGAATATAAATTGGTACTAAAAACTAATAACACCTCCAATAAAAATTTCACAATTATGTTTTACAGATCTCTCGGCCGAGCTAAGCACGTCCAGGCAATATCACTGAAGGATAACCTTTTAACTTTCATCACATTGAAGAAACTCCTGCAACGGCAACCACCAGTGCCTCAAATCAACTTGGATGGGTGTCAAGACATCTTCAAGTATTCACCAGACTCCGATTTCCAAGTCTGGTTACCCGCTATAGACTTTGGCAGATGTATACCTGAAATAAACGTCACTCCTGTGTCGAAAACTGATGCGGAGAGGGAAAGCTTCAAGTTATTCTCGAAAACCTGGCTGAATTGTTTCAAAGGAAGAGGAGTGATTGAACATTGTGATGGTGGTGTCATTAGGTTTACAGCTAAGTGAAGTTAGTGTAAAGATTTTTTTAGACTGATGTGATTTTGAAAATCAAGTTAAATATTGCGACTGTGTCGCGTAATACAGCTTCTGTTTAGTTTTATGTTTTGCTGTATTTTGAGAAATCCAAACATTTTCAGTGTGATAGCTTATGTATGCCTACATTGTGCCTTATATTCTTATGCATTTTTACAGTTAAGTGAGCTGTTTATTTAAAAACAACGAAAACAATGAATTCGTCTTCTGTTTGTAGGTATTTAAAATTAGTTTTGCTACATAATTTAGTTTTCATAAGATATACCTATTTATTATGTTGTGTATCCCGGAGATCGATGGAAACATGACGTGTAATTAAAATTGTAAGTTATCGTGTAAATAACAGTAAGATAATAAAAATACTTTATATATTTTAGTATTTTGATTTACATATCTACCTAGTAAGAAAAAGCTTATTCGCACGGGTCCGGACGAAATTTACTGGCACTTCATTTCGCGCAAGGGCAGTTCGGGCCTGCCCGTGGGAATTTCGCTATAAAAGTTTATATGTGCTATTCTATTTCCGGTATTTTGCTACCAGTGATCAAAATCTATTCAGTAGAATTTGCGTGATTGAGTAGATTTATCATTTATAATCATAAATTCCGTGGTCATGAACCTGTACCTACTTTTTCGGAGTTGGTAAATTTCGGTTTTATTAGGTTGTGTGTAATAAATGTCATAGCTTGTGCTTTTGACGTTTATTAAAAAATATAAACATAACCTCAAAAAATCACGTCGTGAATTCGGAAAATTGTAAACAAGATTTGTATTTTCGATAATTTAAATAAATTTTGAACAGAATAAAGCAAATAATTAACAAAAATGGCAGAACAAGTAAACCAGCGTATTGAGGAAATGATAAATGAGTTAGAGCAGATGCGAAGAACTAATTTATTCGACGACGAAGAAATTAGGTTAGTTCCTAAAGTATACAAATAAAGAAATCATATTATGTTAATTATTGTACAGATAACATTGATTTTTTATATATAAGAAAACGATAATAGGATGAAAAATTTATTTTCAGAGAGATATCGCGAAAACGCAAAGAATTCGAGTACAAATTACAAAGAAGAGTAAAGCAGAAGGAGGACTTTGTTCAGTACTTATCCTACGAATTGGCTCTGCTAGAAGAAATATCATTGAGACGAGAACAAGCCAAACTCACAGAAAAACGGAATGATATAGAATTTGCTATCGCGAAACGTCTAAATAAAGTTTTTAAGCAGTTTATTTACAGGTTTCAAAATGATGTTGAAATATACTTTGAATATATGAAGTTCTGCAAGAGTGTTGGTTTTGTACAAGCTGTTTCAACTATTATTGGTCAAATGCTACAGGTAATACTTCTGGTCAAAAATATAATTGCCAATTGACAGACAATTGCCTTAGCGGTCTTTATTACAAAGAATCCTAGCTCTTACATATCGGTTCATTACTTTTATTTTCAGATACATGGTGACAAACCAAAAATGTGGCAGTTAGCTAGCAAATGGGAGAGGATAGAGCAAGAGAACCTTGCCACTGCTAAACAGTTCCTCCTGAAGGGCATCCATAGGCATCCCGACTCAACTGTCCTTTACCTGGAACTCTTCGAAACTGAACTGCTGCTGTTTCATAAAACTGAAACACCTGAGGAAAAGGTAGTTGTATTGCTTGTTTATAGATAGACTTTCGATTGACTACTTTTGTTTACATAATATTTAAGAGGATTATTAATTTTGAATTTTGTTTTTCACTCAGAACTCTTTAGAATCTCTGTGGTGCAGTAGTCAACATATGTACAATTTGAAACCAAGACAGAGATGGTGTATTATGTAATACACCATCTCTGTCTTGGTTTAAAATTGTACTTATCATTCTATCCACTGAATTTGAGGATATTTAATCCTAAGTCATTTAGACTCACTGAAGAAAACTAATAATAAACTCCTTTCTATTTTCAGGAAAAACAAATAAAAATAGCCGATGTAGTGTGGAGAAATGGAGTCAAGAATATTACTGATTTGACATTCTTGTTCAAGCTTTGTGATCTGTGTTTGAAGTATGACGCTGATAAATATATTATAGATGGAATCAAGCAGGAAATATGGTCAAAGAGAGACCAACAGGAAGTTTGGTCTTATATTGCTGCCAAGGAATTAGAAGTATGCTTTATTGCTATCAGTATTACTTGCAAAATATATCTTGCAGACTTCATCATACACTATTAATATCTTTCTACTCTACCCATATTTCGTTTTATTTCAGTTTTTCTCGATTTTGGAAATCATGTTTATTAATCTAAGTACCTACTATTATAATTAACTAGGTCTGCTGTAAATCTAAAATATTATACTTCCAGGGTACTCACTGGGAAGAAATAGAAGAATTTGCTGATAATGATTCCATATATCCTAAGGAGTTAAGAAACTTCATCAGTGTGTATGAAGAGGCTTTAGAAAAGGTAATACTGCTGGTATATTCTTTTATTTAAATGTAGATCCTATTAATATGTAAAAGTGAGTATGGATGTTTATTATTCTCCTTGGATTTCAATGAAATTTAGTAAAAGGGTAGAATGAAAACATTTTGAACATGAACGTGAAGCAAATAGTAACAAATTATATCACAAATTCACATCAGAAATTTGTACATTTTTATCAAGTTTTTATCTTTATTGATTAAAAAGATATATAAAAAATAGATAACTATGAAATCTAACAGTTTATCAATATAGAAAATGGCTGTAGACCTAAAGAAATGCATAAAGACATATAAATTATATTTACTTACTTATTGTACTGATACTTTAATTTAAGACTAATATAGTAGCTATTGGTCTTCCTATAAAATAAAATGAAATAAAATACTTTATCCCTAATGATGTTACAGAGCCTTAGAATGTGACCTTAAGCCTAACATTTGGGTTTAAAGTTGGTTAAAGATGGCTAAATGGCAGGTTGCTGACTACCAGGGATGTAACGGATGTGGTTATATCGGAACCGGAACCGGAATCGGAATTTTTGAATTTGGTTTATCGGAGTCGAAACCGGAATCGGAACCGGAATCGGAATAAAAAAATTTCATTAAAATAGTTCCAAATAATACTTGATTTTGGCTTTATTATTCAATTCAAAACAATTTATCACATTTAAAATTAAACACTAGTTACGTTCTGCGCCTAAACCCTTGAACTAATCAAATAGCTACACAAATTAAGTGCGAACACAACACGCAGTATGGAAAACAAAACAACAAGTGAATTCAAGTGAGTGAAAGAGCAATCGCGACGAGCGGGAAAGCACGGCGTTGCCCGCACGAGAGTGACTTCCAACGGCCCCGGCGGGCCTGCCCCGGTGACGGGGCCGTTGGAAAAAAAAATTCCAACAGCCCCGGCGGTCCCGGATTTTGCGTTGACGGGGCCGTTGGAAAAAAAAACTACCAACGGCCCCGGTGTGTTTTTTAAATGGGACCGATAGCATAAAAAAATTATAGCATACGCTCCGGTAGTGTTTAGAGGGGGGAAATTGTGTATTATTTTGTAGACTTTAAATATGAAATGAAATTAAAAAACGAGTTTGTATGTATTATTCAGGTTATGTAGATGTTAGATAATGCTTCTGCATTAAGTTCACCTATTGTGCCATACATTGTGTTTGTACAATAAAGGTTAAATAAATAAATAAAATAAATATTATTGTTATCCTAATACTTGTACTATTATGTATTCTGTGTCATGATATAAAACAAACATCATGTAGGTATTTTATTTTCTTATATTATGATTGTTGATACCCAGTTGATATTTATTTTTTATCAACAATAAAAACTGATTGTTACATACAAACTCTTTTTTTAAAATCATTTCATATTTAAGGTCTACAAAATAATACACGATTTCCCCCCCCCTTTAAACACTACCGGAGCGTATGCTTTAAATTTTTTACGCTATCCGTCCCATTTAAAAAACACGCCGGGGCCGTTGGTAAATTTTATGTTCCAACGGCCCCTTCAACGCAAAATCCGGGCCCGCCGGGCCCGTTGGAAATTTTTTTTCCAATGGCCCCGTCACCGGGGCCGGCCCGCCGGGGCCGTTGAAAGTCACTCCCGCACGACGAGTATAAACGTGTTTGTTTTGTACGCACAGATAACACAGATCGCGACTCCGCCGCGGCTTCGCGCTGCCCGGCCCGTCTACCCACCCTCGCCCGCCGCGCCGGCCGCCGACCTCCGATATGACTTCTGACTTCGGTTTAAAATTTATCGGAACCGAAGTCGGAACCGAGGATGCAAAAGCAATCGGAAGTTCCGACGTATCGGAATCGAAACCGAAGCTCCGTTACATCCCTGCTGACTACCACACATAAATTGGTAATATCTATGTAAAATCTTTCAATTTTTCTTTTACAGTTTCGCGATCAAAATTTATGTACCAAATATATTCACGACCTACTCGGAGTTACAGACTCAATATGCAATGACCATCAAAAGATAGATGCTGTGAAGCAAGCTTGGCTATTTGGTCATGAACATGGCTTACTTACTAATGACATGTATGAATTTGGTATAGAGCTTTTGAAGCTAGAAGATGAATCACAAGAGCAGCTAGCAGAGGTAAATCATTTGGTGGCATTTCTATTTATTGTGATAAAATATTAGACCTGTTCTGATTGACAGCCGGTTTTTTAAAAAGTTGTTAAAGTACTACGAAGTTAGTAAAAGATTAATATTACTTTAGTGGTGACATCATCGCTTGACTAAAAAACTCCTCATTAAATGGATTAGGTACTGAAAAACTTTAAAATGGTATTATTTTTTTGACTACAGATTTTAGATGCAGCATCAAAAACAAATCCTCAACTTGTCTGTATCTGGAAAGAGAAGCTGTTATTGAACAAATCAGATGATAAGAAAATGCTATCCGTCCTTCAAGAGGCATCTAAAGTGTTGAAATCAGATGATGCACTATCATTATGGAACCTTACTTTGGATCATATTAAATCTCAGGATACTGTAAGTTTTAAGTAGTTTAAAATGTTTATATAACTATCACATATATGTGCTATGGGCATGACTTATTCAATCTGCTAGCAAATTCAGAATTCTTTTTCTCTAAGCAAATTGTGGGAATAGATAAACAAATATTAAGTATTCTGTATTCCTGTCGTTTTCCTGGTACTATCCCTACACAAAAGAATGCACTCCTATATTATTGAAAGAAGTTACCTGCCATTTTTATTTGTACAATTGTGTTATACTGATAAACCTTATCTTGTTTCAGTTGAAAACATTGCACAAGCGATTTCAGAATTGCGAAAATGTTGTTGTGCTAGCTATCAAGCCTAAATTGCTTCAGAAGGTCTATGATCACAATGGACTGAAAGCAGCTAGAGAATTGTATGAGGACTTAATCAGGACTCCACCGACACAGCTTGAAATGCACCAAATAATGATAGATATAGAGAAAGCTCAAGAAAAGATGAATGTTAAAAATATCAGAAAATATTATGAGTGTGCCATTCAACACCATGGAAGTGAAGATATCAGTATTTGGATGGACTATATGAAGTTTGAAATGGACTCTGGAAATATCCAAGCACCTTCCACTCTCTACAGAAGAGCTATTGCTACTTTAAAGAAAGAACTAGTAGATGTATTCATTAAATCACACACTTTAGCTAAATTAAACTAAATGTTAAAATGTATTAAATAATAAACTATTGACAAAGAAAATATATTTTATTAATATAACCACAACTCGACTCAACAAAAAAGAAGTATCCACATGATACACCATTTATACTAAAATTATTTACATTCACTTTACATATTTCACTCTACACGAGGCTGACTACTTTGGTGATTGTGGAATAACACTTAGCAAATAAATCCAAATAGGTAAATGCATATTTCATTAGGTTCACTAGGCTTCATTAATTTCACTAGGCTTCATTCGATTTGCATGGCTGCGATCGGAGCAATGTAGTACCTAAAGATTAGAGATGAGCCACGCTTATGTTGCTTGTTTCTAAGCAAGTCTCTCCAGCAAGTCTGCCAATTAGGATATGAAGGCATCAAAGGTGGGTTACCAGCCTTCAGGCTAGACCCAGCGACAGCCATGCAAGTTGATACCACTACCAGCGGGTAAGTGATTGTGCTTGTTATGAAAGTTAACAGAGGGACTGTGTAATATCTTAGGTCTTTAGTTTTGACCAAATATTTGTTGACATAGTAGGCTAATATTCCAGTGACAGCTACACATGTCAAATCTCCAAGAATTTTTGGAATTATTCCATGAAAGAAACCACGAATCCCATCATCTCTGTAGATCGCTACAACTGCTCCAATCAATGAGCTGTAATCTTCCTCTTTGCCGACGAATGAGGCCATCATTCGGATAGAAACAACATGGAATGGGTAAGATACTATAACAGAAGCCGTGTGCATAATCATATCCCGACGGCCGAGCTTGATGTAATCTTCAAGCTTGGGCTCTTCGTCAGTCACGATATTAGGTGGGTCGTTGATTTCTGGGAGGTTGATACCACTAGCGTAAATTACCCTTGATGTCAGTTGACTGGATGCAATGAGCCCTAGAATTCGAGCTGACAGGCCTCTGTAGCAACCAAAGAAGCCGTCTGAAGTCTTTATGAATTTGATGTACTGAAATACATTAGGTAATACCATCGCTGGACGTCCAAATAGTGTTGTAGACCGGCGGGGAGCCATTGGTTCGTAGCCCAGTTGGATCAACACTTTTGCATATTCCATGGGATGACATATTGTAGTGACCAGCAATTGGGATGGCAGTGCTGCAATTTTTTCTTTTTCAATTTCGTCCATATTTTACAATAAATTGTTGAAGTTTTCGTGCGACCTTCTGAAATTAAAAATGACTGCCTATTCCATAGATTAAACAGCTGACAGCTGAATTTTTATGTGTCAGTTGGACTTGTCTTGTCAGTTGTAGTTTTTAATTTTGTCTATTCTTTGCCAATAGTGTTTTAAATAATACTGCCATGTTTAGTGATGTTCTCGGAAATATTCCCTAAAACGGAAATTGTTGGAAAGTACCTAAAATATTTAAAAAAAGGAAATTTTCTTTTTGTAGCTGTCTTTAAAATAAGAAGATTGACAATCGCTAAAATTTTTAAGAAAATCGGATGATGGGAAATGCATATTTTCCAAGAAATTTTAGAGATATGTCTCGAGAATTTCATTAGCGAGGAATTTTATAAGAAATTTCAGAGAAATTTCTTGAGAATTTCATTTTCCAAAAAAAAGAAATTTTCCAAAAAAATTCAAAGTAATTTCTGTAAAAATTTTTAAGAATTTCATTCCCGCTAAATTTTCCAAATGGCCTGTGGTGTGGCCCTAGAATAGCACCAACCCATCTCTTCCCGTGGGTGTCGTAAGAGGCGACTAAGGGATTTAAAACCCCGGAGGATGGGCAGCAGCATCTTTCCGCTTACTATGCCATCACACTGCGATCGCCAACCCGCCTGCCAAGCGTGGCGATTACGGCAAAACCCCCCATGGATAAAATCCTTGGGGGAGGCCTTTGTCCAGCAGTGGACGTCTTTAGGCTGAGAGAGAGAGAGAGAAATTTTCCAAGAAATTTCATGAGAATTTTATTCCTGAGAATTTTTCAGAGAAAAATATTTTAGTACTACCTGTTGCCCGCGGGTTCATTCGCGGCAAAAAGTATGGAAGTATGTTTTTCATAAAAACTTTGAAACGCCGTGAAATAATGACAGACAGACTTTCGCAAAAAATTGGGAGAGAAACGTTCCCGAAGATTTCTGGAAAGTTTCGGAAATTTTCCATGAAAGAAATTTTCGGAAACCGAGAAATTCTCGGCGGCACATCGCTAGCCAATATGTTATATTGTTTTCGACAAGTTTTCTAAAAAAAAAAAAATCGATTAGGGATGATTCTCATTAGAGCGGGCCGTGCCCGGAGCGGGGCGGGGACAGGCCGGGGCCTGTCCGTGCTGCACTGTTCATATTACACCGAATGTATGGGGCGGGACGCGAGCGTGCAACAACCGTGGTGCAAACGAGCGTCGAGCGGGCCCGGACGGGACACTGTTAATGCACTGTGTAATATAAATTGATTCATACAAAATGTATGTAACAGATTAAATCCGTGCCCCGTCCGGGCCACGTCCACGGCCCGCCCCGGGCACAGCTCGCTCTAATGAGAATCATCCCTTTCGTCCTTCAATGTTATGTTAAATTATTATGTTTCATTGCATTACATACCCCACCAATATTATTCTGTGGAACTTACTTAGGTATCAAGAAAATATTTAAGCTTTGTTCTGAGGCTTTTGTTTTTTAAGAAATACCAAATGCCATAAAAACTTTACTACGAGGTTTGAGTATTTGTACCTAAAACATACTTCTATTTTTTTTATTTCTGTGGAATGGAAATTATTATCATAATTCCATTCAAGAAGCCTTAATTAGCATATGGATACAGGAAAATGATTAAGAAACCTCAGTTACCTCAAATTAATTACCTACTAAAATGAAATCGGATCTTATTTAATTAAAAGGAAACAAATTACATATAATATCTAATTTTTATTTCATTGCCAAATGCTGATAAAAAGATTTTCACTATAAATTATAAAATTGTGTCGAACCTAAGCGCTAAGAGTTAACAGTTCATTAGATCCATCTTCGTCGATTTTGTAGGGTAATTGGGTGGTTAAAGTTGAGGTCGGCGGTCCTTTGTTGTCTCTCAGGCATCTATGGGGTTGGTTCTGAAAAAAAAAATCGTCAATGGAGTACATAATATCTCGATGGTCAATGGTATCTAGTTCTAACTCATCATCATCATCAAATTTAAGAGCGAGGCTCTTGTCGGTGGAGTTCCTTCCATTTTTCTCTCTCCATTGCCAACTGTTTTACTTCTTGATACGACCCGACGCACACTTTTTCCTTTATTTGCCTCATGTAGCCTTGTCTTGGTCTTCCTGGGCCCCTTCTTCCTTTTATTTTTCCTTCTATAATGTTTCTAATGAAGTCATCGTGTCGTATCAGGTGCCCTAACATTTTCCCTCTTCTGCTTTCAATAGTTTTAATAATGCTTCTTTTTTCTCCTATTCTGTTTAAGTTCTAACTCATGGAAGTAATAAGTACCTTTGTACAAAGTACCTATTACTTCCATAATGTTAGGCCGTCGCATAGTGAGCCACTCAAAAGACTACCTACCTACCTAGGTTTACAAATGCAACGAGTTATTAAGCTTTACTAACTAGGGTTGTACCTACCTATATGTTTTGCGATCTCTCTGCAACCCTCAGAGCAAGGACTAACTGCAACCACCCGTGTCATAACTATTCGTACTTAGTTGGTAACTGTAACTGTAACATCTAAACCATGCGAGGCTTTCATTCAATCAAATCGTCGCATAAACTTAACTAAAATTTAATTTACTTGTTCTTGTTCATTCTCATCTTCATTGCTGGAGTCCGATTCATATTCGGCTTCATCTTCTTCATTGGCGTCACCGTTTTGAGATCGTTCTTCGTTTTCGGAATTTTCATCTTTTTCTTCAAGAGGTTCGAATCCACGGTCCTTCTCCAAAAGGTCTAAACAGATTGAATTAGGACACATTAAATTGGGTATCCAACTATATGCATCCACCAATACCCAAGTAAGTGTATTGGTAGGCAGCCTGCTGCACAAATTAATATTTTTATAACCAACAAATCAATTTTCTAAATTATTTCACTGAAAATTTTACCTTTAAATCTCAGCGATCCTCTCCTCGGTTTTTCTTCGTTGCTAACTTCTACGATGACGGTTGGAACCACGTCTATAGAGACCCCGTTTGATTTCTTTTCACCGTTGGCATTGCCTTCTTCGCCATCTTTATTGAGCTAGAAACCAAAATAAAGACAATCAGAAGTTGGCCATATGATGCTAAGATTGAGATATAATAACGTCTTGCTTGGCTGATGGCAAAAGAGAATAGCTAAAAGAAGGATATTTTGAGTCTCTATATGAAGTGGAAAAAAATGGAAGCTTTGCCCAGAAAACTTGTACGTGCTTACTACTTACTTGTAAGAAGCTAACGCTGTCCTCTTGAAGTTTGGATGCCTTTTCTTTGCTTCTCATAATAGTTTCATCGGTTTCCTTCTCCAGACGTAACTTGTGTGCTTTGTGAGTTCGCCACATCTAATTAAAAATATTGTTTTTAGAAACATACATACATAGAATCACTTCTTTATACCTTACGGGGTGGACAGAGCCAAGAGTCGTGAGACTCGAACGCCACGCTTAGCTGAATAGCAGGCTCTCTGATGGAATAGAGATTCAGGTATAGCGACAGGTTGCTAGCCCATCGCCTATGAGTGGAGGAATCCCCAGTTTAAAGCCCTTTCCCTCGTTTGACTTTTACAATCTGCGCGGGAAGAGAAGCAGCTGGCATATTCTATGTTTTTTCTTCGCTCCCAGATCAGCATGGAAGCACTTTTTTAGAAACATTTTAGTTAAACATGTCCTAAAAATATTTCATCGTTAAATGCCTGTTTTCCGTCTTTTGATCAATTCGATGATTCTTCGATAATTTGATGATTAGATTTGATGATGGATGATGATGATTATTCGGTATCATCATCTCGATGACGGTGAGGATGAATTGATCTTCATCATTAATTAGTTAATATACAAACAAGAATTCGTAAGCACCCAACAACTCATCATATCTTACATGAGATCCGCAGTAACAGAGCCCCAGTAAGAATATGACGATCAGCGCTATGAAGAATTTGTCAGTGTTTTCTTCTTCAGCGTCGGGTTGCTGATACAGCGAGTCGTACGGGGTTCTGGACGGAGGGTCCTCTACCCAGGTCTTGTCCACGCTCTGAAAATAAAAATATTAGTGAGAATAGTAAGGGTATTGACATGGTTATAAAAGATATACTTAAAGCACAACAAGAAGAAAAATAATTGGAAGGAAGTTCAACATGGCTCAGAGTGGCTTAGTGTGAGAGTGGCAGAGTACTTTCTACTTCGTCTGAGGACTTTTTGTCCGCAGTAAGATTTCAAAATTGAGTACTTTTCTGCTTGAGGAGACTGGACTGCTGACTCTTTATTCGAGCTAGCCCAACTCCCTCAGGAAGCGAAGCACCACCGACAGAAAACGGTAGGCCTCGCTCGGCTTAGAGTGGCAAGGGATAGATAGGAGAAATCTTTTACTCGTACTTCTTTCTGTCCTTTGAACAAACTGTTATTTGAGAATATTTGAGAATAAATATATACGGACAAATCACACAGATTGAGCTAGCCCTAAAGTTAGTTCGAGACTTGTGTTATGGGATACTAACTCAACGATACAATATTTTATAACAAACTAGCTTTCGCTCGCGGCTTCGCCCGCGTGAATTTCCCACGGGAACAGTGCTTTTTCCCGGGATGAAAGGTACCCTATGTCCTTCTCCGTACTTCCAGCTATGTTTATGCGAAATTTCAGGAAGATTGGTTCAGTAGATAAAGCGTGAAGAGGTAACAAACAAACCAACAAACAAACAAACTCACTTTCGCATTTATAATATTAGTTAGGGTATATAAACATCCAAGACACAGATCAATCTGAAAAATATCATTTTCCATCTTGACCTGACTTGATTGAACCCGGGACTCCCTGGTTAAGAGGCAAGGTCTTTACCACTGCGCTACAAAGGTCGTCAAATATATATTCTTATTTGCAAAACATGTGTAATGATCACAGATAGTAGAGAAAAATGGCAAGAAGAAAAAGTAAGTAGTGATGATAATATTTCTGTTGTAAGATAGTAAAAGATAATCTCGTATTTCTTGTGTGCAAATAAAGTATTCCTGTTGTTGTTAAGTTGTAACTTAGGTCAGTTGTACTGTTCGCCATGCAACCGGATCTTCAAAACCAAGTTTGGTTTTGCTAGCCATATCCGTTCCCATCTACGGAGATTACCAGATTCGCCGTTGACTTACACGTCAGGAAGAACATGATGATGATTAAGTAGCAACTTACAATGAGGAAGCTCCCATTATGCGCGGCGCCGAGCTGGTCGCGCTCGGGCCAGGCCTCGTCGAAGTCGGCCGAGCACTGCGCGCTGCGCACACCCTGCGCGTTCACCGCGTTCACCTTCTCCGAATCCGAGCGGGTGAACAACATGTACTCTTCCAGAGGCTTCATTACGTCATCGTTCACTTTCACTAGGATGTCTGGGATAAGGTAGAAATTAGGGCTTTAAACTGGAGATTCTCCACTCATAGGCAATAAGCTAGAAATCTGTCACTATATCTGAATCTCTATTCCATCAGAAAGCCTATTCAGCTATGCGTGGCCTTCGAATCTCACGACTCTTGGCTCTGTCTACACCATAAGAGATAAAGACGTAATTCTATGTATTTATGTAGGTAGAAATAAGTGCGGAAAATCATGATGCTGACATTTTTATAAGCTTTAAATTCATCTTCTTGCATGATGATGAAGCTGATCGATCCGGATTGAAATTTACAGGGTTGCTCTAATCAGAAGAGGAAGAGGAAAGCCAAGAAATTGATTAAGCCTTATTTAGACCAAATAAAAGAGAAGGTAAAAGTTGTGTCGTATAAGATGGTCTTTTGACCTTCTTGGATTGGATCCTTTTGGAGGGCTGAAGATAGGGGGAGATGGAAAAAACTCCACCGACAAGGTGAAACAAATATTTGATACCTACATTCAGAATTTATACTCTTTCGTTAGATATTTGTATGTTCTCGCAATTAAAGCTTGTATCAAACATCAATGTTTTGAAAATTCCTTATCATAATCTCTAAATAATCAAAGCATAAGGTATATCAACTATTTAATTTCTCTAATTTGATAACATAGATAAACTTACTAGAAAGACACCCATTATATCCTTTATAAATCTTCAGCCGTGGATCTGTAGTGTTGAGTCCTCCAATTTGGACCTCATTGGATCCCACATCCAACACTTCCCAGAGATCCTGTGGAGCCAGTTTCTCTAAAGGTATCTCTATCCTGTCTATCAGTAATGTGGCGTCTGAACCTATTCTTGTGAAGTAGACGGTGTGTCTTGCTCCTGAAATGTGGGTAGTTAAAGAATATGATTTTCTAGAAATTTATGGAATTTTAAAAACTAGCGCCCGACGTCTACTTCTCAAATAACCGA
Organism: Ephestia elutella; assembly: GCA_018467065.1. Taxonomy (NCBI): domain Eukaryota; kingdom Metazoa; phylum Arthropoda; class Insecta; order Lepidoptera; family Pyralidae; genus Ephestia; species Ephestia elutella. The sequence continues at coordinate 14,255,626 of CM031592.1, read as the reverse complement.
TTTCTTATTTTGACTACTTCTCTACTTATATTTCAATAAATATTTCCACTCATGTTTCTAAATGATTTTTATTTTGACGATCTTTATATGGTGTTACAAGAGAGACAGCAATTATTTTCTTGGTTGTTTTGCAAATAACACTATTTCCCAAGAGTTAAGATAATGCTATGTACCGTTTAGAAAATTCCTGTTCTTGACTTCAGCACCATAAGCTGAGCCCTCTCGATCCTCCTCGAACTTGAGATAACCGTCTTGTGTTATCGCCACTAATAAATAATAGCTTCGTCTGTAAAATAATCAAAAGTAATAGGTATAACTGAAGAACTGAAAAACAAAACTTCTACAAGTATTTTTTTTACTTTGACTTAATCTCACGTAATATTAACTCCGTGGCTTAAATAGTAATTAATTCACATTTTCGATCCAAACGTTGGACTCTTGACTTAGTTCAACTAGTATTGCGATAAATAAGGAGAATTCACCTGTTTTCTGTTTGCACAAGTAAAAGAACTGTATTTTTCTGACGCAGATCATTACTGGAAAAGGCTAACGTGATTTTAACCTGAAAAAAAAAGGTAAACATCAGTAAAAGTTTCGAGCAAAACCTCAGCAACTACATTAAAAATGTATCAAATTACACTGTTGATAAACTCTGGTAGAACAAATTTCCTCTGCAGAATGCTCTCTCCATTGAAATCAGCGCCTTTCTCTTCCATACAATACTCTCCGAAGTAACTAGTGAGCTCGCAATCGCAACTGCTCTCCTGGTTAGTGAAGTCTTCAGTGCAGACGCCACCATTTTTGCAAGGCTCACTGTCACACTTCATGTTGCATTCTGATAATACTCCCGAGAGATCTGCAAACAAATTTTTATGTCTTCGTTGTAAATCGGGATTTGACAAGTAATTTGCGTTGCGTATTAAAATGATCCTAATTCTTACAAGAATGTTGGAAACTCTACAGCCAGGGGTTCTAAGAACACAACTAAAGGAGAGGTCTTAATTATTCGGATAACAACTAGAAGATATTTTACTTACCATGATCTATATCTTTCTGGGCCTTCATCGACAGATCTACTACATGGTCAGCAATCTTGAACCCTCTGACGCAGCCCACATACCCTCCCTGAGGCAGCTGATTTGCTCTAGGAGCTAAGTGTAGGGAGTACTGGTCGTAACCACCCAGGTTCATCTGGAAGTAGTCTGTTGGCGGTGCCGGGGGCCTTTGTGGACGGATCACTTCTAAAATCAATACATTTGTTGCGAACTGTAGTAAATGGTATGAATTTATCCTAAATTTCTTTTGATAAAATTTAATTCAACGATTCATTAATAAAGTTTTATTGATTCAAATGCATAGTCCAGTTTAGTATCTAAAAAAAATTGTTAAGTTCAGTAAAAGTAAAAAGAAAGACTAAAGCCACGCACCCAACTCTGGATTTACCCAAGGTTTATTTGTATAGTTCGATAATAGCTTTGCGACCGTGTAAACAGTAGTATTTTTATCATTCACGTGTAAAGTTGTACTATTCTCTGTGCGTATGATCGCAATTTGTACACTTCCTCCTTTGTTAATTTTTTCGTATGTAACATTTATCTGTATTATTTCATCTTCGTGGTTAAAAAGATAAATAATCTCTGTTCCATTGTGTATGAATAAATGTATGAAGTTATTCAAATTATCATTAGCGTAAAGAACTAAAGAGTTATCGTCATAAGTCCTTAAGTTCATTAGAACATTTTCTGTCATCATTTTCTTCAACCTGTGTTTTTCTGCCTCTGTTTCATTATCTACTAAATAATTCTTCTTCAAATATGCTTCTTTTGTTTGGAATGTCAAAGCTTTCTCATTTATATCTGAAATTATTACAGTTTTTTTAGGATTCCATTATAGCATTTTTTATTAAAATACTTGGATGATAAAATATGTACACAGAAATTTTAATTTTATATCAATACATACTTTCCTCACAATGTTTCCCCAAATGCGCCCACTGGTTCTTACAAATGCATTCGTAAGAAGACCAGAGTTCTTTGCAGATAGCTTTGTTCTGACATGGATTAGGCACACAAGAGGGCTTACAGTCCTTTATGATTTCCGACAAATGGACAGACATGTAGCTGTATATGTCTAAAACCTCTCCATTTACTACTAAGCCTCTAAAACAGCCTATAAGACCTTGGTTTACAGCAGATTTCTTTAAGTGTTCCCTGTAAAGTAAAATTACAGACCATTAGGTCTACGTGTGCAACCTAATGCTTTTTTTCACCTAAAAGGTTGCATTTATCATAAGAAAGAATACGTCTTTGAGTGTGATAAATCTGGAATCCAAGTATCAAGCTCAGTAGTACTAATGATAGAAATTAAACCTAAATAATAATAACTTACGCAGTAGCACCACCGATGAACATAGACCCTTCAAAAGGCCCGAACTCCTCTTCCAGCAACAAGTTCAGCATCTGATACTCCGTGTTGAGCATGAACCGCACATGATAGAAGTTGTAGTCTATCCATATCTTGTGCCATTCTCCTCCGTTCAGCTTTCTTTTAGAGTTGATTACTAGTTTGCGAGTTGTACCGGTGTTTAGTGTGAAGTTGAATGTAAGTTCGTGCTCTGAAAAGTTGAAACTCCAATCGGTTAATTGGTAAGCCTATGAAAAAGTAAGTAAGTACATACAATTATTTGTCTGTTGTTTTACAACTTTTTAATGATTTTTTTCATGTTTAGAAGTATTTCATTTATACTTTATCTAGGTATGTTTTGATGCATAGTAAATTCCATTTAAGACTTGCGGCATAGGTATTAAAGTTTTAGTAAGGTACTTTCTATTCGAGTCACCATTTTATTATTTTAAAAGTAGGAAGTACATTTCACCGTACTATCAAAACAAAACTGGAAATAAATTCCTAATATTTAGTTTGATGACTTTTTGATGATTCAGGCTCTTTTAGAGCACCAGACATATTTATCACAGAATCATAATTTTATCGCAGAAATATAATTTTGAATGCATTCTTACGAAAATTCTTAAAATGCCAAGAATTCCATTTACATAGCACAAGCTTCAATCCTAACTAATATTATAAATGCGAAAGTGAGTTTGTTTGTTGGTTTGTTTGTTCGTTTGTTTGTTACCACTTCACGCTTTATCTACTGAACCAATCTTCCTGAAATTTCGCATACACATAGCTGGAAGTACGGAGAAGGACATAGGGTACCTTTCATCCCTGGAAAAAGCACTGTTCCCGTGGGAAATTCACGTGGGCGAAGCCGCGGGCGAAAGCTAGTATGTAGTAGTATAGCAATTAGTTTAATCCACTACAGAAATTTCACGCCTTGCATTCGTAATCCGGTGTCGGGACGCGGATCGCCAAATAGGTTTTATTCCATTCCATTTGCTAAGGCGAAATAAGCCAGGTCAATTTGATAAAGCTTCTACTTATCATCGTTATATTTTAGATATAGTGAAATTTCACATGAGTAGATTTACTTATAACAACAAAAATAATTTAGTTCAGGGGGCATAAAAGAAGAACGCTGTTGATCTTACCGTTAGTCAAAATGGTTCTGAAGCCAAAAGCGAAGTCTTCCTTTCTCCACCCATTGAAGAAGAATAATTAATGCTATTCTATGTACGATTTCTTACCACTGGTCAGGGCAACCATAAAAGAAGGGTAGTTAGGTCTGATAGGAGGTTGAAACAGCAAAATGGCGCTGGTCCCAGTAGTCCGGAAGCTGAAGGCGATATCTCCCTTGCGCCAGCCAGGGACTTCGATGTAGGATTGAGATGTTGTGAATGTCACCACGTAGCGTTGTGTATCTGTTGGAAAAAATAAGTCGTGAATTTTAAGAGATTATCATCCTACAAGTAAAAAAGATTATGAGATTATTATAATACCAGAGAATTAAATTTGAACAGTAATTACGGAAAAGGTCTATTTAAAATCTTACAAGTATTTTTTTTCTTGCATGTCCTACTGCTGTGCAAAAGCTTCCCCTCTTACTTACAAGTATTAGGTAAGATTTTTAATATTACAAAATCCACTTCATTCCTTAGAAAGAGCCGATGATCTTCAAACGGATAAACATCATAATTTGTGTTTCAGCTAAGAAAGTTGCTGACCAAGACTTTGATTTCAAAATCACTAAATCAAGTCAAGCAAAAATAATGATTCAGACACAAAAGCATTAGAAAAACTGATATCAAATTATACATTCTATATCAACTAAACTATGTTTAAAAAAGATAAATAAATAACATACTCGTCTCAACACACTCCAAAGAGCCCAAAGTAATCCTGCCCTGGGCTTCTTCAGTCAAGTCTTTCTGCTGGAGGAAGAACATCTCAGTGATGCCCAAACTCTTCGTGTCCACGAAGGTACCTTCGTCCGAATGCCATTTGCTTTCGTTAGCGTCACAGTTGCAGGACTGGGTCGGGTTTACGCAAGTGGCGTTGACTCCGCAGGGGCAGTAGCCTCTGTAAGAAAGACTACTTCATGTATTGAAAATGTGATAAAAAGTAATTATGAAAAATTTTAAGCCAACAAAGCAAAAGAAAGTGTTTTAAAATCGTTCATATTTCACATACTTGTTACAAGCGTGATTGATTCTTCGACTAACCGATTAAATATACATTTCGGTTTTTATTTGTATCAATAAATCTACAAAAAATAGGAGTTGGAAAATTTGTAGCTTAATTAAAATTCTTAAACGATAATACAATCATGGAAATGTTTTATTTTTATACTGAAACTTTATTTATGATAGAAGTTCTGTTTTTTTTTCACTAAGCAATCAATGTCAGAGTATGAAATGAACCAAGATTACCTCTTAACATTCCCCAAGAAGTCCACGGTGTCATTAGAAGAAGATACGAACCAAGTAGCGCTATGTAGTTCTAGTGGTGCCATGTTGCAATCGTACTTGATGTATTGGCGGCAGTACAACGAATGAGATATCAGCTCCTGAAGCATTTCCGCAGTGAACTCCCTGTATTTAATCTTGAAGCTGAAGTCTTGGCCCATGGCTGAACGCACGTCCTTAAACAAATAAAGAAAATGCGTCAGATTATTTTAGAAGATTAGAATTAAGTTTGATTGAGATATTCGCATGTTAGGAAACTGTATCGGAGAAATTTTAAACGAACACTTCTTCTCTCTCAGCCTAAAGACGTCCACTGCTGGACAAAGGCCTCCCCCAAGGATTTTAAATTTGAAGGCGTGCTTTTTTTTGCTCAAATCACACAGTTTGAGCTAGCCTCAAAGTAAGTTCGAGACTTGTGTTATGAAATACTAACTCAACGATACTATATTTTATAACAAATACATATATAGATATACATCCAAGACCCAGGTCAATCTGAAAAAGATCATTTTCCATCTTGACCTGACCAGGGATCGAACCCGGGACCCCCTGGTTCAAAGGCAAGGTCTTTACCACTGCGCCACGGAGGTCGTCTAAATCGCTTTATATGACCTGACCTCGTAGTAAGTCCAACAAGTATTACAAATACGTATTGCTTGAGGTTGAACATATACATTTGTACAGATATATACATTTGTTTGTATAGAAAACTAATATCAACTTTAATCAAAGAAATAAGGCTTATAAATGGTCACGTTCTACACATACCACTTGGCTCGGCAGGTTATGCTCAACAACTGTGGTAGAGGAATCCGCTTCGATCTGGAACTCGCATTTCACGTGAGCTGGAGGGAATTTCCCGTTTCCATCGATATCTATGAGGTACACGTCGTTTCTGGTGTATCCGAGGAGGGCTAGCTCTTCGCAGGTCTTTCTGAATGTGGCAAAGTGACAGTTCTCACCTATGTATCCTGTAAATTTATGAGAATGATGTTTTTGATAGTTTTTAATAAAGACATCAAACAATTCATTACGGAAATCAGTTCTTACCTATCTAAAGAAATCTTAAGGAAATGTAGAAAGCTGTGATAAAAGTTTAACGATACATAGTTAAGTACTTGTCTAACTAATTTACATAGGTTTTTTATAAACGATCATATGCAAGTACAAATTGAAATGTAAGTATTTACAATTTTTTTTATAACATAGGGCGGCAAACGAGCATGCGGGTCAATTGTCAAATGCTGGTGTAAAACTTTCGAAACTATGGTTTACCTGTATTATCACAGTTGCATATCACCCTATCTTCTCTGATGGAGCAGATGCCTCCGTGTTCGCAAGTGTTGGGTCTGGTACATGGGTCTACGTATCTACAGTCGTCTATAGCCACCTCTCCAACAACGCGTTCTGTGTTTATTACATGTCTAGAAACAATGGTATTAATCGTCTATTCTATTATTGAAAAGTATTATGATAATTTCATTCAGTCGTACGCAAAATTAAATATTACTAAGTAGGTTTATCGGTATGCGAGAAAGATCTATAAGGACCGGTAGAATAAAAATCTATTATGGGAAAAAGATGTGATAATATGTATTTATTAAAGATTTTATTATTAAGAACAGTACTACTGTTCTTCAATTATTAAATCTTTAGAGTATCTTGGGAGTAGGAAGTTTAGGGACAGTACAACATCTATTGGGATGAATAGTTTTTAGCTTAGCAAAAAAAAAACCTGCACAGATTTTGCTAAACAATAAATAAGATTAAAACATAAAAAATTCTTAGATTGAATATTCATAAGATTGATTATGTTCACGAGGTGATGTAAGACTGGTTTGCAAACCTCGGCTCGATGAGGAGTCCGTCGATTTTGATGTTCCTCATGCAACCAATTAGACCAAGATTAGCTGATTTTAGTCCGCTACCAATCACTATTTTGTCTTGAAGTTGGAAGTCCAGGCCTGGAAGAAATTGTGAAATTACACCTTTGAGTTTCACAACTATTAAAGCATCCTGCACTTTTACATGTAAGAAGATAAACTTACAATTATATAAAGAACATACAATCACACATCAACCTGCAATTGCATGGTAAATTGACCGCTATAACCGTCGCATAAAGGTCTAAATAACTTGATATGCAATGTTTTACACAAGTCTGATATTGTTTTAATTAAATACTTAAGATAGAAGACGTCGAAAAAATATTTTTTACAACTTTTATGGCGTCTTGGGCGCAGAACCGATAAGTTGCTGGAATGGAAGCAGGCTGCTATAAATTGATCTGCTTAATAGAAGTTTATGGGTGAACTTCTTATGGCAGAGATGATGATGATCGTGTCTAGTCAACAACTGTACATAACTTTTGAGTACTGAGTAAACTACAATATTAATGTATGTGTGCCAACGATACTGTTATTTCGGTCGGTAGTGAATAACTGTAAGCAGTTAAATGACACCTTTCAGTTAATTAAGTTCAAGTTGGTAAACAGGTATGAAGAATAAGGCAAATTAGCAATGGTTAATTCATGGGTGATAAAACACAACGCCAATTTATCGCACTTACGCAAATAATGTCACAACTGAGGTATGCGTGATAAATTTAAAGCTGTTATTGAAGTTATAGCTTGTAAACTGTTTAAGTGTATCAATAAAAATGTTTACGATTTTTGTAGCTATGATAAGGGTGGGGCAGAAGTTGAGATCATAGTCAATTAATTAAAATCATAATAACGGTAACTAGGTACTCACCAAACATCTGTGCGTGTTTGTTATGGTAATCCACAGTCAATTTGATTCTTCCTTTCCGATAGTCTAATTCAACAGTATGCCAATCATTGCTTACATTGAATTTCACAGATTTCAGTACTGTAACATTCTTGCCCACATCTGGCACTAGTTCAAATCTTATTTCTTCTTTTACCATCCTCACCTGAGTGAAATCATTAAAATAGCTCATAAATTAGGAAAAATAAATATTTTTTTATATCATTTCAACAATTAGCAAAATCAATAATAATAATAAAAGATTTTTTAATACTACGTTACTTGAAAAGATCTTGAATCAAGACTAAAAGACGTCAGAACTTTCAAAATGTCCCAATATTTTATTTTTTTATTACCTTATATGTATTCAATAATGTAAATAAATCGTCAATGAATTTAGTACAAAATTAAAAGGTTCTGACAATTAATAAAGTATTAAACAGGTTGAAAGTAAAGGTGAAACAGTGAATGAATGTGTAAAGTTATTTCTTAAGGATTTTAATAAAAACAAACCCGTGCAAACCAGACTTATAAAATGTAATGTATGCGTAATGCGTATACCAGGAAAAGTTATTGAACTTACAATGTAAGCTAGATTATAACATTGCCATAAAAGCTGAGCATAATCATATCTTACCTCCCAATACCCTTGCCCAGAGGTGATCTGGCTATAAGCCAACACCGCCATATTCTTACTCGTCTTGAAGTCAAATATCAAGTTTATGCTGTTACTCTGATTCAATGGCCACCAAATATGGGAAGTCGCGAACGGGTACGTTATAGGAATCACTTCTATATCTATCTCTTTAAACTCAGGGTCCAATACGCCAATATAATGCACTTTGGTGTTATTCTGCTTCAGTTCGTAAAGTATAGACACGTCATTGTAATACACATATTTCAAATTCCCAGCGAAATTGTTGAAAGACCTTAATCCTTTCATTTTAGATAGATCAGGACCTCCACATATGTAAATTTCAGGATCAATACAAACGTATTTGGCATCTCCGGGGACCTCGTACACTTCTATCACATCGTCAAGATATACGAAGATATTCTTTTCTTGCAATATTACAGTGAGATTATGCCATAGGTTATTATTGACTTTGTAGCCGATATAGTCGTCTATAGGGCCATCGCCGAGGTTTATTTGTATTGCGACCTTTTCTTGGTGTATTGAGAGAGCAATGTAATGGTATTTGTCATCAATTTGACCGCTAGCATAGAACAAGGCTGAGTCATCGAACCGGGTCTGCAAAAAATATTCTTATAAGGAACACACCCAGTGCAATAAAACGTTATAGTCTAGACAAATAACCGATAATATATTAATTGTAGAAGCTTTCTACAATGGCTACGAGTGGAAGTAAGTAAGTAAAATATGTTAAGTATTTAATCGTTGTACTAAACATAAAAGAGACTACAAACACAATTTCTAAGCACGTATTTAATTTCACAACTATAAAAACGAAAGAGTAAATAAGTAAGATACTAAGTTCCGTCATTCTTATCACTAGATTTTAATTACATTTTACTTCTGGGAACAAAACTCACGAGAACATCACTGAGTTTATTTAATTAATGATTGCAATTAAATACTTTCTCTCACGGCAAAATATTTGTTTTTCTAGCATAAAATGTTAAGGTTTATTAAGTGCCAATATAAGTCTTAATCACGCTACTCCATAGGAATTCTCAATGGCTGATAGAGAATTCTCTCAACACTGTGTTGTTCAAAAGATTTGTTCTTCTAAATCCTTTGGTTCTGACTATAAATATTTGTACGTCTCACATACATAGACATATGGACGTATTTAATGAAACATGTTTAGTGTTTGGTAAAAAAATGCCTTTTTTTTTATTCGCGTGCGTTGGTGGCCAGTAAATATCAGCTTTTCCAAACCGAAAGACATAATCAAAGTTGTTATGACCCCGAAGGTACTAAAAAGGTATTACATACATATGTTGCATATTGCACTTAAACTTTCAATCGTATTGCGTAATGAATCGATTTACCTTAAAGTGGAGGCTGACTCTGGTGTTAGTCGAGTGGACTCGGTCTTTCCAATCGTAAACGCGATAAGAGACGTAACTGGAGCCTCGCAGAGTGAGTACCGTCGCCGCTGTCACGTAATCGATAATAAAAATATTATTCGAGAAAGTCGATAGATTGTGCGTACAGAATATAATCTGTATATTTACACCGGAATATTCAATATCTGTGTCTAGAATAAGTAGCCAGTAGTAACTTTTTTTCCCCCCTACTACAAGATCTATTCGATTTTGAATGTTCGGGCATTATAAGGTACCTATATAAACAAAGGGTCATCATGTATTATATCAACAGAATTCTACAATGTTCTATTACCGGTTGGGCTGTAATATCTGAATTAGAGTTCCCAAATTTCTACTCCTATCCTTTTCCTCCTTCAACCTATTAATAGGCAGATGGCTATGAATAGACGTGCAATGAATTAGTTTGAAACAAAGACGTTTTCTGCTACGTTTTCCGCCCTCTATTATTGCGATTGCCAAATACCTTAAGAAGAGGGAGAGTAGACATTTGGAAACTCTAATTTAGATATGGACCTTGCATCCCAACCGATAAGAGAACATTGTAGAATATTATGTCCATAAGTTAACTGGAAACTATTATTTCCGTGATATTCGAGCTAACGACCTTAGAATGTAGTTAGATAGTTGAAGATGTGTTACTAACATATTTGTGGACATCCGTCCAATTAAAATGTTATAAATATTGGTGACTTCTTACGGATACCAGGAGAATAAATAACGAATTAGATGTGTAGATTCCAAAGCCAAAGAAAGCTTAAATATTAGTAGGCAAATGGCAGAACCTCTCGTTGCGTGTGGTTCCTTCCATGTAATGACACCGATTAGAGTAGTCTTAAAATCAATGGAAGAAGAACATAAAAATATATAATTTAGATATACTTACGTTAATTTATAAAGCTTAACTTTGTCGAGTTATTGACTTTTTAAAAGGGAATAATATAAATCTAGGTATAAGTGTGTGGTCTTTTTATTACCCAATAATATTGCATGTCCTTTAATAACTTTCATTGATTAATTGTCAATCGAACATTTCACTTTCGATCCGATAAGACAATCTCTCACGGATGTTTAAAAATAAACAAAATGCGGTTAATTCTCAGACGATAATTGCTATAGATTTGCAATTTAGTTAAGGCCTGGTGGATAATGAGGCATTATATAAATCTTTTAATTGCTTACAACAATATTAAAAGTTACATAATCCAATTATGGATTTACAAGGATGGCTTTAGCAAAATGTGAATGACTGACTGTTTTAATTTCTTATCTTTAACTATGGACGTCATCCGTATCCGTTAAAAGCGATTGGAAAAATAAATATAGTACGGAACTCAAAATGTATCAATGAAAGTAGACTGCTCAATGTTTTTTGTAGATGGTTCACGGGTCACTTTTTGTTTTTTTTGTAAGTTTAATTGTATGTAAGTATTAAATACCCAAAGAAACAATGTTTCACATTGTTACGTAGTACTTATATTAATTCTGTAACATTGTGTAAATTAGTTTAGTTTATAATATGAAAGTCAAAGAATAATTAGCTTATTATACAAGGTTAGTTAGAATGTCCAGATCAATCTTGAAATTACTAAGAAATATTTCACATTACAAAAATTGTAACTAATAGTACTTACTATAGACATCACAAAGGTGCTCTTCATACAGAGTGCCAAAACAGTCGCATCTATACCCATTGTACTCATTGATACACCTGGACCCTTCGAAACAAAGGTTTTCCATCGTCCTACACTTGTCTATACATCCTTCCTTTACGTTTTCATGTTTGGTAGCTATGAGAGGCACTATTGGAAGGAGGTCTGAGGCTGCCTTGCCTGAACTTAAAACCATATCACTGATGCACCCGACAAAGGATTCTATTATGTATTTTACACCATGGAGTTTTTCTTCCGAGCTGAGACCTGAAATACATCAGTAATTAGTGACATGCTTAATAATCTTGACACTGATCTTTGAAAAGGAAAATTGATGAAAAGAACAGGAACAATTGATTTAAAATACGATTTGATGATAGAAATTAAAATATGACAAGACCTCACAAAGAAAAAAATCAATTGAAGCCAACGAGGATACCAGATTGAAGCATATGATAGAAAAGGATAGCAATCTTTATCGAGTGTGTCATAGCTAACACTAATTTTAGATTTTTGGCTATGGAAATGATGAAAGAGAAGCCTGTGCCCAACTAAAAACTGAAAAAGTCTGAGACGATGACAGTAATTTGAAACATACCTCCTATGAGTATGACTGAAGTTAGGTTATCAGTGATTCCGTAATTGGTATCAAAACTGAGGCCCTGGAAAGAAAAGTTGTGTTCTTAGAATTAAGAAATAAAATTTCCCAGAATTTCTCATGAAAGTTATTAGGTATTCAATGACCAAGACATCACATTCGGTAGTACGCCTATTATAAAACAATGTTATGCCGTGATTGAAGGATTAAAATACCTACCTTCAAATACACCTCTTCCTTGAGCTGATCAACCTTGGCGATCAGCCTGGCTCCGTGTACGTCGATAGTGACCACCACATTGTGCCATTGATCGCGGTTCAGAGCTCGACCCACCGTCACTGACGTTAAATGCTTTCCGAATACATGGACCACTGAAATAAGAGAAAAATCCTGGATCAAGGATTAAAGTTAAGTGACATAATAGTGCAAAAAGATTCCATCAATGATCTTCTGATAAGCTTGACAAAAAAGGGTGGCGATAGGTAATCAAAGCTTTTTTGTAGAGATTCAACATTCCATCAGAGAGCCCACTATTCAGCTAAGCGTGGCCTTCGAGTCTCACGACTCTTGGCTCTGTCTACCCCGTAAGGGATAAATACGTGATTCTATGATTCAATATTTCTTCCATAACCCTGTTTGTGGTGTGTAGGTATAGGAATAATAGGTAAACTAGTTATAATTAACATCAATATAATTAATCTTTTTGTCATATGTAACACATTTAATTTAACTGCAATTAGATCGAACATATTTTCACATTTGTGAAAAGTAATAAACTAAACGAGTATTGCGTGTGTGTTGGACAAGAAAAATTGTGAGTATATTACTTGTATTTTTATTCTCTTTTTATGAATAACAAAGGGTAAAAATTACCTTTAAGTTCACCTTTCTCGACAATTACGTATAATGCGTATGGCTGCATCTTGAACACAGGATTCTTAACATTATGATATACCAGTAAACCATGGGGCAGTCTTGTGCGGAATTTGAACGATATTTCTCGACATAACCTAAAAAAAAATAATTCATTATTTATGATTATGACACGAAAATTAAATTAGGTACTACTTACATTTCAATACTTGTTATATCAATTAGTACAATAGTACAATTTGTTCCACTTCTTTTGTTATACTTGAAGAAATTCTATTCAAATTCAATATATTCTTAATTATATTTTGAAAAGACTTCTGAATAATGTCCATCAAAGTCCATACAATGGAAGCATCAACAAATCATGCAATACCAATGTAAATAAAATCTATTTCGTTAATTTAATTTCAGATTGTATTATATTACCCATAGTTTGCAACTTCATTTGCGTCAATACTATCATTGTCTTTTAATATATTAAGCACACTGCAATAGTTTATGAAACCTACAATTATGTACTTAAAATTTATCCAATTGAACAAAAGGTAGTTACAAGTTACACAATACGTTGCGCTCAAATATGTCAGAATAGGTTTCAAATACACGTCCTATTAATGTCAACTGTATAAGGATTGATGTTTGACCATTATCATTAAGTCGTTATTTTATTTGCCTCTGGATATAACTGTTAAGAGTAAGTTCCATAGACATTCGATGCTACCAATACTGCAACCGGTAGTTGAAACACATGAATAAATATCCCACCAGAATAAAAGTTGCCTCTGGTGGGATATTTATTAGCGTGGTTGAAAGTTTAAGAAGACGAATAGGGGAAAGTAAAATAATAATATTTACGTAACACACCATAAAATATATGCTTGTAAGTATTTATCCATTGAATGCCGTTAAATCCTCTGTACACTAAAATATTCGCTTAAACACCAATTTGATTTTGAATACATCATCAGTCATGCTAAATCGTATTTGTAGCAACATGTGTGTGTATATACATAAATCATATCATCGTTTTCTACTATTATCAGAACATACTTTGAACCCATCAATCCATCTTTGGCATTATCTCTGCTATGTATAAGCCTCCTCGATTATATCGATGCCTTCACCAAAATATAAATCCTGGATTATTGAAATCTAGTACTAAGTCCCAATATCATAATGGGAATCATTTGTGGCTTACCTCAATTGGAACCTCTGAATGATATCTCCGTCCAGCTGTATAAAGGTGTTATCCTTAGCAAACATGAAAGTGCGATGGTGGCCCGATTCTGCAAAGGTCAGGAACCTATCTCTATCACTGGGAGGGATCGGTGGTATCACTGTGGCGTAAGTGGTTGATACGTTGACAGTTGTGGCAATGGAAGATGTGGACGTCAGACCTAATGTAGTGAGAGGGAGGACTGAAAATTTAAAATATTTAATTCTATTATGAGATCTCTGTGCTCGGATTAAATCTCTCTCTCTCTCTCTCAGCCGAAAGACGTCCACTGCTGGACAAAGGCCTCCCCCAAGGATTTCCATAACGACCGGTTCTGCGCTGCCCGATAAAATAGATTAAATCTCTACCTAGATGAAATGCGCATGGATGCGGGCAGCGCAGGACCGGTCGTTATGGAAATCCTTGGACTGAAAGATTCTCTTTTCTTTAAACTTCACAATGTGAAATTTCATTATAATAGACTAAGTTACGGCAGTTTCACCTTTTTCCTCAGAAGCTAAATCGACTGGTAAACTGCATTGAACATCAGCTGTTCGAAGCAAAATAAAAAGTATTATCAATTTTAATCCTCTTCCAAGCAGCGACATCTTGCTCGATTGGGTTCATTTATCTAAAACAAATTATGCAACTTCAACTCTTATTTTTATCCAATTAAGAATCAATTTCGCCAAAAAGGAAATGAAATATCCTTGATCTTGCAATCCTTAATCAGGCTACGTTTCTTTAGAATTTTCTGCTATGTAATTTGAACCATTTGGTTAAAGTTTAGGGTTCAAAATTGAGTCTTTGGTATTCACATAGGGTATTGAGCGGAAATTCGGAATCAGAGAGCGTAGTGTGGGCCGGTTGGGTTAGACCGGTATATTTTGATCCGGCTTTGTTTGGATAATATCCGAATGACCAGGCTCAACTAACAGTGGATAGGTTGTAGCACTAAATTGGCTGAAGTAACAGCTCCGTTGTCTCGAGATACTACAATGATTTGATGCATTAGTTTTGAAACACATTTCTGATTTCAAATTGATTGCTTTAAAAAATAAGAAACAAAAAATATTAATTTTGCTTAGATTGTAGTACCTACATAAGAATTTAGGTACAATAATTTTCTATGAAAAAAAAAATAAAACGTGTCTAAAGACGACTGATTTAATTTTTATTTAATTTTTGTACCTATAACATCTTTTTCCGATCGTCAATCATTTCATCTAGGCCAAATTATAATAAGAAAGAAGAAGTGACTATACAGTAATCGAAAAAGTTACTTACGTAACAAAAAATATTGTAACTTAATTTTATCCAACTGCTTCTGCTTCACTTAACAATCAACTTTCACATCACAAAACATTTTTGAAATTAAAATAAAACACCAAAAACACAGCAGTTCACTTTGGCGCGCATATTTATATTCTTTTTATTTTTTAAATTTTCACAGACGCATTAGATGGCCAGTGCAACTATTATTAAAAATTGGAACGTGTTTTAGTTTTATATTTTGTAGCTGGCAGTGCAAGGACTTTGTACGCGTCCCCAGTCAACCGCGCAGCACTGAGGACTTTAACGACATGTAATAACAGAATGAACAATTTGTCCTTATGTGTCAGAGTTGTTCCCAGGATAAGGACACAGAACTAGAGGAGAGGGTAAATCATCAGTAGGTTACAGGATTCGACATGCTCTTATATGTGCCTGTAACTTTAATAGTAAGTATTAAAATTCATATAAAAGTACCTAGGTATATCACTTTATTGCTATGTAATAAATTAATAAAGAACCCTAAGATACAGAATCACTCGTGAGTCACCACCAGTTTGAACAAAACCAAATCAAAATTTGTAGAAGCTATTATTTTTTTTAAACATTCGCTTGCAGATCATTTTTTCCCCAATATGTAGGTTGTACAGTCGGGGGCTGGTAAACCTGGTCAGGTTTATCTGCCCCTGACTTTACGTCATCATCGCATTATTCGAAAATCTACTTATCTGTGAACAGGAGTTTATTTTTGATATTGAACGAGCGGTGGTGGCAGCCAAAAACGTGAGAGCAAGCCGTGAGAGCAAGTTGAGTGGAGACAAAATTGTGTAGCCAAAAGAATCAATAGGTAAAGTTTTTTCGTTACTGATAGCACTCTTATCTATTTTCAGTCTATAGCCACTGCCATATATAGCCCACTGCTGGATAAGGGCTACCCTTTTTAGACGTCACGTACTACGGTCCTGTGCCAGTCTCATCCATCGCTTTCCTGTAATGCAGACAATGTCATCTGAGCTGGCTGGTGGCTTTCCTACTGGACGTCTTCTCTTCTAGCCAAAGTGTCCTGATACATGTGTGTCCTGTGTACTGATACATAGCTAGTCAATCTGTCTTTCAATAAGTTGTGTAGTATTTGCCATAGTACTTGCGTTTTTGTTACATACACACCTACCATGTATATTACATGTGCAAAGTGCAGTATATCGCGCGAATGCAGCGTGTTTAATTAACATTGCATTTATCGAATAAACCATTTGACATGAGTCTTTAATTTAATTATCTTGTTAATTGCCAATGAGTGCCAATTTAAAGCACATTGCGCTGAAAGGGTTTCGTGATTTACGTTAAATGAGGCCATGTGTATTTGTGAATCTAATTTGGTGTTATGTTTTAGTGTAATATGTTTATTTAGCTGTTGTTGGCATACAAAGTTTTCCAGATATTAATTATGGTTTTCCATATACTTAACTAGACGACCTCCGTGGCCCAACGGTCATCACGCCGGACTGCCACACGGGAAGTCCCGGGTTCGATCCCCGGTCGGGTCAAGATGGAAAATGATCTTTTTCGTTGTGGAAAATGATGTTTATCTATATATGTATTTGTTATAAAATATAGTATCGTTGAGTTAGTATCCCATAACACAAGTCTCGAACTTACTTTGGGGCTAACTCAATCTGTGTGATTTGTCCGTATCTATATTTATTTATTTATTTATTATTTAACTAGGTTTATGCAGTTTTTGGTATCGTTAATGTCGTAACTTTTAAAATTAATCCATCAAGTACTGTGCCAGATATACATAACAATAAACTTGATGAACACGATGGATAAACAATATATTCATCCTTATTTTACCCAAAAGCAAATATATATAGATCACATACATAAGTACTCACTTTCCTAAATCCGAAATATTTAAAAACAAAATAACAATCAAGTTATGATTGTTATTTTGTTTTAAAATATTTCTTAATAAACATAATCAAAGACTGAACTTCCCTCGAACCAGGGCCAATTTGTAACTATACTGCGTCACCCAGTATAACATAGTGATTATAAAGCAAACCCACCTGGATGTCGTGCAAGACGGAGTATCCGCGCTGCATGCGTAGGCGCAAGTGGCCACTGCCATTTCGAGGGAGGTCAACTGCTTAACGCATTCTCTTGGGACTAAGGGTCGATACACACTTATAATAATCGTGACTAATCCTGAATTCGAAAAGGACAAAACATATTGATGTTTAATTTATTTTTTTTAATGAAGAAGGTTCATTTCGATCATCGGGCTAAGCCATGGGCTATGCTGCAATCACATCAGAAATGTGGAAATCCGCAGGAAAACATACATTGCCTAGCGGATTAGCTGCTGAAGTAAAACACAAAGCAGATTTTCCTGACAATAAAGGAAAGGTTCAAAAATTATACTTTTGGTATAAATTAATAGTGTATATACAGGGTTATTTGAAATAAATGCAAAACCTTCCTAGGGGTGAAAGTACTCATAAATATGAACATCTTTTTGTATGGGACCGACTCTGAAATCTCAAAAAAAAAATCAGCTATTCCATACAATTTGCAATACCTACTCGCCCAAAATGTATGGAACAGCTGATTTTTTTTCATATTTATGAGTACTTTCACCTTTTTACTTTGAAAGTACTCATAACCCTGTATATAGGTATTTTTATAACAAGGCATTTTTTAATATTTATTTTTATGAAACCTATTAACTCTGTTCGCTTTTCAACATCGCTGCTCAACCGTTAGAGTATCTAAGATTACAATGGAAAACTTTAGTATTTTCTCAATAGATAGATATAGAAAAATATTATTCTTCTAAAACGTTTCTTTCTATGTTTATGATTTTCTCGAGCGACAACAATAACAGTACTACTGAAGAGGCACAAAATATGATTGTAGAGAAAACATGCTCTTTGGAGCTCTACAATCAAAATAAAAGGGATTGTTCACAATACATTTTATTTATCAATTGGATCGTGAAACCATGAACTTAGGCCCACTTTGTATAAGAATTGTCACGCATTTTATTGTATTGTGATCAAATAGTATCGATTAGCAGAAAGCGTTCCGAATCGGTTTCATCGATAACTGCTATGAAAGTTCGTACAGTTTAAAAAGTTTTAACGGTTTCATTATTTAGGTTTACATTTCAGTCTCTTCTACTACCTTGAGATCTTTTAATACTCTTTTTTTATTTTTATACATTAGAGTTTGTTCATCTTTCCCAAATATGTTCATATTTTCCGGTTTCCGGAATATTTGCTATTTCTGTAAACATAGGTTTTATTTATTGTTTTTCTTTCGTGTCTTTACTTTTCTGTTATACATAGTTCTTGTAATAACAAAACGGCCAAGCCACCTATTTTGACTAAGGTGTAGAGTTAGGGGGCGTAGAGTGAGGAGCTTCTCTTCACATGAGATCTGATAACTTTGCATGAGATCTTTGTAACTTTTTGTCAGTGCGAGCCATATGATCTCGTCTCGGCAACATTTTACATAAAAATGGTTTTTGGTGAGATAAACAATCTTACAAAAATTAAAAAAACATGACTGCAGTTTCCAGACGTCAAATAGCATATATTACCCGGGAAAAGGATACCTTACACATATATTTGTCTAGTCGTTCAGAAATTAATGGCGAAATAAAGAAACTCGCATACCTATATAAATGAATCTTGAAAACACAACACTCCTTTTTTGGGTGATCGTGTAAAAATGGGGATCTTGTCCAGTTAGTTAACGGATAAGATTATGTAGATTCGACACTGATATGAGTAAAACAAGATGAATTTTATTGTTATTATATAAGTGGGCGATACCAAATACATTTTTCGAAATAAATGGTGAATGGCAAAGTACCAGCATCGCTCTGTCTTGTGTGTTTCCAGTGGAACATTTTTTGAAAAGCCAACTTACCAATTCTGATCAGAGTATTTTTTAATAAAGACGAAAATATATATATATTTTTTAATTTAGCTTTAATTTTAGTTTTTAATTTATTATAATAACATAGAATAAATCCTGATTGAAAATTAAATATTAAATTACTTTAAAGTTTTACCGTAACTTACGATAACTTAGTATTAATCCAAACATACAAATTACTGATTGAAGTAAAACAGGATTCAAAGTCTTATAAATTACATTCAAACATAATACAAATTACTGTAATGAAGTTAATACTCCGATAGCTACATTATCATTTACTGTGTGGCGCTATCCAAGGCGGTGCAGATTTGATCACCATTGCCTGTCATCGAAAGTTACGATACCCTGAATACATTACACAGCATTGTCCGCTCCTTAGATAAAGTAAAATACTTTTTACTAGATCTATGGTCTATCACTCCAAAAAGAGACAGCAGTCAAAATCTCCCGATTTTCACATATTCATGACGTTTGTCAATGGACACGTGCCAGCTAGCGCTGTCCAAGCGCTGCGGATGTGACCAGTTCCACTGTCCGTGATTACCGAGTGTTACGATCGACCCAAATACATGATACATCACACCATTGTCTGCACGCTATCACTCAAAAACAAACGCGTATGCTAAGTATCTGTTTGCATAATGTTGCAATATTTTGAGATACTGCAGAGGCTGTAACTATTTGAAAGGTACGAAATTGTAAATAGACCAGCTATGTACGACTTTCCTGGACGTTACGGATGATGTCAGTTCTACAGAAAAATATATGTTAAAACTTTGTTCAATATCCTAACAAGTGGAAAATAACTTCAAAATAATTGAGAATACATTCCTGATATGCTCTTTCGTTTAACTTTAAAATATCATGTTTTAAAAATAACCTTGCCCTGAAAGTTATATTATAATGCCATTACAAATGTTATTCTAACGTGGTATGATTATATTTTAGTTTGCGTGACCATGCTTGGCTTGTTTGTATGATGGTCTTGTTTTTACTTTGTTTTATTCTGATATTAATGTCTAAATTATAGTTTTGCTGATATTGCTAGATTTAATTCTATAATAATGTTATAATAATGATTTCATCATACTTAGTAAATTTTGGATGTTATATCTTCGATTGACATTGATTGTGGTTGGTTAGCCTAGTTATTCGTTTCTATTGCGGTTGAATCTGGGTTATCATCTTTTTTTTAAAATTACAATGTATGAAAAAATTTAAACCGACTTCCTAAATTTCGTATGTATTTACTTACTTAAATATACATACGAAAATGAGGCAAAATTTAGAGCAACTGAGAACAATTAGTATATTTATCAGTTTTGTACTGATATCATAAACTTCCTCAGAATTACTGAAAGAGAAAGTATTTCTCACATGATCGTTGCATCGGAACCAATAAAAACTTGCAGCTTTCAACAATTATCAAAATTAACTTGTTGTGAACACAAAAATTGAATCAGTTTCCATTGAAGGTAATGAATATTTGTCCTACTTTTGGGCATTTCTTTGTAAGTATGTCGTTGTCTAAACTTCTGTGTGGTCTTTTGAGGTTATGACCTAAGTACATCACATCAAGTGCGGTACCGGGTATCATTTAGTGGCCCTCCTAAGCAATTAACGTTAACTAAAATACCATTACAGGTAGGTACGGCATCCGCGTTCAATCGCGCTTTCCAAATAAATATTCTCCCATAAAAAATTTTTATTAGTTTTCCTTAAATAAGTAATTAAGGTAAGTAATTAAGGTTAATGTTTCATGTACTACACACTGATATTTGACTGAAGTTTAAAAAAAGTTTAAAAAGTTCATATCCTTTTTTACATTTTTAAATACAAAATATTTAAAAATATAAAAAAAGGGCAACCCATCGGTAGCGGGACAAAGACCCAAGCTACCGGTGGTCAGGGCTCTAACGAGAGGAATCTCCTCACAATGCGCGCCGTGTCCAATAGTACCGCCTTCTGAATCTATATTATATTACTATTATTATAACTAAGTACATAGTTACAAAGCTTAAAGCCAGAAGAAAAACATCAAGAATTCTGTCTGTGGTACGCAATCCAATGTTCCGTGTATGACTATCACAAATATCACATAAATGCACTTATTCGTAATGCTTATTATATAAATGCCTATTTGGATAACATTGAAGCAAAAATTGATATTACAGAAAGGTAACTCGTATTCATGCATCACTTATTAACTTTTACTGGTACACTGCATATGGATGACGCAAGCCTTTATAAAGGTTTGATTATATAATATAAAGTGTTATTCTTAGTGAATATTTTTAAAATATAACGTATAATAACAAACAAAAATATGGCAGTCGGCCGAACCTCTTTTCAACAATAGACTATTTTATATCCAATTTAACTACAGCCACAATCATCATTTCCGTCTAGTTTTCATTTCTGCAAAGGATCTCTACTTGATAAATCTAAATCCCCATACAAGGCTATTTCTAGCCCTATTTTGGATTTATCAAGTTATTATTATACGTTTTACTTTATAAATATCCACTGATAATAACTCTTTAGGTATATTATACTTGTTTAAACAGTTTTGTCACTTTTATTTTTTCTGTGTTAGGTCTGGCTATGAGCAGATGTGTTGTGTGATTGCGAGATTACAAACACTTTTGTCATTAATCAATAGAAAAACCTAAGATTTTCCCGAGTCTCTTCTGTACCTAATGTTTTGTGATCGGCTGTCGGCACATTATAATTTTGCATGCAGTCGCGTAACATCCGGCGAAAACACTATGTTTTATGATGTACATTAGAGTAAGTATGTTTGTGTACAACTGAGCAATATATCATTAGGTATTTGGTAAACCCTCTGACCTGAATTGCGTTCCCAATCGGCCAAATTAGAAAAGTTGTTCTCAATTCGATTGTTTTATTTGTTGGTTTTAGCTGATTTCCGTTAAAAATAAACTACATGTAAGTAAGGTTTTCTTAATGATTAGAAGTTCATAAACTATTGTGTTATACGAGAGTTTCATATAAGATGTGGAGTTTTTATGCAACTTTATTTTCAACCGACTTCCCAAAAAAGGAGGTTATAAATGTTTCGATGTATGTATGTTTTTTTTATGCATGTTCGCCGATTTCTCCGCCTATAGTGTACTGATTTCCGAAATTATTGTTTTATTCGAAATAGTTTATTTCCAAATTGGTTCCATTTTAACCACGTCAGAATCTGTTCAGTAATTTTAAAGATACCTAACAAAATATAAAAATTCAAACTTTGCATTATAGAGCAAAAGCCCGCGACAGCATTTCTTATTTTATGAAAATTCAAGATTCTTTATGCATGTCCCCAACACATGGATACAGACTAGACACCGAAGTGCAACAATATACAGGATTTTAATTGGGAAGAGAAAGAGATTTTTGTGGTGATCATTGTGAGAAAACTTTGTAGGTTGCCAGATCTCTCCTCTAATCATTGACAATCAAAGCACCAGCAAATGTTGCATAACTAGAATCTAAGAATAAAAAATACTTCAGTTTTCGGCCTCCAAAACCGATTGTTTGCCTCCAAAAGTTATGAAAGTCACAGAGTTGGCTTTGACCCAGCAACCTTGCACTAGACACGACACTAACAGGACGTGCTACCAACTAGAGCTCAAATACAACGTAGTTGACAAACTTTTGCAATTACCCATTCTTTAACAAAGGATAAATTTGTTAAACGGCATTGCGACTGCTGTTAGAAATGTAAGGAGTTCTTTTACTTCAATGCGGATGAGGCACTTGCTTGAGTTAAGTATAGTACGGCAAGACCAAGTAGGTACTTAACTACTTGGTCTTGCCGTACTATACTTAACTAAGTACTTACTATACTTACTATACTTAAGTATAGTACGGCAAGACCAAGTAGGTACTTACCTACTTGGTCTTGAGGTCATGAGCATGTTTTTGGATATAAAGTCACAGCAGACGGCACAAGATGCCAAATTAGAGAAAATTGTTTCGGCTATTAGCGAAATTAAGACTCAAAATACAGCTATACAGACCTCAATTGAATACTTATCTGAAAAGTACGAATCCGTACAAGCGCAGGTTGATCAGTTGATATCAGAGAGGAGTAAAAACCTTCAGTATATACAAGTCCTTGAGGAAAGGATTGACAAATTTGAGAGCACAACCCGGTCCACATGTATTGAGATTAAAAACATTCCGGTAGCTCAGGGAGAATCCAAAACTAATTTGTTAAACAAAGTAGTTTCTATTGCGAGGACCTTAAGCACAGAGATTCAACCAATGGAGGTCAGGGATATTTTTCGAGTAAACACAAAAGAACCCAGTAATAAAACAGTTATAGTGGACTTCACTAGCGTTCTTACTAAAGAAAAAATTATACAAAAATACAGACAGTACAACCGAGGACCGACAAAGCTAAACACGGAAACGCTGAAATTTGGCGGCCCCACTAAACCTATATTTATAGCCGAAAATTTATCTCAAAAAATGAAAAGACTATTTTATTATTCCCGTGATTTTGCCAAGTCTAATGGCTATGTATTTTGTTGGGTCTCCAATGGCAAGCTCTTCCTGAGGAAAACTGAGGGCGCACCACTAGTATTGATCCGCAGTGAACAGGATATCAAAAAACTTCAAGATACCACGTGACTACCTTCGGTTTTCATCTTGTGCTCACAATTTAGTGAATTGTATGTAAGCCCTCGTTTATTAGGGCACTCATTATTATTATTATTCTTATTTTTGTTTAAATCTATCTGTAATTTCTCCTCTATCCCACTCCTACCCCATATACCCACAAATCCAAACACTCTAACACAAATTGATACCCCGCATGTTTTTAAAATGTTTATCCCAAAAAGATACTTAGCCTGCTTATTTCTATATTCGATGGATGAGACTATGTCAAAAGATACTACTTTAAGGTTATTACACATTGTTCCAAACCAACCAGATTATGGATAGTGATCCTAATTTTATTGAAGAAATCGATAGCATTTCTGTTGGTAAGTCGTTGATATGTTCTGCTGAGGATTGCTTGGACAATATAGCTATATATGGTGATTCACTTAAAGTTCTTCACGTTAATATTAGAAGCATTGGTGGAAATATGAATGAATTTTTGATCTTGCTTAAAAGGATACGAATAAACTTTGACGTTCTTCTTATGACAGAGTGCTGGATTAGTAAGTGCCCTAACCTTCCAAATTTACCCGGATACACTTCACATAAGACTGTATATACGAATCAAAATGATGGACTTGTTGCTTATGTTAGAGAAAATTTACCTTGCACTATCGAGAAACCGTCATTCTTTGAAGCAAGCTGTATGATATTAAAGTTTTCTAAAGATACTGCTATTGTCGCAATTTATCGTCCTCCATGTTATAAAAATAA
Source organism: Ephestia elutella (assembly GCA_018467065.1). Lineage (NCBI taxonomy): Eukaryota > Metazoa > Arthropoda > Insecta > Lepidoptera > Pyralidae > Ephestia > Ephestia elutella. The sequence goes on along the minus strand of CM031592.1, from coordinate 14,230,966 downwards.
AAATAAATTTACGAATTTTCTAGATAGAACGTTAACCAAATTAAAAAGTTTCAAAACTGTTTCTATTATCGGTGATATAAACATTGCGATATCTGATGAGAACAACGATGCCGATGGTGAATTCTATTTGACCACAGTTGCTTCACATGGTCTGCTTCCCATGCACTTCTTTCCTACTAGAAAAAACAATTGTTTAGACCATGTGCTCCTGAAAACTGATAAACCGGCTGTTACTCTCATTTTAGATTCGTTAATAACTGATCACAATCCTACGATTTTATGCTGCAGTCGTAAGCCTTCTATTCGCAGAGCCTTATCTAGTCGTTTCCGATTTGATGAATCATCCTGTATCAAGCAGATTGAAAATACTGACTTTTCATCTATATTGGCATGTACTGATCCAGAGCAAGCTTCTTATGACTTTGTTAACCTTATTTCTTCAGCAATACAAGTACACACTACCACCTCAGTAGTACCAAACAGAAAGAAAATAATCAAGCCGTGGATAACTCCTGGCCTCTTGAGATGTATACGAAATCGTGACTCTCTCTATAGGAAAACCAAGAAAGATCCCAATAATCAAACCCTTAATATTACATATAAACGTTATAAATGTTTTTGCAACAATCTTCTTAAGAAAATCAAGAGAGATTACGATCGGTTGGAATTCAAGAAGGCTAGGGGTGATCCAAAAGCTACTTGGAAATTAATAAAAAACGTCTCCCACCTGAATTCCGAACGCGTTTCTTCTGACGAGTTATTATCGTTATCAATGAACCCTAAGGCTTCTGTGAATAAGGTGAATGAATATTTTGGAACAATTGGCGCTACTTTGGCTTCAAAAATAACCCCGCCCATTAGTGAAAAACCATCATCTGAGCATTACCCCAATGGAACCAACTCTCCATCTCAACTTCACTCTATGGCCTTGTTACTCACGGATGATGTAGAAGTTGAAAATATCATTATGAGACTAAAAAACTGTGCTGTAGGATGGGATGGGATCTCATCATCATTTATTAAATCAACTCGTCATATCCTTGTACCCATTATAACTCATATCATTAACCTAAGCTTTACATCAGGAATTTTTCCTAAGGTATTTAAAAAGGCTCTCGTAACTCCCGTGCATAAAAGTGGAGACAAAGACAATGTCAATAATTATCGACCTATATCCATTCTGTCAGCGCTTTCTAAAATTATAGAAAAAATATTGAATGATAGATTGGTTAAATATTTAAATAGTAATAATATATTGGCTGCAAATCAGTATGGCTTTCAAAAGGGTAAATGTACAGAAGACGCGATTTTGGAACTAACTGAAACAATTATTAAAGATTTAGATAAAAAACGTAAGTCACTAGGACTCTTTTTGGATTTGTCAAAGGCATTTGACACTGTCTCTGTACCTATTTTACTAAAAAAACTAGAGCGGATTGGTGTAAGGGGCCATGTACTTGAACTTTTTTCCAGCTATCTGAATGACAGGACCCAGTGTGTGAAAATTGGCACCTATGTCAGTGATGATGTGACTCTAAATTTTGGTGTGCCGCAGGGCAGCGTGCTTGGCCCCACTCTTTTCTTGATCTACGTTAATGATCTTTGTAATTTAGTTATACCCAACTGCAATATTATTACCTATGCAGATGATACTGCTATGATTATTAGTGGTCGATCTTGGAATGAAGTGGCTGTCAATGCTGAAATTGCAATAAGTGTCGTTATGAATTGGCTGTCACATAATCTACTCACTTTAAATTTAGACAAGACCTGCTGTGTGCCTTTTTCTCCAGTGCAATCCTCGCAACCACCACAAACATTTGTTATCCGAGTTCACAAATGTAATAGACATTTGCTCAACTGTAATTGTTATTTTATAAAACGCGAAAATAGAATAAAATATCTTGGAATTCTTATAGATAACATATTGAGCTGGAAGCCACACATTGAGTCTCTAGTAAGTCGAACCCGGAAATTAATTTATTGTTTCAAAACTCTTCGGTCAATAACTGATTTGCAAGTCCTAAAAACAGTTTACTATACTTTAGCTCAATCTATCTTATCATATTGCGTCACAGTTTGGGGAGGGGCGACAAAAACTGCTTTGCTTGGTTTGGAAAGGGCACAGAGAGCTATTCTCAAAGTTATGTTAAGTAAGCCAATAATGTTCTCCACGTCAGAATTGTATGCCCTATCTGGGATGTTATCTGTAAGAAAATTGTTTATTAAAAGTGTAATTATGCGTAAACACTCGCAGATGTTATATGATCCGAATTTAATAAGGAATAGACGTAGATTGGGTAGGGTCTGTACCGTTCTAGTAAGTCGTTTAGTTTGTACAAAGCGACATTATTACTTTTTAAGTGCAAAGTTGTATAACAACGTGAATAGAACTATAGTTATATATCCTCTTGCTCGTCTAGAATGTAAACGTAAGCTGTCAGAATGGCTGCAGGGCCTCTCTTATGACGATACAGAAAATTTAATCTGATTCAATAGTGGGTATCTATTTGGATTGACAATTAAGACAGCATCTCTCTTTTCACTACTTTGAAACAATTTGTATGTGGTAATACCCCCAATCCCTTCTCTCTCTCCCATCCACCCTCCTCTCCTAATCCCATATGTAAAGTTAGGATGTTATTTCTGGATCTTTTATTTGCTCTTCGCATTGTAAATCCAGAATTGTTTATTTCAAACTCACTTTCTTATTAACAAAACTTTTATTGTTTGTTTATTTTAGCTTGAAATTAAACTTAAAACTAAATTTAAACTAGGTATTGTAAGTATTACTGTATATTTATATGTAAGTAATTACTGTATAAACTAGTTCTGGAGATGGGCGCAAACAACTGCAACACAGTTTAAAACTATAGCAGTTGTTTACGATCCAAAACTGTTAGAAGCTAAATTTGTTAATTTTGATAAATAAATAATCTTTAATCTTTAATCTTTAAAACTATACTTAACTAAGTATAAGTACAAGTGATATAAATGATATAGAGAGATTTGTACGCATAAATTTATCAAAATTCTCTCTTATACTGGTCGCATACAAAAAAATACCTATTTCACGTCAAATTACCGCGTATGAAGGGCAATTTGACGTGAAATTGACTGAACTGTCGTAGAAATATAACAAAAATATCTTCCTCTAAAGTCAAACCATCTGGTCTCTTGGCATCATCCCACGAGAGACCCTTTGGCTCTTAAACAGCCGGGACGTTGATGGAAGTAAGAGATCGATGGATAATATTGATTAGGGCGGCGTGAATATTATTAAATCCTAATTCTAATTAATACCACAGAATTAATATTAGTACTACGTACAGAAAGGAAACTCCCTGCCCCTCCCGCAATATGGCACCCCCCCGCTCCTTCCGCACTTCTCCCCCGTTCTTGTGTAACTGTGGGACGTTCGAGTATGAAAACGCACACATTGACGTGTTACTAACGTGTTCACGGATATACAGTTTCATTTGTAGTAGTAGTAGGCATATTTGACGCGCCGTTTCTATGAAGCGCCCGCCCTGTGCTAATACTGTAAATGCGAAAGTGAGTTTGTTTGTTTATTTATTTGTTTGTTTGTTTGTTACCTCTTCACGCTTTATATACTCGTTATTTTCACGCGTTACTGAACCGATCTTCCTGAAATTTCGCATACATATAGTTAGAGGTACTGAGAAGGACTCAGGAATTTCGGGAAATCTCTTAGTGCTCTCCTACCTAAGGAACCTACATGCCAAATTTCAGCTTCCTACGCTTAGTAGTATTGGCTATCCGTTGTCTCATCAGTAATGTGAGAATTTAAATAGGTATACCTATATTGATTGATGATTATGTGTCCATATCATAAATGGATACAATAAAGTTTATTTACTGGATACAATAAAGTTTATTAAAGTTTATTTTCGACGACCTCCGTGGCCTAACGGTTATTACGCCAGACTGCCACACCGGAGGTCCCGGGTTCGATCCCCGGTCAGGTCAAGATGGAAAATGATCTTTTTCAGATTGGCCTGGGTCTTGGATGTTTATCTATATATGTATTTGTCATAAAATATAGTATCGTTGAGTTAGTATCCCATAACACAAGTCCCGAACTTACTTTGAGGCTAACTCAATTTGTGTGATTTGTCCGTACATATTCCGTACATATTTACTTATTGTCAATAAAGGTCAAAGGGTAATAAAAAGACACAGTTTTCTTACACAATTGCATGTTATTAGTCCATAAATTACGTTTTATTTTCGACATGCCATTTGTGAGTCGTACAATGCTTTGTTATTTATAAACCACATTACGATGTCTTCATCATGCGTTAGTGACAGCTATTACTGTATGGTGGCGGTGGAAAACCTAACCTTAAATGGGAATTTAATGAGGGGCGGATCCTATTAGAGTGTCTGTAGGTCAAAGACTTAGGCTGGATTCTTCATTGCACCAAAATTGAAATTATTGTAAAAGTATCATCGTTAACTACATACATTGCTTTTTGTATTGTTACTGTTGTAACAATACAAAAAGCAATGTGCCTTCATACTTGCTTTGAATGCATAGTTGATTTGATGGCAACTTCCGATGCCCGAAAAATCTCAGAAGAGATTACGTGGTGTCGTAAATAGTACAAACATTGTTTTATTTTTGTATTGTATTTAATTAATAAATAAAAATAATAACGTTGACTCCAATATTTAGACACTATTTGACAACTGGCGCAACCAGGCGCAACTCATATTTTGCCTAATGGCAAAGAAAAACTACGCTAATGGTTTAGTTAAAGTTGCTGTTACTGTCAAAGTAAAAGGGTACAATCCAACCTTATTATTGGCCTATAGCCATCAGGTTATAGTATCTGCTTATATCCTAACACGAGGAAGGTGTTGTAGATGTATAAGGTAATAAAGAACTTTTTACTGATCCTCCTTTTACTGGAAGGGACTATTTTGTTACTTACCTAACGTTAAAGTGCCTCCTAATTTTACTAGAAGGGACTAACTCAAATCTAATCTACTTCACAAATATGAAAATTAAATCAAAATGAATGGGAATGAAGGCAGGCGACGACGTGTCGTATCAAGCCAAGCCAAAAATAGAGAGGCGTGGCGACAAGAGCACAGCTCTTAAATAATAAAAAGATGAAGTGAATGAAGACTTTCAAACGACAACACAATTAGTTAAGGAAAAATAAAAAATAATTCTGTGCTTCTGTGATATATAAAAAAAAAAAACCGGCCTAGTGCGAGTAAAAACTCGCGCACAGAGGGTTCCGTATAGCTCTAACTAAAAGTCCAACTAGTTTCAAAAACAAACATAACTTTGCAGTTCGATCCCTAAGTATGAAAGTATGAATCCAGCGCAAAAATAAGTTTGTAACACTTTTTTTTAGACTTCCAATAACATATTTACAGTTTTATGATTTATTCCTGTATAAGTACTGTTAGACCTTGCTTTTTGCTAAATTTCATAATTTTAGGTCAACGGGAAGTACCCTATAGGTTTTGATTGCTGCCTAAAATCGTAAAATATGCAAAAATTCGCCACATTTACGGTAATATCTCTTGATCGCGTTGATGTATAATTTATTATAATTTTGATTATTTAATTTGATTAATTTTGATTTTTTTGCTGATAGAGACCATGGATTCGTTGCTTTCGATATTAATTTCAACATGATACCTTCAGGCGTTCCTGAGAAAAAAAAGTTTGACAGACAGACGGACCGACAGACAGACGGACAACAAAGTGATCTTATAAGGGTTCCGTTTTCACCTTTTGAGGTACGGAACCCTAAAACAAGATACAACATTTTGTCACATTTTGTTCTATTTAAAAACTATTTCGCCACACGCTGAATTTGCATTCTTAGATTTTGAAATTCTACCTGCTGATAAATAACAGCAGTAAAAGTGGTTCGAATATGAATATTAATGACTTGGTTGATGTATGGAGGTCTGATATCAGGAATTTAAGTTGCAACAGTTTATAAATCTAGGCATTCTATATTCAACAGTTTTTTCGGATTATACTCAATAATTTTACCTTGTTTTCGTGTTGAAAACTCATCATCATATGATACCGTCTTACCTGAAAGGTTATTTTCTCTTATTTTACCTATTTTTTTTTGTAATTGTATTTTTTGCGTAGGTCTTGATTCCGTTGCGTTCTGTATTTAGGCTCTAAATCAGTTTTATGTTTTACTTAGTATAAACTTCTGCTCAGAAAACTTAAAAAAAAAAATCATAAGTCGTTCTTATCAAGAAAAGGCTAATAAATAAAAAATACAAAGTTTTAACAAAAAGTTGCAACAAAAAACTGTCAAAAACAAGTTTGTTTCCATATCATTGGTCACATTTGAACACACCTAACTCGGTTATGATGGAATGCAGTTGACATTTGTAAGTAAAATGAAGCGAAATAAATTTAGAAAACGTCACTTTGATAGATCACACCACGCACACATACACCTCTCTATGTGTTGGACTTCCGTAATTTTTAAATAAATTATACTAAAATATAGATCTTAAGAGATCTTGTCTTTGGCTTTTGAGGCAAAATTTAGACTTAAGAGTTGAGACAAGATAATCTACTTCATTATTGGAATAAGTGGAATAAACTCTATACATTAGCATAAACTCGAGTTTATGATAATGTACAGAGTTTATGCTAAAATAGGCCTTCTTATAGAATTAACCAGACCAGGGGGCCGATTACACTTATTCCAATAATGACGTAAATTATCGTGTCTCATCTCTCAAGTCTCAATTGTGCCTCAAAAGCCAAAAATCTCTTTAAAATCTATATTTTAGTATTAATTATTTAAAAAATTACAGAAGCCCAACACGTATAAATGTGTATGTGTGCATGTTGTGATCTATCAAAAGTGACGTTTTCTAAATTTATTTCGCTTCATTTACTTACAAATGTCAACTGCATTCCAACTGAAATCTGTAACGGATCATTGAATAGTTACGGCGGACTTGGAAAGAATGGAAGAAATGTGATCAACAGGCTGTTGATAATATTTTTTCCACTGCCAATTGTTGCCACTGTTCGCTGTCAATTGCTACTGCTGTTAGATAATCTTAGAGGTTGATCAATCTGATTGGACTAAAAATAAATATTTCAACATCCAGCCTCACCCCGTTAAATAACATAAACATGTTTACACACAAGCTGTAAATAGACAATAATGGACGTGTTTTATTATTCTAGCATAGTCTTACAGAAAGGTATTTAAAGGGTAGAGGCTAGAAGTTTGTTTAATCATTGTAGTGCTTTATTAAATAAATAAATATCTCTTTATTGGACCTTCATTGAGTTGTATGTCTGCAACGTCGTAAGCTATAAAGCAGATATAAACTCAAGCCTCTATTTACCATTTAGGAACGTACAATCGAAATGTCAACTGTCTATTAAAAGAAAATAAATACGGCGTCCAATCGGCCGCCTATGGCGCGGCATCGGCAAACATTTTCTACAGAAACAGTTGCCATGCAACTGCAAGGAAACCGCTTGGTTGCGAAACAGGCCGCGCGGCTAAGGTGAAGGCAGCTTCGCCAGTCGCTCCAACGAGAGAGAGCCGAACGTACACGCTTGCGCCGATACCGAACTAAGGCCGCGCGCGCATCGCGCAGTGCACTCCTGCACCGTTCAAAATTCAAAAACTAGTGTTGTGATTTAAATTTTAACTAATTTAACTAATTAAAAATAAACAGTGCTGTGCCAGTGTTTGACGATATTTAAAAAATTGTGAGATTGTGAGAATTTTTCTCGTTATTTGACACACATATGACGTGAATAACGGTGCGGAGATCCGACGGTCGATCGACTCGCTAAAATCAAAGTGCTAGTGTTTCTTCTGAACAGTGTACCGGAATTTTACGGACTTGCCTAAGCACAGGTAAGCGGATGTTTACAGTTATGCTTATTGTATAACTTTGGACGGAGAAAGCTCTCACACAAGTCCAATTTGACTTATCAGAAGCGCATACAAAACGAGTCGTAAGTAAGCGAACTCTGCGACTCATCGTGAATTACAAGTTGGGAATAAATACTTAAAAGTCACTACACATATGTGAATATTGACTCAGCTTACACATACAAATAAATGGTCGAGTAAAAGTTGTCACTCAAATTCTTGGAACATCACTTTAGAAGACTAGTTAACTTTAAAGCTGAGAGAATATTCATAGATAGAGTTATGAATATGCAACGGAAACATAGAGTTTAAAAGTTTTAGACAAAAATGCCAGGAAAACTTCTAGGAAACAGGTTCTCGTCCAGAAACGACAATGTTAGGTAAAATATAGAGTTCCGTGCTTTTCAGTAGTAGAGCGTGCGCGTGTGGAAATTATGTTTAGACCTGTCAATAAATTTAATCTAAATAAATAGAGATTTTCTAAAACAATTTAGTTAGACACGCTGTAGATTATAATTATGGACTTGCAATGGCAATATTACTTCAAGTATTTAATATAGCGTAGACGCTATATTAAATACTTGAAAAATTGCTTGGCAAATTGCGAATAAAATTTAGATATGACTACTCGTATTATTTAACTGTTTTTATACTTCTTAGCTGTTGGCTGAAAAAATGTAATATTAATAAAATCTAATATTAATAAAATCCAATATTAATAAAATCTAATATTAAGAAAATCTAATATTAATAAAACCTATATAATAATGTTTAAAAAGAAATCATTTTGCCTCTTGCTTTTACCATAACTGTATCGCAAATAATACTAATTATCTTGAATGTTATAAAGTAGAAATTTAGACAAATTGACAAATCTACTTTTTGTATAAAAGAAAACTAATCAAGAGCTATTGAAAATTATAACACTGTCAAGAGAAAGTCATTTTCATTAGCTCTTACTCTTAGGAGCCTCGTTAATAGGAAGAAAAGCGCGCTCTATAGAAAATGCTCATTCTAAGTGTGAAAAGGTCTCTGACTCATCCCGTACGCGCGTCGGCTTCTGTTTAGAATACATCTACTTACGGTTGAACTTAGTACACGCCATGGGAATACTGATGAATTTATTTGTACGTTTGTTTGTTTTTTTTTTGAAGCGGGTAATAAAAAAAAAACATCCTTTTTTGTGTGTTTTTTAAATCTGAAATTATGAAACAACAGCTATCGATAATTTTATTCATATGACGACATAGTGAAAAAATTACTGGATTACCTTCTTTGGTCTTTACAAAAACAGCTTTTTAGTGTTCGGTTCTCTTTAAATATATGTCAGTAATTAATTCAACAGAAAAGACAGACAAAAATAGACAGATAAAAAATAAAAACACAGACAGAGAATAGACAGAGAGAGCCACTAAATTGAAGGTAAGATAATAAACAATTTAAAAACAAATTGCATAATAACGACCATGCTAAGATGTGATTTCCTCGCCATGTCATTTCCCATACACCTAGACGTTAAGTAGAAGCTATATTTCTCTTCCACATCATATTTTCTAAATGATTAATATTCAAGAAAACAATCTTCTGTTCTCGCCATCTTCGAACATGCAAATTAAAAAAAATCTAAAATGAAATCTTAAAGACATTTCGAGGCCAGCTCCTTAATTAATGATCTAAATAAAAAAATGCGGTTTGTGATTTGATTAATCAAAGCGAAAAACGTCAAAAGTATTCGTGTTGCTGATACGTTTCGGCATATCATCGTAGTTTTCACACCGTACTTTCTAACAATTAGTAAAATAAATAAATCAAATTGATACCTATTGACATTTTAATATACTTGTGTACATTACACGACCAACTTAAGTGTATGTTCTCTTGTCAATTACTTACTAGTCAGGCATCTAGGCAGGCTTGAGAGAGTTCTAATGGAATTTGTTATTCTTAGTGCAATTTACGTAGTGATTTCTTGAGATAGAGATATTTCAATCAATTTAGTTTATTTTATACATAATTTAGCTTTATAATGGTCACATCCTTGTATTTAGGCTTGGAAATGAGGGGTAACTACAATATTCTGTTTCGGTTTAATTTTGATTCATTTTGTTAAATATAATGCGTTTAAAATAGCATAGTTTATTACCATTTTCGTCAGCTACTACAGTTAGATGCCTTTACTTATACAGCTTAAAAATGTGACATAAGTAGGCCACTAACACATTCGAAAAAAGAAAAAATAATATCGGATAGTCGAACCAAATATGCGTTAATTTAAAAAAAGAAACGGTTTCATAATCACCGTTCCTTAAAAGACTGGCAACCAAAGAATGTATTTTGCTTAAAAAGTTGTGCAAAAGTGCGCAATCTGCCACAGAAAGTGACGACATCATCCACCACCGTGGAACAAGTTACAAGACTGGCTAGATTGTTGTTTATTACTTATCACCACAGCCACAGCCATATATTTTATTGGGTTGACTCTATATAATGTAAGATAAGGTTCATAAGGTCTTAGTATGATGATTAACTACCTATAAAATTTAACACAACACAAAATTGCTATTCAAATAGATTGGTAAAAAGTTTTTAGAAAACAAAATGTGGCCATAATTTCAGCATTACTTACTTGATCACATTTTTAAATAGTTTAAAATAAAAGTGGAAATCACAGTTAATTATTCCGTAGTATATGTATAGTTATCTGCCTAATAGAATGTAGGGTGGGGCACATAGTAAAGTATACCACTATGTATATAGTACTATGTGAATGGTAGGATACTTTTCTCTGTGGCCGACTGTGTACATAACTTAAAGTAAACTGTTCATTCGAAAAAAATCATTCCGTTGCTAAGTAGATTACTTATTGAATTTATCATAATTTCGTTTATTCACATCACGCAATTTTCGGTCACGTAATATTATGACGGTCTTCCGATTATTGACGTTGATTGAATATTTAATAGGAAACTCACTTTTCATGCAATATTTATATTATGAGAATATTGACATGTTAGATCTACAATCCAGTACATTTTTAGAAAAAAATACAAAACTACAAATATAAATATATGTACGTGATTCGTGAAAAAGTTGATCAGAATTCCTTTTCTCTTTATTGAGATTAAAAAAATAGGTTAATAACTAAAATAACTAGTATAAAATCAATCAAATCGGTAGAGTTCATTCAAATGAAATGTCTAAATAATAATTATAAAAAAAAAAATTACTCACGTCACCGAAAATGGAGTCAAGAAAATAATTCCGTACTACGGTTCAATCTTGTTATAATGACAAAGTTTTTCAAAGCTTACGATATTCAAGTTAACATATTTTATTAGGACACCTCGTTATCTCAGGGGAATAGTAAACAGGTGTTATCTCGGCCTATAAACTATGTCGTTATCAGGTTAACAAAGGTTCTATGTTTATGGGAGTGTAAACACCTTTGCAAACACGGGGTGGTATAAAGGTGATTTCACATGAGAATGTAAATCAAAATCAAAAATTCTTTATTGAAACTTGGCCTTCAAAGAAGGCTCTTTTTCACGTCGAAACCTAATCATTTAATAATAATATATTATGTCTTAAAGCTACAAACTACTAGCATTTCGGAACGACCACTGCTGAGATGAAATGCCGAAAGAAACTCATGAAACAGTCTTGGTCGCCTAACATGCTAGTGGGGCTATTTATTAACTTTATAACATACACTAGATTGTGTACCATTAAAAAATAAAATAAAATATAAGAAACAAATATAATATAATAAAACATGTTATGTTTGTGATCGAGTAATCACAATGAAATGGTTAAGAACAAAAAATAAAGATAAAATTCGAATCGGAATCGACAGTTTTAGAATGCCACTCGAATGTTATACTTACTTACTTCGATAGCTCGACGACCCAAAGAGGATTTTGGCCTCAGATACAAGAAGCTTCCACTCCTTTCTGTTCTGCGCCACCTCCTGCCAGTCGACTCTTTAGAGGGCCTCTAAATATCTTAGAACCTCATCCCTCCAGCAGTATTTAGGCCGGCCGACAGGTCGTTTCCCGCTTGGAAAGAAAAAGTCACTCGAAAGTAATAGGTAGGTACCCAAAGTTTATTTCTTATAACATAGGGCGTCAAACGAGCAAGCGGGCCTTCTGTTAGTAAGTGATCACCGCTGCCCATGGACAACTGCAACACCAGGGGTATCGCAGGAGTGTTGCCGGCCTTTCAAGAAGTTTTTTGAAGATTCCAATGTCGTATCGGGCCAGGATTACCGTTGCAGGAAGCTGATTCCACAGCTTTGCCCAAAGTTAGTTTTTTTCTTGCTATTTACATATGGTACTATTTCCATCTGCTATTTATACAGAAATAGATTTTTTTCGTAGAAATTATGACGCCTTAATTAATTAAAATGTCCTAATAATAGGCAGATATATTTTCCGCCTTGAATATTTTCAATTCTGCCTTTCTAAGTGGATTATGGAGCTATTCAAATCAGAGCGCTAAGAGGAATACCTTTATCTCAGTGTAAAGACACCCTTACTTTCTCACACCTGATAAACCAAAAGTATTCCAAGCTGGTTTAGATTGGCCTTGCTCTTTGACTTTATTGTACAAACAATGTAACACATTTTGTTATCTAAGTTACAATGTGTGATTAATCTAAGGACCTCTAGGGGTTTGGTATGTTAGATAGATACAAAGCATGGATTTTTTCTTTTTTAAATTAGATATCTATATATATAGATCAACACTTTATTCCACCATTTAAAGAAAAGAACATACAAATTATAAGGTCCAAAATTCGCTGAAAACTGGACGACAACATAATTACGCTGAAAGTATTTAAGAGTCCCTTATCTTTTCTTCTCATAGTAAAAGCATCAATAAGGTCATCTACAAGAATATGTATAAGTGTGTAAGAAAAAAATGTATCATATTGTATGTAGATATGATAGCGTATTGGTTCGAATATGAAAGAAGAATTTCCAATCATTGCCTTGTACAGTCAAGAGTCAAAAGTGCATTCAGAATCTACAAGGCATTATGATCATTAAGGCTAGGCAATAAGGTCTTCGAGGTATGACTGCACTTATGACGCTGTACATAGAGATTGATTGAAACAGAATTAGTAAAAAAAGCCAGTTTTCAAACTCATAGAATAAATCTTTACAAAAACTTGATTTATTGTCTCGAAATGATTGCGACCTTTAAGTATTAATAAAAGGTCAAGATCTGCTTTAACTCCTTAATATCTAGTTTAAATGTCAAAACGCTATTCATTTTAGATTTTAAAACGTTTAATCAAGCCATAGCCTTCTTGTTTAGATTGTATTCTTGTTTTCATTTGGTCTCACTTTTTCTCAGATCGTCTTTAAAACAGGCTAACTATGTATTTAAATCTTTTTTTAATCCATACTAATATTATAAATGCGAAAGTTTGGATGTGAGTTTGTGAGTTTGTGAATTTGTGAGTTTGTGAGTTTGTGAGGATGTTTGTTACTCAATCACGCAAAATCTACTGGACGGATTTCGATGAAATTTGGTACAGAGGTAGATAATGACCTGGAATAGCACATAGGCTACTTTTTATCCCGGGAAAAAGCACTGTTCCCGTGGGAAATTCACGCGGGCAAAGCCGCGGGCAAAAGCTAGTACTATATAAATTAAATAATTAACTTTTAATTGTAATTTAATTCAAAATGCCGTGCTTGTGACACTAAGTAACAAAAACAAAATAAGAGCTGCATCTACGAACACTGAATATTTATTTTAGTAAAAAATAAAATAAAATTGCTTTTTAAGAGCAGATTAATGTTTTAGTATAAAAATAATAGTGTGATCGTCACCTCCAAGGCGGCCCGGTCGGTCAACCCTCCCACTGGCGAACATAGAATAAAGTGAATACAGATGAGACACTTTGTTGGGCAGACCCCAAACAAAGGGGAAAGAAGAGATGAGAAATATTATTACATTCCCTGCCTAAATACGTTTAATTACCTAGCGAATATATGAATACTAATTGTTATAAAATTCTGTATCCTCTGTATGTAAAAGTGTTTCACAAAGTTGATATTTTTTGCCTGAACCAAATATTACCTTGCTAAAAATATCACAGACCATATTGACTTAGCGAATGATCTATATTTTGGATTTTTGGTAGCTCGAGACTAATAAAATATGTTCTGTTTTAATAGTACAATGAAACATTAACAAAAGTATTAGTAAAAAACGATGCAAGAGTTCATATAAAGTTATGCAAACCCACAGCAAATTCCTTTTGGGGGATTTTTGTGTACTCTAGTTATTTTATAGTAAAAGGGCACCGTAATTAGACCAAGGAGGTCTTATCTGTTTTGTTTACTGTTTAAGTATGCATAAAATAAAGTAATAAGTGTAGCATTTAAAGACATTCCTTTGTAGGTTTGTTTGTAAGATCTGGGCAGTCTGGAGGACTCTAAACAGACTCCGGGCTGGTGTTGGGAGATGCCGTGAGAACCGAGTCAGGTGGGGGTACTCGACTGATAGCCTTTGTGACTGTGGAGTCGTCCACGAATCCACAGTCATCAATCCATGGCTCATCTTTTAACCTGCCCCAACTGCCCCTTCCTCCTGTACCTTGGAGGACCTGAATGAAGCCAACGATAGGGCGGTGGAAGTGGCCAAATACTGGTCGAAAAAAATCTAACTTTTGCCATTTCGACTCGAGATAATGATGTAAAATCTCCATAATTTGAATTTTCCCATGTGGAAAAAGAACTGAAGAAGTACTAGTTTTATTCCTTTAGTTTTCCCTCGACCTTCAAAAAACAAAGTGTCCACGTGACCCCCAAATATAGTTTCTTTTCGATGTTCGTGTAAACTATGTTTAGGATCAAGAGAAACAAAGAAGCAAATCTTTTTTTAGGGGTCGAGAGCACGAGAGTGGACTCATTAATTTTATTTTGGCTTCATATCTAGCTTTTAATACTCTTTAACAAGATTGAACGAAAATGTATTTTTTCCGAATAATCGACTCTAGCAATCTGGAAGAGATCCCTTCATGGGATAAGTCCGCCCGCCTTTGCCATTTCTTCTTTTGTGTTAATTATATGTGTGTTTTAAGGTATTTGTGCAATAAAGTTATTACAAACCAACAAACAAGCTATCTTTTGCAGCGCATTCTACAGCGCAGTCATTTCTCACGATTGTACATAATGACGTACAGTCTAACCAGAAGAACCAACAGTTTTGGATTTTTCCAAGCACGTTAAGCAATTAGGTATGCCACGCCAACGACGACGTGATGTCTGTCCAATGAACACGTTTCACGCATTTTGCGACAGCCAACTGAAATGGTCACAGAATTACAAATCGGAAATATCACGTCCACTCGTAACACGACACATAATAACTGCATAATACAAAAAAGAATTATGTTACTAACTAGATACAATTACAATTAAAATACCGGATAAAAACTTAACTAACCGCTGATTAAAAACTCGAATTGCTTTGAGAATCCGGCAGTGGCGCACAATGTCAGACTAATTAGATTTTAGGCGATTGGATTCGATACTAATAGTCAATCATTATTGTAAACAAAGTTAAAGACTTAAGTTAGGGTTAGTTCACACCGACGACACAATAAGATTTAATAAAGTTTAAAAATATTTCGCATGCAATTATGATTTGTTAAAGGCACACAGATTTTTAAATCTTCTGTCTAAAAATTTATATACCTACTTTGACAATGATGTTGCAGAAAACGGGCCCAAAAATAGTTTTTTTTACATAAATAAGCATCTAAAAAAAAGGTAGTTTGTTTCAAGGTGCGGTTCTGTTACCGATACCTATATGTATGCAACCTTAATGCACCGATTCAAGGCCACTCAAAAGACTTGTGAGTTGTGAAGAAAATCCGTTTAGAGGCGCCGGCGCCGGCCACTCGGACCTCGGCTCGACCTCGCCGCAGCCTCGCCACCACCGCATTCACCGATGCTATTGGCTCAAATGCTGCAATCGCCTCCAAATATAGACTTTTTTTTATAATATTTCGTGTCACGATACGCGATAAACACGATTTTTAATTTTATTTTATTTTAGGTTCTTTTAGGCCAGTATCAAGAAATAAAACATTTGAATTTAATCACAATTTTTAATGAGTATGGTCTGACAAGATTTTTAATTTGTGGTCTGAACCTTCTCAATTTTGAAATTTTCTCTTTTTTTCCATCCTGGTGAGGCGATAGTAAAATAAAAAAAGATTTTTTGATATTGGAACATACATCTAGATACATCTAGACAAATATTTTTTTAAATTTGAAGACATTTATTATTACAACATGATATATTTTTGTAGGCGATACTTGCAGTGCAACCTTGGCTTGAACAAAACATGTTGTGAAAAGTCATGTTCAAATCTCGTGATATACAACTGCTAGTACAACTGATATCATTGATAGTAACGAGTATTGTCTGTATGACAATGGCTCAAATATGTGAATTACCTCGAAAATATTCCATACAACTCCCAACATCAGTTATCATGAATGCCATGAGTTTTTCGCACGATATTCCTATTGCGTATTGTGGTAGTTGTATTTTAAACTAAATAATATAAGTACTACGTAACTAAAGCGTCATAACTTGTTACTACGATGGGCAGGGCACGTAGTGAGAATGGATGAGGCCAGAGTACCGAGACGTCTGCGGGAGAGTAAGCCCGATGGGTGCAGAAGCCGAGGCAGACCTAAGCTAAGATGGCTGGACGGCGTCGAACGGGATCTCAAAAGTAATGGCGTCAAGGGTTGGAAGCAGAAAGCTCAAAATATAGAAATATCTGGGAAAAATTACTTAACCTGGCCCAGGCCTACCCGTAGCTGTAGCCACCTTGGATGATGATGATGTGTTAACTTGTTGCAGTTGTTATCTATCTATCTATATATATATATATATATACATATATATAACTCAAAGGTGACTGACTGACACAGTGATCTATCAACGCACAGCTCAAACCACTGGACGGATCAGGCTGAAATTTGGCACGCAGGCGCAGGTAGATGTTATGACGTAGGCATCCGCTAAAAGAGGATTAACGCGAGCAAAGCCGCGGGCGCCAGCTAGTGTAAGAATATAATATCCTATTTTTTAAAACGAATTAAATTGTAGTCAACATTTCGTTACCTCTAGTGATTTTGCTATACTAGTTTATCATTGTTTTTAGTTTAGTTACTTAGTTGGGGTTTCCAAAAGTTTTTGGATAAGTTTCAGACTATATTTCGAAAGGGTATTTCTATTTATATCCATAAAAAAGTCACATCTACGTGTCCGCACATTGATTTGTAAGAGAGAGCTCGCTTTAAATTTTCTTCTGCAATAAGTACTTTCTTTAGGACCGCACAAGGCTATAAAAGATGCAATAGCCAAAGCATATCATATAGTAGCTTTCTAGACTTTTACTGTCATTCATGTACAACTTTTCACTTGTATTGAAGATGATGTAAGTGGAAGGTACCGAAGAATGTAAACGAAGACCTATGAAAACGATTTTATTACTAGCCACGCCCCGGGGCTTCGCTCCCGTGGGAATTTCGGAATAAAAAGTACCCTATGTGCTATTTCCGGTATTTTTCTACCCGTATACCAAATTTCATCGAAATCCGTCTAGTAGATTTTGCGTGATTGAGTAACAAACATCCTCACAAACTCACATCCAAACTTTCGCATTTAATATACATTATAATATTATATTAGGATTAGAATTAGGATAATTAAAATTATTTGTGAAGACCTATAATTGGCTTTGAAATTTGTATTTTGGTACTATTATATTAATCTAGCTGTTGGTCATCCAAATGTATAAAATGTATTAAATAAAAAAATAAATTATTTTAAAATTTCCAGATGATACGATTCGGGGCGGACTTTAGACTTGAAAAAAATTGATGTGAAGGTTTATTTTAACAATAATATATAAATACACATATAAATGTTATATTTGACTTTAAAATAGCCGATATACAGTTTTTTTTTGATAGAGACAATGATGGTGCATGACGTATTTTTATAATTTTTAAAATTCAATTTATGCAAATATTATACGATTCGCAGACATAGACCAAAATGTATGTTTTTAAATGAAACTGACCTGTCTAGACATAATATGTAAAATAAAAAATATTTTTAATGTGAAAATTAAAAAAAAAGTTGATGTATCTAAATAGGTATATCTAAGATTTAAAAATGTTATACAAATTTACTTAAATGATTATTTTTAAACTTTATAGATTTTGAATATAAGATATTACATAACATTTACTGTTCATTTATTTATTCATGAATAAATTAAAAACTAAAATACAAGCTAAATTAAAATACCTACTAAAATTAAAAACTAAGGAATACAAAAAATTACATAAATATCAAATGAAAGTAGGTACTTATTACATAAATAAGTACTTTCATTTGCACATAGATTCACTTATTTTTATTATTCGTAGAAAAATTTACGTTAAATTGTTATTTTGATACTACACCATCTTTCAAATGTTATAGGTATATGGACACGATTGGCATAGCGCGAAAGCTCGTATTTGAAATATTTTATATTCGTTAAACAAATATTTTTTAAGCGTCAACATGGAAACGAACATGATTTTCGTTTTAAATTTACAACAGATCTTTTCAGTGTACTTTAACATTTATTAAAACGAAATATTAATTTTTATTTCAGGAAAATTTTAACTATTTATCTCAACCTTTTCCCATAAGTGAAATCTTGCCAAGAAATAAACGAGTGTTGGTGTTATTAGTGTGTATTACATTCCATGGTTCATAATAATTTAGTTAAATATTTTATACGTTTCATACGCGCTTGTTTGATGTTTTGTTAAAATGTATTTGTTTCTTTCATTTCAAACATGAAAAAGGGAGATATCTGGGGTGGTCAAACATACTTTTTCAAATAGTGCAATTTAATAAGCGTTGCTAACTTCTATGATGGGATTTAAGAACGAGATGGTCTGATGATGAGGGATTCGATAAGAACTGGAAGGAAAAGACGAAGGGCAGAGATGAATGGAGAGAATTAGCAGGCTTTTGCCTAGTCTCTCTTTAGTCGTATTTCCTCATGACTAAGGGTCGTGGTCATTATATGTAATGAAACACACACAACGACTCTCTTGGCAATGTTAATGGAGTGGTTTGCCATTGCCTTCTCCATTTCACACACTAGCTGATAATCATCAACCAGAGTGCAGGTTTCCTCACGATGTTTTCCTTCACCGGAGTAGAGTTTTGCCCAGTAGTGGGACATAAATAGCTGGAAAAAAAAAACTTTTGTGAAGACTGTTAGTAAGGTACTGTAATGTCTCAATCACCCTTCAATAAGTAATCGCTTTAAATAACTCGAGTAGTGGTCATTCGATCGCAATTCCATACATAATAAGTGGCAACCCAGATTGAGTCGTGACTAAAGGAGGTGATGCAACTGCAAAGTTCAACTTTTGCTTTTTAGTTAAAATTATTATTCTTGTTAAGTTAAATACTAAAATAACTAAGTATTGGAAACGAATTTTACTATTTTCTCATTATTTAAGAGGGACATATTGGGTTATTACCTATTATAGTGGTACCTTTAAGTGAAATAAAGAACAAGACTTTCTCAGCAATATTGCCAATGTACGTACAGTTATATATAAGCATTAATACATATCAGTTCTTAAAACAATGTGATAAGGTCTAAAATTGTATACATATCAATCGCTCGTGACTGTACATCTGTATAGACAACTGCATCTGATGTGCAAGATTTAGCACTTTATTATAAAAGACAAAATGTCAATGTCATGATGTCAGAGGTACCAATCAGTTTATATTTTAAGGTTAAATTCATTAGTTTGTATTTTTTTACTCATAGTTAGTAATCACATTGATAGATGAGTTATCAACCAATTTTGTGAAAAATCGTTGGTTTATTAGTAGCTTTTTGGATGTTGTTTAATTAAGTAGTGTAAGAAAGTACAGAATGCTGTTTTATACCAAAAGGTTGAGAACTGAAAACTGATTTTCTTTTATTTTATTTGAAAGACACAGATAGATTTCCAATTCTGTCGCAAACGCATCGGGCAAAAGGTGCGAGTGCTTAACCTAACTATTACTGTATTTGTACATAATTGTAAATCACTTGTACAATTTTACAAAACCCAGCCTTGAGCTGTAAGCTGTACAATTTCTTTCAACGGTTACAATGTACCGAACAATGGCTCACCGAATTTCAATGTGTTTCACGTTTCGAAAGTGAACGAACAGTATTGACCGTAATTTGTATGGAAATCTTTAGTCGTACCAAAGACCTTTTTACATGTTAACGTTATCGCGAAATCCGGGATTATATCGATTTACTAACTGCATCACGGGGCTTCGCTTTCGATAATTCAAAAATGTATTCTTAGACGAGATGTTAAAAGATGACGTTTTTTATTTTCGACAAAGAAGTAATTATAGCAAGCAAGTAATATTAAAAAAAAAATTATTCATGAAGTACAAATTGTGTTTAGTCAAAAATAATAATAAGGCGAATCGACTCGTACATTTTAGTACAGAAGTTAAATTTTTTAGTTAAGTCTATTGTCTTATAATTTTGACTAATTAACTACTTCATTATTTGTTATATAGGTACAATTATTTATACCTAGACCAAAATATGCATTTACTTGGTAGTTTATGCTACATCTAAGACCTCCTGAAAAATAATGACTGGTTGTCTATTTAGGATTTAATTTCAAGTACGTTTATTCCCCTGACTTTTACGACGTTGGTAAGATTAAAAGCGGTAAGTCCATTCCATGTTTCGTCTTTACACCCACATTCGCTCAGAAGACATGACCATAACATTCAGTAGGTACTTGTACAGTCTACAAAACATAAAGCTACCCAAATCAATTGCAAAGCCGCTATTTACGTCGCGGGTTTGAAGCATAATGTGCATTTCTCAAAATAAGCACTTGACTTGACTTCTCAAATTGTGTACTTTTTAATTTTAATCGACTACTCTTCAATTATTTTAAGTAAAATACTAAATTTATTTAAATACCTGTTGCAACCCGATAAATGGGCACTCACTACGCATCACACCCTGGGTTCCTGAAGGTAGTCGACGTGGAGAGGAAGGCCAAGGAAAAGATGGTGCGACAACCTTGACGCTTCCAGCCGGATTGGTCGAACTTTGCTATGGACAGGGATAGGTGGAAGCAAGTGGGGGAGACCTTTGCCCAGCAGTAACATAGGTTAATTTAAAAAAAAATAGTATATTACTGTATATAAGTTCATATTTTGAGAAGCGCACATTTTGCGAAGTGAAAGAAAGAAAGAAAATATTTGCCATTGGCCAAACTCAAAATGCTTCTAACCCTCCGCCTCATAGAGTTCTATGTAGGACTTCTTGACATGCAGTTTACTGTACATAAATTCTTCAACTTCAAGTACAAATTGAATGATCGTGGGATTTCTAATTTGAGTTAATAGTCATGCTGTTGACACAAATGTAAATAGCTCCGAATGTGTTACAATGATGGCCGTAAACTGTAATGGACGACGCGTGCGAAACCGAGAGCCGTAGTTAGTTTAATAGCTGTTAATGTAACGTTACAAATTTTATGTCGTTTTTGAGATCACCGACCATTTGTAACTTAATTCGATGTAATAAATTATGATAAGGTTTATAGCAAAGTCTTGTCTTGTAAAGAAGTTCTGATTTTATTAATCCTTAGATGTAAATTATGTCTGTTTGGCATTCTTATGGCCAAATCGATGAACCGATTTTGATGAAATTTGGCATAGAGATTTTTGTAGACTCGAGGTTACATAAAAAAGTACATTTACTTTATTTTAAACATATAATAATGTTATTAAACCCTTTTTTTTTTGATTTCGCAGGGGGAAATGCATTTACACACTGAGTGTGCCGCTAGTCGGCCCAGACTACCCACTAAAACCCCCTGCGGCGTTTCCGTACCTGCCGTTGGTGGGGGCGTCATGGGATCACGAACATTCTACCACGACGCCCCTCAATGTTATTAAACCTAGCCAAATTTTAAACAGTTGTTGTTGAACTTTTCATTTTTCCACATATTACTTACATGATTTTATCTTTTTAACACCAAGCAATACTTTTTGTATGATATTTAAATGGATTTCTAGACATAGCTATTAATAGACAGATAGAACTAATCCAGACCGAATTGCGATCGAACCAGGAAACTTGGAACTTGATCGGTGTTAACTGGCGCTGCGGGTTTAAGATTTCCTGATCACGACTTTAAAACTTGAAGCTGAGTTAAGCTAAACTGGCTTTAAATACTAGACACATTGAGGGTAACATGTTAAGTGACGGATTATTCTGTTTTATGTTTTAACCAACTTATAAATTTGGAGTAGAGTTGTATGATTTCTTTGTATGTATTTTAGATAAAATATGCTAATATTTGTGGTTACACTCCACCAAATGTTCTTCAGTTTGGTGGTCTTAGAGGCTAAATAGATCTTGTTACCGGGTTTGTTACCGGTCAGTACCGGTTCTAAAATTCTCATATAAAGTACCGGTGACAAGCCCTTACTATTTTGTCACTCGTTACACTCATAGAGCGTATAGAGCCGCACGGTAAAATCTCTTATGATCTGGTGCAAACTGGTTCAAGTTTTAAAAGTTTAAATGATCATTTAACTCAACAATACCTCACTTTCAAAGATAATTTTCACGTACACACGAGTTAAAAACTTGTTTGTTATCATTATTCTGTAACGCTCGAGTGCGTATGCGCATACACAGAATATTACAATAGCATCGAGTTAAACTAAACGCTCAAAACGTAGTTTACATACACCGCGTCTTGTTTCAAAAGCAATTTTATACATACCGGTTTTAAATTATACTTAAGTAGGTAACTCACAACTTTTACGTAGAGATAATTTTCGTCACACCAGTGCAAGTCAAGGCGAGGTGTACAAACTGTTCAGCCGTGTGTGTAATTTATTTTTTAATATTATAGCAACTTGTTTTTCTTTAATAGATACCGCGCGGCGTCTGTGCTAGTATTTTTATAGACGGTGGAGGTCTAAAATCATCAATCTAAAACCCTTTCAGCCCTAGCTTGCTCGGAAGAAGTTTATGCTCGTTTCCCTTCCCCCTTATGGCAGCGGAATTAAATAGTAGAGTACCCCAGGAGGGTACCGGTACGTTACGTACAGGAGAATCCCTCCCTGAGCATTCTTGCTTGGGCTGCCCTACGTACTCTGGGGAGGGCAAAATCCCGCTCGTCATTACGACATTGGAACCTTCAAAAAACGAGTCTACGTCTTCTTGAAAGGCCGGCAACACTCTTGTAATACCCCTGGTGTTGCAGTAGTCCATGGGCAGCGGTGATCGCTTACCATCAGGTGACCCGCTTGCTCGATTGCCGCCCTACGTTATAAAAAAAAAGCATAAACTTCTTCCGTTTCTGACTGAGCGACTGATAGAAAACGCACAGAAAAAACTACTGGGTGTAGGAAACTGAAATTTGGCATGTAGGTTCATTAGGGAGTGTAGGGAAGCTCTAAGAGAGGATTTCCCAAAATTCTCACAGGGACAATGTCTTGGACCCGTGAGTAGATTAAAAATAAATAACAACTATATTATGGTGGAAGCCGTGGTGGCCGAGTGGTAGGGCGCCCGCCTGTGGCTACAAACGTCCTAGGTTTGAATCCTGCCCGTGCTACATGAGTTTGTATACTAATCTGACTCATATGATGACTCCGGTGAAGGAAAACATCGTGAGGAAACCTGCACTCTGGTTGATGATTATCAGCTAGTGTGTGAAATGGAGAAGGCAATGGCAAACCACTCCATTAAAATTGCCAAGAGAGTCGTTATGTGTGTTTCATTCCATATAATGACCACGACCCTCAGTCATGAGGAAATACGACTAAAGAGACATTATGGTGAGTAAGAAAGGGAGAGAACTATTACCAGTTTATCCGTACAAACCATTTGAACGGATGAACTGTAAGCTCTCTTGTGAATGAATAAATAAAGACCTAAAACAAAAATAAACTCGTAAAAATTGGGGGAAGAAGAAGAATTCTAAAATATACATAGTACTCGTACTTAATCGTTTCATCTATTTTCTTTTTATTTAGTTTCGGCTTCGGTTAGATGGTTTTATAGGCTAAATACTCAAAAGTATTGTAAATAACGAATTCCAGATTTTTTGTCACCTTTCTTAAATTAATAGACCGGTACGGGATGTTTTGACTTGTTTTTATTAATGCCAGTGATTACTTTTAGACATTAATTAAATGTTTATCTAGATAATTATGACCATTTCAAAGCATAATAATTATTTGAAGTTTTACCTATTAGGTTTTATGTCCGTAATAAAATTCAGATATGATTTAAGTGCAATCAAAAATGATCTCATGCATAGCACATCGCCTTTTTTTACACGACTGACCAAAAAAGGAGTGTTATGTTTTCAGCGTTCATGTATGTATGTAAGTATGTATGTATGTAAGTTTCTTTATTCCAACATAAGTCCTGAACGGCTGAACAGATTTTGATGTGAGAGGTATTTTTAGATTTCTTGCATTCCTCCGAGTGACATAGGCTATGCGAGTTGTCAGTCGTGTTTTTTTTTATAATAATCAGCTTGTTAACAAGTTGAAACTAGTTCTTATTATATATATTTGCGTGCAAAACTATCGAACTACAAGTATATGCGATTACATAATACATATACAGTCCATCAGGCCTTTGTCCAGCAGTGGACGTATTTTGGCTGAGAGAAACGATACAGTCCATGATAATAAATTTACTACCGAATATAGTTACCATGATACCAAAACGAGTTATTTTAATTTCACAAAACGAGACGATATGTTTGGAGATAAAATAGATTTTCCTTATCCCACAGCTGGGCAAAGTCTAAACCCTCTAGTCCACCATAATATAATATCTGTCTTCTGTAATATCTCTCCCAAAACATATAATAAATGGAGTGTAATCAGTTGTATTAAAAACATAATACTCAGAAAAATTCGGACATACCACTATTATCTCCAAGGCTACTCCCCTAGAGGACTGTAGTACATCACTCATTGTTTTATAACGCTCCCTTTCCAGAAAGAATATTAATTTTACTTACCATAGTTTAACAATTGTTTAACAATAGATGCAATGTCCTGCGGTCTCTTCATCATCGAAGGATTAAATTATCGTTTAGACTTCATTTTAAGCTATGAATTGTTATCATGAATTTCCAAAACTATTTTCCAATCAGACTTTTGCATAGATTACAATATTTTCGACGTTAGAAATCTTGCACCGCTGATCCCCGTGTTATGTATACGGTTTCTCTGTCTGTCTGTATATAATTTGGTATCGTTTTCTATCGCTCACACACGCGAAGTTGACGACTTGGTGTGAATTATAGTATGTTAATAAGATATATTGTTTGAAGCGATAGCATACTTTGATAGAACTTTACGCTACATGTTTCGTAAATCCAAATATCCCAAGTTATTAAGATCGTCTTTTTGACCAATTGAACAGTACGTATGTAACATATTAAGATAGACTAGCTTTTGCCCTCGTCTTCGCCTGCGTGAATTTCTTAGTGCTCCACAATGAAAAAACGTCTTTGCATTTCAAGCGTTAAGCGGTTTAATCTCTACTTCGATAACTACCAATCAGACAGCGTCAAATTTTGTTTATATCATAGACGTAGACAAAAAAAAATATTCTTTAAAGATATTACCATTCACTTACCACACACATTAGATTTCACCAACATAGGCAAAAACCGTATCTGACATCCCGCTTCCTCAGCTGTCTGTGTCTCTAAGGAAAAAAAATCTAACTCTATGGTTTATACAGATTATTTATTTAATGATTATATTATGAATGTCTGAAAACTCTGATTTAAAATATCAAAGTCGCGAATTGTGGGTTTTTCATAGGACTATTGCTTATACATAAAACCTAGATTTCACTGATCGCATGACGTGAACTGATAGTACATTTGTGATGTTCAAATTTTAGCACTATAGTGATAGAGGTTTCAAGGTCTCAATAATTTGCATTTATTTAACAATTGTCATCTCAGGTCGAAATTTGAAGGTTGCTTCGTCTACAACATTGTGTATGTATAGGTGCGTAAGGTGCCTTAGTTTAGACAAAATAGTTATAAAAAAAATCTTGAAAGAAGAAGAAAGAAAGAAAGAAAATCTGTTTATTTGAAATTCTACAAACAAAGAGAACAATAAAATAATCTTGTACAAAAAAGATACATAATATTTGTGTTATATCAAAAAGGCTCCTTCTCAGCATATTGTTGCAGTGGAAACCACAACACGCAGGTCTTCCGAGGGCACCATTTAAATAACGTAAATTAAAAATAAATACAAAACAACATACAAAATTAACGTCACACAACTATCAATCAAAGGCTACGCTCCACCATCTCCATTATTTCTGTATAACTTCTTTTCTTCTTCTTCTTCTTTTCCTATATCCCCCTGTCGGAGCAGAGGGCAGAAACAAGGTTTTCCATCGCGATCTGCCCGACGCGGCACTTAAATCCATACTAATATTATAAATGCGAAAGTTTGGATGTGAGTTTGTGAGTTTGTGAGTTTGTGAGTTTGTGAATTTGTGAGTTTGTGAGGATGTTTGTTACTCAATCACGCAAAATCTACTGGACGGATTTCGATGAAATTTGGTACAGAGGTAGATAATGACCTGGAATAGCACATAGGCTACTTTTTATCCCGGGAAAAAGCACTGTTCCCGTGGGAAATTCACGCGGGCGAAGCCGCGGGCAAAAGCTAGTTATAAATATGAAAAATTACTCAAACAAAATTTAGAAATTTTCGCGATAATTCTGTTGTTCTTGTATCTCTCAAAACAAAAGATTGTAGTACACAATAGTGAAAATTGGCGAGTACAATTCTGTATATGGCCATTAGACTATTTGATTTTTTTGTTCATCTACATTTTTATTTTGGTAGGTTTTACTGAGTTAAAAAGGAGTTTTATAAAAAGTTGTGATATGTTAAAAATGAGTTTTATAAAAAGTGGTGATATGTTAAAAATGAGTTTTATAAAAAGTGGTGATATTTTAAAAATGTGTTTTATAAAAAGTAGGTACATACTTTTAAAACCTTAGCTAATTTTATTCATAAATACCATTTATCAATAAAATCAGCTAAGGTTTTAAGAGTATGTATATACTTTAAACCATTTTACTCCAGATCGTTTAAAAGCCTGGATGCCTTTTTAAAATCACAATGGCTTTGTGTTGCGTATACTGCCTATTAGACAGACGACCTCTTCATCCTTTAAAAGCTAGGACATAAGATACCTACTGCATTATAAAAATATGTAAGTCAGTTGCAGATTCAACAAGCAGATAAATGTTACAGAAATGCATTTTGGTCTTGTGTCATTGACCCGAAATGACCGACGACTTTTTCGAAGGTACTTACTAAGAGAAACCAAAGGTATAACGGACTTTATACTGTTTCTATGCAAATTTCTGTTTCTTGTAGTTATTCAAAGCTATGCTCAGCTCTTGTGGGTGTCATTCAAAGAATTTGGAATACTGAAGCATAATTGAATTCTATGCCGTCATTTCTTAGAATATAAGAAAACACATAGAATTATTATATTCTTAGAATTCAACAAAACAAACGCTTTTTCTATAATGAGTATTGTCATTGTGTAAAATAATAAGCTGATCAAAACAAATTCAGAATAGGTAAATGTACATTGACTTCACGTAGAAAATTTCATATTGGCATCGAATTTTATTGCAATGTCATTGTAAATGGATCCGCGAACGCTGATAAGCAAAACTTTACTTAACTTCATTGATATAGGGTTGCTGTTTGATTGTAGAATATTTTATGTACTTATATGTCAATCATTCACGCATTCTTTGTTAGAGTTCGGTGTGTGACCTTATATTGTCAATTTCAAACTCTGTCAGGTGGAAAATATACTCAATATTCATGGCCGTTTGAAAATAAGTACAGTCGGCACATCCTATTCAAATTTATCGCAAATTCGCCTCTACTACAGATACAAGGGTCTATGCAGTAACTTGTCAAGCTGTTGACTCTACCTGTTTTAAAATTCAGAAACTGTCCAAGTTATTACTTGATTTATTGTTATTTTGAGTGATAGGTGATTTAAATCCCAGTTCTTTTCAAATTATTATAAATTCCTTTAACACAGATTTATTTCAACGCCTTTAGTTGTAATGATAAAGATCTGATGATTCCATCTACAATTTGAGAAACTTCAAGTTCTAATAAATAAAGTTGTATACAATGGTATGTTTTATTTTTAGAATTTTGTTAGATTTTTGAATTACGTCAGTGATTCTAGAATCCATGACTTAAAATGCTTTAGAAAGATATTTCTTTTAGATAAGTTAAAAGTAATTTTAGTATAAGAGCTCGTTGAAAGTTTTGTATTAAAATGTATTTAATCTGCGCTAATGCTGGTTGTATCGCTTTCGAATTAGACATTGTTAGCACACTAAGCCATTAGTAGTATACTGGTCTAAATCTAAACTAGTTTCACATGTAGTTTATATTAAAGAGTGTACAGATATTAATCTTTTTAGGTAGGTACAGTGGGCCACATAGAAAAGTATACCACCGGAAATACGATCCACTATAAAAAAGTGGTATACTTTTCCATGTGACCCACTGTACATATCTTAGCACTTAGGTGTAGATGACTAGATATCGAAGGTATTTCATTAAATCAATATAATGCCTTGATTTTTAATAAAAGATCCTATTGGGCCTTGCTACGACTTCAGATATTTTGAAGAGAAATGGATAGAATTTGCTAGGGTTAGACAGGTTTGGAAGGAAATGGGGGACCTTAGATCAGCTGTGGGACGAAATAGGTTAAAAAAAAAAAAAATTGGGCCTTGGAATAGTCCAACAAAAAACTATCCCCCAGAATTTTTTTAAATATTGGCCTTTGGGAATTCTTTTTTCTATTTTTAATGATTTCTATAGTTGTGTACATAAAAATAATTCTGTTCTCCCTATAATTTGCGCATGCAGACACTAGATGAGTACATATACAGCGATACGTGTTCGTGAAAACGTCGCGTGCGCGAGCGCCGATTTCTTCCACGCGCGCATTCAAGGAGAGATACTTTGTGTCGGCGGTGTAGGAAAATTGTGGATCTGATCACATGCCTTACTTCACTGACATTCTTTCTTTAGATTATGGTAGGATGTAAGTACATGGTAAAAGTGTGCTGGATTTTGGCCAGTTGTGGCTATTAAAAATTCAACCGCATTTCGAATCTATCGGTTCACAGATATACCTAGTAGAATGTACGACTATAAATATTAACTATTATTAATTAAATTAAATCACATATTATCACGCGTTTTTCCCGTCGGCAGAGAGTAGGCAGAGACTATTATTTCTGAGTAGATGTCAAAATCAAAATACTTAATTAAAAGTATCAAACCGGTCCAGAGGTTCAATTTCAAGATCATAGAAAATTTAAAAATATATAAACTTTTTTTATATCATTAAAGAAGGCTTATCAAAGTACCTACTTATTTACATGTGAGTTAAATCAGCTTATAATCGCGTGCGCCGCCCATGGGAACGACAGAGACATTACCTCCGCCATGATTAGACTTACGCAAGCGATAATAGCGCATGACACAATTCACAATTATTTTCATTCAAATAATACAAGTGTAATTCTGCACATGAAAAGTTTTCTAAAGGAAAACTATGTTCATGGATTTAGTTTTTTTTTTCATTAATTTCTACCATTTAATGATACAGAGAAATCAAGTGTTTCTTGTGACGATACGTGCGCAAGCATAAATATGCTTTCGCGCCAGTCTGGCTTTATATAGTTTTAATATCTTTGGATTCTTATATATCACAGATAATTTAACATTATACTGGTAGTTTTAGAGATATGACTAAACTGTGGAATCAACTTCCTTGCAGCGCACGGTGGTCCAAGCGCCCTACTAGCGCGGTCATAAATACCTTACTTCGTTAAATTTGTTAAATGGGATTTTTTTGAAGGGTAAATAATAAAAACATACTTCACTAATGTATATTGATGCTTTATATATAACAAACAGTACAATTTGCACTGTTTAATATAAATTTAAATAGTCAATATTTGAGATTTATTCACCCTCGTTCAGAAATACATCTGAACATAATATCAACGCTGTTCATGAAGGGGTTATCATTAAATATGTATTCTTTTGTACATATTCCTACGTACAAGAGAAGGCAAGAAAACAAAAACTACAATTTATTTACAAACTTCATCATAACCACAACTAAGTTAAATAACTACAACAACCAACCTATTTTCAATTTAATCTAAATTCTTAATAAAACCTGCCTCGACATAACGCTCTTTTTTTTACGGGGAAGTTTCTGAAGACCACTGATGAATGGGTCTGAGCTGAGTAGAAGTCTGTTAGGTAAGTCCGTATTCGTAAGTACTCGCGACATTTTTCTCGTGTGATCCCGTCTGAAGGCCATATAGTTTTTGTTGTTAGATTCTGCTGCCTCTTCGGATAATTCTTGATTTAGTTCTAGAGACAATTTTCCAAAATCTATCAAGACTCTTACATAAATTGAGTATCTTACTATCTAATAGTCTAAGCGGTCACGGGAATTTTCGTAACGATCAGGGAAACGGATAGACTTGCTTTTATGGGTTGTAGAGTAGTCCCCTAATGTGAATGATGTCGGTCTGCCGGCTCTCAGTGGTAGCTTCTTCGAGCTATAGGGCCTGGAAGGTGCTTCATTGTTGCGAAAAAAAAACGATTTGAGAAATGGTTAGTTTTAGTACATATTTAAAGTATGGCATCTCCGCATGTGAAACAAGTTGGTCTGCCGGCTGTCAGTGGTTGCATTTCAGAGCTATGAGGCGCGCAAGTCACTGCATAGTTACAAAAAAAAAACGATAAGAGAAATGGTTAGTTTTAGTACCAATTGGAAGAATGGTGTATCCACAGATGAAACGAGTTGGTCTGCCGGCTGTCAGTGGTTGTATTTCAGAGCTATCATCGTTCACGTAAGTCGCTTATTTAAGGAAAAAGTCTAAAAAAACATTGAAAAGCGGGAAAATAGGCGAATTTTTTTAGTTCATGCCAGCCGCTGTCGTATCTGCGTATGTTTGACCCAACCTCAAACTTGCGCCGCGCACCACCGCACTGTGGGGAAAAAAATCGCCTCTAGAGAAAAAAAGGTTTTCTTCAGAAAATCTACGTCGATTTTGGTAAAAACTGATTATGTATTTCATTTTTGATCTTAATAAGAAGACTTTTTATTAATACTATTTTTGCTAACATTGCATTCTTTTAATAGGTACTAAAACTGACCATTTCTCTTACCGTTTTTTTTTTCGTAACTAAGCAGTGACTTTCGCGCCTCATAGCTCTGAAATGCAACCACTGACAGCCGGCAGACCAACTTGTTTCACATGCGGAGATGCCATACTTTAAATATGTACTAAAACTAACCATTCTCCAGATCGTTTTCTATTTTTTGCAACAATGAAGCTCCTTCTAGCCTTAATAGCTCAAAGTGGCAACCACTGATAGCCGGCAGACCAACTTGTTTCACATGAGGAGATGCCATATTTTGAATATGTACTAAAACTAACCATTTCTCTGATAATTTTTTTATTCAACAATGAAGCCCCTTTCCTGGCCCTAGGTATAGCTCGAAGTGGCAACCACTGAAGGCTGGCACACCAACTTGTTTCACCTGTGGAGACACCATTCTTTCAATAAGAGCTAAAACTGACCATTTCTTTTACCGTTTTATTTCGTAACTATGCAGTGACTTTCGCGCCTCATAGCTCTGAAATGCAACCACTGACAGCCGGCAGACCAACTCGTTTCACATGCGGAGATACCATACTTTGAATTTGTAATAAAACTAACCATTCCTCGGATCGTTTTCTATTTTTTGCAACAATGAAGCTCCTTCTAGCCTTTATAGCTCAAAGTGGCAACCACTGACAGCCGGCAGACCAACTTTTTTCACATACGGAGATGCCATACTTTGAATATATACTAAAACTAACCATTTCTCTGATCGTTTTTTTTTCGCTACAATGAAGCCCCTTTCAGCCCCTATAGCTCAAAGTGGCAACTACTGACAGCCGGCAGACCAACTTGTTTCACATACGGAGAAGCCATTCTTTGAATATATACTAAAACTAACCATTCCTCGGATAGTTTTCTATTTTTTACAACAATGAAGCTTCTTCTAGCCTTTATAGCTCAAAGTGGCAACCGCTGACAGCCGGCACACCAACTTGTTTCACATACGGAGATGCCATACTTTGAATATATACTAAAACTAACCATTCCTCGGATCGTTTTCTATTTTTTGCAACAATGAAGCTCCTTCTAGCCTTTATAGCTCAAAGTGGCAACTACTGACAGCCGGCAGACCAACTTGTTTCACATGCAGAGATGCCATACTTTGAACATGTAATAAATCTAACAATTTCACTGATCATTTTTTTTTCGCAACAAGCTCGAAGTGGCAACCACTGAGAGCCGGCAGACCAACTCGTTTCATCTTTACTTATTCAAAGTATGGCATCTCCGCATGTGAAACGAGTTTGTCTGCCGGCTGTTAGTGGTTGCCACTTTGAGCTATAGGGGCTGGAAGGGGCTTCATTGTTGCGAAAAAAAAAACGATAGAGAAATGGTTAGTTCGAACCAACCAAGCTGGAAGCGAGGCCGAAGGCCGAGCTTCCAGCTGGTTGGTTCCCCTATTTTTTTATTTTTAGTACTATATAAAGCTACAATACCACTCACTCACTGACTGACATAATTAGTTTGTTCTACGGAACTCGGAACTGGGATAAAGTGATGATGGGGAAGTGTGGAGGGGGGGGAGGAGGCACGGGGAAAAATACGAAAGTGGAACTTGGAGCAGTTCTGGACCGGGTACCCCTACTGCCCGCGGAAACCATAATAGATAGGTGGGGGGTGCTCGACCAAATGTCATAGAGGACCCTGGGCGACGACCACAGCCGGTGACAGTTTATGGTTTTTTTGACTTTTTTTTTTTTTTCATACAAACTTGACTGGGGATTTTTAGGGGGAAAACGGACTCGTACGGGGTCACCGTCATAGACAATATTGTAGGGGGTGACCGTAAGACCCCCGACTGACAGGAGTTTTTTTTTTTTTTTTAATTTTTTTTTTCGAAAAGTTTTGTATGGGCCAGCCGAGTCACCAGCCGGGGAGCCGAGGCCGAAGGTCGAGGCTCCGCGGCAAGCGAGGCCGGAGGCCGAGCTGCGTTTTAATCGAGGGCTGCGCAAGCGAGGCCGGAGGCCGAAGCTTGCGCCTGCGAGGCCGCAGGCCGAGCTGCGTCCAGGCGAGGCCGAAGGCCGAGCTCCGTCTCGTGCGAAAAGAATTGGGCGAGGCCGCAGGCCGAGCCATTCGTCTTTATGGACGACTTCTTCATTTCATCCCGAACCCCCAGTAACCAGCCGGGGAGCCGAGGCCGAAGGCCGAGGCTCCGCGGCAAGCGAGGCCGGAGGCCGAGCTGCGTTTAAATCAGCCGCGCAAGCGAGGCCGAAGGCCGAAGCTTGCGCCCGCGAGGGTGAAGGCCGAGCTGCGTCTCGGGCGGTCCCAGTTGTGGTCCGAGTTGTGGTCCGAGTTGGTCCGAGTTGTGGTCCGAGTTTTTTTTTGTGGTCCGAGTTGTGGGCCGAGTTTTTTTTTTGTGGTCCGAGTTTTTTTTTTGCGCTAAATTCGCCGGTTGGGTCGGGGGAGCGAGGCCGAAGGCCGAGCTCCCCCAACCGTGTCACCAGCCGGGGAGCCGAGGCCGTAGGCCGAGGCTCCGCGGCAAGCGAGGCCGGAGGCCGAGCTGCGTTTAAATCGAGGGCTGGGGGCAGGAGCGAGGCCGAAGGCCGAGCTCCCCCCCAGCCGCGCAAGCGAGGCCGGAGGCCGAAGCTTGCGCACCGCGAGGCCGCAGGCCGAGCTGCGTCCAGGCGAGGCCGAAGGCCGAGCTCCGTCTCGTGCGAAAAGAATTGGGCGAGGCCGAAGGCCGAGCCATTCATAGATGACGTGATGATGACAACTCATACCTCAAGTCACCAGCCGGGGAGCCGAGGCCGAAGGCCGAGGCTCCGCGGCAAGCGAGGCCGCAGGCCGAGCTGCGTATATGAATCCGAGAGGCGAGGCGAGGCCGGAGGCCGAGCCCCTCCTCCAGCCGGGGCAAGCGAGGCCGAAGGCCGAGCTTGCGCCGCCAGCGAGGCCGTAGGCCGAGCTGCGTTTCAACAGCAGAGAGCAAAAGTCAGAGCAGCCTTTCGGCTCTTCACCTAATCCCAACCGACAACATTTCTTCGTAGATGACTTTTTCATAATTTCCCTAAAATTTTTCAAGCAATCGGAACTGTTTTTTTATAATTGCCCTGCACAGCACGCGAGGTGCTTGCACCTCGCGCAGCACGCGACATCTAGTTCGAACCAACCAAGCTGGAAGCGAGGCCGAAGGCCGAGCTTCCAGCTGGTTGGTTCCCCTATATATATATAGCTGCATTACCACTGACTGACTGACTGACTGATTGACATAATTACTTTGTTCTACGGAACTCACAACTGGGAAAAAGTAATGATGGGGAAGTGTGGAGGGGAGTGAGGAGGCACCGGGAAAAATACGAAAGTGGAACTTGGAGCAGTTCCGGACTGATAGGTGGTACTGCTCGCGGAAACCATAATAGATAGGTGGGGGGTGCTCGACCAAATGTCATAGAGGACCCTGGGCAACGACCACAGCCGGCGGTAGTCTATGGTTTTTTTGACTTTTTTTTTTTTCTTCATACTAAATTTTGTTTTTTCATACAAACTTCATTGGGGATTTTGGGGGGGAAAACGGACTCGTAGACTTTTACCGTCATAGACAAATTTTTATGTTGAGACCGTGGGACCCCCAAACTGACAGGTTTTTTTTTTTTTTTTTCGAAATTTTTTTCGAAGAGTTTTGTATGGGCCAGCCAAGTCACCAGCCGGGGAGCTGAGGCCGAAGGCCGAAGCTCCGCGGCAAGCGAGGCCGAAGGCCGAGCTCCGTCTCGTGCGAAAAGAGCGAGGCGAGGCCGTAGGCCGAGCCCCTCCCCCCCCCACTATCTCCTTGACCAATGAAGCGGCCATACAAAGTAGCGAGGCCGCAGGCCGAGCCCTTCCCCCTTCCCATTTTTTATTAAAAAGAGAGGTGTGAGGCCGTAGGCCGAGCTAAGTGGCGAGGCCGCAGGCCGAGCCCTTCACCCTTTTCCTTTTTTTTTTTTATTAAAATGGTGGTGTGAGGCCAAAGGCCGAACTAAATGGCGAGGCCGTAGGCCGAGCCCTTCCTCCCCTTCCTTTTTTTTAAATAAAATAAGGGATGTGAGGCCGTAGGCCAAACTTAATGGCGAGGCCGAAGGCCGAGCCCTTCGCCCCCTTCCATTTTTTTAAATAAAATAAGAGTTGTGAGGCCATAGGCCGAGCTAAGCGGCGAGGCCGCAGGCCGAGCCCTTCACCCCTTCCCTTTTTTTATTAAAATGGTTGTGTGAGGCCGAAGGCCGAACTAATTGGCGAGGCCGTAGGCCGAGCCCTTCCTTTTTTTAAAATAAAATAAGGGATGTGAGGCCGTAGGCCGAACTTAATGGCGAGGCCGTAGGCCGAGCCCTTCCTCCCCTTCCTTTTTTTAAAAAAAAATAAGGGATGTGAGGCCGTAGGCCGAACTTAATAGCGAGGCCGAAGGCCGAGCTCCCCCCCCAGCCGCGTAAGCGAGGCCGCAGGCCGAGCTGCGTCCAGGCGAGGCCGAAGGCCGAGCTCCGTCTCGTGCGAAAAGAATTGGGTGAGGCCGAAGGCCGAGCCATTCATGGATGACGTGATGATGACAACTCATACCTCGAGTCACCAGCCGGGGAGCCGAGGCCGAAGGCCGAGGCTCCGCGGCAAGCGAGGCCGCAGGCCGAGCTGCGTATATGAATCCGAGAGGCGAGGCGAGGCCGGAGGCCGAGCCCCTCCTCCAGCCGGGGCAAGCGAGGCCGAAGGCCGAGCTTGCGCCGCCAGCGAGGCCGTAGGCCGAGCTGCGTTTTAACAGCAGAGAGCAAAAGCCAGAGCAGCCTTTCGGCTCTTCACCTACTCCCAACCGACAACATTTCTTTGTAGATGACTTTTTCATTATTTCCCAAACTTTTTTTCGTGCAATCGAAACTGCAAATATAAAACTGCCCTGCACAGCACGCGAGGTGCTTGCACCTCGCGCAGCCACGCAAAACTAGTTCGAACCAACCAAGCTGGAAGCGAGGCCGAAGGCCGAGCTTCCAGCTGGTTGGTTCCCCTATATATATATAGCTGCATTACCACTCACTGACTGACTCATTGACATAATTAGTTTGTTCTACGGAACTCGGAACTGGGAAAAAGTAATGATGGGGAAGTGTGGAGTGAAGTAATGAGGCACCGGGAAAAATACGAAAGTGGAACTTGGAGCAGTTCCGGACTGATAGGGGGTACTGCCCGCGGAAACCATAATAGATAGGTGGGGGGTGCTCGACCAAATGTCATAGAGGACCCTGGGCAACGACCACAGCCGGCGGTAGTCTATGGTTTTTTTGACTTTTTTTTTTTTCTCCATACTAAGTTTTGTTTTTTCATACAAACTTCATTGGGGATTTTGGGGGGGAAAACGGACTCGTAGACTTTTATCGTCATAGACAATTTTTTATGTTGAGACCGTGGGACCCCCAAACTGACAGGTTTTTTTTTTTTCGAAATTTTTTTCGAAGAGTTTTGTATGGGCCAGCCAAGTCACCGCGTCAAGCGAGGCCGAAGGCCGAGCTCTGTCTCGTGCGAAAAGAGCGAGGCGAGGCCGTAGGCCGAGCCCTCCCCCCCCACTATCTCCTTGACCAATGAAGCGGCCATACAAAGTAGCGAGGCCGCAGGCCGAGCCCTTCCCCCCTTCCCATTTTTTATTAAAAAGAGAGGTGTGAGGCCGTAGGCCGAGCTAAGTGGCGAGGCCGCAGGCCGAGCCCTTCACCCTTTTCCTTTTTTTTTTATTAAAATGGTGGTGTGAGGCCAAAGGCCGAACTAAATGGCGAGGCCGTAGGCCGAGCCCTTCCTCCCCTTCCTTTTTTTTAAATAAAATAAGGGATGTAAGGCCGTAGGCCAAACTTAATGGCGAGGCCGAAGGCCGAGCCCTTCGCCCCCTTCCATTTTTTTAAATAAAATAAGAGTTGTGAGGCCATAGGCCGAGCTAAGCGGCGAGGCCGCAGGCCGAGCCCTTCACCCCTTCCCTTTTTTTATTAAAATGGTTGTGTGAGGCCGAAGGCCGAACTAATTGGCGAAGCCGTAGGCCGAGCCCTTTCTCCCCATCCTCTTTTTAAAATAAAATAAGGGATGTGAGGCCGTAGGCCGAACTTAATGGCGAGGCCGTAGGCCGAGCCCTTCCTCCCCTTCCTTTTTTAAAAATAAAATAAGGGATGTGAGGCCGTAGGCCGAACTTAATGGCGAGGCCGAAGGCCGAGCTCCCCCCCCCCCCAGCCGCGCAAGCGAGGCCGCAGGCCGAGCTGCGTCCAGGCGAGGCCGAAGGCCGAGCTCCGTCTCGTGCGAAAAGAATTGGGTGAGGCCGAAGGCCGAGCCATTCATGGATGACGTGATGATGACAACTCATACCTTGAGTCACCAGACGGGAAGCCGAGGCCGAAGGCCGAGGCTCTCGCGGCAAGCGAGGCCGCAGGCCGAGCTGCGTATATGAATCCGAGAAACGAGGCGAGGCCGGAGGCCGAGCCCCACCTCCAGCCGGGGCAAGCGAGGCCGAAGGCCGAGCTTGCGCCGTCAGCGAGGCCGTAGGCCGAGCTGCGTTTTAACAGCAAAGAGCATAAGGCAAAGTACTCTTTCGGCTCTTCACCTAATCCCAACCGACAACATTTCTTTGTAGATGACTTTTTCATTATTTCCCAAACTTTTTTCATGCAATCGGAACTGCTTTTTTAAAATTTCCCTGCACTGCACGCGAGGTGCTTGCACCTCGCGCAGCCACGCAAAACTAGTTTTGGTATATATTCAAAGTATGGCATCTCCGCATGTGAAACAAGTTGGTCTGCTGGCTGTCAGTGGTTGCATTTCAGAGCTATGAGGCGAAAAAGTCACTGCATAGTTACGAAAAAAAAAACGGTAAGAGAAATGGTCAGTTTTAGTACCTATTGAAAGAATGGTGTCTCCACAAGTGAAACAAGTTGGAGTGCCGGCCTTCAGTGGTTGCCACTTCGAGCTATACCTAGGGTCTGGAAGGGGCTTTTTTGTTGCGAAAAAAAATTATCAGATAAATGGTTAGTTTTAGTATATATTCAAAATATGGTATCTTCGCATGTGAAACAAGTTGGTCTGCCGGCTGTCAGTGGTTGCATTTCAGAGCTATGAGGCGCGAAAGTCATTGCATAGTTACGAAAAAAAACGGTAAAAGAAATGATCAGTTTTAGTACCTATTAAATAAATAAAAAAATAAAATAAAAATTCTTTATTTGCTCCAAAAAACGTGAATTGTTATTTAGTTATAGGAGGCCGGGGAACTCTTTTAAGCAAAAAGCCTGTGCCAGAGCTCCCCGCTCTTTCCTGATGACTGCTAGAAACAGAATTTATTTAACTAAAGTTTAATTCTAGTTACATACCATAACCAGAAATGCCATCGACATCATCATATCTTTATAAAAAAAGGTTTTAAAGAAATTAATTAAAAGAAGAAAAAAAAATTACATAATATTTTACCCACAGAACAATTTGGGTGAATAGATGAGAAAAGGAAGTTTGTGCCGCATTCACTATCACAGACGTGTCCTCTGCATCAAATAAGATTTATGCTTTATTTTAGTTACATACCATAACCAGAAATGCCATCGACATCATCATATCTTTATGAAAAAGGTTTTAAGGAAAATAATTTTAAAAAATTACATAATATTTTACCCACAGAACAATTTGGGTGAATAGATGAGAAAAGGAAGTTTGTGCTACATTCACTATCACAGACATGTCATCTGCATCAAATAAGATTTATGCTTTATTTCAGTTACATACCATAACCAGATCTGCCTTCGACATCATCATATCTTTATAAAAAAGGTTTTAAAGAAAAGAAGAATGGTGTCTCCACAGGTTAACGAGTCTGTCTGCCGGCTTTCAGTGGTTACCACTTCGAGCTCTAGGGCCTGGAATCATTGTTGCGAAAAAAAATGCTCAGAGAAATGGTTAGTTTTAGTACATATTTAAAGTATGGCATCTCCGTATGTGAAACAAGTTGGTCTGACGGCTGTCAGTGGTTGCCACTTTGAGCTATAAAGGCTAGAAGGAGCTTCATTGTTGCAAAAAATAGAAAACGATCCTAGGAATGGTTAGTTTTAGTATATATTCAAAGTATGGCATCTCCGCATGTGAAACAAGTTGGTCCGCCGGCTGTCAGTGGTTGCCACTTTGAGCTATACCTAGGGCCTGGAAGGAGCTTCATTGTTGCAAAAAATAGAAAACGATCTGAGGAATGGTTAGTTTTAGTACATATTCAAAGTATGGTATCTCCGCATGTGAAACAAGTTGGTCTGCCGGCTGTCAGTGGTTGCATTTCAGAGCTATGAGGCGCGAAAGTCACTGCATAGTTACGAAAAAAAACGGTAAAAGAAATGGTCAGTTTTAGTACTTATTGAAAGAATGATGTCTCCACAGGTGAAACAAGTTGGTCTGCCGGCCTTCAGTGGTTGCCACTTCAAGCTATACCTAGGGCCTTCATTGTTGCGAAAAAAAATGCTTAGAGAAATGGTTAGTTTTAGTACATATTCAAAGTATGGCATCTCCGTATGTGAAACAAGTTGGTCTGCCGGCTGTCAGCCGTTGCCACTTTGAGCTATAAAGGCTAGAAGGAGCTTCATTGTTGCAAAAAATTGAAAACGATCTGAGGAATGGTAAGTTTTAGTACATATTCAAAGTATGGTATCTCCGCATGTGAAACAAGTTGGTCTGCCGGCTGTCGGTGGTTGCATTTCAGAGCTATGAGGCGCGAAACTCACTGCATAGTTACGAAATAAAACGGTAAAAGAAATGGTCAGTTTTAGTTCTTATTGAAAGAATGGTGTCTCCACAGGTGAAACAAGTAGGTCTGCCGGCCTTCAGTGGTTGCCACTTCGAGCTATACCTAGGGCCTGGAAGGGGCTTCATTGTTGAAAAAAATATATATCAGAGAAATGGTTAGTTTTAGTACATATTCAAAATATGGCATCTCCTCATGTGAAACAAGTTGGTCTGCCGGCTATCAGTGGTTGCCACTTTGAGCTATTAAGGCTAGAATGAGCTTTATTGTTGCAAAAAATAGAAAACGATTTGAGGAATGGTTAGTTTTAGTACATATTCATAGTATGGCATCTCCGCATGTGAAACAAGTTGGTCTGCCGGCTGTCAGTGGTTGCATTTCAGAGCTATGAGGCGCAAAAGTCACTGCTTAGTTACGAAAAAAAACGGTAAGAGAAATGGTCAGTTTTAGTACCTATTAAAAGAATGCAATGTTAGCAAAAATAGTATTAATAAAAAGTCTTCTTATTAAGATCAAAAATGAAATACATAATCAGTTTTTACCAAAATCGACGTAGATTTTCTGAAGAAAACCTTTTTTTCTCTAGAGGCGATTTTTTCCCCACAGTGCGGTGGTGCGCGGCGCAAGTTTGAGGTTGGGTCAAACATACGCAGATACGACAGCGGCTGGCATGAACTAGAAAAATTCGCCTATTTTCCCGCTTTTCAATGTTTTTTTAGACTTTTTCCTTAAATAAGCGACTTACGTGAACGATGATAGCTCTGAAATACAACCACTGACAGCCGGCAGACCAACTCGTTTCATCTGTGGATACAACATTCTTCCAATTGGTACTAAAACTAACCATTTCTCTTATCGTTTTTTTTTTGTAACTATGCAGTGACTTGCGCGCCTCATAGCTCTGAAATGCAACCACTGACAGCCGGCAGACCAACTTGTTTCACATGCGGAGATGCCATACTTTGAATATGTACTAAAACTAACCATTTCTCAGATCGTTTTTTTTTCGCAACAATGAAGCACCTTCCAGGCCCTATAGCTCGAAGAAGCTACCACTGAGAGCCGGCAGACCGACATCATTCACATTAGGGGACTACTCTACAACCCATAAAAGCAAGTCTATCCGTTTCCCTGATCGTTACGAAAATTCCCGTGACCTCTCGGTCTATAAGTTCCTAATGTCTACATTTTCGACCTTATCCAGTGAAGCTAGAATAGTTTCCAACACGTGTTAATATTTCTAAAGAACAGATCCAGTTATGGCAGACGAAATCTCAAAGAACTGAATCCTTGAGAACGAACATTTAATCAAAGTACCTACCTGAAAAAAATAAATAATAATTTACGCACGTTTCGTAGACCGTGCTACGCCAGAGCCTACGCAGTCGTAGAGGCTGTATAGCAACTAAATGTGCAAAAGGGGGCCATAAAACCTTTTATATTTTCAAAATAGACAGTCCATCCTTTAATATAAGATATATGAGAGAATTCGATTATGGTTGAATTTTTTTGTAGGTCTATGTCAAGTCAACTTTAAGATACATATTTGGTAAAAATACCGTGTGGCGTAGCACGTAAAAATACGTCATAAAAAGTAAAATAAAACGTTAAAATATAACTAATTAATAATAACATACCTTGATCTTGGAAATCCATGTCACAAACACCACTCAAAAACAATGCAATTCTGAGTATTCATAGTTACACAAACAGTAGTGCTAATAAGTTACTGATAAGGCGAGCGCAACGTA
Organism: Ephestia elutella; assembly: GCA_018467065.1. Lineage (NCBI taxonomy): Eukaryota > Metazoa > Arthropoda > Insecta > Lepidoptera > Pyralidae > Ephestia > Ephestia elutella. The sequence continues at coordinate 14,189,174 of CM031592.1, read as the reverse complement.
ATAATGTGTTCACTTCGGAGGTAGAAAAATAAGTGATAATTAAGTAAAATTGATGACATATGTATACTTTAGGATAGCTTGTTTATCTGTTAATCATTATAGATAACTGAATTGGGGGTAATTGAAGATGAAATTTTAACATTTATGACCTATGGCGGGACCACCGTGCAGCGGTGTTTTCGAACCAATACGACATTGGAACCTTCAAAAAACGAATCTTCTTGAAAGGCCAGCAACACTCTTGTGATACCCCTGGTGTTGCAGTTGTCCACGGGCAGTGGTGGTCGCTTACCATCAGGTGACCCGCTTGCTCGTTTGCCGCCCTAAGTTATATAAAAAATAAGATTAGCGCTTTCAAACAAACATGTAAACAAATTCTTTAGATTTATTGATTCTTTTTCTTTTGTGAATAGGTTGTATTTATAAAATAGTGAACGCCGAAAAGTGTGTCCTCAAAATGCCAATAACTAGGTGTCCTCAGCGGAATGCACCGCAAATGAGAGCGACTTGGTGAACGGAAAATTCCTGCCCTCCTTCGCACAAGGTTCACAATGGTCGAATCTTTATTATTTTTAAAATCAATGTGTGGTTGTTGTTGTTGTTGCTTTACTTTATTATATTAAGAAAAATACACATACAATCAAAGTCAAAGTCAATTATTTTTATTTATATAGGCTTAAAATAGCACCTATAAATCGTCACATTCTTGTTTTTTAGTTAGTTGACGTCATAAAATTACTTAAAGCTAAGGTTACTACCGCCTCCAAAGCGCAAGTGGAGAAGAGGCGGCGCAACAAACTCCACTGCTGCATTTTTTCCAAAGACGTCACTTTACAACATATGTCTTACAATTAAATGACTGTGTATGTGGACGAATATACATTGACATTTTAGTAGATTTTGCGTGATTGAGTAACAAACATCCTCACAAACTCACATCCAAACTTTCGCATTTATAATATTAGTAGGATACTGAGCACATCAAGCACATTGTAAAAAATTGGCTAGTATTTAAAAAGTCATGTAACTAGTTGACTCGACCAATGTATTCAAATGTTTGAGAGCGATGTCTCAACAGATACGCTAGTTTCATGGTAATGATAGCTGCGCGCGCGCTTTTGCGCGACCTTCAACTTTGATTCTGCAACGTTAGGTCATTTTGACTCGTTTTCCATGCGAGTTGCTCAAATACTAATCTCAATACTTGTGATAATATTCTGAACTGTTATTTTATTTAGGTTAATACGTTTATTATGGTTATTTTACTGTTATTAAAGAGGTTCGCGTCCCAAACAAGATTTTGTCAATGTGTTATATTGGTGCTTACTTGGTTGGCAGTGGCTACCTTACTCCTATCATGTTTCAGTAGTTTCTGTTTAAACTTTTGTATCATAATTGCATTAATGATAATCTAGTTTTTGTTTTACAAATAACTATACTAGCAACCAATGTTTTCGTCATCTTTTATTTTTGCACATACTAAGGAAATCCTTTTGTTTTTCTAGATAAATCAATATAATTTCCATAAATAAAAAAAAACAAAATAAAAATAAATAAAATAAAAAAATAATAAAAATAATAATAATATAAATGATGAAAAAACCCAAAATTAAAATTTCGTATCATATCTTTAGCTAATTAAATAGCATTATTAAATATCATATCAACTAATAACACCTCCTCCGGCTACTAAGTATAATTGATAAATTATAGTAATTTCTATAAAATTCACGTGTAGTTATTAAGAGTGTATCACGTCCGCGCGCCCGACCGAGTTTAGGTATTTGATAGACCTCAGCTGGCTGTGTGCAAGTCACACGCACACATCGACGTGAGATTGCCGCCAACCCGAAGTAATAAGTGACAGGGATCCGGCAAAGGGTTTGTTGGTACCTAGGTATATAATTTTTTTTTCTTGCTTTACGGTAATGAATACTAAAAATAAAATTACGACCATTTTCTTATGTAAAACATACTTGGCGCGACTTGGCAGTAAAATGGACACGAATGCCGCGACAGAAAATAGCATGACCGTCGTGCCAGGATGCTAAGATGTTAAACATCTGCCTGGCATCCCATGAAGGCCAATTTTTCGGGATGAGGTTTACAAAAATAGTATTTTGGATCCAAGATGGCGGACAACTTTTTTAAAATTTTGCAATATGGGTATCATTTTATAAGTGTTTCAGTGCGCTGATTACGAAAATAACATTTATTTTGACATCCAAGATGGCGGACAACTTTTTTTTCAAGTTTACAATATGGGTATGGTTATATAGGTATTTCGGTGCGCTGATGACAAAAATAACATTTATTTTGAGATCCAAGATGGCGGACATTTTTTTTTTCAAGTTTACAATATGGGTATGGTTATATAGGTATTTCGGTGCGCTGATGACAAAAATAACATTTATTTTGAGATCCAAGATGGCGGACAACTTTTTTTTCAAGTTTACAATATGGGTATGGTTATATAGGTATTTCGGTGCGCTGATGACAAAAATAACATTTATTTTGAGATCCAAGATGGCGGACAACTTTTTTTTCAAGTTTACAATATGGGTATGGTTATATAGGTATTTCGGTGCGCTGATGACAAAAATAACATTTATTTTGAGATCCAAGATGGCGGACAACTTTTTTTTCAAGTTTACAATATGGGTATGGTTATATAGGTATTTCGGTGCGCTGATGACAAAAATAACATTTATTTTGAGATCCAAGATGGCGAACAACTTTTTTTTCAAGTTTACAATATGGGTATGGTTATATAGGTATTTCGGTGCGCTGATGACAAAAATAACATTTATTTTGAGATCCAAGATGGCGGACAACTTTTTTTTCAAGTTTACAATATGGGTATGGTTATATAGGTATTTCGGTGCGCTGATGACAAAAATAACATTTATTTTGAGATCCAAGATGGCGGACAACTTTTTTTCAAGTTTACAATATGGGTATGGTTATATAGGTATTTCGGTGCGCTGATGACAAAAATAACATTTATTTTGAGATCCAAGATGGCGGACAACTTTTTTCAAGTTTACAATATGGGTATGGTTATATAGGTATTTCGGTGCGCTGATGACAAAAATAACATTTATTTTGAGATCCAAGATGGCGGACAACTTTTTTTTCAAGTTTACAATATGGGTATGGTTATATAGGTATTTCGGTGCGCTGATGACAAAAATAACATTTATTTTGAGATCCAAGATGGCGGACAACTTTTTTCAAGTTTACAATATGGGTATGGTTATATAGGTATTTCGGTGCGCTGATGACAAAAACAACATTTATTTTGAGATCCAAGATGGAGGATAGTTTTTTATTTTATTTTACAATATGGGTATCGTTTTATGGGTTTTCGGGGACGCTGATCTTAAAATAAATGTTACTTTGGTCATCAGCGTCCCCGAAAACCCATAAAACGATACCCATATTTTAAAATAAAATAAAAAACTGTCCTCCATCTTGGATCTTAAAATAAATGTTATTTTCGTCATCAGCGTCTCCAAAAACCTATAAAACGATACCCATATTGTAAAATAAAATAAAAAACTGTCCTCCATCTTGGATCTCAAAATAAATGTTATTTTCGTCATCAGCGTCCCCAAAAACCTATAAAACGATACCCATATTGTAAAATGAAATAAAAAACTGTCCTCCATCTTGGATCTCAAAATAAATGTTATTTTCGTCATCAGCGTCCCCAAAAACCTATATAACCATACCCATATTGTAAACTTGAAAAAAAAAACTGCCCGTCATCTTGGATCTCAAAATAAATGTTATTTTTGTCATCAGCGCACCGAAATACCTATATAACCATACCCATATTGTAAACTTGAAAAAAAAGTTGTCCGCCATCTTGGATCTCAAAATAAATGTTATTTTTGTCATCAGCGCACCGAAATACCTATATAACCATACCCATATTGTAAACTTGAAAAAAAGTTGTCCGCCATCTTGGATCTCAAAATAAATGTTATTTTTGTCATCAGCGCACCGAAATACCTATATAACCATACCCATATTGTAAACGTGAAAAAAAGTTGTCCGCCATCTTGGATTCCAAAATAAATGTTATTTTCGTAATCAGCGCACTGAAAAACTTATGAAACGATATACATATCGCAAAATTAAAAAAAAAAAGTTGTCCGCCATCTTGGATCTTGATTTAGATTTATTTTGATTTTTATGATTTCGATTTCTATGATTTCGATTTATTACGATTTCTATGATTGCGATTTATTACGATTTCTATTTCATCAAAAATTGTCGGCCATCATTCATGAGTATGAAAATGGTACCTATATAAATTTTAAAAAGATTAAAAGTAATAAATATGTAACTCTGATCTACATTACTCTCTGCTGTCTGTGAATACATGAACACGCGAAAATTAAATGCCTCCCGAGCAGCAGAGCGACGTGGATTCCCCTTGACTCTTACCGGCAGACTGATTTTTCGTAGGCTTGGAACTCGTATATATTGAGCGATGGCATTGCCATACAAAAAATGTATGGGGAATTTCTTAGTGAATTGTTACGATATATAATATTTTTTTCGAGTTATTTTTCAAAAATCTAAAACGAGCAACTTGTAGCTAGTTTAATAAACTCGCGATTTAACATTATGTAGAAATTATAATTTGTGTTTTACATAATGATTTCGTTAAAGCCGTGAACCTTGTTTTTCGTATTTTTCGCGTTTTCTGGAAGGTATTTACGCAAAAATAAAAGGCAAAATATTTTTATCTGTCTCGTATAAGTAGTAGCAGTTATTTGAGAAGCCTATAGTACTATTTTTATTATCAATAATGATTTAGTTTTGGCACCAGGGTCAATTCAGTAACGCCTGTTTTGGCTAAAAACGTGTGATGCAGGCTTAAGTATCAATTTGTTGCAATTGCGACACTTGCACAAAACACGGGCTGTCTCGTTGCATGCAAGAAAGTTGAGTAAAGTCTATCAGACACTAATGCAATATAATATTGCAACACTTCACTGTAGTAAACAATTTGTAATTTTTAAGGGAACGATGGAATGAAAATAAAATGCTGTTAAAATACAGAGATAATGTAAAAATAATAATCTCATTATAATTGCACCCACGTCCCATATCATATAGCATTCTTTGTATGATCCAAATATTGATTGTTAGGTAATGCAATAAGCATTAAGTCTACCCGTGGTCACAGAATTAATATTAGTATGCCGTGGTGCCTTAAAAGGGATTTTATTTTGTGCTATAAAGTTTAAATAAATTAATAAGAATTCGCTAAATGCAACAGCTATATATTTATAGTTTGTTAAACAAAGTTAAATGTATATTTTTATAAGAACCTTGGTTGTAAATTTATTTTATTAACTAGTTGTTAAATGTCAGGCTAAGTGTCTAGGCAATGTCCTATAATTGGGACATTAAAGAACATTATATCCCTCACTACACTGACATTTGTGGGGTCATTAGTACCCTATGTGCAGTATTTTATTACTCGTGCACCAAATTTAATCGCAATCCGTCTAGTTAATTTGATGTATTCCAATCCAATGCCACGAACGAATACCACAGTTATTTTCTATTCCGATCCAATACCTTAATAATATCTTTAAATTATTTAGTTTTATGTTCAAACGAATACCAAAACTTAAATTTGATACAGTCAGCTCAGTCATAAAATCGCTTATTTTGATCTAACAGATATTTTATTGCAAATAAAAATGTTGTAATGAAATACAAAGCATTTTAACTGACTGTACCTTTGAACTTGTTTTGGTATTGGTTTAAACCGTGGTATCCGTTTGGAATAGATGATAATCAAAAATTCAAAGTAAGTACCAGTGGTATTCGTTCGTGGTATTGGATCGGAATAAATCGTTAATTTTGCGTAATTTAGTAACAAACTTACACATGTCCAACGTTTCGTATTTATATTTAAGCGGATTAGTGCAATGGAATGGGAAGTGGAATAGGCTGAGAGGCAGCCTATTCCACTTCCCATTCCACCTGCTCATTTTAAGAGTATTTCGTGTATGAGGATCCATTTCGCTTTCTACGTTACCACGATGTTTCACAGAGATATATGTATGTTGAAACACATCTCAGTACGTTTGCGGCATGAACGCAGCCTAATTTATATCATGCATGACTTAGAAAGTACTACACAAAACGTGACCGATTTGGATCGGTGTGTTACATCTTCCGAGATGCCTGATACTATTTTGCTGATGTTGCTTCTTTCCGAAAGTTAACTACCTACTATTTTTCACGACTACCGGAGTGAAGCCTCAAGTAGCGAGTGTGTTAATTATGTTTTTAAACATACTTATATCGGTGTGTTCAACTACCATAAATGTCTTTTCAATGTTATAATAATATTAGTATAATATATGCGAAAGTTTGGATGATTGCGAGCATGTTTGTAACTCAATTTACGCAAAAGAGTAGAGTTTGATTTCGATGTTTGGCACGCAGATAGAAAAATTGCAGGAACAGCACTTAAGGTACTTTTTATCCCGAATAATCCGGGTCTGCTGAAAGAGATTCCTGTAGAAATAAAGCACCTATGTACAGTCGGTGGCAGATAAATCTGACCCCCCTAAAATGGGATTCAGAGCGGTACATTTCAGGGGACTGACCCCCGTCAGTATTTGCCCCCGACTGTACTTACACTCCACTTTTCAATTACCTATCTTATGTTTCGTGTACATGAACTTGCGATACACAAATTAAATAAATAGTATAGTGAGCATCCTATCGAGCCAGTGAGCACGGAAAAAGAGAAACTCAGCAAAAACTATCGAGGTCTCCGTGACGGAATCTAGTCTGCTCGATCGGGTGTGAACCAGTTGTCTCTGGTTTCAGCTGCTTCTGTGGGGTGAAGGGAAAATACATGGTTTGTTTGTTTTTAAAACTCTTTATTGCACATACACATAAAATAAATTAGATAGCGAAACAAAAGGAGAGACGTACAATGTCGGACTTATTCAATCATTATTGTATGGACTCTGTATGACATAAATAGATTTATTATTATCCCAGAAAGGGATTTCATAGTTTACATAGAAATCTCAATAAATTTACTATTTATTTAAATTTCTGTGGAGATATATTTCCAATTGAGAACACGTTTGATGATATTAATTGTTCTGTTCAGGTTTTTTATTTATATGTCGAAATTTTGAATCATGTTAGAGAAAAGCAGATGATGGGAAAAGGTAGATGATGATAAATGTAAAAAAATCGCAAAAGAAGACAAATAATTTTATTTTTGGAAGAAAGGTTCTTCTCTATTTATGTGATTTTTTTGTGATTTAGCTACTTTGGGATTTAAAAAAAAATTAATCATAAATCTCGATTAATTTAAAATTTAATAATATAGTTCACAATTTTTTTTTAATTATTATTAATTTAATAGAAAAATACATTTTACAAGGCATCATAGCAAAACCACTAATAATACAGAGCCAATTTCTTTAACAAACGCTTTAAATAATCGGTCGAGCAAGGCCCTGATAAGACAAAAATATGGAAAAAAGGCCTTTATTCCATTAGAATAAGATTTATAGTGGTAACAATAAGATGCCAGATGTTTTCGAAAAGGTTTCAGAGTGGAAAATCGTTAGATATTGAGCCAGGTCGATGGCCAGTGTGACCGATCAATGATTGAGTTAAGTGCACTATCGATAAATATAATATTTCTATACTATTGTTTCAATTCCATAGAATTTTCTGAATCCCAGATACTGACTGGTATATGGTAGTTTTCATAGACCACAACTTTCTTTCAGTGTAAGAAAATACCCTGATGAATCCAGTTGATGATTTACCAGCTAATAAAATGAAGAAGGCTATTAAATTTCGTATGGTCGTTCATCTTATACATATAATGATCTGATAAATTTTCCATTGATTATGAATGATCACCACTTGGATCTCACTAAAACTGAATAATATAAACCTATGAATATGAAATTTAATAATAATTATTTTGTCATTAGAAATGTACTTCTAGAAGCAACAAAAACCAAATCAAAAAATACATACCTACCTATATTTAATTCTAGTACTTTTAAGCTACAGATTAGCAGCGGCAACAATACAAAACTCGCTGACATTATCTTGGCAGAATCTCAATGCCGCCTTCTCCATAAACCCTACAATATTTTCGCAATTTCATTAACAAACAAAGACATCTTTGTGTGGAGTCAAGGATCAGTTTAATCGACCATTTCCAGCGTACGTGTGCGGAATCCCAAGCTCCATGATTCTATCTCCTTCCTGACGTTTCATAACAATGTTAATGGAGTCACGACGGAGATAAAATATACCATTTTACACATCCGTTTTAATCCACGGATTTGTACAGTCAGCAGCAATTAACTTACCCGAATTCATCACAAATTCGCCTTTATTACCACCACGTAGAGATCCATATAGGGTAAATGCGGTTGACTTTATATCTCATGTCTTTAACCCTTACAGGTTAGGCAGGGCCAAAAGTATATATATTTCCTTGATATATAGTCATATAGACAGAATCTTTATGACTGGGTACTTAAATTTTCTTTTATTAGGTACAAGCTTTTGCTCGCGACTTCGTCCACGCGGAATTTACTGTTGTTAATATGTCAGCTTTTAAGCGGCGTATCAATATGAATCCTGCAGCAATAAGACTTTGTTTAAAATAAATAAGCTATGAAATCAATTTTAGGTGTAAATTTGTGAAACTAACTGTTTACAACTACTAGGAACTACAAACTAACTGGTAGGAAGCTACAAATATGTCTCTAGGTTAGGAGTACATAAGCATATAGTAATGTTGGATTTCTCTTCTAGTAATCAATCAATCATTACCAACGGTTATTCAAATGATTTTCCCGTCATCGCCAAGTAAAATATGGTCAGTATGGTCACCATTACTCTACGCTTTCTACGCTCCTGATTTATTTAAGTAGCTTGGTCAAAACTCATTATCAACACACACAAAATCAATTCATAATTCAATTTCAGTATCATAATATTCATACGGCATTATATTATTTAGTTTTACTTTCCAGCAGTGATCATCATTTATTTCTACTGGATATGCAACACGGACGGTATCATGGTAGCAGAAGTGCAGAACGTGTCTTAAAATTTCCGTATGTTTGGCTGTTCATGTAGTCATCAATAGTTCTTCTGTCCCGTAGACGAAATCCAGTATAAGCTATAACAAAAATATTTTTGAAACACGTCTTATATTTTACTAGCTTTCGCCCGTGGCTTCGCCCGCGTGAATTTCCCACGGGAACTGTGCTTTTTCCCGGAATGAAAGGTACCCTATGTCCTTCTCCGTACTTCCAGCTATGTGTATGCGAAATTTCAGGAAAATTGGTTTAGTAGATAAAGCGTGAAGAGGTAACAAACAAACAACCTCACTTTCGCATTTATAACATTAGCTAGGATTTCGTAATATTCATAGTTCAATTTCAGTATGATAATATTCATACGGCATTATATTATTTAGTTTTACTGTCCAGGAGTAATCATCATTTATTTCTACTTCTGTTAATGCAACTTTGGAAAGACTGCCATTCAATAGGAAGTAGTCAATTCAATTTGCTATAACTTCAGTGGGTTTAATACTTTACGAGCCATCCGGAGAAATTATACTCGGATTAATTTTCCCTCGATTATTGCCTCTTAGGCGATAAAAACGTCGGAGTAGGTAAATTGTATTTTGTATGTTATTTCCCTTTCAAGTGGTGTTGAATTTCAGGTTTGACTACTAATATGGATTAGGCAAAAGTTTCATTTGTTACTGTTATATTTTTAGACAAATGAGGATCTATCATGTTGGTATTTATCTACCATGAAGTAAAAATGTAAGAAATGTTTTTGTATATTTCCGTATAACACGACAACGTAAAATTTTAAATTTCTGAGAATATTACCTTATCTACATGTAGGTATCATTTTTGAGGTAGAGGCTCTATCTAATATACTGATTTCTACATCATTTCATAAATACATGTCATTGCGGAAACGTACGTCGCAGAAAGTGAAAATCGACATTGTCTATGTCTAAATTAAATTGAAAAAGTCTCTATAAAAAATTGTTTTACTTTATTATCACCACGTTACAGACGGTTTACAAACAAATAGTCGGTTGAATCATAGACGCGTTTGATCGCATTTTGTTGCAAATCAAGTGACTCACGACAATAGGCGTTGTTTGGACTGTCGCCGGCGCAGTCAAGGGTAGCTACTGGCCTGGTCCGTGTGGTCGACGGCCGGTTCAGATCCTGTTGTGGTTTGGGTGTCAATGTCGCTTTTGTTGTTCATTTTCAAGTGGATTTCATATAGATAACTAGCAATTCTTTCGTCTTTTGTAAATTTATATCTATAAAAGAGCGCAAAAGTCAATACCGCGTTGATTATAAAAAAAAAAAAAATTGTGTGGGTCTTTTATCAAATCAAAATAATCAAATCATTTATATAATATATAGTATAAGTGCTGGAGTCCTGTGCTAAGTAATAAAAACTTGTGTTACAGGTACTCCATACTTATAAAACTTAACTAAAATACATAAAATAAAACCTTAAAACTAGGTCACACGTATAGTTGTTATATAGCTTATATAGTTTATACAGCGTAGGTGAGATGTTTTTTTTTTTATCCACCAGGTGTACTATTCTATGTTGTTATTAATAATGTTATAATCACTAAACATTCATGTAAGATGCAAGTACTTAAATACAGATTTGTAGGAAGCAGGAAATTAATTACATTTTAACAATTATGTCACAAGGCTATTAAACATTGATTTAAAGTTAAAACTTAGTTATACAAGAATAAAGTGTTCGAATTTTGTCTAAAAAAAAACATTTTGCAAACATCACTGGCAGTTTCAAAGGTCATATATTTTTTTAATGAAGCCGAGCGAAACCTCACTTGTCTCGACCTCTCCGATGTCATGGCTCAGCGATCTCTGTAACGAGATCTCGATTCTCGTGTGAATAAATCGATTGAATCGATTTGCGACTCTATGATGTGTACTATAAACATTATGGCTGCAGTAAATGCATCAGTTCGAACATTACAAGTCTAGCTAATTCGATAGAAATCGTCATTCTATACATACGTTGACGCCTCATTATATTGCTTGCGCCTATTAGCATTCTTGGAAATTTGCATAATAATCTGATGTTTATGTAATAGATGCACTGCAGTCGTTAAATTTCTTATAGATTCAACCATTTTCTGGTCAAACGAAGACATTGAACATTGATAAATATCTTATAACTACTTACATCTCGATGTTACTACTTGCGTTTAATTCCTTATTTTATTAAAAGTTAATATTACTAAAAGGAAAAAAAAATAACTAAGAAATGTATATTTATATTCATTAGAAAAATTCTTATATTGACATAAAATTATTTTCACTGATCTAATTTTATATTTAATAGAATTTTCGCAGTATCTTTAGACGATTTAATACAGGGATTTTTTAAAACACAAAAATAAAAGACTTTTGATTTATATCACCGTGAAAGAATATAAAATTTTATGCTTAAGTATTAAAACACTCATTTTTAACCTTTACTTTGTGAACAATAAAACGGAGAGATAAATTCAATACGTTCACAAAAAGTCTATAAATTACGAACAATTACAATCACAAGGTAATAATATAAACTTGTTCTGGAAACAATTGCCTATATAATTATCAAAGAACATTGAGTATAGAGGAGTCGTTTCCGTGTGTTCAATCATCAAGAAATGAACATTTGTCGACTCGTGAGAAGAGGAAGTCTTGCTTTCTCTGCCATTAGCTCTTGTTTACTTTTTCATATACACACAAAGGTCTAAAGACATTTATGAACAGACCTACTAACATTGTGAGTCATGCATGTGTGACATTTTTAGGAAGATGTCACAGAGCAACATTCTGAGGTACCGAAATAGGCATGGTGACTAATTTTATTATATTTTCGGAGATCCTCAACCATATTAAGACTAGAGAGGAACGATTGAATAAGTACCTATTGTGATAAATTGATAATATGTTATTTACTTAACTTAAAAAAGAGTACCCAATCCATTTTATGATCTTACACAAATTGTAAAATGTTCTTAATACATTAATCAATTAACAGAGTGTATAAAATTAATTAGCAAAATATTTACGTACAAAAATATCAACATCTTTGTCAGTTTATTAAGAATTGAAAAGATGGTTGATTTCGTTATTTCCAAATTTAATGGCTTCGTATCAAATCACCATTTAATACAGCGGTTCCCAAACTTATTTTGTCTACTGCCCACTTTGAGAATAAATATTTTTTTAGCGCCCCCATTTTTTCACCTTTTTAAAAACCACTATAACTTCAAATTAAATTAATTAATTATTGTGACCTTATCTCATTCGACGCTCAATCGTACTCAACAAGTCCGAACAAGTATTCAATGAACCAGCAAACTGATACAGGAATGCACAATTCGGGTTATTTAACAAAAACTTGTTAAAACATGATAGATATCTACGAGTACTAATAACTATTAAAATGCGAAAGTGTGTCTGTTGCCTATTTATTTGTTTGTTTGTGTCTACTTTCATTACGAAACGGAGCGACCGATTGACATGATTTTAATTTTTTCTATATTCAATAAAATAGGACAGATATATGAACTACGCGGAGAAAAATATAGAACCGAGTTTGAGCAATCTTTTAATTCATATTAGTTGATGTTCACAAGTTGTTGTTGAGAGTCGAGAGCTCTTGCAGTCGTTGTTTAAGAGGCCTCCTAGCTAAATAAAGCTCCTAGCAAAAAAAAAAAAACATTTTCTTTCTGGGTCTCTTACCGCCCCCCTTGAGACCTGCAGCGCCCACAAGGGGGCGTTATCGCCCACTTTGGGAACCTCTGATTTAATAGGTTGTCATTAGAGAATTTTGCAACCAATATCTCATGTGAGTGAATAAAAAATAATTTAAATTTAATGTCTATTCATCATGAACTGAAATTACCAAAATCGGTGTTTTCGTGTCATTGCACCAAGATAGGTAAAGTCATCATTGCGCGGCTCTATGTGTGCGTGCGCTTGTACCTATGCAGATTTGATTTGTCTGTGTTGTTGCCACACGAAGTAAATCTGCATAGATACATGCTTACTCACACATTGATCCGCGAGCAAAGATTACTTAGCACCTAGAGATGACTCGTTAATTTGTAAAGACATTTAGGTTACTTTAACGCCTATATGCAAGTAGTAACAAGACTTATGTAACTTCAGATTGCAAACAGTAATTTTCTATGAACTTTGACTTTACTATCATTATGTAGTCTACAATTATTTTTCACTTACTTGTACGATGAGTGGCGAAAACTCGTTCAACGCTTCACATTAGTTTGAAATTGTGATATGATTGTTGTATAAGTTTGTAAATTATTCGTTCCGTATCTACATAATATGTGTAAGTTATGAGTTCATGACATGAAATGTCATAACAAAGTGGATTTTGTAATATGAAGATTGGCTTTTTTGTTTTATAAGATACAAAATGTTTTTTAATTTTTGGTCAAAATTCAGACGTATGTAACAAAGGCTATTAGATCTTCAATACTTAAACTAGTTTAGAAAAAGTTTAAATTTTTAGTTATTGGTTCATTAGGTACGAAAAGATTCGATTCTCCAAGATTAACGTAGATTCTTCTCCAGTGTTTATGTTGTTTGTTTACAGAGACACAGATTGCATAGTTTGTGTTTGTTAGCAACAAAGACAAACAGACATTTCCCACGCCTTCAGAATTCCATGATGCAAGGAAAATGACACCCAGAAGTACGGTTTTGATTGCCAGTCACGTCAGCTATATCTGATTATGGATAATCTGAGTAAAACGTTGTTATAATTTTGTAAGTATTGAAGTAGAACTATTTGTTTGAGACACAGCTACGGCCAAGCCACCTATTTTGACTTAGTGTAGAGTTTGTCAAGTTAGGGCTGGTAGAGGCAGAAGCTTTTAGCTTGGATGAGCTTTGATAAATTTTTGACAGTGCGGGTTGGTAACACTTTACATAAAAATGTTCTTGGTGGAATAATTTCATTTCAATTTCATCAAAGGATATTTAATGACGTTCAATAAATAATATTAATTGACGTTTAATAAGTAATATTACTCGTATAAAGTGACTTTAGTTAACAAGGCGCTTTGGTTAAGTATATTTTATTGTCGTTCTACTTTCATTTTCACAATTTATATTACAACATTATATTTCTGGTTTATTACTTTCGCTTAATCCTATCTTACCTATCCTATCTTAATGCGATCGAGCTGTTACAGTTTCAAATTTACAGGTTAAACTCTTTTCAAAATTATTAAAATACGAAATGCAATATTTAAATAAAAAATATTGGAAACTAAATAAATAAAAGCTGATTTTAAACAAGTATATTTTCTTTGTAAACGTAACGTAAACGAGCATTTGATACAGAATTATCAGACATACCAATATTATTAAAATAATGACACTCAATCGATATTATAATAATCGTTAATATATTGACACACAATCTTTTTCAGTTTGAAGAATTAAGAAATGGTGTCCCATTTTATTTTATTATAAAACACAGATTTCATCATCTATTCGATCAACACTATTAACTTCTAGGAAATATATTCCTACCGATAGGTCACGTTCGATTACAATTATGTCGATAAAAATGAACGAATATCGAATAAAATCGGTTTGAAAAACGTATTGACGTGATGGCACGCACTGGCCGTGTCGGTCATCGAATAAGGATGTTAGATTACCGCTGTAATCGTGTGTAATCGATTCATGATAATTGCCGATTATGAATTCGTAATTCATTGTGCAGTATGGAAATGAAGGTGATTTTGTGAAAAAAAAAAACAAAGTATACTTCATCCTGTAACAATATTTTTTCGACGGCTAACTCATAGAGCAACACGGACTTCCGCACTTTCTGATTCGTGTTGCTCTATGATTAAACTACGTCTTTTTGTTTGGTGAACTAACCCTGCGAATTTTACTGAAATGATTGATATATGATAAGATATGGTGGGTTTGATAGGCAGAATAACTACTTTTTCTATATAAATGATGAATCGACGAAATGTAATACTCTTGGGTACTTGAATGAAAAAAAAACTAGTAGATAGATAACTTTTCCCCTTAGTAAGATGGGTAAGATAGCTTGACTGCACAAATAATAAACATATTATGTAGGTATCAACAAAACCTATTAATGTGCCAATGTGACCGTTACAAATATAAGTGCACATGTAATGTATACGAAGGTTTTTCACACAATAATCGCAATACATACGAATTCGATATGCAGATTGCGCAAACGCAAATTTCCGAGTCAAACCCGTTTGCGAACAGGAAATATCAGATAGCGATGTCACGGTGCATCGGCTCTCTCGCTTTATACTGTTTTTCTTTGTTATAAAACCGTTCATACATACGTCAAAGTAAAAAAAAAATGTGCTTTTCAATCAATTTTAGGCAACATTCTACTTTTCTGATTTATTTCGGTACAAGTACTGTAAAAAAGGCGTGATAATATGTATGTATGTATACACTGTACTGTGACAGAGATATTTGGAGCATCCCGAACACTTGTTCGGGAAAGAATAGAATAAAGAGTGTAGAGTTTTAATGTAATTCACTATTTTTCTTATTGGCAAACGTTTGTCAAACCTGGTGTTATCTATATTTGTTTGGTGTGGTTATCTATATTTTTCTTATTGGTAAACGTTTGTCAAACCTGGTGTCATCTATATTTTTCTTATTGGCAAACGTTTGTCAAACCTGGTGTCATCTATATTTTTCTTATTGGCAAACGTTTGTCAAACCTGGTGTCATCTATATTTTTCTTATTGGCAAACGTTTGTCAAACCTGGTGTCATCTATATTTTTCTTATTGGTAAACGTTTGTCAAACCTGGTGTCATCTATATTTTTCTTATTGGCAAACGTTTGTCAAACCTGGTGTCATCTATATTTTTCTTATTGGTAAACGTATGTCAAACCTGGTGTCATCTATATTTTTCTTATTGGCAAACGTTTGTCAAACCTGGTGTCATCTATAGTTTTCTTATTGGCAAACGTTTGTCAAAACTGGTGTCATCTATATTTTCTCCTTTTCTTTTGACAACTATTAAAAATTGACACGAAGCCAAGTGTTAGTAAGCATTCTTTAATTTTTGTGAATATCTATAGCTTTTTTGTATAACTTGTTACAAAATAATGAGTGAAAGAAGGATAGATATTCTCTTTCGAATTAAATGTATTGGATGTATTTTTATAAAATTTAGTATACACGGCTAAAAAAACTTAGAATAGCACATACTATTACTAAAGACCATTTATTCATAATTGTCCTATTATGTAAACAATCTTCACAGTACTTTTTTGTTGAATTTTGTTGTAAACAAATCAAATATTAGTTCAAACCTAAACATTCTAAATTAAAACATTTATTAACCACGAAAGTAATTTCCTAAAAAGTCTATTTTAATTTATATTGTCATAAAATCATAAAAAGACATGGTAAGATTGTTAACATAATAGGACAATAATGAATAAATGGACTTTTACTTAGGGTATGTTTTATCTCGAAATTCCATAGTCGCAGCAAGTAAGAAATGAATTTGGCCATTCGGAGGATGATCAGTGACACACTTAACCGAATGTATTACAACCATAATATGGCACAATGCTCGAATTACACAATCCAACAAACTGTAACATTCCACTACTGTTTGAATTACACTAACTCAACACTTGTGTGAGCACAGCTGCTAAACAGCCTAATTAAAGGTCTGTTTTATTGCGTAATTTGGTTTGGGATCTCTAAAGGACATATATATGAATAATATTATATTAGTATATTGAGGTAAACAATATAAATAACCACTGTGAACATTATCTCAACATTGTTTATTGGATTTTTATGTATGACTTTAGATAAATCTGTTAAGTGATGCTAAAGTAAAGTGAACCTTTGTCGCACTAAGCCTATCTCGCTGATGAACTAAAACTCAATAAACCTTAGTCTCACTTAGCCTAACTCGACGGAATTGACCTAAGTCACAATACGCCTACATCTCGTTTGATCTAGGCATAACGCGACCTGGGCACACTGCGATAAAGGTATACAGCGAGTAAAGGGTACTTGACTTTAAAGGTAAATTAAAACATATAGATGATATGTAGAAAGTTTTTTTTTTAAATAAACATAAAATAGATTAAAACACGTTTCTTACGACAAGCGAAATATTTCAACAATTCGACGTGGTTAGAATTAAAGAGCATTTTGGATGAGACCTAACTTTTAGTCACAGTTTTCGGACTACATTTGAAACCACGCGGACGAATGGTCGTTTTCATGCATTTTCACGCATATCATTTTGTGGTCAACTCTCGGGCGGGAATATAGATTTAAATGTAGAATTTAATTTGCAGTGAAAACTGACTCTCACTCGATATCATTTGCGCATAAACAATATCTGCAGAATGAGCCCGTGGTTTGTTAGCATACTAGGTATGTGTATACATATACCTAGAATGTAGGTATATGTATACCTACATTTGTACATTGCACATTTTTTAAAGATATTTCATGTAGGGACCTTTTTTTAGTGTTCCGTACCTCAAATAGCTAAAAAAGGAGTCCTTATAAAATCCTTTGTTGTCCGTCTATCTGTCAAACTTTTTTTTTTCTCAGGAACGGTGATCAAGTTGAAATTAATATAAAAAACTAGGGTCCACGGTCTCTTTCAGCAATAAAATAATCAAAAAATATTCGTCAACGCTAGAAGATATTACCGTAAATGTTGTGAATTTTCGCATATTTTTGCGTTTTCAGACGAGGAATCAAAACCTGGCAAAAAGCAAGGTCTAACGAGTACTTACGTACGTAACTTGTCAAACTGGAAAATCTGAAAAATTGTAAATATATTGTTAAACGGTTCAAAAAGTGAGAGAGAGATCTATACTTATTGGCAAACGTTTGTTAAACCTGGTGTCAATTATATTTTTTTTATAGAATAGCGTTAGGCAAACCTGGAGTCATGCGGGTTGCCTGATTGGTAAGCAATCACCGCAGTCCATACATAGACACCAATGACCCTAAGAAGTGTAAGTTTGTTTTTGGTCTTTTTAGTTAGAGCTATAATGTGTCAGATATTGCTATGCGTGTACGGAATCCTTAGTGAGTTTGACTTATACTTGGCAAACGGTTTTCCCTGGTTTTTTAATTTAGTGTCATGGGACGTTATAAATGTTGCCAATTGAAAGGAAAAGACTGACAAATATTATTCTTTTCGCCTTGCTCTAGAGATACATCGATTAGTTACTGTGAACGTTTCATCTTGAGCAACTTGACATTGGAATTAATTAATTTTAGGATTTTTCCTCCTGTTATTTTTGGTTCATTTGCCGAAAATTTTGTTTATGATATTCAAACATGTCATAACAAAATTGCTCAAGGCCTTGTTTATTATACATCGTTCTAGATTTTACAAAAGGTAAATATAGATTTAAAAGACTTACTTTAATTTTCCCATTGTTTATTTCTCGACAAATCTTTTTATCACTTGACCTTATGGTTTATTGTATACTAAAAATCTAAATCTAAAACAATATCATCACCAAAGACAAACATGGCTCCATGGACAACTTGAAAAAAGTGAAACTTTGCCAAAGAATTTTTGAACTTTAAAACATTCAAAGTATACGAAAGTATTCTTAATAGACATTTTTCAATTTGGTGTTCAAACTATGTCCGAGAAAGCCCGTGTTCCCATGTCACAATTGCCCTTTTCATTTGCTTCTTCAAGTTATGTAATGGTAATCAATGCGCACGAGTTTTGTGGATATGGCATGTCATTTGTAAAATGAGTAGAGAGTAAAATTGAAGATACTGGCAAGCAAGACAGCTAAATTAAAACATTTATTAACCACGAAAGTAATTTCCTAAAAAGTCTATTTTAATTTATATTGTCATAAAATCATAAAAAGACATGGTAAGATTGTTAACATAATAGGACAATAATGAATAAATGGACTTTACTTACTTAGGGTATGTTTTATCTCGAAATTCCATAGTCGCAGCAAGTAAGAAATGAATTTGGCCATTCGGATGATGATCAGTGACACACTTAACCGAATGTATTACAACCTTAATATGGCACAATGCTCGAATTACACAATTCAACAAACTGTAACATTCCACTACTGTTTGAATTACACTAACTCAACACTTGTGTGAGCACAGCTGCTAAACAGCCTAATTAAAGGTCTGTTTTATTGCGTAATTTGGTTTGGGATCTCTAAAGGACATATATATGAATAATATTATATTAGTATATTGAGGTAAACAATATAAATAACCACTGTGAACATTATCTCAACATTGTTTATTGGATTTTTATGTATGACTTTAGATAAATCTGTTAAGTGATGCTAAAGTAAAGTGAACCTTTGTCGCACTAAGCCTATCTCGCTGATGAACTAAAACTCAATAAACCTTAGTCTCACTTAGCCTAACTCGACGGAATTGACCTAAGTCACAATACGCCTACATCTCGTTTGATCTAGGCATAACGCGACCTGGGCACACTGCGATAAAGGTATACAGCGAGTAAAGGGTACTTGACTTTAAAGGTAATTAAAACATATAGATGATATGTAGAAAGTTTTTTTTTTAATAAACATAAAATAGATTAAAACACGTTTCTTACGACAAGCGAAATATTTCAACAATTCGACGTGGTTAAATTAAAGAGCATTTTGGATGAGACCTAACTTTTAGTCACAGTTCGGACTACATTTGAAACCACGCGGACGAATGGTCGTTTTCATGCATTTCACGCATATCATTTTGTGGTCAACTCTCGGGCGAATAGATTTAAATGTAGAATTTAATTTGCAGTGAAAACTGACTCTCACTCGATATCATTTGCGCATAAACAATATCTGCGAATGAGCCCGTGGTTTGTTAGCATACTAGGTATGTGTATACATATACCTAGAATGTAGGTATATGTATACCTACATTTGTACATTGCACATTTTTTAAAGATATTTCATGTAGGGACCTTTTTTAGTGTTCCGTACCTCAAATAGCTAAAAAGGAGTCCTTATAAAATCCTTTGTTGTCCGTCTATCTGTCAAACTTTTTTCTCAGGAACGATCAAGTTGAAATTAATATAAAAAACTAGGGTCCACGGTCTCTTTCAGCAATAAAATAATCAAAAATATTCGTCAACGCTAGAAGATATTACCGTAAATGTTGTGAATTTTCGCATATTTTGCGTTTTCAGACGGGAATCAAAACCTGGCAAAAAGCAAGGTCTAACAGTACTTACGTACGTAACTTGTAAAGGAAAAAATCTGAAAATTGTAAATATATTGTTGGAAGTCTAAAAAAGTGAGAGAGATCGAACTGCAAAGTTATGTTTTTATAGAATAGTAGGCAAACGAGCATGCGGGTTGCCTGATGGTAAGCAATCACCGCAGTCCATACATAGACACCAATGACCCTAAGAAGTTAAGTTTGTTTTTGGTCTTTTAGTTAGAGCTATAATGTGAGATATTGCTATGCGTGTACGGAATCCTTAGTGAGTTTGACTTATACTTGGCCGGTTTTTTTTTTTAATTTAGTGTCATGGGACGTTATAAATGCTGCCAATTGAAAGGAAAAGACTGACAAATATTATTCTTTCGCCTTGCTCTAGATACATCGATTAGTTACTGTGAACGTTTCATCTTTTGAGCAACTTGACATTGGAATTAATTTTAGGGATTTTCCTCTGTTATTTGCTCAGTTGTGAAAATTTTGTTTATGATATTCAAACATGTCATAACAAAATTGCTCAAGGCCTTGTTTATTATACATCGTTCTAGATTTTACAAAGGTAAATAGATTTAAAAGACTTACTTTAATTTTCCCATTGTTTATTTCTCGACAAATCTTTTTATCATGACCTTATGGTTTATTGTATCTAAAAATCTAAATCTAAAACAATATCACCAAAGACAAACATGGCTCCATGGACAACTTGAAAAAGTGAAACTTTGCCAAAGAATTTTGAATTTAAAACATTCAAGTATACGAAAGTAATTTTAATAGACATTTTTCAATTTGGTGTTCAAAATGTCCGAGAAAGCCCGTGTTCCCATGTCACAATGCCCTTTCATTTGTCGGGTTACGTAACGGTAACAATGCGCACGAGTTTTGTGGATATGGCATGTCATTTAAAATGAGTAGAGAGTAAAATTGAAGATACTGGCAAGCAAGACAGCAAATAAACTTTTTTTTTTAAAGGAAAAACGAAGAATCATGGATTTTGAATTTTGAATCAGCGTATGTAGAGAACATACTGGCTAGAAAGAGGTAGCAAGCAGCTTTTTTAAAAAATAACAAAGCATCATGGAGTTTAAATTTCCAATCAGCAGTTTGCTTATAGGTTCTAATAGAAAGCAAAATGTTTTTTTTTTTATTTATTTATTTCCAAAAAATAACAATTACAATTTTATGCAACCACGTGTAGGTTTGTCCGGATAGCATATACTTAATCTAAGTTCGATTTATATTATGTTAGTACTTAACTATATGCTTATATCTAAAGTTAATATTCTAAATAACAATAGTATAATATTTCTTTTTATTTTAGCAACAAATGTTTAAATGACTTTGTTCCTATATCCGGGCTCCATTTTTGACATATAAGCATAGATTAAGAAGGTCTTCAGATCTATAATTAGAGGTAATTGATTCATCATCAAAATTATTAAAAATCTTATAATGAAAACTATTCAACGATTAACAATTAACAATCACGACAAAGACAAGAAGGCAAATGAAAGCACGTGTTAGACAAAGATGGAAATATAAATATCAACTCAATTAATGCCAGATCTAGTTAAATAACAAGATCTAAACACGGTTTTGTCTCGTAAACTTAAACAGAGTCGTGAAGAAAGTGATTATCAGCTATTCCGTCACGAACGCGAATTCCGTGAATTTCGTTATAATGACTGTAATTGCTCCAAATGGAATTATTTGTGGGAATGTTCATGGAAGTTACGTATATCTTTTCAAAATATATGACACCTATTGATATATCTTTTTGAATTTACTTAAAAACTCACAGAATTTTGGAATGTAAAATGTTTTGCCAAAAGAAGAATTTAGTTTAGCTTCTCAGTATAAGATAGTAGTAAGCGTAGTGATCAAAAGCCAGTGCTTTTGATCAGTTTTTTTCATACCTACTTATAAGTAGCTCCTAATATCTACGATACAGATATATAAATAAAAGTACCAAAGAGATCCAAGTCAAATAAGAGTTTAAGTATGTCGATAGAGCAAGTAGATAAATAAAAAAACACTAAAATTTATTTATTACAATTTATTACTAAAATTTTTATGAGTAAAAAAAAAAAGTGTGTTTCTTGAATCCATGTCTAAACGTCTTGTTAGAAAGAATGTCTTAACCCCACCGCTTGTTCCCATGGGACGAGGAGCCAATACTAATGAGACAAACAATGCATATGAAAAGTAGGTGCCACAGGTCTATTGTTCAGGAAACAACACACGGACGTACATTTTTGGACCTCCGTACTTTTGTTTTTTTAGGCAGCTGGTACAGTACAGTTTGTGTCAATAGCCTTTTTCGGAAGCTTGCGTCTTTAGGACGAGAATTTATGAAACTAAAATAAAAAAGTTAGCCATGTTAGTTATGTAAAACAAATGACAATACATTATGCCATTATCCGTCACGGCATTCGAGTCGACTTTACTGCTAATCCGCGCCAATGAATGGATGATTTACATCAAATATTAAAATTGTTTCTTAATTTGCCTTATTTGTTTCCAATAACTTTTGTACTTAAACTTTATCATAATACAACAAAATTAGGTAACTACCCTTAGTTTTTTATTGATTTTGATAAAAAAAAACATATTTTTTTAGTTCTTGCTGACTTTCACAAATTGTCTTTAATTCTTTTAATAATAATTTTAAAAATATATGTTTTGAGTTACGGTTGTTAGAAACGCCTCGTTATCACGCGTAAACCCAATATATTGTGTAACACTCATATAAAAAATAACAGACACCATTATTTTTAACGTTTATTGAGCAGCAAGAGATAAAATGATGCAACGCAAGTTGCGGACACAATTATTTTGATGTAGAAGTAGATTTTTACCGAACAAAAATAAATATTTTTCCGAAACCGTCACACATCTCATTAAGTTATGTAAGTACCATGAGTATACTCTTGTTTGTTCTCGTGTGTGAATGTTTCTATTTAACCTAGTTCGGTGGAATTCACAGAGGCAATAAAATGTGTCCCCACTTAGCTGGTATGCAAAGAATTTGCGAGATTAATTTGTTAAGCTACTTTTTAAAATTTGAATTAAATTTCTGGTAAAGCTTTTTGTGACGAAATTTTAAGAGGTAGGTATTTCCTTTCATATATTTTTTTTTGTGTTAAATTTAACGAAAAATAATAATGGGTGCTCTGACAGGAATACCTTAGTGTAATTGATACCGGAGCCATTAGGTGAGAGGAAAACCTCAGTTTTTACTTTTAACTCAAGCCTTTTATTACTTACTACTCCGGCGCAGCGACCCGAAGTGGATCTTGGCCTTCCGACTCGAGATGACGCCATTTTTTGCGGTCTTGCACCAGCTCTTGCCAGCGTCCGCTCTGAGGCCTCCGTAGGTCTTTTCAGATCCAAGTCTTTGCGGTTATAAATTAAAAATGAGATTTTTCGGAAATATCCTAGCATGTAATAAAATCCAGATATCTAGAAGAGTAGTTTGATGCATTCGGTTGGTTTTTACTAAAGATAAACAATATAGCAGCAAAATAATTTGGAAGTATTGAAACTCGAAATTCGATTACAGTATCTAAGCAGAGTCTAATGGTTCAGATGCGTCAAGCGCCGCGTCCGCCCATCTGCCGGAAGAAACCTTGTGTGGTGCAAGTTACGAGGACAAGCGTACTATGTTATTACTTAATACCACAGATTATAAATAATACTGTCCTAGTACTTACTACTTGCTAGGTTCGTGAATATTGAACATGATCTGGAGCCCCTAGTAGTTTTATTCTAATGTATGTACCTACAGTTAGATGCAAGTGAACTTGGGTCAGGTTTCAAGGCATCTGACTGTAAGTACACATATTTTTTTTAGCTCATATTATTAAAGATTTTAAAATATAAGTATGCTTATGACCTTTATACATTTTTGATACAAACAAGATATCAGCCTAACTCAGGATACAATTTTAAACGCATCAAAACTTTATATGATACTAATCATGGTAAATATAAAAGAAGGGCATTCCAAAATAAAGTTATGCACATTTTTTTTGTATAAAATGGTTCTCGCTTGAAGTTTATCAATTAATCCCAATATTAAACTTTGATCAGAAATCAAAGTGAATTTTCTTGCGTAACCGTGCGGCTACCAATATTTTTTGTTCATCTAGTTCACTTTTATGTCGGAAAGTTATTCGATTTACATAGTTACACGCAGGAAAAAAAGTATGTTCTCACTTTACGCTTCAGTAAGTCACTTTCTATCTTTATTTATAGTTTGTATGTATTTTTGCACAAACAATATGACAGTCAACTTTGAATCAACATTTTTTTTACTTTTTAATAATCTTAATGAAATACTAGACAATTTCTGATACCTCAGTCTTCTGATTTGGACTACGCAATTTAATTATGTAACCTTAGAACCACGAACAAGGGAATTTAATTAAATTACTTGAAACACAAATAAATAACCTAAATTAAATCAACGAAATATGCAGGATAAGTTTGTAAATAGTTGACTGTCGAAAATAATCTTGGTAGGTGGTGTTAGATTTTAGTAAATCTTCATAGGTAATTTTTTGTTGAGCGAATAAAAAATCTACTCATATGGTGGTAATAATCCGATCAATAAAAAACTCCTCAATTCCCAAACAAGTTCCGTACACAAACGATTCATCTCATTTCGTCAAGATGGCCGCTGCCATGCGCCTCTTACTTTCGCTATTTTCACTTTCGTTAAAAAAAGTAATCAAAGTACGTTAACGTTACTCAATTTAGTTCTCAACAAAACTGTCGTGATAACTTCCGTGGTAGGCGTAACCTATATGATTTACTGAGTATTGATTACTGTAACTGCTTTTTAACAGCACCTTTTATAACGAGTTATTTTTGACGTTTAACATCATTTGTATTGTTTCTAATTATAACTGTTTTTTCTTTGATTACAGATTTGCTGGACGGGCGGGCAGCTTCACTTATAATTCAGGTAAGTTATCTAAAAATAATTATATACTATTGAATACTACGAGTTTTATGAATCGAATATCTGTTGAGTACCAAATATTGAGCTATAAATTTAGATAAGTGTAACGATGATGCAAAGGACTTTCCCAAGGCAGATCACGTTTTACTTTAACTTATGTTGGTAATTGTATAAACATTAAATTTTAATGCGGATTTATTGATCAATTTGGTTAGCCAAGCTAGATTTATAAAAAAGCTCAGCTGTTCTAGACGCTGCAAATTTATGCAAAATTATATATATTTTTTCAATTACAGTGATACATTTTGTGAGTTAATAGGTCAAGTCTGTAGTCACATATTTTTTCTACTTCACACACATATTTTTATGTCCATACAAATAATTTTAAGACATAAAAGGATCGTATATAAGACATGTGACTTATATAAATATCTAGGTATTGCAGAAACCGAAAAATATAACCTATAGATTATTCTTATTTATGTTGTTATTAATATAGGATTGTAATGTTGACTCTATAATGTTTATTTTTTAACATCCACTATCATTATGTCAATAATAATTTATCACATTCTATTGTGTTTCATATTTTGTGGAATGCAATAATATGCATCTTATTTGTATTTAAACAACTTTGTTTGTAATAACTGTATTGCACAAACAACATAAATAATTTTTCAGATAAACTGTAACATTTGAAATTATGTATTGATTTATAAATATATATTATTATAACATACAATATGTCCCGTTAATCCTAGATTGTGTCCCGTAAGCAGCTATTCTAAAAACTGTGACGTTTGTAAATAAATTCAAAACGTTTTATTTGTCAAATGTACCTAAATGAGTTAGAAATGTTTTGTAGAATCTTTAAAAATATACTAAAAATTATAAAAACTGCTGACATAAACTTTATACTAGCTAGCTAGTAATTTTCAAAACTGCTAAAATTATTTTCATATAATATGCTCGAACATTGTTATTAATCTGATAAAACATTAAAATAAAAAATCTAATTAGGTGTCAAACGAGCAACGTGGATTTCCCCATACTTCGTCAGCAGTGCAATCGCCACAGTAAATTCATACGAAACGCAACTGAACCGCGATCGTTACGCTACTTTTTGGATGTTTCCGTATCGCGGTAACACGACAGCTGCTTGAAGCGAAGCTAGATCGTAGATCAACCGAACCGTTGTCAAAATAAAAAGTTCCAAAAAGAGGCTGCTTTTTTCGATCGTTGCTTAAACGTTGAGGTGTTTTGTGGAAAATCTATCACTTCCAATATTATTTTCATGGAAATAGCTAATGAATTTGATGTGGCAAAAGCTCGGGCCACAGGAAAACATGAGAATCAGTGAGAATACAGTAGATCGTATTTAGACAAAATGCTTTCACATAGTATAAAGACACAAGCCATTCGAACCATTACAAGCTGCAAAGGCTGCTCGTGAGAACGGACAAAAGGAGCCAGTGGCAGCAATGTGCAGCATGCCGGCGGCCAGAGGTGTCCTTCAGCTGGAATTAGGACGCGCACGAAGATGCTCTCACAAATCGTTTGTGGTCAAATACGGGCAAGAGCGGTGCACACAATTAAAGACATTTTTACATTAGTTTATTTATTTAATAGTGAATTTTGATTACAACAATAATCTATACAAGTACCTACCTAGTTAAGTCCTTCAATGTGTTTACTTATGTGTGCTTGGAACATATTAAAATTGTGTAACGCCGGCCAGTTACTGTGTGCCCAGCCAAGCCAACTTGTGATACCAGACAATCACAAGGTCCTAGCCAATGCCAAGGTGACACATGCCTGTTCCATAGAAAAACCCGAAACCGAGCAGCGGGCCCTATGAATAGCTGCGGGTCCTTTTTTTGGGAGTCTATTCGCCTTCTTCTATGTTATTTAAAATTCAATTCTATGTAATTAGAATAGGAAAATCTACAGTGCATGTTTGTGTAAAAGTAAATAGACTGCTTTGTTTGCAAAAGTACTTTTATTTATCCTCTTTTGATGCAATTGATAAGTTTTTTGTATAACATTTTTATAGCTATTTTGCAAGTGACTCACTACCACAATATAACATTTTTTTTAAAATTTATGTTTTAGATTAGATTTTTTTAATTGTGGAAAACTTGCTAAAAAATTTTTTCCAAATAGTAAGTAACAATGCTATCATATTATTATACATTCTTCAACATAATCCAACATTACTAATACTACTAGGGTAATACAATTAAGCAAATAAGAGCTTAACATTATCAAAATTTTTCTGAATTGAACGAACAAAAGAATAAAACTAATATAGGTATCATTGCATTGTAATAGATTAATGTAATTTAAAAAAAAAAGAACTGAGTATTCCACATTCTATGAAAATATTGCATTGTGCGAGCAAGAAAATTATTGATAAGTGGGAAATTGGATCTCAAACAGTTCAGTTGGGTAAGTCCAACTTTGAGAAAGAGGTCAACCGTCGAATCCAACTCGGCTGGGCAGCGTTCGGGAAGCTTCGCGATATCTTCTCGTCCAAAATACCGCAGTGTCTCAAGACTAAGGTCTTTGACCAGTGTGTGTTGCCAGTAATGACATACGGAACAGAGACGTGGTCGCTTACTATGGGCCTCATAAGAAGGCTCAAGGTCACCCATAGGGCGATGGAGCGCGCTATGCTCGGAGTTTCTCTGCGTGATCGAATCAGAAATGAGGAGATCCGTAGGAGAACTAAAGTAACCGACATAGCCCGCAGAATCGCGAAACTTAAGTGGCAGTGGGCGGGGCACATAGCTCGTAGAACAGATAGCCGTTGGGGCAGAAAAGTTCTCGAGTGGCGACCACGAACCGGAAAACGTAGTGTTGGCAGGCTCTCCCACTTCGATGGACCGACGACCTGGTGAAGGGTCGTGGGATGCGCATGGATGCGGGCAGCGCAGGACCGGTCGTTGTGGAAATCTTTGGGAGGCCTTTGTCCAGCAGTGGACGTCTTTTTCGGCTGAGAGAGAGTGAAATTGATCTTAAATAATATGAATAGAACATAGATAAATAGATCAAAACTTTATTGCACCATTTACAGAAAATAATGTAAAGTAAGACAACCATTTTATTTTAAAGCCATTTATTTTTAATTTAAAATTACATATAGGTAGCTCTATTAATTAGGGAACTGTTTTCTTTTCAGCCCTTAATTTATTTCCATACTCCGGCTTTTCTGGCTTGTCTGTGGGTCCTGGATGTTCCTGTTGGTGACTATGACTAGACCGAGAGTACTGAACTGAAACAATGCAATAAATACCATTAAGCAGTATAAGGGCCGAGACTTCTATGTATGTGAAATTTCAGGAAGATTGGTTCAGTAGATAAAGCGTGAAGAGGGTAACAAACAAACAAATAAATTGTTTTATTAGCTTGTTGATTAGCATTTATGCCAACCAATTAGGCCCAAACCCGGCACTTTAAATCATCCCATACATGAAAAGTACAAAGAAATTGGTAATAGTTTATACATAGTACCTTACTTATTACAAAAATAAAATCCCCATACCGCATCTGTCTGTTTCTCAAAAAAAAATGGGGTGGGTCATAAGGAAAGTTTTAGTTTATAATTAACGCGGGCAAAAGTAGCTAATATTAAAGGTAGTAAGTGCATAGATACATACCTTACGCTTCCATTCTGCTTGTTCTAGTGAGCATTTAATCTTTCCCTGCATTTTCTCCATAAGCGTGCCACTGTTACACGTGTTTCCTTTTGACCTCACTCTTTTCAATGAGCGAGGTCTTGGTACTGCTCGAGATATGTAGTTCACAGGGAGCTGCGTAATTGTTCGACACTGGCTTGCCGACGACGTTCCATTTTCAGCAACCGTACCGTTGCTGGATATTATAATATAAACAATCTGCCTCTTCCTCAAATAATTTCATAACCCTAAGTCCTACCTAGCCTCTTCACTTGGGCTACCTCCATCAAACAAATACTATTGTTTATGTCCACTTGAAATGTGAACCGTAGAAGAGTCCATAAATTAGTCCCAAAAATGTCCCAAATCACATTATTTTGTTTCCCTCTTTAACTCTGCTCATGTTGATAAACAAACCATTGTTCCAAGAAAAGCGATAACAGATGAAATATGAAGAAATATCTTGAGAGAGATATCTACCTCTAAAGATAGGTAACGTAAATAAATATTGATTGAGGTACATAATTATGTAAATATAACCTTAAAAACAAGCAAATGATAGACAGACAAAATGTCAAAATACCTAGTGCGTTCAACAAGGTTCAACATTAATCGATTGTCGATTATACTCAAACCACAGGTATTTACAAAAATACTTCACAAATATTAGCGTCCAACTCTAACGTTTCCAAGAGTGATCATGTTCCAGTTGCGATTCAAGTTCGATTGTCGTTTCAAAGTTAGCGCGATTTCGAATTCTGCTGAATTGATCGCAATTCTACCACGACCGACGTTTCGAATCGTAACCGATCCTTAATCGAACCGTAGTGTTATAAATTAGCGCGATTGCACTGCTGTTTTTAACATTTCAAGTTATTATGATAATTTCTAAATCAATCTGAACATCAAGGATGTTCACACGATCCTTGGACCATTTGTTTTCACTTTGATAACCTTATCTAAATAATCTCATTAGTGTTGTACCATCAGCAAAAATTCGGGCACATAAATATTCATGGTGTTGCAAAAACAAGATTTCGATTTTGCTAATGTAAACTGAATTATTAATCGACTAATCTGACAGTTTCAAAACAAGAAGTTAAGAAATTTGTTATGGTTTTCTGTGTGCAATATTAGGCAGTTTTTAATTTATTGCAGTGTTATACTTCCTTGTTATAAATGTGTGTGTGTGTACGGTCGACTGCATGTTACCATGCATGGATCTCTAATAAATTGTGTAGGATGATGTGTCGCTGACTATACTTTACAAGCTTTTACATGGTAATTAATATGATTTTCAGTATCGCATGTATAATTGATTTAATTACCAGGTTGCGTAAATGCATACTATTATAGTGATTAAAACTTGAGGATAGAAAAACATAAATAAAACTTTTCCAAAAAAATGAACCGACTTCCATCATAAAACTTAAAATCATTAAATAACATTAAATAAAAATGTATTAGCATGCTACCTACTGAATGAGGTGAAGTTCGGTGCCAAGTGCAGGAGTAAGGGTGTTACGTAAGTTTAGCTAGGCATTTTATATACATGATCCTAATATAAATTTAGATTATTTAATATTCAATTTGGCACCGACTTCACCTCATTCAGTAGGTAGCATGCTAATACATTTTTATTTAATGTTATTTAATGATTTTAAGTTTTATGATGGAAGTCGGTTCATTTTTTTTGGAAAAAAGTTTTATTTTATCATTTTCAGTACTTCTACACCTATTTTCTTTAATAAAAACTTTTCTTTCACTGGCTGAAAATAAAGAATTAAGAATTCGAAACTTTTTATGTTAGTTTGATTTGAAATGTCAGATCATGTCAAATTATCTATTATTTTTGGCACATAAATAGACCGAGAGCCCGTGACGACCAAACCTTTCCTTATTTTAGAAATGCTGAATGTTTCTCTGCGTGGTATATACGGGTAAAAAATAGTAGCGACTAGGTATGAAGTTTAGATCTTAGTTGAGTATGCAGGTAACATAGATAGCAAGGATGATTTTTATAGGTATTAAAAGCACCCTGGGGCCTCCCAAAGTAATATTAAATTAAGATTTTATAATAAAACAAATATAACTATAATTTAGTAAAGTTACAATGTCTAGAAGGGGTTTATATCTGCACCAATTACCTGGTAATAGATGGCGTGATTTCTAATATTATTAGGAATAAAATCTTTAAAAAACTTTACTTTGAGGAAATTGAGTTACCAATTTAAATGTTATTGCTACAAATAATCTGCCTAAGTAATCATGAACCAACTTTTTATAGTTGCTAATCGCTATTTCTATGTTGGGGACATACACAGAAAATTTTGAGTTTTAATAAAATAAGGAAGGGCATGCTGTCGCGGGCTTTTGCTCTATAATGCAATGTTGGTATTTTTATATTTTGTTAGGTATCTTTAAAATTACTGAACAGATTCTGACGTGGTTAAAATGGGACCAACTTGGGAATACACCATTACGAATAAAAAAACAATTTTGGAAATCAGTCCACAGTAGGCGGAGAAATCGGCGAACATACATAAAAAAAAAACATACATACATCGAAACATATAACCTCCTCCTTTTTTGGGAAGTCGGTTGAAAATACAACCGATGCAACTCATGCCAAAACGCCTGGAAAAACGCCTTTTTACGTTTTATTTGTAAATTTAAATATGCTAAAATATTTTTTATCTTTTATATAGGGTCTATAAAAAAAAAAAATATATATTAAAAAAATAAAAAAAATATTTTTTATTTATAAAAATACTAGCTTTTGCCCGCGGCTTCGCCCGCGTGAATTTCCCAAGGGAACAGTGAACAGAAGGGAACAGAACACTTTTTCCCCGGATAAAAAGTAGCCTATGTGCTATTCCAGGTCATTATCTACCTCTGTACCAAATTTCATCGAAATCCGTCCAGTAGATTTTGCGTGATTAAGTAACAAACATCCTCACAAACTCACAAACTCACAAATTCACAAATTCACAAACTCACAAACTCACATCCAAACATTCGCATTTATAATATTAGTATGGATATATTTATAAATATATTTTTTAAAAATATTTTTTTTTTTTTTTGTTAAAATATTTTTTATCTTTTGTATAGGTCTTTTTTATATAGGGTCAATATGGCTTTACTGAGCTATGACCTTTTTGTTTTGCTGCAAAACACAGATTTATTGACTATGGCAACATATACCTTTTCATGTTTTCTCTTTTGTTTTAAATGTCTCGTGTACTTATCTTTGTATGTATGTGTTTGTAGCAGCACATAAGCGATTTATCTATCTATCTACTAATAGATTTAGGAAATTAAATTAAATTATCTATTAGACGTAACTGCGTTACTGGCATTTAAGTCAAAGGTTGCAAATAAACTTATTGAAGGTTCATCCTGCAGTTACCTTAGGTGATGACTTTATGTGTCAAATTATATTAAAGTCATAATATGTTTTTTTTTATAATAATAAAAAAATATTTATTATTTATTTATTTTCTATTTATTTATTATTTATAGTATGTTTTATAACTATGTACTTATGAACATAATATGACCTGGATGACACCATAACTGATCGAAAATCATGAAATATTACTATGTAATAGATATCTACTGTACTTAGTGAGTAATAACTATCATTTTATTTGTCTGTTCCTGATCAATTAGAACTTCAAGTACAAAGGTACAGTCAACAGCACATCAACCTACTCAAATTCATTGCAAATTCGACTCTGCGGCCGCGGCATAAGAGATCATGCAGGGTAACTTGAGGTGCGGTCGACTGTACTACTAATTTCTACAGAAATTTCTTCCAGTTAGGTCTACTGGAAGAAATTTTTGTAGAAATAAATAGTACACTCAGTACATGTTTCGCCTCTGTATTGATATCCCGATCAGTCACTCGTCGCCCAATTTTATAAATATAGATTTGATATAGATTCAGTACAATCATTCGTGAAAATACATTGCAACACAGTAGCACGTTTGTTAGTCAGCCACCGGAAAATTAATCGTTTATTAATACTGCGATGACCTTTAAAGGGTGGGAAGTCCGTCCAGACTGGCCTTTAGCAGTTTGAGAAGTGCTGCAGTCAGATATTACTCTTATAAAACTTCAGAATTTTCTATGTATGTGAAACTATATAACATTTACGATCTTCAGACTTCGTTTTACTTATATTATTTCCACTAGCGCTCTGCCCCGGCTTAGCTCGAGAGGTACATACATAATTGTAGCCTATGTCACTCAGGTAGAATGTAGCTTTTTATTGGTGAAAGTTTTTTTTATTGGTTCAGGAGTTCCGAAGATTATCCTCTACAAACAAACTCACAAACTAACAAACACTTCCTCTTTTATCATTAGTGTGAAGTTGATTGAGTGATGTGATGTCAAGAGTGATTGAGTGATGTGATGTCAAGAGAATCCATTCTTCTACCCCGTTTGTTTTTCCTATATACCATTTAAGTTGCGAGGAAATTTCCAGCCAGCGGACGTTTTATTCTTGGTACTAGCTGGCGCCCGCGGCTTCGCTCGCGTAAATCCTTTCTTAGCGGATGCCTACGTCATAACATCTACCTGCATGCCGAATTTCAGCCCGATTCGTCCAGTGGTTTGGGCTGTGCGTTGATAGATCACTACGTCAGTCAGTCAGTAAGTCTGTCAGTCACCTTTAAGTTATATATATATGTTACTGTAAAAGATCGAACTACGGTAAATTCTAAGATTTAAGAGTGGTAATGAGAACATGAGTTGGTAAATGTAAGGATTTATGAAAATGGGATGATTTTTTCGGGCTTTTACTAATAGAATTTTGTACATGCTAGGTTTTACCACTTACGGCTGGTAAATGTTGGTTTTGGGAATAAAACAAAGAGTAATTCTTCCCTCAAGTCTTTCCGGGTGGTCATAAAAAAAAAATAACCTGAACCTACCTTCTTTTCCGCCCTCAAAGTCTTTCCGGGCGGTCATAAAAAATAACCTAAACCTTATCTATCAGTCATTTACCATGCCTTTAATGTAAATCCTGAGACTTACCAAGCGAATGGTGGTAAAAGTGCGAATCGCAAAATTATTCGGGCTTTTACCATTAAGAGTTGGTAAATCTTAGGTTTTACTCGAAAATATTAGGATTTACCGTAGTTCGAGCTTTTACAGTAACATATATATAGATTTTTCTACCCGTGTATTAAATTTCATCAAAATCCGTCCAGTGGATTTTGCACGATTGAGTAACATCGAATCAAAATTTTTAATTTATTTATATACTAGCTTTTGCCCGCGGCTTCGCCCGCGTGAATTTCCCACGGGAACAGTGCTTTTTCCCGGGATAAAAAGTAGCCTATGTGCTATTCTAGGTCATTATCTACCTCTGTACCAAATTTCATCGAAATCCGTTCAGTAGATTTTGCGTGATTGAGTAACAAACATCCTCACAAACTCACAAATTCACAAACTCACAAACTCACATCCAAACTTTCGCATTTATAATATTAGTATGGATTTATATTTCCAGCAGTTCATAAGGATTAAGATCCGTGTGTAAATTCACGTGCTAGTTAAGTTCAGTCAAATATTCTAATAAAATACAAAAGTAGTCCGTTAAGTCAATTCTAGTTTATCAAACGGCAGATCAGTTACTCAACCTTCATATAAAATTATGTATCCGATACGCATGCCGTAGGAAGTGTTCCGAGGAAGTAACACGTTATATAATATCAAATATCCTTGTCAGTTAAATGCTGGAAGTAGCGATTAATTAGTTAAGTACGGTTAACAATAAAAAAATTGTCCTTGAGAAACTTTTGATTTTAATCGACTTTGTCAAGACTCTACCGTGCATTCACATCCTACCACTATCTACTAATCAGATTGCAAAGTGTTTATTTTACAAAATCACACATATTGAATCAGACGTATTAAAATTAACTAATAAACACAGGCTTACTTTAACAGTAACATAAACTTTAACTAAACCGAAAATCCAGTTAAAGTACCGGTTAGGCAAAATGTGAGTTCCACTAGTTGACAAATAGTTTAAAATTCTAGATTACTGTAAATTTTACATTAACTTACACAATAATTTCAATTTTGGTGCAATTCAACCTTAAAATGACTACTTAATTACATTGGAAAATTAAAAATCCGCCGATGTCGCACAAAATGAACCTATGACGACACAGCTCTGACACCAGACAGGGGTCAAACATTACGAGACGATGAGGTCATTAACACTACAATCTTTCTCATTTTCTCTACGAATTTCTAAACAAAAGATGTCAAAGCAACGGGTTTTACTTGAATAATTATTAGCTCGCATTTCCGGTTACAGATAACATATGTTAAGTGTAAAAAAATTGAATTTGGCAACTAAGGCTATGGTATTAAGGTCTTATATGAACAAGTACATTTTTTATCATCTCTAACAGGATCTACGGTTGTTAATTTAACATACTTACTTGTTTGTTGATAAGAATTATGCAGAATTTTCTTAAAGGTACATTAAAATGCTTTGTTTAAAAACATTAACAGTTCTCAAAATATTTAGGTATAGATAGCATCACGACATTAAAAAATGTCATAATCATTTACATAAAACGTTTCCAGATTTTACTGTCTCATTTTAAATGAAATACTTATAAGTAACTACATAAATCAATACATATCTATATCTATACATATAATAAAACAGTAAAAATATTTTGTCTGTACATTTAATATTTTTGACTAAAATGGATAGAGGGAGACCTAAAAAGAACAATAGAAAGCAAAAAAAATTTTTTTGGAATTTCATGTCTGTCTGTATGTATGTACGCGCATCATGCAAAAACTACTTGGCCAAATTTGATGCAGTTTTCACTGTTGTATTGTTGAAGGTCTAACTATAAATCTGGCGAAGGTTTCATCTTGATCCGTCACTAAGAATCTGAGATATTTACAATAGTAAATTAAGCGTGAACTTCGTTCGCGGGCACAAGCTAGTATGAAATGAAATGACAGACTTAAGTACGAGTATCAAACAAAACGTACAAGCTTGTACATAACAGAATATAGTAGAAAACTTTCGTGACTTTCGCTTGAACGATCACCCAAGCCATCTAATTACATAGAATGAAATTGTTTAATTCAATATTCCAACCCGCTGATCTATACGTTCAATCAATAAAAGCCATTCAAAACAATTAGAAGAAATTATAACCGGTTGTAAAAGAAAACGCTCCGAGCGTTGTATCGATATAGCACCTGGCACTTTCGCCAAGATAATATCTTATATAACAAGGTCTGGGTCATGCGAGGTAAGAAATCTGACACAATCGAAACGAAAGTTATAATACAATGCCTAGATCGAATGCAGATTGTATTGAATTGGTCGTAAAAGGTTTATCTTAAATCGTAGTTCGATCGTGGATACTGGTTTTGATAAATTGAATCTGTTTTACATAGGAAGTAAAGTAATGATTGTTTTTCTTACACCGGTTTGTTGTTATTACCTCTCTCTCTCATCCGAACGCTCTCCCGGTTGTTCCTCAGCATACGCGTCGGATCCCAGGGTGCGCTTTCCTACTTTTTCTTCTCCACTTTGCACAGTCTTCGGCATCCTTAGTTGTGAGACCATGGCACGCATATACTTCTTGACGACATCAAGCCAGCTCTTCTCATCATGCAAAGGTTTATGATTGATGTTATTAAGTAATCGTCTAAGTCGTACACTGTTGTCAGAGTGGTCGTGGTTGTGCAGATGGTGCTGGCCTGGGATCTTCTGTACTGCTCGTGCTCGTCTCCTGGGCGAAGGTTGCTGCTTTTGCAATGGCTCTCCACTTCTCTCTATTACTGACATTCCGAGCGCATCGGACTATTGAAGAATGGGTTGCCTGCTTTATAGAATCTGTCCAGCGGGTTGGAGATTTGCCTTGTGATCGCTTGCCCGCCACCCGACCTTGTACTACAAGTCTCTCCATCGACGACTCCTTTCTAGAAATGTGCCCAAAGAACTTAAGTATTCGTAACTGCACAGTCGACGAAAGTCTTTCTTGTATATTAAGTTCCTTGAGTATTGAGATGTTAGTGCGGAAAGCGGTCCACAGGACAGGATCTTCAGTAGCCGTCTCCAGCACCACATTTCAAGTGCGTCGATTTTGCGACGGTCTTGCAGCTTTAGCGACCAAGTTTCAGCGCCATAGAGGAGGATTGGAAAGACAAGGCATTTCATGAGGCGAACCTTTGTTTTCTTGGTTATCCTTTTGTCCTTCCAGATCTTCCCCAGCCATAAGTAATCATATGCCCCTATAAAACAATACTATCGAGTGCTGCTTATGTATATACATTATCACGCCATTTACCAATAGGAGTAGGGGCAGAGACTAGGGATTTCCACTTGCAACGATCCTTACAGATCTCTCTCGCTTCCTCTACATTTATCAATCGCCGTTTATGCTTATAGATGGCTACTATTTAATTTATCTGGCATGAATTAATGCTACAAAATCCTTTGTTGGTAAATACTATTTTAACATATGCAATATCAGCACAAAATAAGAGGAAAATATGCATTTAATCGACAATCGATCAAGCCGCCCACGAACTTATCGCAACTTATAATTTGACGGCTGTCAAAACTTATAAATATAATCTGTGCACAAATGCCGCCAAAACTTGATTTACAACTTTTGTGGATGATACGAAAGTTATGTTATGATGTAACTGTTTTATAAACATGTTTAAGCAAATTAAGTACCTACTTAGTTGAATTATAGATTTTCACGTGTCGTGGTCAGTATCAAATTAGTATTTTTTAAATCAATTTTTCAACAGCTAAAAAAATTTCTAAAATGTTCTTATCAGGAATATTAAACTATTTTTTGAAGATAAAAAGCTCATAAAATCCCAATTTTTTTTTCCAAATTTTAAATAAATAACTTGTAACACTAATGGAATGGAAATGTTGGACAATGTATTGTACTTATACTTTTTTTAACCGATTAAGTAAGCAAAAGTTTAAGTTAACAGCATTGTTTAACGTACAAAGAGATAGAACTTTCATTTTAAACATAATCTTTCTTGAACAGGTAAAAATAACCTTCCTTGTACATTCTTTGTTGCGACAATCGGTTTGATTACACGGTTGTTAAATAATTAAAAATTAAATAAAAAACAAGTTAATCCGGCGGAAACTTGTAGTGCTAAGTGGGTCAGCCAACCAAGAGGGTTCAATGACCTTTATACGTATATTCTGAGAAAAGCCCGACTTTAGAGATTACACGAAATATAGTAGAGGAGACAGCACCACACTTTTAAAAAAAATTCAATGCTTAATGCTGCGAATTTAAGTGGAATTAATATACATAGTACATACTTATAGTAAAGATGACGAAATATTTACCAATACAAGATTACGTCTTAAGTTATGGCCGTAATCAAAAATAACCTTTTTAAATTTTGAGAATTATTGTTTTGTAAGAGTATAGATCGGACGTCTTTCGGCTGAGAGAAGAAGAAGAGTATAGATATAGTAATAAAATTGCATTCCTTTTTTTCGTATTTTTTTTTGTATCCAAATTTTTATACAGCAATAATTTGAAAATAATAGGTACCTCATATTTGCGCAACTAGTGGATTATCAGAATATATTGTCTTCATATTAGAGTTCAAAAGTGGTACTCAACGAAAAACAATCTTCTGATCGGACCACAGACGATATATGGATGGAACGGAAAAATAGGAAATGCTCTAGCATATTAATTTACATATATAAATATATATTTTTTTATTAATATTTTTCCCTACTCTACTATTTTGAAATCTGTGCTCACAATTCGATACAATTAGTAGTCAATAATTACAATAATTATATTTGTTATATTTACTTAAGTGTGAATTTCCCGCTCCTATGAAGGTCGAAACCGGTAACAACCGGTAACAAAGCTACCAACCGAGACGTGTTCCCATACGAACAATGTACCATTATCTCCCTGTATATTAGAACTATTCCCATTGAATATCAATCAGAATTCTGAGTTTTTTTAATTAGTAGCTGTGCATGTAATTGCTATTCCATATATGCTGATTTTGTTTTTTCTGGTTGAAGCTTAGATATATTAGTTGGCCACCATCTTATATCTACCAACCTTTTATGAGGTATGGGCAAATATGGGTATTATTTCAGTTAGGTAGGTAATAGGCCTGTGGTGTGGCCCTAGAATAGCACCAACCCATCTCTTCCCGTGGGTGTCGTAAGAGGCGACTAAGGGATTTAAAACACCGGAGGATGGGCAGCAGCATCTTTCCGCGTACTATGCCATCACACTGCGATCGCCAACCCGCCTGCCAAGCGTGGCGATTACGGCAAAACCCCCCCATGGATAAAATCCTTGGGGGCCTTTGTCCAGCAGTGGACGTCTTTAGGCTGAGAGAGAGGTAATATATGCTCATTTATCATTTATATATTTTTTAATTGACACAACGTCACAGTACATTCAACATGCATGTAAATGGTTGAGAATAAATCTTATATCTATCTATTTA
The DNA here is from genome assembly GCA_018467065.1 of Ephestia elutella. NCBI lineage: Eukaryota > Metazoa > Arthropoda > Insecta > Lepidoptera > Pyralidae > Ephestia > Ephestia elutella. The sequence continues at coordinate 14,149,622 of CM031592.1, read as the reverse complement.
TATACTTACATGCTCTCTTTTGGATTACATTCATACAGACACAGGTATTACATCTTTATCCCTTGCGGGGAAGACAAAGCCAAGATGTGAGATTCGTAGGCCACGTTTAGCTGACTAACGGGCTTATTTGAGATATATAAATAATTGCAGGTTGCTAGCCCATCTAGGTTTATACAGGGTGTTTGGGTGAACACTCTTATCCTTTCTGGGGGTGAAAGTACTCATGAATATGAGCAACTTTTTGTATGGGACCGACTCTGAAATCTCAAAAAAAAAACAGCTGTTCCATACATTTTGGGCGAGTAGGTATTGTAAAATGTATGGAACAGCTGATTTTTTTTTCAGATTTCAGAGTCGGTCCCATACAAAAAGTTGTTCATATTCATGAGTACTTTCACCCCCAGAAAGGATAAGAGTGTTTACCATAACACCCTGTATTGTTCTTTAAGTATGTTTTGATGGAATGTAACACAATAGTGATACACTGTATCCACTAGTAGTTATGTGAGAACAGTAGACCTCGCGAGCCCTTCCACGAAATTACCGATATTTTACCGTGTCCCTAGCTTAGAAGAGTTTTGAAACCAACCTACCAATGCTGCATAAGCCCAAACATGTTCTTGTAGTTGTTCAATACCACTAAAAACTGACTGAAACCTGCCTATTTTGCCTCGAAATAATATAAATAATAATTATAAATATATACGGACAAATCACACAGATTGAGTTAGCCCCAAAGTAAATTCAAGACTTTACGGTATGCTAATTTAACAATACTAAATTATAAAACAAATACATAGGTGTATATATAAATATCTAATACCCACGCCAATCCGAAAATGATTATATTCCATCTTGAGCCGACCGGGGACTGAACCCGGGACCTCTGGTGTGGCCGTCCGGCGTGATGACCATTAGGCCACGGAGGTCGTCAGTCATCAGAAATGCATTGTTTATATTATGTAATTTGCGCAACAAAATTAAAGATAAAAAAGAAAGTTCAAATTGAAATCCAATCTCTCAGATTAGTAGGTATTATATATATATATTACTTTTTTATAATAGGATTCTAATCATACACTATTTCAAGTGTTCAAGATTCCAAAATTCCACTAAGCAAAGCAATCCTCAATACGATACGCATAGCGAATTTGCGAGTAAGTATTAAAAGCTTTGTTGCGCCATCTATTGATTTTTTTGTGAACGTGTATGTGTATTTTTAATATATGGATTTATAGCGGTTTTATTGAATTTCACTATGCTGTTCAGACAAAAAAGTTGCGTTTTAATAAGAATAACAAAAAAGTCAAATGACATTTTTGTTTTTATTTTTAAATAACTGAGATATAAGGTTTTTTTATATATTTCCGCCATTTTTTTAAATTTCGAAAAACTGGCTCGACTAAAAAATTCTATAAAATTACTGAACCTGCTCACAAAATTTCATGAGAATCGGTTCAGAAATGCGACCTGTAGGCGATAACATCCGGACAGACAAAAGAATTTTCGGCTAGTGGAAACTGAGACGCTTCGCTCACTGCGCTCGCTCGGTCAATTATTCTTTTCAATTGCGATAATGCATAGATAAGAAAAAGTTGTCGATATTTTCGGACTACTGACATTATTAAACTACAGTGAGCATGTTACCTCACGATGTTTTCCTTCATCGGAAGGAAGTCGATGAAAATTACCGGCAATGAGTAACATTGATTTAAAAATAAGAACTCAAAGATAAATGTCGGGTCGAACTAAGATTTGAATTTGGGAGTTATCCAAAACATTATTTAGCTATATAAGGACCACTCTCTTAAATAATAGGCCTTCAAGATTTAGGTTTCTATAATGGCAAGCCTCCAAATTGGCCCAAGATTCCCGCCCAGTAATTGCAGCATTCGATCCCTCAATACCGGTTTTATAGAACGCCACTTTAAAGACATGCGATTCTGCAGTCATGCAACGCTTGATGATCATATTATGCAATTTATCGCCGTGTTTTTGTTTGACAATTTAAGAGCTATTTATCTTTTGTTGCCTAATTATATGCCATTGAATCGTTGGTGTGTAACGTATTTAAAATGTATTTTTTTTTCTTCAAATTGTTAGGTGAGATGGTTGATAAATCCTAAATAATATTATAAATGTGAAAGTGAGTTTGTTTGTTTATTTATTTGTTTGTTTGTTACCTCTTCACGCTTAATCTACCAATTTTTCTGAAATTTCGCATACACATAGTTAGAAGTACTGAGAATGACATAAGGTACTTTTCATCCCGGGAAAAAACACTGTTCCCGTGGGAAATTGACGCGGACGAAGCTGTGGGCAAAAGCTAGTGTTTAATATTTTAAACTAGCATAGCGATCCAGGGTTGCGCTTACTTGGAAAATTGGGGACAAACGTTAAATAAAAAAAAGGCCATTTATTCTACTACCTTAAAAAAAAATGTACAGCAAATGTCACACTCATACATTGTGGTGTCTATGATGTCTATGATTGTGACAACATCATTCAAAAGCAGAAAATTCATCAAATTATCTTGTAATTGCTTAGGTATGTTTTTAGTTGATTAAATTGTAATAAAATAAATGAATTGAATTTACAATCGTGTGATAATGCTTTTAGTTTGCGAATATACTCTGATAATGATTCACCTGGTTGTTGTTTGCGAGTAGATAGGACATGGCGTGCATAAATTTCATTCTTCGGCTTTATTTTCGAATGTCTGCCGGTCGACTTCGAAACCGAATTTAAACGCAGTAAGTACTGAAGGAAATCAAATACGATACATAAATCTAGTATCCAGTTCCTGTATATCAGCTGCCTCTCCCACAAGCCTCAAAAAATCAGTTATTCCTATTTTATTAAATAATGTGCGAGCAGAAGCTCTTATTGATACGGGCAGTTCCGTAAGTTTCGTAAACGAGCGTCTAGCTAATGAGATGAGACTTAAAAAGAAAAACGCCAATCTCCCTATAACTCTGGCTTCATTAACAAACGTTTCTTACGCTAAAGGACTTTGTCATGTAACAATTAACATCAATCGCCACACTTACAAGCGACATCCTTTACTTATAGTTCCAAACTTATGCTCTGATGTTATAATTGGTCACGATTTACTTAAACAACATGCATCACTTAATCTAGAATTCGGAGGCAGTAAAGAATCTCTTCATATTTGCAATGTGATGCAATCATCTGTCCCTCCTGCTACAATTTTTTCTAACTTATCGCTTGAAACGAGACCAATTGCCATAAAATCAAGGACTTTTTCCAGTGATGAAGAAGAATTTATCAGAGAAGAAATCAACAAGCTGCTAGAGGATGGAGTAATAGAGTCGAGTATTTCCCCTTGGAGAGCCCAAGTATTGGTGACTGGTGGTACAACACACAGAAAGCGTTTGGTGATAGATTATTCGCGTACCATTAACAGATTTACTGAATTGGATGCTTTTCCGTTGCCTAAAATAGAATCTATAGTATCCAAAATTTCTAAATACAACTATTTTAGTCAAATCGATCTAAAATCAGCGTACCATCAAGTTCCCATTTTAAAAAAGAACGCCCCATGACTGCTTTTGAAGCCTGTGGTAATTTGTATCCAGTTCACGCGGATTCCCTTTGGCGTTACTAACGGTGTGGCTGCTTTTCAAAGAACACTCCAATTTATCATAGATTCTGAGAAATTAAAGGGAACTTTCTGTTACCTGGATGACGTCACAGTGTGTGGTAAAACAATTGAAGAGCATGATCACAATCTGCATTTGTTTATGAGAGCTGTAGAAAAGTATAAATTGACGTTGAATAAACAAAAATGTATCTTTGGCAGTGACAAAATTAATGTCCTTGGTTACACGGTTTATCAGAATACAGTAAAACCTGATGAAGATCGTCTCAAACCGCTTCTAGATCTTCCACAGCCACAAAACGCTGCATCACTTAAAAGAGCTCTTGGAATGTTTGCTCATTACAGTAAATGGATTCCGAATTTTTCGTCAAAAAATCCAAATATTGATAAACGCTAAATTACCGCTTAACGAAGAAGGTTTTACATGTTTTAAAGATTTGAAAACAGAGATAGCAAACTCATTCTTGTCCGCTATTAATGAATCGGAGATGCTTACTGTAGAGACGGACGCTTCAGACAACGCTATTGCTGGAACACTTTCACAGAATGGCAGGCCTGTCGCATTTTTTCACGTTCCTTGAATACTTCAGAAAAGAAACATTCTTCTATAGAAAAGGAAGCCTCTGCAATTGTCGAATGTTTGCGCAAATGGAGACATTACTTAATAGGTCGACATTTTCTACTATTAACTGATCAAAAGTCAGTGAGTTTTATGTTTTCTCAAAGCCACGCCAGCAAGATAAAAAATGAGAAAATTGAACGTTGGCGGCTTGAGCTGTCTTGTTTCAAATACACGATATTGTATAGACCAGAAAAGGAAAATGCAGCTGCAGATGCACTTTCCAGAATAACAGCATTTATGGCCCCAAATAAGTTACGTGAATTACACGATCTTCTCTGTCACCCAGGAATTGCTAGAATGTTTCACTGGATACGCACTAAAAATTTACCCTATACATTAGAAGAAGTTAAATCGATGACAGCTTCCTGCCGAATTTGCGCTCAGGTAAAACCTCGGTTCCTAAGATCTAGTAATAAACTTATCAAAGCCATGCATCCATTTCAACGACTGAATATCGACTTCAAGGGACCGCTGCCTTCAAATACTTGTCACAAATATATTCTGACGATTATAGATGAATATTCTCGTTTCCCGTTTGCTTACGCTTGTAAAGACGTATCATCTCAAACAGTTATTAAATGTCTTGGAGATCTATTTTTCATCTATGGCGCTCCATCCTTTATCCACTCTGATAGAGGGTCATCTTTTATGTCGACGGAAGTAAAACATTTTTTCTATCTTCATTCGGTGTAGCCACAAGTAGGACCACACCCTATAATCCGGAAGGAAACGGTCAAGTGGAACGCTTAAATGGAACTCTTTGGCGTACTATTCAACTATCACTGAAATCGAACGATTTACCTATCACCGAATGGGAAAAAGCATTGCCAGTAGCTTTACATTCGATACGCTCTTTACTATGTACCGCTACTGGAGAAACACCGCACGAACGTATCTTTACTCATGAACGCAAGTCCCCGACTGGAGAGTCAATGCCTTCGTGGTTGCTATCGCCTGGACCAATTTTAATGAAGAAAAATGTCAGAACTTCTAAATATGAGCCTCTTGTTGAGGAAGTACAATTAATACACGGAAACCCTGCATACTCGTATGTTCGTTTACCAGACGGTAGAGAGTCAACAGTAAGCAATAAGCATTTAGCTCCCTTGCCTCATTTAGATTCAGAGGATTCTGAATCTGACGACGACGAGGCTGAGGAATATAAATGAAGCAGCTACTGAACCTGAAGCACCCCGTCGCTCAGGTCGTCAGACAAGACTACCTCGCCGACTACAAGACTACACCCTTGAATAAAATTACCCTGGGGTGAATGTGGTGTCTATGATGTCTATGATTGTGACAACATCATTCAAAAGCAGAAAATTCATCAAATTATCTTGTAATTGCTTAGGGTATGTTTTTAGTTGATTAAAACCAAGTATTTAAGTTGGTGACAAGTTTATTTTATTACATACATTACATTTTTTCTAATAAAATATTATATTCAATGTCCAAATTTAATTTCTTTACTTTTAGTGTCATAAAAAATATTAAATATTTAAATTTATGTATATAAATTCCATTTTTTATTATTTATTTAAAGTATTAATTATGATTATTTATTTATTATATATTTATTTATCATTATATATATATATTGAGGTCAAACTTATTATATAATTAATTGAATTAGATAGATTCGTAGGTAGTAGTCGCCTCTTTGGCGTAGGGGATATTAAACAGTACCTATCCCAAAGTAACTAATTATTGTGCCATGCGGCCTCGCTACCATGGCGATTTCGGTATTCTGTATCTATAGCTATGCATGTGGCTATCATATGCAAAAAGGATTTATCAAATCGGATCAGATTTGCGTGTTCAAATAAATAAACAAATGTTAGTACAAATCTTGTTATGTTAGTAAGATTTTATTTTAATTAATTGCACTTTGAATTCTATATGTCCTTGCCACAGCAAGGTGTTTTTGGCTAAACGTCAAACATTGTTCATAACAGCTTATTATAATTAACCTTATTTCACTGCAAGCCAGCTGCTAGGAAGTACATCTGACAGCTGCACAACAGCTGTAATTTAAAAGTATAAAATTACATCATTTTGAATAAATTAAGTCTGACCCAAATAAAATGTGCGAAACTCTTTTAGGAATTGTAAATTATCGAACCATATGCTTTCAATGATTCACAATTAAATTAATATAAATGTACTTTTTTAATAATACATGTACATTTATAATAATAATACATTTTTTGGGATTTGTCAGCAGTTGAAATGAGCGAAAGCTGCAACAAAAAATTAAAAGATTTATCCAGTTCAGTTTGATCATAGGTAACTTTTTTCTTTCTTTAATGAAAATGATTTTTTCTTTTTTTCTTTATAAATTTTGAATATTCAACAAAAAATTAATGTAACACCGGAAATATTCAAATCTAATGTCGTGGCCTTAAATTTCAGAGCACCAAATGAGATTAACATTTAAAAATCCTTGTATCGGTGATTTATCAGTATAAGGAACAATCATAAGCGTCAAGGCAGACGAACGGACATCCTCTACTATCATCCGATCGTTTGTCCGTCTGTTTGTCTGTTTAGATGAGCGTAGCGGACCGTGCATCCGGCTTATTGTCAGCACACGCAACACAGAATAATTAGCGAGAAAAGCGATGAATTATATGTTTGTACATTCTTGTGATTATTGATTATCTGTAATTATTTGTTGGAACGTAAATGTCGAGTCGATTAGATTGTTCGTTTCGTAAACATAATACGTTTCGTTTACTAAAATATAATAACTCTATTTCTGTTCGACCAAAGGGTTTTCTTTTAAAAGCGCTAAATATATTTTCCTAGCTATCCGTGCTTCATTGTAATTGTAGCTGGACAAAAAAAAAAAAAAATTTTTTTTTTCTGGCTTTTGACTACTGAAATCCTCTTATTTCAAAGAGCTTAGTTTAATAATAAAGTTGTATGGATTTATCTGGCTCAAGCTTAAACTTAAATATAACTTACGGCTAAATTATTATGTAGCTAAGTTGTTTTCAAGTCAAACGTTTTCAAATTTAGAAAAAGTATTATTTTTTTAAAACAACTGATCAAAATAGTATCTGGTTATTACATTTACTTGAAAGCCGATCAATAGATATCTTGCTATTAAACATAGGCTTGGCCATAGTATCGTGTCTCAGAGTAAAGAAAGCGTTTCACTCTACGCTCCATCGCCTGTGCGTTGATCTTAAAAAAAAAATCAATAGAAGGACGTCTATCATCGCAGAAATGTTAATCACTCTTTATCGCACATAATTTAACATCAGTGAATATCTTTGTTATGTAATGACACTCGTACATGCGTGTTAAATGTATATATGTTAGGTTTATGCCATGTGCGTTTTCCGCGTAAATAAATTAAGCGATATTTTTACGATGACAACTTTTTCTAACTTTTTCTAATCCACGACTTGTGAATTGTACCTTTTTGCTTGTATCTTCGGGCAAATTAATTTTTGATTGATTTATTTCAAACTTTCAATTATTTTATTTTCTAAGAAATAATAAAAGTACATCAGCTAAGAAAAGTCTAGAGTGGTGATTGATCGATGACGTCGCCAATCATGCTTGGACTTAGAAATCTAACTTTTTGTACATACAGACTTATTTAGACTATAGATGTATTCACTCCGTACAAAGACTTCCTTTATTAGGTATAATACATATACGGGATAAATCCGGGAAGAGCGTATTTATGTTCCGACATAAGAAAGTTTTCAACAACTCTTCACATTTTAGTAAGGTAAATAATTCTTATTTCCAAGATATAGAGTCCAAAATGCGACAGCTTCTGTCAAAACAAGTTTGACTCAGCTGTCATATCATCGAAGTCTTTTGTGAAGAAACTTGTTGACGACACGACGGCTCGTGAAAGTGATAATTGATTCTTCAGATTATGTGAACAGCTTGGCATTATGATCGAGACTGTTTAAGAGACAGTATCTAGTAAAAGACAGCTTGACTTTTGCTTTTAGATGTGACGGGACAGCCGAAAGCATCTGACACTAGCTTTAGTTATTATACTCTACTAGCTTTTGCCCGTGGCTTCGCCCGCGTGGATTTTCTCACAGGAACTGTGCTTTGTCACGGGATGAAAGATACCCTATGTCCTTCTCAGTACTTGGTTGGTGCAGAAGATTGGTTCAGTAGATAAAGCGTGAAGAGGTAACAAATGAACAAACAAACTCACTTTCGCATTTATATTATTAGTCGGGATTACACTCTAACTATACTATTCTTTACAAAGCTCCAAAGATGATAAGATTCATATGTTTATTTGCGTGGTGCATACTAACATACAGACTGAAAACAGTACGACAGACTAAAATTTTAGAAAAAGGTTGGCTTCTATTGGTTCTATAAAGCCAATTTATAATATTTGTTTATGCATAGGGCGCATCAGCGGCGGAATCTGGCTTCCCTGGACATGAAAAATATCCGGGTTTTACCCGGACCTTTTTAAAAACCCCGCCCATACACTCCCCGTACAACTAGGACAAATCCGGGGAAACCCGGATGGATAGCAATCCTAATTGGGCGGTAAGTGGTTGATGCAAGGCTATCAGCGAAAGTTCTCAGGTATCAATCCTTCAGAAAATCGTGAGTTTGTAGAGCCACTAGCATACAGCGAAGGAAAAACACCATAAAGAAATTTGTTACAGCTTCAACTTATTTTCGTCAATCAAACTTTTAGCAATTCAAATAACCATCAATTTATTAGTTTTTAAATTGTATGTATGATACTATCAAATCCACTAGAAAAATAAAACCTTATTTAGTTTAAGTACTATCGCTCTGATTTATAACATTGGCAATGTAAGTCATCATTATGCAAAAGATGATAAATAACATTTACAATGCGGTATACTCAAGGTTTATAGGCCAAATTTGGATAAAAATTCGTCCATGTTCGTGACTCAACAGTTAAAAGTTTATGTTCATTACAAATTATTGTATATTTTAGTGACTTGTACGAAATAAATGTTAACTTTTAGTCAAGGATGCCATGGGAACTAGTCATTTTAAGCAAGAAGTAAAGTACCCATTTTTTTTCTGAAATGTCAACAAAGAAAGACTTATGTTTTATCTTTGATCTTATTTTTTATTTAGCTAATAGGTCCCACTGCTCGGCTAAACCTCCCCTTTATTTCTCCAACTACTAACTAATTTAATAAATGTCCTTATTTAATAAGTAAATAATAATGACAACGATATAAATAAATGCAAGACTAATTCATGACAGTTTTAAAATGGGGTTATAAAAACAACAATAGAATATTTCCAAAACAGATAATCTACTCCACACCAATACATTGCCAAACTTCTCGTGACTATCCTATTTGTGTACTATTGCTAATCATTCTATTTATTGCGATATACTAACACTATAACATAAAGGACTCAAATGTTGTGAAATATTTCGACCTTTTCGTGACTCATTGTAAATTTGTATTGAGCGGTGAAATTTTACACCGAAATAACGGTAAAGTCCATTTTCAATAACGTCTTGGCAAATATTGAAAAAGGACTTTTAAATAAACACTAAATTAAATAGTACAATCAACAGCACATTAACTTTCTCAAATTCCTTTCAAATTCGCCGCTATTTTTGCCGTATACTACACAAGTCCAGACAGTAACTCGTCAATACTTGGCATGTAGCTAAAAGAGATGTTTTTACCTTTAAAAACTTACGGTTCCTTAACCGATCTGTGATTTTCCTTAATTTCTTGCAATATTATCAAAGAAATTACTTTAAAATTGAGTTGTTTACTTTGAAGACTCAAAAGCAGAAGTGGATCGAAGGAAATAGAGCGAGAACTGGCATTTAGTCTGTCCCAGTGGAAACAAAAGTAAGGTAACCAACCTTTCTTCCGTTAACCGAGGTCGAGCGTGACCAATACGAATTCCTCGCTCAAAACCCCATCAACCAGACCAGATCCACTGGTCATAAAAATATATCTTTATTCGCACGTTTTTGTTTTTTGGATCATTCGATATTAGTTTATAGAAAAGCTTGCATAAAACAACCTTTTCAATAAAGATATTAGTCATAATAGTACTACTTATTCTATCAATTTACAAAATAAATAATTTTTATAGGTTGTACACCCACACTCCTGTATGTTACAGGAGTGAAACACAGCAAGTGAAACATTGTAATCATAGCATGATATTAAAAGTGTATTTTAATGCTAATTTTAATGAATTATCGTCACTTTGATGAAGGCCAATCTCTCTCTATCTCAGCCTAAAGACGTCCACTGCTGGACAAAGGCCAATATTAATTATCAATTTCTTCAAACTGATCGTTTTATAGTACATTACGAAACAAGTGTGCAAAGTTGGTCATTACGCACAAGAGGCGATATATTGGCGCGCGAGCCGAAGGCGAGCGCGCTAATAAAGCCGAGTGTGCGTAATGACCAAATGCACACGTGTATCGTACGACGTTTTTCAACACACTTGTGAGTAAAAAAAATAATATGGTCCTAACATCTAATTATCGAAAAAAGAAAAATAATATGGTCCTAACATCTAATCATTCCTCCACTTTATAAAACATTCGTATGCCGCCAAATACTTACGTTTGATTTTGGAGGCAATAAACTCTTACTTGTATTACGCGCCTCGTTAATGATTTTAGGTGGAGTTAAATTCACATATTCTTCCATACTAGTCGACATTTTATTAATTAATATGCTAACACGGCGAAAATCGGAAAATGTACCTATCAAACTCTCTCTCTCTCTCTCAGCCTAATGACGTCCACTGCTGGACAAAGGCCTCCCCCAAGGATTTTATCCATGGGGGGTTTTGCCGTAATCGCCACGCTTGGCAGGCGGGTTGGCGATCGCAGTGTGATGGCATAGTACGCGGAAGGATGCTGCTGCCCATCCTCCGGTGTTTTAAATCCCTTAGTCGCCTCTTACGACACCCACGGGAAGAAATGGGTTGGTGCTATTCTAGGGCCACACCACAGGCCACCTATCAAACACAACATAATAAATATAGTCTTGTTTTTTATTCGCGTGTATATCGCCATACAGCCAGTGCTTGGCTGTATAAAAATCATTATCTTTGCTTATTTAAAAACTGTTGTTATTTTCCCTATTTGATCTTATATGTATTATGCGGCTAAATTAAAAATGCTTTGTGTAATTCATAACAAGCATTAGTTTTCTATCTTTTGTATAGCGCAGTATGGTAATTTTTATTTCCAAACACCTTCGTAATATATTCGTAATACCTTCGTAATATATGGCATTATGGGCCTAAATTCGATGTGATAAAACCCACTTTACGAGCAAGTGTGTTGAAAAAATTTTTATTGAAGTTTTTTTATTGTGTACTTACCAATTTGTCGCTTGTTTTACATTTGTTCGCAAAGTACCGAAAGCAGTCTATAGTTATCGTAATAAACGATGCATGTACATCGTAATACTTTGTAAATTCTCCACTATTGTCTCTAATACTAGCTGAGTCTTCTTCAATTTCATCATGTTTGTCATTTTTACCGACAATGTTAGTCATGCGGGTCTCGTTTAAATGACCCTACCTACTTTCCCTAGTAACATAATGGTAGCATTATAAGTACATTAGTCAGATAGCTGGGTGTCTTCGTGGCTGTAAAGTAGCTTAGATCCAGTAGAAATTCGAATTTATAGGACATTTGCATTATACATTGACTTCGTTGGAACACCATAAAATATAAGTATTATCTGAAATGATGTCAAATACTGTGAATGGCTCTTTCTCCCAGCTATGTTTATTCATGGTTTCAGCTGCTTCCTAGTTAGCTTTATGGTTATAGCAATGGACACTTTCTATAAAATTATTGTTCTTTATTAATCTGGGGCACGCTGTGTTCTAGAATGGTTTAATGCGCTATTTTCCTTCTACAATATCTCAAATGTTGTTCAATGTTTAGTCTATATTATTTACAAGGCAAGTTATATGAATATTCTTGATCTGAATAGCTTTATCTTGGAGCTTCGTTTTCTTGCTGGGAATCTGGAGATCTATAAATTACACAGGTCGGAAAATAGTCTTGGGTTTTGTTTGGGGTAACCGTAATAAAAAGTATGTACCTAAATCTGGCTGGAATTTTTAAAGGAAGCATTTTGTCACATTATAACGATACCATGACACCAATTCTTTTGAAAAATAAAAGCGCTTGTTGCATGATGTATGAGAAATATAATAGCATTGAGAAACCTCTATTCACAGTATGCGTATGATGGAATACATACATTAAAAATCTGTTAAATACCCACTATATAAACGTCGAATAACGTATCGACTCTAGTTCATACGCCGACTGCGTTTGCGAAACATTTCTCGGCAAAAATCACGATTCTGACATTTGGAATACTGTTGCGGTCGGCGCAGAGCGCGGCATTTGCGCCTGCGCATTCCACCCGCATGCTGCCAGGATTTATGCCGTGTTTGACCCCAAGGTTTCATCCAGCCTAGAAATGCATTATTACAATATTATCACTTAACCACTTTTATTAGATCCACAACGTTAACGTTCCCAAGGTACAATTAAAATTAAATGCGGCATGCTTTCGTTTTATTTCTAAAAGTGGCGCTTCAAATTTCAATATGAGTGGAATGTAGAATGCACAGATAACTTGGACTTGCTATTGGAATTGAGACCGTAGGCGTAGGATTGCATATCAACCATTTAGAGCAGCAGTCTCTAATAAATTGTGAACTCTATGACCAACTACTTAAGAATAAGCGTTTGTAAACAGATGATGCCGTGATGGACCCTTCTAATGTCCTTGCAGTATATAACAGCGGTTCAGTGATCTAGGGGTTTACCCTACGAGGTCATGACTGGTTAAGCTAATTGTTTGTAATATATTGGGTAAAACTAAACGCAGGCGTTTCCTGTTATCGCCGCCAGGCGTTTTGTTGTTCTGCACATTTTCTGGTAGCAGAGCGTAGTTTATCTACCCTCTATTTGTTCGTTTGTAAAAATAATTAATTGTTTGTAAAAATTATTAGATTTTTCTTAGTTTATTTGTATAAGAATATTTGTAACCTTTTTTGTATTTGTTTGCGGTTTGTACCGTGCGTTCCGGGTTTGTGTCATTCTCATACCTACCGCGGTTCTTCGTGTAGTTGTTTGATTTTGTTGTTTTTATTTACCTTTTGTTATTTTTTGTTTGTGACTTGACGCGATGGCGAAGGCCTCCAATGCTAGGGCGACACTCGCCAACGAATTGAGATGGTTTGTGACGGCCGGTGGACTCCTGTCCCGGAAGGACAGGAGGCCGCTATACTGGAAAGAGCGGATCAGCTCCGCTCACGATTGAACAACGCGGAAGCGGCCATGGCGGCGCTTACCGAAGCCGACCTTACCCCGGAGGTCTACGCAGGTCACGTGGCGGACCTGGACCAGATCCTGAGTCTGCACGATGACATCGTGGAGGCGGCCGCAATAAGGGCGAGACAGGCTGGCGGACCAGCCCCTCGCACACCTGTTAGACAGGAAGGACCAGCGGTTACTGGTCGGCTCCCCACCCTTCAGCTGTCCCACTTTGGGGGTAGGATGGAGGAGTGGGTGGCATATAAAAATATGTTTGAGTCCCTGGTCGTAGCACGACGATTTGTCGAAGGCCCAGAAGATGGCCTACCTCCTCTCCACTCTTGAGGATGAAGCGCGGTCGCTCATCCAGCACCTCCAGGTGGAGGACGACCAGTACGATACGGCTTGGGAGTTATTGAACTCCCGCTACCAAAATTTACGTTTGTTAGCGGATGCGCACGCCGCACAGTTGATGGCCCTGCCCAAGGTGGCCAACAGGGCACAGTTGCGCCTGCAGTTGCTCACGCCCGTTACAGTGGCCTGTAACGCGCTCCGCACACTGGGGCTGCCGGTGGACCAATGGTCTTTTTTGTTGGTGCACATTGTATTGGGCAAATTGCCCAATGACATCCGCTCGCGATTTGAGCGCGAGAATGCGGAACGGGATAGCACCACCCTACCAACATTCACTGACTTGGTGAAGTTTTTGGAGTTTGAGGCACGGGCGGCTGAGAATACCATGACGGACTCAGCGCCATCCAGAGCGCCTGAACGTAGGCCCTTGGAACCCTCATGGCGAGGAGGCCCCAACAGGGACGGCAACCGCCACCGCGTGGAGCTGGTGCGCGGGTTGCACACGGCAGCAGTCGCGAGGGACGCGGACTGCCTGCAATGTGGTCGGATGGGCCACAGCCTGCTGCAATGCAGGGACTGGCAGGGACTGCCAGTACAAGATCGGCGCCGCATGGCAAAGCGGCATGAACTTTGCTTTTATTGTTTGGGCGGTCACTATGCACGTGACTGTCCCAGAGCCATACCATGCAGTGCATGCCGTGGGCTGCACCACGTGATGCTCTGCATGAACCGAAACGGGGATGGCCCCCGGTTGTTGAGGCAGGGGTCCCCTATGGGCGGGGGCGCTCCTGCGCGAAGCCCTCCACCATCGGACGGAGGACGCGGCTTCGCTCGTCGCACCCCCCCTCGGGAGGGTCGCGTACCGGCGCGGGTCTTGGCGGACCGGGACCACGCGCCCCAAGGTCGTGGCCAGTATGTGACTGGCCAGGCCCCGGATAGGGCCCCCATGGGCGGGGGCCCTAGATCGGACGTGAGAGTGGGGACACCCCCCTCCACGCGGGTTACCAATGCCCAACACATGCAGCCGCAGCGGTTTTCTCCGCCGCTGCACGAGTACCCACGGCTGGAGTACCACCCGCCGTACCATAGGTATGGCCGGGCCGCGGGTTATGCCCCCCCTCAGATGGGGATGTGCACTCGCCCGACATATTATCCGGGTCAGTGGTGCGCCCCTGGTTTGGAGAGAGTGGGGAGCCCGTAACTAGCTTGCTCCCTCGCTGGGACAGAGCCGCGGACGGTTCTGCTCCCTACCGCGGTGGTCCGCGTATGGGGTCGTGGGGGAGAAGCCATTAATTTGAGAGCTCTGTTGGACTCAGGGGCTCAAAGCAGTTTGGTTACCACTCGAGTGGCACGCCAGTTAGGTTTAGTCGTGGAAGACTCGCCTGTGCCACTTCTTGGAGTTGGTGGCATACAAGTGAAGTGTCTGACGGGCCAGACACTTGTCACCTTTTCTTCGCTGAAGTCCTCCACAATGAGGATCACGACTTCGGCTATGGCAATGGATACCATTGCGGGTTGGCACCCCTCGACAGACATACCGCCGGGTGTGTTGTCTTTGGTTTCGGGTCTGGATTTGGCCGACCCCTTTGTCTTTCATCCCGGCCCAGTGGACTTGCTCCTGGGTTCGGACGTATTGGGTTGGATTTTGTTGGGTACACAGAAGGCTCTGGGTTCGTCTTCACTGATGGCAGTGTCTACGATTTTTGGTTTTGCCCTGATGGGCCCTGTGTTTGATAATGGCACCGCGGAGGAGCCACCAGGTTGTCGCATCTGCGTCCTTGGCCAAGACCATGCAAAGGTTTTGGGAGGTGGAGGAGCCACCTATGAGTTCCAGGATGGATCCGGAACACGCTGAGTGCGAAGCCCTTTTTCGATCGACCACGGAGAGGTTGCCCTCCGGTCGGTTTGTAACTAGGTTACCTTTTGTTGCCTCTCGTCCTAGCCTAGGGCAAAGTAGGGCGCTTGCGGAGAAACGACTGCTGTCCATGGAGCGACGCATGCAGCGTGACCACGTACTTCGCGATAAATATATCGAATTTATGCGCGAGTACGAGGATTTGGGTCACATGTCTCCGGCTCGAGTTGATTGGAGCTCAACTGAGCATTATTTTTGCCCCACCACGCGGTGGTGAAGGCCTCAACAGGCAAATTGAGGACCGTCTTCGATGGGTCCGCACCCACTTCGAACGGGGTTTCGTTGAATCTGTGTTTGCATTCGGGTCCCAAATTGCATAGGGACATAATTGACATCATCTTGAACTTTAGAAGACATCAAGTGGTTTTTGGTGCGGACATCCGGATGATGTTCCGCCAGACAGTCATACATCCTGAGGACAGGCGATTCCAGTTGATACTCTGGCGTGAGCGCCCTGAGGATCCTGTGACGGTGTATGAACTCAACACAAACACGTATGGTTTGAAATCTAGTCCCTATATCGCCATCAGATCATTGCTTGAATTGGCAGAGCGGGAACGGATCCGCTTTCCCCGTGGGGCTTCCGTGCTGTCACGTGACTTGTATGTTGATGACGTGTGCACCGGAGCCCAAAGTATTGAGGAGGCCCTCCTACTGCGGGATGAATTGATCGAAATATTGAAGACAGGTGGCTACGAGCTACGTAAGTGGTTGTCCAATGAGCCTAGAGTTCTAGAAGGGATCCCGGAGGATCACCAACAGAACCCTCACCTGTTTGAGGATGTGGATGATCCCAACAGGATAGCGGTGCTGGGCATGCAGTACCAGCCGCTAACCGATATTTTTACATTCCAAGTGGACTTGGAAATACCAAAAGTCTGGACTAAGAGAACGGTGTTGTCCGTAATAGCTCGTATGTTTGATCCAAGCGGTTGGATCAGTCCAGTGATATTCTCTGCGAAGTGTCTTCTTCAGAGACTTTGGACTTTGGGCGTCTCGTGGGACGAGCCGCTGTTTGGTCCTCCATTGGATGATGATGAGCGAGGCTACGCCGCGTCAGTCTATATGCGGACAGTTGACGCCGATGGCCGGGTCAATGTCTCGCTTTTGTTAGGGAAGAGCAAGGTCGCCCCCATCAGGACTAGGCTGACTATTCCCAAGCTTGAGTTGAGTGGAGCTCACCTTCTCTCTAAATTGTTGCATCACGTTGCATGTGAGCTGGCGGCCACGGTCGAGATACGGGACATCTTCGCCTGGTCGGATAGCCAGGTCGCGCTTGCATGGTTGCGCGCGGCCCCACATACCTTGGAGGTTTTTGTGGGAAATCGGGTTTCCCAAATCCAGAATATCGGAATTGATATAACATGGAGACATGTGCCGGGAGAGCTTAACCCAGCGGACTGTGCTTCCCGAGGTTGTACGGCACCAGAATTGGTGTCACACCCGCTCTGGTGGGGTCCAGAGTGGCTGATGGGATCAGAAACTTCTTGGCCTGTCTGTCAGACAGATGTTACTTCTTTGAGTTTGACTGGGCTCCGTGTACATGCTGTAGTCGCTGAGACGACGTCGGAGCCGGATTGGCTACTTGCTCGGTATAGCAGCTTGGATAAGCTTCTGGGTGTCACCAGTTGGATTAAGCGTTTCATACATAATTGTAGAAACCCACAGGCAAAGCGGTTGGAGCCGATTGCAGGTGCAGAAGAGCGCCGGAGCGCATTGTTGCATTGGGTCCGTGTCGTGCAGACCGGACGGTTTGAGTCAGAGTTGTATTTTGCGCGACGGACGCGCTAAGTTGAAGGGCGCGGTCGCTCGTTTGAACCCGTACATCGACTCGGATGGGCTTCTTCGGGTTGGAGGCAGGCTCCGGAAGGCGGATCTTCCATATGAGACTCGCCATCCTCTGTTGTTGCCCAAGGGCGGACCCTTGGTGCAGCTTTTGGTGTCTGATCGACACATTCGTAACGCCCATGCTGGGTGCAATGCTTTGTTGGCTATTTTGCAACGCGAGTTTTGGATTTTGTCAGCCCGAAGAGCAATCCGTAGTGTCCTGTTTCGAAGTATTGCATGTTATAGGTTGAAGGCATCCACGATGCAACCACAGATGGGTGATTTGCCCGCTGATCGAATCCGACCTTCGAGACCGTTTGACGGCGTTGGAACCGATTTTGCCGGTCCCTTTTCGATCAAGGCTTCTCCCTTTCGTAATGCCCGTATTGTGAAGGGCTATTTGTGTGTATTTGTTTGTTTGGCCACCAAGGCTGTCCATTTGGAGGTGGTATCGGCTCTGACTACGGAGGCCTTCGTCGCCGCGTTGGATCGCTTTGTTTCGCGTCGAGGTCTACCTTCCTTATTAGGTCTGACAATGGCACAAACTATAAAGGAACTGTAAATTATCTTAAGGATGTTTCTGTGTTTATTGATAAAAATTGTACTAGTTTAAGTCAAATTGCTGCCCAAAGGGGAATAACCTGGAAGTTTAGTCCCCCAAGTTGCCCCCATTGGGGAGGGATTTTTGAAGCGGCTGTGAAATCCGCAAAGACCCACCTCCGCCGCATTATCGGAGAAACGGCTCTAACTTTTGAAGAGCTGGCCACAGTGTTTTGTAAAGTTGAGGCGGTCCTCAACTCTCGTCCTCTCTGTCCGCTATCTCCAGATCCAAATGACTTGGAAGCTCTCACCCCTGGTCATTTTTTGGTGGGAGGGCCGTTGAATGCCCTGCCCGAATACCCGTGGAAGGATGAACGCGTATATCGGTTGTCGCGTTTTCAAATGTTGCAGCAAATGAGCCAGGACTTTTGGCGTCGCTGGTCGCTTGAATATTTGCATTTGCTGCAGCAAAGAGTGAAGTGGACAGACAGGACTGAGCCTCCCAGGGAGGAGTGATTTAGTATTGTTAAAAGAGGCAAATTTGCCCTCATTGCTTTGGCGACGAGCTCGCATATTACGTTTGATTCTTGGCGGAGATGGCACTCCGCGTGTGGCTGAGGTGTTGGTCGACGGTTCGATTTTAAGGAGAGGTGTGACCTCTCTCGCCCGCCTTCCCGTAGAGTAAGCTAGCGGTCTGCTTCTCAGACCGGGACGGGGATGTTTGTAATATATTGGGTAAAACTAAACGCAGGCGTTTCCTGTTATCGCCGCCAGGCGTTTTGTTGTTCTGCACACTAATTTTAATTTGGTTAGCATATCGCTGTCTTGAATCTACCGATTTCCTGTAAGAAAGATGATTAAGACTGTATGTCTATCGGTCGCCATTTGGCGTTTGTGAAATAACCACGTCAGAGGCAGTCAGGTTTAGAAATTCAGACACCAAGGTGATAATTACCCTTGCAACCCATTCAATATGATTTTGATGTAAACTGATCATATAGGGAAACAAATGTAAAAAAGTAGAATGCCAAAATCGTGACAGTGATGTAGATATGAGTAATTCCATTTCAAACAACTCGAAGGGTGGTCTGGACCGTGAATGCTTAACAAAATGTTGATCTTGACTTGGACCTAGATAGTCATAACTTGAGTCAAGATAAAGGTATAAGTATACCTAGATATTAACAAGTAATAGTAAGAATATTTATTGATGTTCAATTATTGACCTTTTCTTAAAAATACAATATGTTTAAAAGTCATGCACACAAGTTTCTTTTTCGATGGAGTATGGTACAATTTAATCGAACCAACCGGAAAATAAAGTTCATGTGGTCCGATTGGTAGGACAAAGGCAAGAGCGAATTATTCCGGCACAAACCACTTGAATAGAAATCTAGGGAAGCAGCATATATAATAAAATAGTTTTTAGTAGTGAAACATATTTCTTAACTAAAATGGAATTCATATTATTATCGTTGTAAACAAAAACGTAAGTTATAAAATAAATTTATTTCTTAAATACAATTTAAACAGTATTACTACCAGTACTACTGGTTCAATAAATTGTACAACTATCACAATACTGTCTGGTAGATATTGCTAAACCGTTTAACTGAACTTTCAATTATTGTTCACGTGCTGCAAATAATTTGTCTCACTGTTACTTGCCGTATCGGAAACTTATTAAAAATGGTTGCGAAAGTGGCAATACTATAAATTAGAAGGGTAGAATTACAGGTACTCTATGCAAAATAACATTGGTGGTATATAGGCATTGTTCGTTATCCAATATGCCTAATGGGTCTTTGATTGGTCAAAGGCCCAAAAAGGAGTTTTCGGGGTATATTTTTGTTTGAATATGATTTTCTACCATAATTCCTATATAGATATAATAGATGTGTGAGGTATCCTTTGATTTCACGTCTAGGATTGCAGACCCGTTTTTTTTTTAAGAAATTTGATATAGCTATGAATGAAAAGTCCATGTTATTTTTAATATATTTTTCCACAACCCTCTCAAAACATCAATGTCAATGTGACAATTATACACAGAAATAAATTATCGAAACGCACTTTTAATTACATGAACACATATACCTGTTAGTGTTAGCTTGAGGCAATTACTAAAATGATTATTCTCGACAATTATCAAATATATCTAACGTGAGCAAATGCTGTTACTAAAAGGTTAGGTGTGTCGAAATATTTGGCAACAATACTTTCCACACTTGAAATTAACTAAGTATAAACTATTAAATATAACTGTTTGTGTTGGAAACTGTGCGAACTAATGATCGGAGGAAATAACGCACTATTCTGGAAGCCATTTATGTTCAGAGTCATATTTCAAACTTTGTTGAGGTTTTTTAAAACACTTAATTTAAAAAAAATCTCGACCAACCATGACGAATGTTTCAACAGTTTGATTGGTGAGTGTTGGAGAATAAATAACTCTATAGTTGATACGTTATGTTGTAAGATAAATAAGTATAGCAGTATACTGCAGAAAGTGAGTTGTCTAACATATTGATTTTTTGTTTCAGGTAAAGGAATCCGAATTTGAACGTCCATTGTCTTAGCAGTAGTGCTATGGTCGAAAAGCCCCAGGTTCGAATTCTACTCATGCTGTTTGAGTTTGTTTACCAATCTGACTCATTTATGATAGTTTTAATAGGCCACTACTTGATGCTAGTGAAGGTAAACATCGTGAGGATACCTGAACTCTAGTTGATGATTCATCAGGTAGTGTGTGAAATGGAGAAGATAAATGGCAAAACTACTCTATTAACATTCATAAAAAAGTGATTGCATATGTTTTATCGATGTTTACATGTAAACATCGATACTACCGAACAGAGAATAACTATCAAAAGGAAGTGAAGTTTTTAAATTCATAAGCCAAAGTAAGTAATGACATAAAAGTAAGATCAAGGCCTATTATATTATCAGCAATTAAATGATTTAGCTAGAGAATGTTAATTGTGCTTAACATATAGGTAGCGACGATGGGTGTGATAATGACGTTGTTCAACTAAATCATATCAATCAATCAAGCTGCGCTGGAAAGCATGTATGTCGTTTGTTCCAAGGGTCCAAGGGCATTTATTTTGTCTGTGGTCTGCTAAATCAAACCACCGAAATAAATGTATTCTACTGATTGAGTAAGACCATTGTATCGCTTTCTTGGCGTATCTTTGCTATCCTGACCATATTCCCATGAACGATAAGGGGAACTATTAGATACAACAATTTCATCCACCTTAGCGTATATTCACAACTTATGATAGCTATCCTACAAACGCGTTGACAAATTTGATACACATCAATACAATAGCCGTACACTACGAGTATTACATAAATTACGACATCCACCCATTCAACTCATCATCGCGTTTCGTCTCACGCAGCCAACGCAACGAAAGTGAACTCTTATAATTAATTGTGACTTACAAATTATTATTTAAGACATAGTTGAGTAACAACACTTTCTCAACTCGATTGTCAGAGCTATTACGTCTTTAATCTTATTTACTGTGCTCATTGTGAGCCCTGGGAACGTCTTGTCTGGAGTAGTATGCTTTCATCTTTTGTTTTTACCCTTTCTCATCGCTGCGTGACTCGGAACGTCATTTTCCGTGACTACTTCTGACTTTAAGTGCACTAAAAATTGTGTGATATCGGAGAAAATGCTTTCTCGCACATTATTATGCTTTTAGTTGCTAAATATTATAGTTAGAAGGAATTTTACTTTCAAAGTGTTTTAGTGTGTGCACTAAAACCATTCATGACTTTTACTAATACTTTCTTTACAGATATTTTATTGAGTGGTAATAAATCATATTGGAATTGCCAATGTGATGAGTTGATAATGACTCGTACATTCAATTGAAGAACGAAATACCTAATATTATTAACTTATCTATTTTGAATACAGTAAGTATCATAAGAAATCGAAGGCGAATCAACATGATTTCTTTCTGTTTTTATTAGTCACTTATATACTTAATGCCTGCCTTTTTTGATATTAGCATTTTTAAATACCTAATGTAAGCAGCATCTCGACTCTTCTGGCCAAAGAATCTTGTATGTGGTTTTTGTTCAGCTCATTTTACCATAGACGTCTTAATTAAATTAGCATTAATCATTGAGGCATAGTAAATGCTCGCATTGCTGTACGATTCCGTTGGAAATCACCATGACTTATTAAAATATCTCACTTTCCAATCGTTGAAGAAACGCGTGGTGCATTAAGTGCATATTTTCGCATCTTCTCATTAACAGAACATTCTTAGGATATGTTTTTCACATTGTTACAAGTGATGTTGATTGATGCTTGAAGTGTAGTTGATTAGTCGAAGTCATCTCATCTGCTTTATTATTGCTTGCTAAATTTTCAAGCTATCTAGCTTGCAAATTTAGAATAGCTTTAGCTTTTAAATTAATATTAACTAATCTTAGTTTCACTATTTTGGTCGTACCGAGTTGAAATTTGATATGTTCATAGGGTCTAAAACAGCCACATTGTTGAATTGGAATATTATCCATTTCTCATATCCTAAAAATTTAAAAATGAACCATATAAGTGGTTGTGTAAGGTTCATTTTTAAATATAGTTGAGGTGTTTTAGACCACCAAATTTTTACTCATCTATGCATCTAGATAATTGGCATGGTAAAAAAAGTGTGTCCCAAGTTACTTTTTTTTAAATAATAAAGTACTTTTTGCTACGTCTACGTGTGACTCGAATATGATAACTAGGCTCCTACGTAATTCTAGTTTCCGCAAATAGAACGCATAACCACAAGTAATAACTGTAACTATATTCTATGGCGTAAGTCAGGAAATATTACTTGTAAATAAACATTTCGAATCTAAGTAGTTTCCTCTCAAAGACGAAATTCTTTATTATATTGGTGAAATTAATCTTTCTCTAAAAGAGGAAGAAAGCAAGCTGCTAGTGGCGGAGCTAAAAATTCTGGGGCCTACAAAAGATCAGGATGGAAATTGATTGATGAAAATCTATAGTGTCCGACCGAACTCAATATCATCGGAGAGGTCAAAGCAGCTAGACTCCACTGGCATTTAAAGAGAATGGGAGAGCATCGTGCCGTCAACAGAATATACGTGGGTCGACGTAGGTATCGCTGCAACGATGAGGTTCTGTAAGACCTACGAAGCTTCAGAGCTGACAACTGGCGAGAGCTGGTGCAAAATTGCAAAAAATAGCGTCATCTCGTGTCGGAGGCCTATATCCAATTCGGGTCGCTACGCCGCAGTCGTAAGTAAGTAAAAGCAAGCAGTCGCAGTAAACTTGTAATGAGCGATGACTGTAAATTACTGGGTTTTGTCTAATCTCTACGAATAGCCAACTTGAAACTAAGCAATGCACGTCGATTGCCCGTTAAGTTGTGTCAATGTGTGTACAAGTGTGATCGTATCAGATTTTACCGCACTATGAAATCAGTCACTAATAAGCAGGCGTTTAAGAGCACGGATGAAAACATCGTTAACATTTACGAGTTCTGTGGTATCATAAACTTAATTATCTTTACTGAGAAGCAGTATCGATCCGGACACTCGACCCAAGTAGCGATAACACTCTTTTTGATCGTGAAATTGCGGCTGGAAAGTATACCACTATGTTAATATTAATGTTTTGTGTCTATACAATCTTTTCTTGTTAAATTTATAAAAATATATAAAAAAGCTTATAAAATTCGTACTCATACATACTTGCATGGTGAATATAAAGAAAAAATAATTAATATATTGGTTGGTATGTAATTACAAGACCAAATAGTTACTAAAGCCTCTATCAGATCATTAATAAAAAAACTCCGGAAATCCTCACCACCAAATTAGTATGATATCTTGAC
The DNA here is from genome assembly GCA_018467065.1 of Ephestia elutella. Classification (NCBI taxonomy): domain Eukaryota; kingdom Metazoa; phylum Arthropoda; class Insecta; order Lepidoptera; family Pyralidae; genus Ephestia; species Ephestia elutella. The sequence goes on along the minus strand of CM031592.1, from coordinate 14,125,544 downwards.
CATATAAATCTTATCTAACCTACGAAATCGGAATAACATATTATAAGACCAAAGAAGCGGCCTGGCATAAGCCGCATAGGACTCTGAAACTTAGCTTACTCACATACACTCAATCGAATCGTATTTGCGTACGAATTTTAATTTTCAACGTATTGCTGTAGGCATTGAGTTTTAGTAGTAGTTTTCTCTCAAGAACTCAATATTCACTACTGCACAACTTTGGGGGTGGACAACTCCATTTTCCAGGCAGAGTGTGTAGCCATCACTCATGCTGCGGTAGAAATCACAAGGAAAAAGGTAACAGACATGTCTATCCGTATCCTGACCGACAGTGCGGCTGTCCTCCTCGCCCTACGACGTGCCCAGGTTGACTCAGCACTCATACTAGAATGTCATAAATCCTTGGATAACTTGTGTAAGTACAACTCAGTAACCCTTCAATGGATTAAAGGTCACAGCAACTCACTAGGCAACGATGCAGCTGATGAGCTGGCAAGAAGGGGATCGAGCCGTACCCCTGTGGGACCTCTGCCGATGGCCCCGATCCCTTTCGCGCAGTTTCGCTCCTGGATCCGCTTGCGCAGCAGTGAAGAACAATCCCAATTATGCAATTATCTCGACACATGCTGGCAGGCAAGGGAAGCACTTCCCGAATGGGACAGTCGCTTCTCAAAACGCCTGCTTAGGCTACCACGAAGGTATTTACGCATTATGATTGGCATAATTACTGGTAATTGTACACTAAATAAACACCTTTACACCCTAGGTATTACAGACAGCCCACTATGCAGGGCATGCATGGAGGCTGAAGAAACTGCAAGCCACCTCCTTCTGGAGTGTCTTGGCATTGCAACTACAAGAGAAGAGTTCCTGGGGAACCCAGGGACCATGAGCGAAGCCTGCCGTACACCATCGGCGGTTCTTCGCTTCCTAAAGGAGCTGGGCTGGCTCGAATGAAGTTCCGGCCCATCCTCCTCACGCAAAAAGGGCCCAAACTGGAGGCCTAATTGCGGAAAAGTGTCCTCGATGGAAGTAAAGTAAAAGGCATTGAATTTGGCCGTATACCCGGTACACTTGTTTTAATGAATGTCAGAGTATTAATATAAATATCATTGTCATAGAAGATGCCATTTTCACGTACTGATATTGACATGATACTGTTCATGTTATTATCCCTTTCGGAGTCTCTCTCTCTTTAGTCGTATTTCCCTAATGACTGAAGGTCGTGGTCATTATGAATGAAACACACTCAACGACTTTCTTGGCAATGTTAATGGAGTGGTTTGCCATTGCCTTCTCCATTTCACACACTAGCTGATAATCATCAACCAGAGTGCAGGTTTCCTCACGATGTTTCCCTTCACCGGAAGCAAGTGGTAGTCGATGAAAACTAACATAGGTACATGAGTCAGATTGGTATACAAACTCATATAGCACGGGCAGGATTCGAACCTGGGACCTTTGCAGCCATAGGCGGGCGCCTTAACCACTCGGCCACCACTCTTTCACCTTCTTCACTTCACTTTTTCTCACCTTTCGGAGTAGACAGAGCTAAGCGTCGTGCGTGAGACTTGAAGGCCACGGCTTAGCTAGATAGTAGGCTTATTGATGGTTTTTCTAGTTGTATTATATTATTCTGATTTCATTGTATATCATACACTCCGCAATCCATTTACTAACTCCATTTATCGCCTAAGTATATCAATCATAATGAATATATCTTATCTCAAAAACCTATACGCTATAGTTCAACCTTGTTATAATAGTTTATGAGAAAAAAAAAACAAAAACCCGGAGGTGAAAACAAGCTGACCTTAGAGCTAATATTAATATAAATATAATTGTCTCTAACAAGACAGTTTCTTGTATCTACAAGCTAATATTGTATTCATTTGTCAATGTTTTTTGCCTTATTGCAAATGAAATGTTTAATGTGAAGGACTTTTTGCATACGAGTAAGTTCAATCGAAGGTAAACTAAAATTAAAAATGAACAAATTATGACTTCATCATTACTGTTTCATTCAACTGAATACATAACATACTAAATCAAAGACATAGAAAAAAATAAATTAAATATTATCAACTTTTTGAAAACTGTTATCAACCTGCTAATGAACTAAAGGTGGTCTTATGCTAAATACGTACGCTAATAAGAATAAGTCTGTTAATTTCCTAAAAAATACTGACACAAAAACGATTGTTAGAATGACGCACCGTGATCCCAGACTAACAGGGCGCGCCAGTGAGAGGCTGACAGCCTTGATGCACCTTCATTTTTGCTTCCTCCTAACCGGTGCATTGTGTACTTATCTTTGAACTTATTCATGCATGCGATACCCGAGTACGCTCTATTGTAGTTTAAAGGAAATATAGTGTTTTGTGTTAGCTTATGTCGCCTGATATGCCTTTTAGATAGTGTTTCATGGATAATCTGATCTTTCTGTTATGATAGAATTTATTGTTTATCTTCCGTACTAGTTGTCACTTCTTGTTTACTTTTTATCACTACTTTTATATCTGTAATTTTTAGTTCCTATTCATATTTTATATATATTATCTGATAAATAAATTGTTTTAGTTATCTGAAATAAAAAAGATTCATTCATATTTTTAATGGTTATTAGATTCTGATCGATGTTTTGATTAAAAAGAAATCACGAACACGACAAGTGATGACCATAAAATAATAAAATCATTTAATAATCAAAATATCCAAAGTGATTTTTAATTTGTGTAAGTACTTTGCAGAATTTAAGAATTCTGTGCCTCAAAATGGTGTGTAAAAATTATTATAAATTTGAAATCTCGTCTACAAAATTTTACTTATAAAAAAAAATATTGTAACACATTTACATAGTTATCAAAAACATATAGCTTATTTAGATACTAAGTAACAGTTAAGTTAATCAATATGCAACTGATTTATAATTATAACTAATATTTGCACTCGTATCACATGAATGTCTACTTATTCCAAATAATAAAACCTTTCTTAACCTATTTGTGAAAATTAATGAGATTCCATTCGCATATATTTACCTTCAAACAGACAAAACATAGACTTTATAATGTGTCGATAACTTCTCGACTTTCAAAAGCGAGCACAACTCATACAAATCAAACAAACCTAAACTGATTTCTCTCCCATTGTCACTGGCAGGGTATCCGTCTCCATTGATATGTTAAGACCCAGAACTGGGCCACTCGGACCGACCACATTTAGTCCAAGTAACGGAATGCCCCGGTTCATTATTGAATGCATATGGGAGGATGTCGTAATTGGATGCAGTGTACACATATATCACTTTTTGTTCGCACTAGATGGCGGTTCTTAAGTCATGTCACCAGCTACCTTTAAGACTACTTTATTTGATACCAGTTTTACTACTTTGATTATAACATAAGTTGGATTGCACCATCTTACTTTGACAGTAATAGTAACTTTAACCAACAACCGAAAATCCAATAATAATTAGGAAAAATATGAGTTGCACCACTTGTGAAATAGTATAAGAAAAGTTAACGTTGCTGTTACAGTTAACGTTGACTCTAAGGTTGGGGTGCACTGAAATTTGAAGGTTAGTGTCAAAGTTAACAGTTACGTTTACATTTACTAATGACATACTATTTGACAACTGGCGCAAGTCTTTTTTGCCTAACTGGTACGGTTATTTTGACTTCTTGACTTTTGGATATTTTGGTTATTTTGGAAGACGGTGCAACACAGCCTAACTTTTACAGTAACTTAAATTTTGGTGCACTTCAGCTTTGATCTTGTCTCAACAGCTTAAATTTGGATTACAATTAGCAGATGAAATTACTAAATTTCCACGAGATTGTAGTCCCGGAGCGTAACTATAGTAATTCATAGATCTTCAATTTTTATCTCCGCTTGGACTATTTACCCGAATGCCTTTCTAACCGTGTAGCCAGGAATATCAAAGTGTCGGAAACAATAGTAAGAAAATTGCTCGGAACAACGAGGTCTCAGACTAGCCCGGTTACTGAACCGAGACAACATTGAACCAGGCACTTCCTCATTTCTAAAGTGACAGAGATGCCCTCAGGAAGAAGGAGATATACTCATTCTTATTGGAAGGTTAATGATAGCTGATGTTTGTTACGGTATACGAATGAATGAAACAAGCTAATTATTTAAAAATAAAAAACACGACTGACATCTTACATAGCCTATGTCATTCGGGCTAATGCAAGGAATCTAACAATACCTCTCACATTAAAATCTGTTAAGCCGTTCAGGACTTATGGTGGAATAAAGAAATTACGGTATACGAATGAATGAAATAATAGAAAAACGATGCATTTTTTTCTATATTTTGAAAAACATCTTTTTTAATATACACAGTCTTTTTTCTGTGGTATCACTAATTGTTATTGGAAGGTTAATGCTGCCTGATTTTTGCTACGGTATACGAATAAATAAAAAAATAGAAAAAAATATATTTTTTTCTGTATAGCATTGTAAACATGTCTTAGTAAAACATATTTTTCACATACAAGCCTTGTTCCGTGGTATGAGCAGGATCATACTGGCTCATAAGTAACATAAAGATGAAGATTTTGTCGATTTTGTCATAAAGGTATAAGCAGAAGGCTATTCTGTATACCAAAGAGTAAGTGCAATCAAAACAATATGCACAGTGCATTGTGGTGCTGTAACCACCCACGCACTGGGCATTGTCCCACAGAATCGAGCCAATTAGGCTCTGTAACGGTTTTATAATGGTCCCTGGTGGTTCAGGCTTCTATTGTTGGGGCTAGGCTCATAAGTAAATATAAAGTGCAACATAAAGTTCGTTTAGTTCGGCCGATTCTGGTATTTTGGTAATATTGAACTATAAATGCATTGGTTGCTTTACTTGTACTTATTTGTGCCTAAGATTTAATTTCAATTGGAATTTTGAAAATCTTGACATTTAATTTTTAATTTTGTACGAATTTACATTCTTTGGGGTAAAAAACTACAGCACTTGTGCGATAATGTGCTGTAAAAAGGACGCGTGCGATAAATATGAGAGAATTTGCCTACATACGAAGTATTAAGACTCACTATTACGAGCAAGTGGTTGAAAAGATAATTAGGTACGCTATTGTTATACCAGCATTTAAAAAATAAGTTAACATCGCATCATATAATTAAGAATTAATTACTTGTTTACATCATTATTGTTTTAAACAAGGTCGTCGTAAACATTAGTACGGTCTGCTGGCTCTAAAATTACGTGCACATTTTAATAAACCCATCATGTAAGTACACATACAGCATCACGCCTTAAACCTTTACGGGTAGATAGCAAAGAGATTTTTTTCACTATGTTTTAAGAGACGGGACTCTCATAAAAAAAGTGTCTGATAGAGCGAGGAACTGCGGGTATAAATGAGATTTAAATTGTCGGCCATCAAAATGCTTCCATGTTTCATAGATCAGTTTTTCCTTTGGAGTTTCAGCATACTGGGGATTCCTCCACTCATAGGCGATGGGCTAGCAACCTGTCACTATACCTGAATGTCCATTCCATCAGAGAGCCCACTATTTAGCTAAGTGTGGCCTTCGAGTCGCACGACTCTTGGCTCTGTCTACCCCGTAAGGGATAAAGACGTGATTCTATGTATGTATGTATGTATGTTTCAGCATACTACTGGTAGATAGAGCCATGAATCGTAATGCTTTAATTAGCTGGATAGTGGATATTGTGCCCAGTGGGACTGGCTTATTGGTAAAATTGAGACTCGGAAAGTGACAGGTTGCTAGTTTTCATTCCTTTGATCGACTTTTACAATCTATGCAGGACGAGGAGCAGCTAAGATATTTATATGTATTTTATTAAAATACTTAAATAATATGAATGTCTTAGCTAATTTCAACTCAGGCGGTTGAAGTTTACTGGTTCAAAATTCAGTTAAAATAAATTAAATAAATATCTACGGACAAATCACACAGATTGAGTTAGCCCCAAAGTAAGAATTGCTAGATTTGAATCAGATGGACATATGTCCGCGTTTATTTTTTTACTTTCTTTTTTTTTTACTTACATACAAATATTGGGAGCTTGAAAAAGGAAAGACGCGCAGACAATTTTCCCGGAATTTGGGACAAAATGTTGGGAAAATATGGCAAAACTTTCATTGTAATTCAAGACTTCCTTTGTTTAATTGCATCGTGCTGCAGAATAAGGCTTAGCTAATTTAATGACAAAGCCATCTCGATTTATGTCTCAGACTACCCATTACAATAACCCTGTATTCTCTATCTATTAGAACTAAAGTGTACCTAGGCCACACCACGCGTAACAAGTACGCTATATAAAAGCTGTTACTTGAAAAAGTGTAATTCACTTCTGTGAAAGAAAAAATATGCTTCTGTGGAAAGTTAGAAACTTTAAATTCAAACTCAGCAAAGTAGAGGATTTTGGCCCAAATTTATATAAATTTAATAAAAGTGTCTTTCGTGAGACATTCGTGATTATACAGAATTGTTCAAATTTGACCAGTAGTTCTGCGATATTAGTATAGCACTTTTAGATTCTATAGGATTGGACCTCCCCACAGGATCTGAAGGTTCAGGATTCGTAGTTTGTCTGGTAGACTTAATCATACTATACCTACTACTACCAGTATAAGAGAAAATAATGATATCTTTCTCTTAGTAGTATTATCTCATTTAGTGAAACTATGCTTACTCTACCCTTAAGTCTGGATCATCCTCCTACTAATATTATAAATGCAAAAGTTTGTATGTGAGTTTTTGAGGATGTTTGTTACTCAATCACGCAAAATCTACTAGACGGATTTCGATTAAATTTGGTGTTCAGGTAGAAAAATAGCGGGAATAGCACATAGGGTACTTTTTATCCCGAAATTCCCACGGGAGCGAAGCCCCGGGGCGCGGCTAGTTCTAACTAAAGCTTACGATCAATCATACTTTCTGACGTTCTACAGCATCCATAAAGATTTTCCATGATTAAACACTGGCACTGGCCAAGAAATATGACTACTACCAGATAGGATTTTATCTTCTAATTGGTTCTGTAGATAACAAAATGTCACTGAATATCAATTAGAAAGTCTTATCTTACAGATCACCTATAACAATTCTAAATTATTTAGTTAGGACATGGATGTAATATATCCTGATATATTTCACACTTTTATGGGTTGAGGTTAATTTATATTGTACAAAATTCGAATATTTTTTTGTCCAAAGAAAAATATGTAATTTTTCTACTCTCCCATACAAATTGACCAATATTTCAGCTCAGATGTCCCCCAGTAGTTTCGTTCTATATTTCCAAACGTAAAATATGTATACAAAAAGTGTGTTTTCATAGAATTTAATGGTCATTGAACATAATTTGATGGGCATTGTGTCGCTTGCATAACAAGTGAAGGGCGAGGGACGGAAGCGGAGGCGACACCGGCCAATTGATTGAGTTATAACGCCAGCTTTCTCGACTGATTTGGGAAATTTTAATTAACTTTCTAAACACCTGCTTAGTTGTAAAGATGTCACTTTTAATAAAGTATGTACTTTAGTTTTCATGAAAATTTTTGTGGAAATTTTCGTTTTCTTGGTGACCAATTTCAAGCTCTATAAAAGTTAAATTAAACAACGACTTGCGAGCGATATTGCTGTTTCGAAACCAAAAAGGATTTTGCCCAACTATTGGACCAAATAGGTGAATAAAAAAACGTACTAAAAATCTGATGTGTCACGTCACTAATCACGTCTATATCCCTTACGGAGTAGACAGATGCAAGAGTCGTGACACTCGAAAGCCACGCTTAGCTGAATAGTGGGCTTTCTTATGGAATGGAGATTCAGATATAGTGACAGGTTAGTCCATCGCCTTGAGTGGAGGAATCCCCACTTTAAAGCCCTTTCCCTCGATTGACTTTTACAATCTGCGCAGAAAGAGAAGCAGCAGGCGCATTCTATGTTTTTTCTTCGCTCCCAGACCAGCATGGAAGCAGGCCACGCTTAGCTGAGTAGTGAGCTTATGGAATGGAATGGAGATTCAGTTATAGTGACAGGTTGCTAGCCCATCGCTTATGAGTGGATAAATCTATAAGGATAGCAAATACTCTACGAGAAATAGGCGTGACAAAAGTATATACTGTAGCTATAATCTAAGGTAAATTATTGCTACATTATGAAACAATATCAATTCAACCTGAACAATAAATTAATAATAACAAATACTATTAAACTAGATCACAATAGAGATCCGTTATCTCGACTCCGATGCATCTGTTATCAATGCTCCATAGCTATTACGTTGCGACTGCAAGTAATTCAATCTAGCCAGCTTTCTAAGCTCTAAGGCACTTAATACACGAAAGGAGAGAAGGGAAACTTGTGTATTTTCTGTCAAGGTTTTTTAAAAGAAGCCTAATTTTTGCGTTCAATAGGGATGATGACTGGTTAAAAAATAAAATATATGATGCTATTTAAATAATGAAACATAATAATTGAATGTCACTTTAATTGATCAATTTTATTAATAACATGGTTTACTATTTTTTACTTCTAATTAAAGTATATTGGGAATGCTTTTTGACTAAATTAAAAGTGACGTCACCGTTGAGTACCATCATACAAGTCCCATATAAATTATTGTTTTTGACATTTAGAAAAAAGTATCTAATTTGACTTGTTGTCATCTACCCAATTATCTATTTACTTTTTGTCACTACTTTGTATGTTTTTTTCTGTAAATGGTGCAATAAAATGTTGATCTATCTATTCCCTTAATGGCACTCTGGCACTGTTAAGTATTATTTTTCAGTTCTGTACATTTTAGACTTTTCTGTAGCACTATGCAGTTACTATTTGCCCAATCTATAGCAGTGTAGGCTGCTAAGTTTTCAGAATCAGGACCTTTAATTCTAATGATGAGATCAGAAACTTTATTTTTTCCTTCTGTCTTCAGTTATATATTTTCATGCTTGTTTACAAAAGTTATTAGTGTTTTGGTAAACTTTGGTCAAATACCTTACCTTAGTCTTCCACAAATCTAATTAGCTTATTGATTCTAAACATTAAGATATTTTTTGAAATCGTCCCGTCTTGATATTTTCGAACGGCATGTGGACTTTCAATTGTGTACTTTCAATAATTTCTGTTGCAAGGTAAATGCTAGATGCCTATCTCAAATAACGGGCTTTACCGATTATTTTGATATACGGGCTCAGTGTTTCCCTTAAGCGAAACAATAAAATACTGGCAACACTAGTTATGGCTACGACTGTGATGAAATTTGTGCAGTAGGTTGTTAGGTTGGTATTTATTTTTAACTTTATCGACAATACAGGTCATTTTTACCTTTTTCTTTTATAAGTTTTAAAAAAAATATGTTCTCTCTTGGAAATTTCGGGATAAATCTCTACCCTATGTGCTAGTTCAAGTTATATTCTTCCCGTGTACCAAATTTCATCAACATCTGTGCAGTAGATTTTGACACACAAAAATTATTTAAAAGTTGAATGTTTTTGAGTTATGACGGATTAAGGAATAACGGATTTTGGATAATCGAGTAAAAACAATATGGAATCATTTTCTTGATATTTTTTAGTGAACAATCATGATCACATTAATATTAAAATCTAGTATCGGAGAAAGAGTTATTAATAAAACATTAACATTTCAACAGCCATTCTATCTACTATGACTAAGAATCGAGTAATAACCGTTGCGAATAGCCATTGATATCGATTTACTATCGATAATCTGCAGCGGGATATCGATTGAAAAGCGAGAACTCGTCTACAAATTACCTGTCATTAGAAATGAATATCCCTTTAATGTTATTACGATAATTTGTCTCGCATTGAGAATGAATACGATAATACTTGTAGCGATAATTTTTATTTTATTAAGAGCTTTATCGCTGAGCTTTTTACTCTAATGGGTTTATTAGACTATACAACAGCTCGATAAGAAATATCTAGTCGTATTCTTTACACTTGTTATATACCTTATACTATTTATAGTACTTATACGCGAGTAATTTACTCTTTCTTATCCTATAGTTGTTATTATCATTTGGAGTTATCGAATTCTCATGACGATTTTCTTCTTCGGTAGTGTAAGTGATATCAAATTTATTTGTAATAATAGGTATTAGAATTTAGACGAGTAGGGTCGATATTAGGTAGATACCTTTTTATAGACTGGACCCCGAACTGGAACTGGAACTGGATACCTACTGGATCTCGAAATATGAAACTTTGATGTACGTTAGTTCTAAAGTATGCGAGTACGATGTACGTTAGTTCTAAATTATCCTAGTTCTATGTAGGTGTGTCAGTTTTTTGTGGTTATAATATTTTTTTTTTCGTCAAATAGTGTCGAACAGTTATGCAAACAGTCTCTATTATACACTGTCAAGACCACAAAAAAATAATTCAAAGCGGAAAAAACTTTTTTCTTCCTACATAACACCTCAAAATATCAATACAGCATTCAAAACGCGAATCCTACGCTCCAGTGCTCGACAAAGGAAACTGTCTGAACTGAGGAAACTGAACAATGGGCCCGACTTTCGTGTATTTGTAACCTGTCATTATTTGAATGGACCATTTGATGCTCCAACGAGTGCACTTTCGTTTTACAAACACAGGGTTAAGAGGTCACGACTTGGTACTAGAGATTGAATTTGTCAAATTTTACGTTGACAGAGCATGCTCTAATATTCACAAAAATGTACAAAATTTTCGTTTTAGAATTTACGAAAAATATCGTCTAGCGATTACTTGAGATTCCTACCTCGAAGGTTCTCGATTTTTCGTTCTCGAGAAAAGGTCACGATACCGGAATGGGAATTGGGAATAACCCATGTACTTCGGAATTAAACGAACATGTATTATTCTAAAGTCCATTTTTTCATAATTGTCCTATTATGTAAACAATCTTATCATGTCTTTTTATGATTTTACAACAATATAAATTAAAATAGACTTTTTAGGAAATTACCTACTTTCGTTGTTAACAAATGTTTTACATTAGAATGTTTAGGTTTGAACTAATATTTGATTTATTTTCAACAAAATTCAATAAAAAGTACTGTGAAGATTGTTTACATAATAGGACTATTAAGAAAAAACGGAGTTTAGGTTTTCATATGTCTTTGTACCAGATGTTGCGCGAACAAGTTATAATAATTTAGCACATTGTATTGAGTAAAAATGTTTAAATAATAAAAGAATAAACGATATTTTCGAGATTGAAGCGAAAGCTAGCTTAATAAATCTTCAACAAAAACCATTTATTTACAATATTAATTCTGTAATATTAATCTATAGTCTTCAACAATATATTTTCTATGAATAAATACAATACACGTAACTAACGCATTGTTTGTACAGTCTACTGCATATCAAGGTGTACCAGTTGAGTGATTACAATAAACTCAGAACATGGAATTTAACAACTTCCAAAAGAAATTTGTAATGAAAAAAAAAATACTATGTCGGATCAGCTGATCGGTCGCCGTCAATATGTGTATGTAGCAGATATAATTTTTTTTAAATTTTTGCTAAAGATTTATTTTGTAAGTGTTTGTGTTCCATGTACTGAGTTTGAAAAATGAAAATGAAAATTAATGTTCAGGCAATAAATAATTAAGAAATCAAAATCATAAATTATTTATTGAAACTTTGCCTTCAAAGAAGGCTCTTTTTCACGTCGAAAACTAATTATTTGATCATTATATGTTATGTCTCAAAGCTACAAACTACTAGCATTTCGGAAGGACCACTGCTGAGAAGAAATGCCCAAAGGAACTCATGAAACAGTCTTGGTCGCCTAACATGCCAGATTATTTTTACATATTGTTTTGTGACAAAACAATTACCTACCTGAATATTTTTGTATGACTGTGACTGCAACATCACATGAAACGTCAGTTATGAATTTGAAATGTATCTGGGTATGTGCTATCGACTGTACCACACTATCTAAGGTTTTATGTCCAGCTTTCTAGGACCTAACACCGTTAGTGTTGTGTCAACTGTAATTTCTCCAATAGCTTTTGTTTCTATTTAAATAGAGAATAGTGTAAGTACTGAAACATGTTTCTTTTTAGTGAATAATGTATTTACATTTACAAAGAGTCTAAAAGGGTTAAGTAAGTCATATGAAATGTGGCCTTAATACATTAGACTAAGATCAGAAATAGCATGAATAGCTATTTATTTATTATTTTATTTTTATGAACTTGTTTTGGCTGTTTAGATTTTGAAGTGGCTTGTATAAATTGTACTTTTTAAAGTATTGCTAGACAAAATTAACAAAATATGCCACTTTTAATAATGTAAAAAATAAAAATATGTTCCCAAAATATTTCAGATTTAAAATAAATAAAAACACAAAAAGTGTCCGTCGTCCATTTTCTATCTTGTCGGTTTCCGTTATAGGTTTTGTATGCTAAGTTATAGGTTTTGTATATTATTTTAACTTACTAATAAAAAAATTATGAGTAAAATTAGTATAAAATGGATTCTTTACTAGTAAGTGGTATAAGTTGTTTGGTATTAGAACCGAATAAATCCAAATGTTTGATCTAGTTTCAAACATTTGCATGTTAAAAAATGTGATGTTGTACATTTGTTGTTTTATGGTAAATCAGATAATACATTAGGTTATATAGGTTCTACCTACAAAAGAGTTTTCTTAGATAATGTTTCTCAACACATACCTCGGTGCAATTAGCACTAAGTATGAAAGAAGTAATGTCGGTACGTGTTCAACATTGGTTTGTTCTCTTTGATACCATTATGTATCTAAATAGCGTAAATCTGAATATATGAATTCAGAAATCTGTGCGTTATAAATGCTATTTAATATATATATAACTCTCAAACGACTAACTGACATGGTGATCTATCAACGCACAGCCCAAACCACTAGACGGATCGGGCTGAAATTTGGAATGCAGGTAGATGTTATGACGTAGGCATCCGCTAAGAAAGGATTAACGCGAGCGAAGCCGCGGGCGCCAGCTAGTTTAATCTTAAATTTATCTTTCAGCCCTAGATATTTTATCCATAACAGGCTATGGGTTAACAGAGTTTTATTATTATAGAATTATTTATTACTTGGGGCCTACGCTTTTTTGATTACTTACCTAGTAAGGTACCAGTTGCTCAATTATAATAACGAAGTGAACTTATAAATAAAACAAATGAGGTTATTATAATGAATATCTGTCATGTGAACTGTTAATTCTTTCTTATGGAGAATATATACAATTAGTTAAATAAGTATATCTAAAGTTTTAAGTATCATCTTGAATAAATTGTGCGAAATCAATAAATGTTCATCTTGGTCTGGCCGGAGATCGAATCAGAGACCGGTTAATAGACAAAGACATTACTACTGCACCACCGAAATAAAAATAAAAAAACGATCCGACAACAGATCTAATAATGAACCCTCGAAATTGGTCACGTCAAAATATTTTATTTATAATTATCATAACTTCTTATTAAAAATCAGTTGAAGAATAAATTTTGACCTCAAAGACTATTAGGTACTTTTAAGATTCCGACGATGTTTACAAAGGAGCAAATCTACAAGACTTGTGAGACCAAAACTCTTCACTAATATCCCTTTAAGTTGTTCGTTTTTACGTATTGTACGCTACTGGATACTGGATTCACACGAAAGAACAATGATAAGTGTGAATTGCATCTGCGGTGTAAATTTTGTGAGGAGAAAGCAATGGGAACTTAGAAATCGCCTGTTAATTGTCTATGGGCGCGAGCCCTAACAAAATGTTAGTTATCTTGAACATATTTCTATGCTAAACTATAATAAACATTTTGTTAGGCTTTACGAAGCGTAGGACGCATCCATTGAAATAGAATTTAAAAGAAAATTTTAACTCTTTAAATTTTCAATGATTTTTACTGTTTGTCATCACAGAATTTGTAATAATACTAGCTAAATTAGATGTCGCGTTCTGTGCAGGGCAATTTTACTTTTGCAGTTGCGATGAATTGACGCCAAATTTTTGCGGCCTGATGTAAGCAACATAAGACTAGTTCCTTTATACACTCAATCAATATAATGTGAATAGCAGTTTTTTCGCGGCAGAACTGTTTAAACTACTGTCAAGAATAGAATTAGAAATGCTCTACCTATCAATCCGATCGAGACCACTGGGCCGTGAAATTCTTCCATTTTGTGTTTTGTTAAGTGTTACTCGCAAATTTGTAGAATCGCGATGAACGCTATTTTTTGGAAATAAAAAATATTGCTAACTGTTATTTTAATATTTGTGATATTTAGGAGAGCTCGCTTGAAAATGATGTTTATTTTGTTTTGTTTTTCGGCGATTTAAAAGAAAAAATGTAATGAAAATACATCTCATAAAAATACTTACATTGACCCAAGATGATTTATTGCTGTCAATGAGTAATTTCATGTTGAAAATGCAATGCAATGATTATTTTATTTTGATGATATTAAGCACTACAAGTACAAATAAATGGGTAAAATAAACGTCTCACATGATTCAACAAAGCCAAATGAATTTGAAAGCTTTCATGATTTCTTGAACATCTTTTTCATTAGAGGATCTCGCTATTTCAATAAAACCTTTATTCATATCAAAAGGAAACTCGGTACTAAGATGAAATATCTACCGATACGTTCATTCTTGAACATATGTTCAATACTCGTATGATCGCTAAATAAAAAGTTACCCGAACTTTAATGGTGGAATCAATATGTCAAGGGCGCACGCGACTGTATTTTGTTTTGATACAATCATTATTATCAACTGAACTGGAAAGAGAGGTACAGTCAATTGCATTTTAAGTTACACAGCATTTACCTCTAACGCCGTGGGGATAGAGTGGTTAAAACCATTCATAGTCATTAGAGTGCATCTTATTTTTATTGTCCCTGTAAAGTGATTTAAAGAAATGAAAAGGATTTGAATGGTAATAATTAGATAACGGAGTTTGCCGAACTTATTTCATCAACTGGGCGTGTCTGGGAGTTTGGAATTCTGATGTTTAATTTTAAACTGTTTATCAACAGTCAAGTCGTTACGTTGGCTTACGTTCAATCAAGTCATTGATTTTCCAAAGCAATCTTATCGTAGTTTATTTTTCTTAAACTTATGTGGGAACTTATCTATCTCTAAAATCTCAACTAGCATAACGCCTCCAGTTTCCCACATAAAACAAACAATGTTTTGTTTACAGCTTATGGCCACTCGAAACCAAACCAGATACGGACCCAGCAACGACCTACATACCCAAGGCTTGCATAAGGCAGCTCCGCCCAAGCAAATGTAGAACTCTAAATGAATTGTAGAAAGTAAACAATTGATTCTGACAAGCCAATGACAGTCGGTTGTTTTTAGAAAACGTTACGCTTGATTGATAGGTAGCTTTTTTTTTGTTAACCATTTAGATAGGCTTGTATGGTCGCTATAATAAATATATAGTAATTTTAAAATAATTTGCCTTATAATCTCGTGTTCTACAACCAGTAAATCGTTGAGTTTCTGCGCAAAATAAAATTTAGTTTTTTAGAGATATATAAGTTAGCGAAGTAATTTTATTAAGTAACATTATCGTAGACCAAATCCAGTTTTTAAATCACATACATTTATTGATTTTATTAACGTTATCACCTGCATGTCTACTACCAATATCTGATTCATACAATAATTGAACTCAATAGAAAATATCGTCCTGAAAGATTAAATAAAAGTGCTTAAGTTCAAGATTTTTATATGAAAATTGAAAGGAAAATTGCAGTTGCATGTTAAAGCCTTTTAAAAAACTGAAAATATAAATGTAAAATGGCCGTTTTCAATAAAACTGAAAGAGTTTCAGTTGACCTGAATTAGGATATGTCTGTCGATAAACTTTTTATGGTGAATACCTAGATACCAATGTATAATATCTTTATTTTGTTTTTTTTTTTTATAATATAGATAATATTCTAGCTGCCATAATTATAGTAGATTGGTATTTTTTGTAACTACTTAAAGTTTATTAGCCATGGACTCTATACCCTTAAGAATAGGTAAATATGATAGTGAAAACCGCATCAAAATCAGTTGCGTTGTTTAAAAGATCTAAACATATAAGCGCTGGAAGATACTTTATTCTACTATTTAAATCTCGTATAGATTGTGTAATTTCCTTTTAGCCAAAAGTAAAAAAAAAATAAAAGTCGAAAAAATCATTCAACATCCTACACAAAGTGCTATCACTGTTACTTTCTTAGACTATATTATTAATATCAGTTTGAAATATCTTCGTCTCGTTAACAGCCAGTAACAGGTGATCTTACGTAATTAGTTCCGGACGTTCCGAAGATTTATATATTTTTTTTATGAACTGGAACGCTTTATATCCATCGCGGATTTAGTTGATCACGTAAGCCTTCTAAAAAGACTTAACAGAGTTATATAAGGTGCTTCGCGACAATTTGTGTAGGAGCATTGATCATTGTTTTTTTTTAATGAAATTCTACACTAATTTGAACGTTGTATTTCTGGCTTTATGTTACTATCTGAATCGAAGATTATTCTTTTTTTTTATTCATTTCATAAAGTTAATGAGTTTTGAATAAAGAAGTTCTAAAAAAGGTAAATGCTCGTTTAAAACCTGTCGCTATTATCTATAAACAGATTTTTTTTCGCTGTCTTCTGAGGTTGGTCCCACTAAGTTATTCAGAGTCTAGTAGCTCATTGAAAAATAAAATTCAGATTCATTAAGTCAAATTAAAAAAAAATCGAAGATTGCTCCAGATCCCATTACCATTCGATATCGTGTATTGCGTGGACTGTATCAGTTACATGGATCCAGTATTTCTGCTCGCGTGAGGTATGTCGTACCGTTAGCATAATTTTATTTGGTTTTTCTACGTAAAAATACTTTAAGACCTCGTAAAGTCGTCCTCTTCAGTGTAACTCATAAATACGTGGGTTATTTTTGTATCGCCAGTCTTTTTGTTGAGCAATGAATCTGTTTTCCAAAATAAAACATGTTTACTATTCGTAATTTCACATTTTCGGTCGGAACATCAAAAGATTTGGAAGCGGTTATTTGGGAGTAAATATTTTTTTATATCTTTGAGGCACGGATAAAAAAATCTTGTGGTTTGTTTATGAAATTTGCGTACGTATATTTCGTAAACAAATAAAATAGAACACGTTTCATAAGGTTGTTATAAAACAGCTTAAGAGAAAATTTTCTATCAATACATACGAAATTAAAATGTTCTTAACGAAGCTCATAGGTTATTTTATTCAGTTTTACTTAGAAGCTCTCGATTCTAAAGACTCATTTAATACATTTGTAGATATGAATGGATCGCATGACGTTACCGATCATATGATTACGCCCCCATACGAAAGCAAAAGTCAATCTTACTGATAAATATGTGCTCCATGAGTAGTTGTACTTATTTCGATGGCTCCGTGTTACGTAACACAGAATAATCTGTGGTATAATGATACAGTGCAGCTAAATCGAGCAATCACATCTAATATTTGTTTTGTACAGTCGCCTAAGGCTCACAATAATAGTTTTATATAGCTCTTAGCAGGAAACAATCATGTAATTTGTGTAAAGTGAATTGTAATACTTATTTGTAACAGTTGTACGTTAGAAATAATATTTAATGTAGTATTATTTTATTAGAAAATTTACTTTAGATATTTTGAAGAGAAAATGATGGTATTCGCAAGGGATATACAGGTTTGGAAGGAAATGGGGAAGACCTTTGCCCAGTCACTGCTGGGCAAAGGTCTTCCCACTAGACGAGATAGGTTAAAAAAAATATTATTATAGTAACTATTTGATATGTACCAAAAAGAATACCAAAATCGCTGAAAACATTTTTCACTACAGAGTTGGCAAGATAATTCATATATTGAAATGATTATGGCTGACGTTGTAAAGAAACCTTATCTACAAGACTTATATAATAGTTACAATGAAAAACCAACATTTTGCAAGAATACTACTTACATCTTAATATTTATCAAACAAATTGAATGATTAAAGTGTTGAAACGTCAGAATTAGCGTGCATTGTAGTGTGAATGAAACGAGATAAAAAGAAATCGCTTAGGCACGGCCGTTGCGCAGACGCAAACGTCCTAATAGACGTTGTGAAATTAGAGCGGGTCTGTTTAGTCTATGTTAGTCCTAATTTTTTCAACACGTGATAATTGCGTTTATTAAAATAACTATAGGTCTACCAGAATCCCGAATTTTTTGCCATCAGATTCTGGTAGACCTATAGAAAGTTCGCCGCGAACTCAGACCACGCGACTAGATCGCGCCGATATTGAGTTATTGACTTTGTTTATCAAAACCGTTGTTAGATGGCGCTTAATGAGTTATGTCAATATTTTCATAAAATATGTTTTGCTTGTTTCAGGTAATGTGGAAGACATAAAAGTGACATACAGGATTTGCCAAAACCAAAACACAGTATGGGCTGTGGTTCTGTGAGAATTTCCTAT
This sequence comes from Ephestia elutella, assembly GCA_018467065.1. Lineage (NCBI taxonomy): Eukaryota > Metazoa > Arthropoda > Insecta > Lepidoptera > Pyralidae > Ephestia > Ephestia elutella. The sequence goes on along the minus strand of CM031592.1, from coordinate 14,107,022 downwards.
AGTGCTTTTTCGAAGCACCTTCGGTCTTTGAACAGATATGAAATAATCAATCTATTCATTTTTAAAAGCTGTTTACAGAGTGTCCTTATACTTATTTAAGTTAGCATGCAAATAATTTATTCCCGCTGATTGAAGAAAACTAGGAAAAATGACAAAAAAAAAAGTTAGCAAAAAGAAAAATTCATTTACATTTTTTTTATGTCTATCGGATATATATATATGTTAAAAAACACACACATCAATGAGCTTAATAATCTACTACAAAACGGTTCATCTCCAGAGATGCAAATAAGAGACACATGTACGGTCTGATTGGCAAGTGGAGTGCGCCGGCGCAGAAACAATGGCTAATTATGTTACACATATTGCGTGTTGCGAGTAGAATGCGAATGTTAACAGTGCATATTAAATACTGTATGTTAAATTTTTTAATTTATTTTATGTTTATTTTATTTTTTTAGCCTTTGAATTCGCATTCTCATATAAACACATTAATATCCCCAATCTCTCTTCTCGTTTGTGATACTTTCCAACACTGAATCTAGCAATATATCATACTTTACGAAGGAAGTGGCATTAACAGCTTAGCTAGAGCTTAGTATCAAAGTAGCTACAATGTATCTCCAGTAGAAACCAAACCGATATGGGAAAAGGCCAGACCAAAACGGACTAATTTAAATCAGTCTAGTTTCATTCAGTAGTTGAAGCGGTCGGTGGTGGCCGAGTGGTAGTGCGCCCGCCTGTGGATGCAAAATCACAGGTTCGAATCCTGCCCGGGCTACATGAGTTTGTATACCAATCTGACTCATGTTAGTTTTCATCGACCACCACTTGCTTTCGATGAAGGAAAACATCGTGAGGAAACCTGTACTACGGTTGATGATTATCAGCTAGTGTGTGAAATGGAGAAGGCAATGGCAAACCACTCCATTAATATTGCCAAGATAGTCGTTGTGTGTGTTTCATTCCATATAATGACCACGACCCTCAGTCATGAGGAAATACGACTAAAGAGTTCCACCCTACGGCCAGTCAATGTACAGTCAAATGCAGAGGAAACTGACCCCCTACAGTGCGACAAGGATATTTTTGCACGTGGTAGAAAACGGAACTAATGTCTAAACTATTAAAATTTCTTATTTAAAACGTAGGTGGCGCCCTCACTCATGTGCAAAAAGATCCTTGTCGCACTGTACCTATATCAGGGGTCAGGATTCTCTGCATCTGACTGTATATTTCTTAGTTTTGTCTCCCATCAATGCGTAGCTCTCATTTACGCGTAGCTCTCAGTACAACAATGCTTTTAGAGTATTAGTGGTACTGCGCCGTCCTTGTGGTGCTTCAGGAATGCTGGCTGAAGCAGATGTTGACAGTCTGTCAGCTATCTTAAGAAAGCGTACTGCATCCCTGATTCATCGAGTGCGGTGTAGTGCCAACAGTTTGGTTAAAATGGTTGCGGCTAGGTTGGTCGTGCGTGGACAGTGCTGTCATGCAGCACTGGACTCGCGTCCACCTAGTCAAAGACACCAAACCATTAACAAATTTTGATGCAGACAAAATACTAACATAGTTATAAGTTGTCTTTGTTACTAACACTATGGGTTCTGCTTAAAATAAAATAATTTTATTTTTATTTAATTTATAAAAACTAAGAAATTTACGGTATGCGTCATGCAGTCAGAATCTACAAGACAATCTGATCTTTGAGGTACATCCCGTTGACCTAGAATCATGAAATTTGTTTGTTTGTTTGGTCTGACAGTTGAACAGGAATAAATCTAAAAACTGAAAATATGTAGTTAAAAACCAAAAACATCGTTTCTTCCCAGGATTTTGGGAAGAAATAGAAAGATTCGGCAAGATTGTTTTTTTTTTTTACCCGGGATAAAACCAAATTTTTCCGCGGGAATTATCCCAACCCCGCCCATCTCTGGGTATGACTGCACTTATAATTCATTTGGATTGGCTGCAACGTTGGCCCAATATGTAGGCCTGAAATGAAATTTGTCGTTTTGAAAAGGTCGAGTTTTGGCCCATTCTTGACATGCCCATGGACCATATGGTGTTATTGAAAACTGATCGCATAAGGTTCGCGTCAACGCCCGACACTCATTAATTAAGGGCAACTCCGGAATGTGGTCCAAGTTACAAGAATATCGTGTCATGAATATTCAGTGTGAATGTCCAATACAATGCGAGTTGGCGAGTAGGTTCTTAGAATTCATAAAGTAAGGTTACAGCGTGAGTGCAAGGAATATGATCATGCATTTTGTTTTATGAAATGTTCTACGTAAGCGCTTATAGCGACAAATGCGTTAACTGTATGTTTTGTATCTATGCCACAAAAAAATTATAATTGCTTAGCAGTTTTATCTGGTTTAAGTATTTCAAGTCAAATTAACTTGTTTGAACTGGTGGCAGCGTTGTGAGGTCGTTGTGCGTTGTTATACGGTCGAGAGCAGTCGATGGCTGACCCTCTCGTGACGACTCGTGAAGAGTGCCAGGCGAACAAGTCTGCTCAATTTTCTTTATCCAGTTACTCAATCAGCTCAGTCAGCTCAATATTTATTTATTTGCTTTCTCTTATTAGTTTTTTTATATTTAAATAACCATTTTACTCGATCACAATCATCAGCATTTTCCTTTTTTTTTTGCTAGAAATAATAAATAAATTGAAATTGAAACCTATTTACAAAATGAAATTACATAATCTCGCTTAGGTTATTTATATTACTTTAATAAATAATTTGAGACACTTCTTGGTAACTGTCATATTATCAGCAATTAACGCTTGCGGCTATAACTTGGGCCACGATGGAATTTGCTACAAGCCACCGACCACATACAGTTATTCTGAGGTAGGTCTGAATTATGAACACTGACCTATAACTGGTTCCTGGAGGTTCAGATCCGTGGTATTGATTGGAACTAATTAACTAATTAATTGTTTGGAAAATAATGACAGCTTCTCTTACTGTATTAAGAAAAATATTTTGTTGGATGTGTTTTCGACTTTCTTTTGAAAGAGAATTTTGTCTATGAGAAGTCACATGTACCTAATTAGTCCCATCTAAACTTACAATTGTACACTTTTTAAAGTATGTCATAACATTTTTTTCTATTTTAATGACTTCAACTAGCTTATTTCAAGGTTTATCACCAATAAATGTCATCATAAAAATCACGACCTCTCAATCATCGTGATCTAAATATGCTTTTGTAATGTTATCAATATATGCGATATCAATCTCTTGAATCGATTAAACTTGAGTAACGATTATGTCAGTTATTATAACCGTTATGTAAAACAATTTGTAGGTCAATGAGAAACAACAATAATGATACCGATTAATTTTGTCTCTTTCGAATCTCTCGAAAAAGGTTCGATTTTTATCGATTTCAGGGTAAAGAGGCCTTTTAGCTTTCAGAATTACAATAATTACATCTTCCTTATCAAGGTTTTATAATCGGAAAGTAGGATACATTCCTCATGCGGTTCTCAGATATCGATTTCGGCAAAATGAATATTTATGAGTTGAAATTGGGTGATACTTTTTAATATTTTCGGGTCACGTGACTGGTTTCTATCCGAGTGGAGATTAATTTGTCAATCATTCGGATAAGACAATAGGCGTCGGTAAAATATGTTCTGAATCGATTATTCTCGCTCGATATGCTCTTCACAGATTTATCTGTTGAATCCATTAACCTACTTGTAATTCGGGTGTACTAATCGGAAATGATTGTGTTCTAAATGTTCTAATCTTTCGTTTGTATCAAATCAATTGAGATTACTTACTATTTCTTTTATTTTACAAGACAGACATTCGTTTTGAATTGGGATGACCTAATTATATACTGTACAATTTATTATTCTATTATCGTCATTGATTTATTACGAGTAAGAAAACAGATTAAGGAACTAAACCAACCCTTTTTCTTCTTCTCAGCATATTTGCCTTCACTGTTAAACGTATGCCTCTTGATTGGATATCTGCTTTGATCTTGATGCGGCGAATTCTTTTTTTTCCTAGATATTTGTGTGTCCCGTCTTTGGTCTTTTCCTTCCATTCTTTGTCAAACGCTCTCAAGTCGTCGGCCCATCTCTTCTTTGGCCTTCCTCTTTTTCTCCATCCATTGATCGGTTGGAACCCAGTTGATTATAATTTGAGTCCACCTCTACGGGTGCAAGCGACAGAGATGACCTAAAACCTAAACTAGGTACTAAATTATAAATGCGAATTTTTTGTAGTGAATTTGCTACTCTATTGGAGTATAAAGGGTAGGTATTTTTTTCCTACGAAAGCGAAGCCCCGGGGCGCAGCTCGTAGTTCAATAAACCTCATACAATAACAATTTTGACGACCTCCGTAGCCTAACGGTCATCACGCCGGACTGCCACACCGGAGGTCCCGGGTTCAATTCCCCGGTCGGATCAAGATGGAAAATGATCTTTTTCAGATTGACCTGGGTCTTGGATGTTTATCTACATATGTTTATATTATAAAATATGGTATCGTTAAGTAGTATCCCATAACACAAGTCTCGAACTTACTTTGGGGCTAGCTTAATATGTATCATTTGTCCTTATATGTTTATTATATTTATTAATTTGATTAAAATTAACATGAGAAATAGTCATATATTTTGTGTGAGTTTGCGTGATCGTAATAACAACATTTTTGTGAAGTCACACATCTTATTCGACACAGCCGGTGTGTGAACGTCTCACTCTAGTTATGTCAGTAATTAAGTGTTATGTAAACGTTGTGTCAGTCTGTGCGTTGAATACCCTCGGATGTTTATTTATAAACAAATAGATGATGATGCCTTATTATCTCCTGATGAAAGTTGTTTGTTGTTTGATGTGTGCGTTCCTTGATGATGAATAATTGTGATTTGTTTTTTGTTTTCTTTAATTCTTTCCCAGGTATTGTAATTATTGCGATTGATAGTCCCAGAGAATAAATCTTAGTAGAAATCTCGTTGGTTGTTGATTTTAAATTCGAGTTATTCCGGTCTGATCCACAAAATCTAATACCCTAGGGGATCCGTTTTATTTTAATTATTTTCTATTCCGTTCTGATCACCCGTCTAGGGGATCAGAATAAATAATTAAATATTGTATTCCGGTCGGATCTTCAAGCATATTTTTGGTACAGTCAGTAACAAAATATTTGACTCTCTTTCACCACTATCTGGTATAATAAATTGTCTGCTACCTTAAGGTTACAAATTTGTTATACCTGGAAAACAGTGGGGATTGTTATACAATAGAATTTGTTATCATATCGACCAAGTCCACAGGACAGGTTAATTGTCTAAAGAAGGTTTTTTGTTAAGTATTTAATTTCTCATTGGTTAATTATTTACAATTATTATTGCAAATTTATGATTATCCTAACTAATATGTTTGTTTATTTGTTGGTTTGTTACCTCTTCATGCTGTATCTAGTGAACCAATCTTCCTGAAATTTAGTTAGAAGTACTGAGAAGGACATAGAATACCTTTCATCCTGGAAAAATGCACTGTTCGGGAAATTCACGCGGGCGATTCATAGTACAGCAAACTGCACAACAATCTACACAAATTTATTGCATATTCACCCCTATTACTGCAGCAGATGTCTGTATCATCATAACAAATATGAATTACTAGCTTTTGCCCGCGGCTTCGCCCGCGTCAATTTCCCACGGGAACAGTGCTTTTTCCCGGGATAAAAAGTAGCCTATGTGCTATTCCAGGTCATTATCTACCTCTGTACCAAATTTCATCGAAATCCGTCCAGTAGATTTTGCGTGATTGAGTAACAAACATCCTCACAAACTCACAAACTCACAAATTCACAAACTCACAAACTCACATCCAAACATTCGCATTTATAATATTAGTATGGATGTTATGTTGCTTTTATCTAAATCTGCTATTTTCTAACAGTTCTCAAGGTTTTATGGGAAAAGTAACGTTTTCGTATACAACATATTAATTTCGTATGCGGCGAACATGTCCTAGTACGTGATATTACGTTACTTACGTAAATGGGAACGTACCGTATCTGATCCAGTCTTTCTCATATAATGCTGTGATATTTCCACATAGTGATAGTAATATATCACGTAGGAATAATAGTTGAGACGATTTATTACTATGTGACGATGTCCCAAGATTTTTTCTCGTCTATGAATGACACACAATTAGATTGGATCTGACACCGATTAGATGTAATGGCGGTTAGGTATTTCTTAAACAATAACAATGAGGAGTCGAGTTCTAAGTATGTTGATATGTAGGTACATAATACATCAGAAATCTTATAAAAAAAAACAGCTGTTCTATACATTTTGGGCGAATAGGTGTTGTAAAATGTATGGAACAGCAGATTTTTTTTTGAGATTTCATAGTCGGTCCCATATAAAAAAGTTGCTCATATTAATGAATATTTTCACCCCTAGAGAGGTTGCTGGTGTTTACTCAAACATCCTGTATATTTAGAACTTCTTAACATCTTCTGGTAATGCAAAAATAAACAGAAAGGGACGGAAGCGTGTAACACGAAGGACCTCTGGGATGTTTGGGCGCGTTTTGGGCATCGACGACGTTTTGTAAACAAGTTAGTCGCGATTCGGGCATTCTTGAAAATTCAATAAAATAAAAAAATGTCATCACAACAGTCGTGTTTTGGGCGTCCATCTATTGTTGCGACGCGAGTAACGACGGCCGAAACACGACTGTGATAAAGCAAAGTCGGGGAAGCGCGCTGAATTTGATTTGGCTAATGAGAGCACGCAGTGGTAGAATTAGCAGATGTTACATTACGCGATCATATTTGGAGACGAATAATAAAACGGACAAAAAATTGTAAAAAAAATAATGGCAAGCCAAATAATTAAAAAATTACAAGCAAAAACCGTTTCATACAGCTTGCATAAGTAACATTGATTTGAATTTGAAAACACAGGGATCGTTAGCGCAAGGCCGGGCAGATTGTAGTGGAAAAAATACAATGACAAGTTGACCGCGACCCGAAACTCGAGGTATGGTCGACTGCATTATTTAGATCTAGAATCTAGAATCAAGGTGAAATAACGAGACTCAATTTTGTTTATATGCACTAAATAGTGCAGTAGTTTCACGATAGTTACTTTTCTTCAAGCAGTGTTAGGTGCTGTAATGAAATGAAATTTTATTTAAATGGGCTATAAAATAGCACTTTTAAATCGACCTAACTTGATTTTTAGTTAGTTGACGTCATAAAATTACTTAAAGCTAAGGTTACTGCCGAATCCAAAGTGCAAGTGGAGAAGAGGCAGCGCAACAAAATCCGCTGCAGCATTTTCTCCAAAGACGTCACTTTACATCTCTGTTGTGGTACTCTGGTCTAAAGGTCTCCTTCTTCTTCTTGCAGTGCTTGTTCTGGAGGTTGGTGGTCAGTTTCGTAAATTCCTCCCTGTTCATTACTGAGCGAAACAGTTTTTAATTCTGCTGAAGAACATAAGGGAGTGCACTGGACCACTCCCTTATATTCTACAGCCATGACTTTTTCATCCACCAGCACGTCTTTTGCCTATTGTGCCCATCATTATAAGTTGAAGCAGCTGATAGCGGTCTAGCCGAAAAACATTCCATTATGATGATGGCGTGGAGAACCTAGGTGAATACAGGTCCGGACTCATGGCGTCGTCGTTACTTCCTGGGATTGCTTTTCCAGGTGCCTATGACTCCATCCCTGAAAAAAAATACATCAAAATAATTTCCTATATAGAAAAAAGATACGAATTATAAATTAAGTAGATATGGCCAGTATTAATAATTCGTTTTTAAGACTACACTATCGCATAAGGCTTCCTGTAATGATAGTTGTAAGTGGTATGAAATAATAAATAATAATAATAATAAAATGGTTCTAACTGTACACGAAGCATCTAAGCTTAGTACCGTATATGTAGTGACTGACCAAAAACAGTGTACAACAATAGAACTTGCCCAAAATAGACGACCTATTTCCTATTTAGAACTCCATCAATCACAAGCAATCTGAAAAGATTACGCAAAGGTACAATCAAGCAATTATGTTTTTTAGTCAGTTAGCCATATGCAACGTAAATCATCATCATTTACTGGCTTTTAGTTAAGATGTACTCCTGCAATATATTTCTTAAATATATTGCAGGAATACATCAAAACACCAATTGTAGTGTGTCATTTTTATAAACAAAAAACGTTTATTTTCTTTCTGACATTTGATCAGGGAATGGCCAAAGGACTCCCTTTAAAATTTCTTACACTACTCCTTCAAATCTTCTTTTAGATATTTGTTAATACTTTTTGGCAGAAGAGAGATCAAAGAGTGGACACATTTTATATATCACGCGTTGAGAAACTGAATTGACTTATTGTAGCCAATCCGTAAGTACATAATAATCTCACGCATAAAATTTAACGATCTTTCCTGAAGCAACTATTTACGGTGAAATTTTCGCACATACTAAGGTAACAAATATAGGAATTACAGAAGTGTAAACTCATAATCTTGAAAGGGAATCAGGTTACTATAGCGCGATTCGAACCACATGAGCACAAACGGACCATGGGCTCCGAAGCATATACTGAGATTGTAACCGAAAAAATACTCAGATAAGAGAGAGAGAGAGAGTCTACAGGCATCTCTCAGTTAAAATGCATTTAAGTCATGTTATAAAAATTATGATAAATAGAGAGTATAGTGGTGTAAAATACAAGAAGCGAGTCTAAAATATGTTACAGAAAATTTTAATGATGTGTGTAGGTTTTCTAAAGCGTTGAATGGAAACACCCATACTTACCCATAATTCTCATGCTATTTCGGTGAATTCTTTGTATGAAGGGTTACTAAATACTAGGTCTGTATTCTCCATATTTATTCCACATATCGATACGAGGTAGCATCTCGCTTATTTATGTCAGTAAAGCGTGCGAGTGATCGATAACCCGTTCGATCACGTGATCGATTGGAAACGTAAGAAAATGGCCAGTTTTCTAATTGACCGCCAGCGCCATCTGTGTCTCAATTAATTCCGCGTAAGTCATTGCTCCAGTTCTGTGTGAATAGTAGTTTTTATTGCTTATTAACATTGATTAATGAAATTTCCATGTACTATATTAGTTGTTAGAAGTGAAAGTTCTCCTCATGAAAGAAACGATTGGAAATAACTTACAATTAAACCGCTATCTCATAAAATATAATTTTGTATACAGAAATACAGGTATTGTAAAGCGTAGAATAGCGCATAGGCTGTTTTTATCCCGATTTACCACACAGATTTCTACATGACGGATTTCGATATTTGGTATGCGGGTAAAATAAAATCTAGACTATTGTAGAATATTTGTTGCCCCTAATTTTTTACAGTAGCAGAACCCATATATAAATATACCTATTTATTATGTATTATTATCAACAATATGTATAGGTTATCAATGTTAGACGAAAGTTCTATTCAGTAATAATTCAGTAGCAAATAGTGGCGGTACATCAGCGAATGATTTCCCGAATTAAATCAGAATCGATTTGAAATTAACGCAGTTTCATCTGAGTTACGACTGCCTAGATATCGAATACACGCGTGATGTTTTTAACTAGGTGTTTGGTGCAAGAGAAAGGCGGGGTGCGGTTTATTTTCCTGACTATGCTTAAACAACGTAGGCTAAAATACGATAAAATCTAAATCTAACAGATAATATGAATCTAAAAGACCACTGCAAAGTACCTGACAAAAGAGAACACATAAAAATCACTTCATGTTCGCTATACGACATATATATATCCGTTAAGATAGATAAGTAAAATGATGGCCTAATTTCATTAAAAAATATATCCTTTCAAATTCTTATAACGTGGCCACTAGGTACGTGGTTAGAACAGAAAATCATTTATTGCCATATAAAATACTCCAACAAAAACAATACAAAACTTAGGAAGAGAGTACGTACATTTTTACCTTATATATAACTAATGCCAGTCATTGCATAGTATATGCTAGGTACGCAGGAGCTGCGTATCTCGAGAGGCAGAAAAATTTGAACGTAGGAAATAAACATTCAATATTAGTTTTCTCCAGCTAAAGCCAGAAAATTCTAGCTGTCTTACTACAAAACGATGTCTACTGTTAAATACTTGCTAAACACATTACCCGTTCATAAAAAAAAATACTGACAACTAGAAAATGTCATTAAAGCACGTGTATTTTAATTGTAAGGGTATTTAAATTGTATTGTGTTTAACAAATATTTAACTTTAGACATCGTTTTGTAGTAAGACAATAGGTCTTTGGCCAGAGCGGTCTTCTCCCTCCTGCTATTCTTGCTCTGCTCTATGTATCATTTATATCTATCTATTCTTGGACCACACTCCAAATCGCGGTATCATCAATACAGCGTTACTGATATATCCGCTGTTGGATTCCTACGTGATAAATTATTTAAATTCACCTGTATCTATTTCCTGCGATTTCTATTTTGTGAGTCTGTTCAATTTGAAACATGGATACCAGGATTGATATGCATATCTATTTTGATCTGCGTGTTTCCTCCCATTTTTCTCTTGTAAATAGAAATTGCACTTTAGTTTCTGTACCAAGTATTACTAATGTGACACCTGCCGCTAAATGGCGGTAGCTGTCAAGTCATGTCAGAAAGAGTTATGCGATTTGAAAAAAACCGATACCAGTGTTATTCATAACACACTCGATAAAAAAGAATGGGAATAACAGGAATAAACGTATTCGGTGGCTTATTACCATAGTGAGATATCGGATGCGGTAAGTATTGTTAGGCGCGATCGTTTTTTTTTAATTTTGTGATAAAAGCATAAATTAAACAGGCAAAAGCCATGTACGGCCATTGCGGAATCAACTTTCTGCGGCGGTGTTCCCGAACCTATACAATATAGGAACCTTCAAAAAACTAGTCTACGTCTTCTTGAAAGGCCGGCAACACTCCTGTGTTAGCACTGGTGTTGTCCATGGGCAGCGGTGATTACTTACCATCTGGTGCTACACTTGCTCGTTTGCTGCTGTTATTAAAAAAACTTGCCTTATGCGTTCTATAGGTGCAAGTAGACGCGCAAATCATTAACATTCGCATGTTTCACTGCAGAATAGAAAGTAGCACCGCCGCTGTACGACTGTTAATGCCATTTTTAGTGAAAACCTATCAGTTCCGGCGTACGTGCTATGGGCACCCTTTAAGGTCTGCTAACCTGTATTTTTATGGGACTTTTACTGTTGACTATTTGCAATACGTGAATTGCATGTTTGTTTCTTTATAATCACTAGTATGGACCCTGGACTTTGTTCCTGTGGGAATTTCGGGAAATACTCTCTTAATGCTACACGTACACTCCCTAAGCAATCTACATGCCATATTTCAGCTTCCTACGCCTAGTAGTTTTCTCTTAGTGCTCTCGTAAACTCCCTAAGGAATCTACATGCCAAATTTCTTCTTCCTACGTAGTTTTAGCTGTGCGTTGTCTGTTAGTCACTCGGTCAGTAACGGAAGAATTTTTACATTGATAATAATTAATAATGAATCAAGTAGTTTTAATGATTACAAATATTCTGTTGATGCAAGAAGAGCGGTCACCACAATATTTATAGATGAAATTGTTTGTTTCTTTGTTGATGCCATAAATTGCAGATAATGATCGATTTACTACTCTATTTTATTTTATTCTATTCTAACTAACATGATTATCTTACTCTTTACTCATTTATTGGGGTCAGCGTATATAGGGTGTTTTTTAAATCATTGGCATCCTTTCTACTGGTGAAAGTACTCATGAACATGAGCAACTTTTTGCATGGGACCGACTCAATCCGATGGAAAAAAAAATCTGCTGTTCCATACTATTTTCCAATACCTACTCACCCGAAATGTATGGAACAGCTGATTTTTTTTTCCATCGGATTGAGTCGGTCCCATACAAAAAGTTGCTCATGTTCATGAGTACTTTCACCAGTAGAAAGGATGCCAATGATTTAAAAAACATCCTGTATATACGACTTCTCCTTCATTTTTATCAGACGTCAGACGTCATCTCACAAATATCTCAAACCTTCTCGACGACCCAAAGAGGATCTTGGCCTTCGATACCAGAAGTTTCCATTCTTTTCTGTTCTGCACCACTTTTTGCCAGTCTGCTCTTTGGACTTTGAAGAACTGGTGGCGGATCCCAATATTGCGGGCGAAACTAAAGCAGCAAGGCTTCGATGGCCCTATATAAAAATAATCATAAATCATTAATAACCAAGAAAAGTTAGAAATAAAAAGTAGGTACTGAAACCCTGCGCTAAGTAAAAACTTGAATAGAAAAAAAACAAATACTGATGTCATTGTTTTCTTGCCAGGTAATAAAATTAGATAATGGTATTACACCAAGTAACCCAAAATCACCACCGTAAAATTAAATAAAAATCAATTTGACATTAGGTTACACTGGTGATCAAACGTTGTGTTTCGAGCCATACAAATAATAAGGGTCTTTTAACGCACGATCGACGTTACAATAAGGTCATGCCATGATCTTTGTGGGCTAGTTACAAATATAATTGGTTACAGATAAGTAAGTCAATAATTTTATCAAAAATGCCTTTATTGTTATGATAGATATTCTTGTTTCTTTTGTATCACTGATGGTGTAGAAGTTCTCATGAGTTGTATTGATTTAATGATATTATATAGATGACTATATAAATGAGTTTTATTTTTATATTAAAAAAATATATCACGTGCATAAATAGAACTACACAAGTTCACAAAAATACGCGAATTAAGTTCGATAAGTAGGAATATTGGCTGATTACAATGGATATCATTTTTGAAGGTAGCGCCTATCAATGAAAAGGTAAAGAGTAACAGATTGAGCTGGTTCGGACATGTTATGAGGAGAGAAGACGAACATCTAGTTAAGAAGACATTAAATAAGAAGGTGGAGGGCTACATGGGAAGAGGGAGACCAAAGAAGAGATGGTTGGACTGTGTGAGGGGCGATATGAAGGGCTGAAAGTGTTGGGAGTGAATGTTGGTATGACGGGAAACAGAGACATGTGGAAGGATAAGACATATTGCGCCGACCCCAGATGATGGGATAAGGTTAGGAATATGATGATGACAATGTATATCATTTTGGTATACTAACATTGTAATGTTTATCATTTATTTATGGGTAGACGCTGTCTGCGTTCTAATAGATTAGTGCCTAATTTGTATAGGTTTCGTTTGAATTTTTACATGCGATATATTTCTGTACCTTATATTTTGTGACTGTGCCATACAAATAGATTGGGCAAGCGCTCGATCGATTTAAACTCGAGTTTGGTGCAATTTCGTACCAAATAACCGTATTTTTGCCCGATTGCGGAATAGCTTAAAGGGTGATTTTATCTATTCATGTTAACCCCATTTGATTTCCTAGTTTGGGATTTATGTGGAAATAGTGATATTTTGTTTTATCATGAACGAATCATGCATATTTTTTTAATGTTTATTACACATTGAATGATGGTGTAGTGGTTATGACGCCCACCTGTGGTGGTAGGTCTGTGATCGACGGTCCCAGGTTAATATCGTACTGGTGCCTCATGCATGAGTTAGCACGATCTGACTCATTTTACTGTGCATGCGTCAGATCGTACTAACTCATACACAGTAAAATTAATACTCCACTTACTTTCGGTGGACCATCACTTGCTTTCGGTGTAGGAAAACATCGCAAGAAGATCTACTCTCTAGATGATTTATTAGCTAGTCTGTGAAAAGGGGAAGGCAATGGTACGTAAACCAATCCAATAACCAAAAAACTAGAATGTCATTAATTCTACAAATCCTTCTTTTTAAAACCTTTATCCCACTTAATTATGTCCGGTAGGCATAGTATGTAAACTTCCTCTACCTCGTTCTGTCTGTTGCCATCTTACTTGCCATCATATTCATCCCTTCCCTGACTTTTCATTTGTCTTCCCATATTCATTCATCAAACCCTTTAAATTCATTTTAAATTCATTGTACAAATACCAACAAAAGCTAGCCCTTATTAAGAAGACAGATGGTCGGTCAACGTTGCCTCACTGACTACTACGAACCTAACAACGGTATAAATCAGTATAATAATTTAATAAACTATGACTAGGAATTGCGTAGGAGAGTCATGAGCCGTACTATCTCCCATCTAGAAATTGGGTAAAGCAAAATAATAGCGTGATTGTCTACCCACACCTAGGGTACTGTATTCGAGAATGGCAATCGTTTTACTTCCTACTTTGTATTGTTTACTTAGATGTTTGGAATTATTGGTCTACTGAATATATATAAAAACTGTTGTATTGGGAGAATATCCTGTAATGATAGTTTGTAAGAGTTGAGATAAAATAAAATAAATAAATAACGGTAACGACAGGTAATGGCCATGGTCCGTCAATGAATTTAATCATCGCTTGCATAATAATATAGAATTTGAGTAAAGTGTATCCTAACTAATATTATAAATGCGAAAGTGAGTTTGTTTGTTTGTTTCTTTGTTGGTTTGTGTGTTTATTTGTTTGTTACCTCTTCACGCTTTATCTACTGAACCAATCTTCCTGAAATTTCGCATACACATAGCTTTTTATCATTTATTTCATTTATTCAATATAACACAAAAAAGCACTTATAAAACATTTACCGAACTGCGGAAACCTCGCAGGGTTTATCTGTGTTCGGTGAGTCGCTATTACATTTGGGAACAAAGTACAGCTGGAAGTACGGAAAAGGACATAGGGTACATTTCATCCCGGGAAAAAGCACTGTTCCCGTGGGAAATTCACGCGGGCGAAAGCTATTTGTTTTATAAATATCGGTATTTTCATAACCGGTAAAACTTTACTGGACACAAAACTGCACTAGCAGTTATAACAATAACACTTATGTACTTGTATACCTTCAAAAATAAAATACAATAAAAAAGAATATGAAAATTCAAAACTTTCATCTAAATTTCTCCAACTTCCGAATAAACTCTGTACAATGTATGTTGTTTAATGTATCAGAAAGTGGAGCATTTATGGCCACGTCGATATGATATTGCATACTAAACATCCCACGTAAACCTATATCCCTAAAGATGAAGATATTCCAATCCCACAGTATTGTCCGACGTGTAATCCGCATTCGAAAACGCATATATTGTCTGCATTATGTTATTACTGGGTCATCCAATAAAATTTCTACTATTACAGGAGTATGTGTAGTTTGATTGAGCGGTTGTACGGCCCTGGTTATACTATAAATATGTTCAAAAATCAAATCGAAAAGGAATTTATCCTAATCCTAATGCAATAAACGTATGCAGCTCTATAAAATTACGAAAAAAGCTTATGTGTCTATCAGAATTCTTTATTTTTCGACAATTTTAATATAGCTAACATTGGTGATGAATTTATTATCTGAAATCATTTATTATAAATAAAATATGACACGCACAATAAAGAAACGACGACTGTGCCAACGCAAGTTAGGAACATCCTAGCGCCACGACGAGGAGACTTGACCTTATTTAATATAGAAATTAGATATGGTGAAAAAATTCCATGATGATTGAATAAGAGTACTTTAATACTTACTGCATCTGAGGTGCACTGCACACAAATCCAAAAAAATAAAGATTAGATTTATGGATTCAGTAAAAGCAAGAAAAGAAAAAACTTTAATAGATTATATAACCTCGTTGTTTGTAATGCAATAACACCTTAAATAATAACTAAATATTCAAGCTGAAATTTTAGCTGTTCGTGTGTCACCATAAAAGCATGGTCGCTTTCGATATTGCACGAGATAAAACAATGTAATGTAGGTTGCAAGAAAGCTTGAGCCTACACACACCACTTTTAGGGAGACACTTAGCAAAAAGGTTGTTGACTCATTGGCATTCTGCAGGAAGTAAGTAGGCGTGTACGTACGGTTAATTTCGACAATTATGTCAAATATATTAATCACTTTCGATTAAGAAAGTTCAGATATTAATGATCTGTGGATTCATGTACAGAGCTTTTTTTATTAATTATGGTATTTGTTTGATCTAGTCTTTGGTTACTCATTAGTTCATGTATATTAACCATTCTAAAATAAGTATAGTATGATGATATATTATCTATTACTACTGAACTCACTTGTAAAATATATTTTAATAAAATTATAAAAATATATCCAGCTTTGTCCAAGTTCTCATTTAAAAATACATCTCAGAAAAAGTCAATTATTATAATCAATGAGATGAATATAGTAATTGGTTTGACATTAATGTCTGTTTGAAATTTATTATGTGAAAAATTAATTAAATTTCAATAATATTTTGAGAGTGTTTGCTGATAACCTGTTATTATAAAGTTAATAAGATGATACAACATTCTTTCACTTTTTGACTAATCTAGAACTAGGTAGTTAGATTAATTTAGTTGTTGATTTGTGACTTGTGCCTCTATGGAAGAAACCATATGTAGAAAATACCTAATTTCGATTTATTAATATCGATATATTTTAGCGGACTTTAAAAAGAGGCATATTAGAAGCAGTTGTAACCATCTCTTCGAGGTACTAAGAGAGTGATGGAAGAGATCCTCTAAGGATCAGGGAGAGGTATTGAGAGAGTGACGAAAGAGATCCTCTAAGGATCAGGGATCGTAGCAAGTGTTAATCCAATTAACTTTATGGTTAATACATAGACTTTTCTATAAATATATCTACGATCGCGATCTAGTCCAAAATCCAAGATAGGTATCCAAAAAGGCTTACAGAGTTTCCTTCTATTTATGATCACAATTTCAGTGGGACGCATTTAGGTCGCCTCGATTGTCTTTGTTTTGCTGTGATTTCTCATCAATTACGTTGACAAATGGGTGATTGACGTGAGTTTGCCGAAATACGGTTACGGTTTTTGTACTTATTCTACTTAAGTTTCGATTTCTATTCCACTGTTCTTTTTTTCGCATTCCGTTTTAGTGATTTATAGTATTTCTTGCGAAGTATTAGGTATAAGACCCTGGAAAAAGAAGAAGCCGGCCAAGTACGAGTTAGACTCACACAGTAAGGGTTCCGTACCAAAGTTAATGGGTATTACGAACCGTCACATGGGTTGCTCAAGTTGCTCATATTAACAGTTTTCAGATTAATTCCTGTATGAATATTGTAAGGCCTTGCTTTTTACTAAATTTGATGATTCTTGTTCAACGGGAAGTTTCCAGTAGGTTTTGATTTCCATTTGAAATTGCGAAATATGCGATGCTTCTTTACGGTCATATCTTTTGATTGCTTTTTATAGCTGATAGAGACCATAGACTCATTCAAATATCTGGTATAAATTTCAACTTGATACCTTTACGCATTGCTGGAAGACCTGACATACAGACGAACAACAAAGTGATCCTAAAAGGATTACTTTTTACTTTTTGCTGTACGGAACCCTAAAAAGGACAAGAAGTACGACCAGCACATTTAATTGTCTGTACTAATAGGTATGAATGGTAGGAATGTAAAAATAGCAAATGTGTCAAAGTCTATAACAACTCTTTTCATGAACTCATATGTTCACTTTCACGGCTTTCGTGTCAGTGGGACATTTTCGTTCTTGGTCACACAATTATGTCATTTTCTCGACTTTGTTCAATACGTTGACAATTTCGGAGATTGGATCGCGTTTTGAAGAGCAATTTTGTAGAGATGTAGCAATTTCCGTTTCTGTTAGTTTGAATATCTTGGACTCATTTTGTTTAATAACTTTATTTGATGGTTGATTAAATAAAATTGCTAGTTTATTTAATGTGGACAGTAAAAAATGTTAGTGGATGATTCTCATTAGAGCGGGCCGTGCCCGGAGCGGGGCGGGGACAGGCCGGGGCCTGTCCGTGCTGCACTGTTCATATTACACCGAATGTATGGGGCGGGACGCGAGCGTGCAACAACCGTGGTGCAAACGAGCGTCGAGCAGGCCCGGACGGGACACTGTTAGTGCACTGTGTAATATAAATTGATTCATACAAAATGTATGTAACAGATTAAGGGATGATTCTCATTAGAGCGAGCTGTGCCCGGGGCGGGCCGTGGACGTGGCCCGGACGGGGCACGGATTTAATCTGTTACATACATTTTGTATGAATCAATTTATATTACACAGTGCATTAACAGTGTCCCGTCCGGGCCCGCTCGACGCTCGTTTGCACCACGGTTGTTGCACGCTCGCGTCCCGCCCCATACATTCGGTGTAATATGAACAGTGCAGCACGGACAGGCCCCGGCCTGTCCCCGCCGCTCCGGGCACGGCCCGCTCTAATGAGAATCATCCCTAAATCCGTGCCCCGTCCGGGCCACGTCCACGGCCCGCCCCGGGCACAGCTCGCTCTAATGAGAATCATCCCTAAGACTGTTTCATGAGTTTCTTTCGCCATTTCTTCTCAGCAGTGCTCGTTCCGAAATGCTAGTAGTTTGTAGCTTTGAGACATAATATATTATGATTAAATAATTAGTTTTCGACGTAAAAAAGAGCCTTCTTTGAAGGCTAAGTTTCAATAAAAAAAAATGACTGAGTACTAGTTAAAGTAATTTATAGGCGGAAAGGGATCTTTTCCAAGCGACTAACAAGTAGGTAACAATAACAAACATTATCTGAGTCCTAAAGTACAAAAGATCATCAAGATCAAGACATCTGAGTACAAAAGAACTTATCAACAGAGTCAAAATGCAATGCAAGTCTAGTCTTAGCATAGTCTTGGTTCAAAATTACTCTTTGCCACAGATAATTTCTATGCCCTATGCTTCTCCGCGGTCTGACGCCGGTGACAGACAGTCATTCCTCCCACCTGCCAACACGTCGAACAACAAACTTGCAATTAAGTACCCTAGTACTTCAGATTACGACCTTTATGGGAACTGTCTCTGGGGTCAGTGACCCCGAGCGCACCGGCGCGACTCATACGGATGCACTTGAACATTGCACAACAATCACTGCGGTTACTTTGAAAAATAAAACATAGGTTGTTTTATCTCTGTAGTTAATAGTTGTTGCGTGTTAGAAGAAAATTGTTTTATTTTTATTTTTGATGGAAAGAGACGGTTTGCAGGTGTAAATTGGATGAGGGACTAGCATAAAGCGCTGTTTTGCGGTTCATATTTTTTTTTATTCAGCCTGACAAAATTTTGTTTCTACGTCGTTTCTAAAACTTTATTTGTTATTTTTAATTTTTTTTAGGAAACGTTTGAATTAGGCTCAGGCGTAGCCCCGAGTCCTAAAAAAAATGTAGCAATTTTTGAGTTTATTTGCTGCTAATTACTAAAATAGGTAAAACCAATCACGCCAGGACATCACCACTTTTGACAAAGTCTCGTAGATTGGTAAATATATAGTTATGCCATCGAGATATTATTACGTAATAGTTGTATTTCGATGAGTTATGCCAATTTATATAAATCAAATAAAAGGCAAAAAGAGGCAAGCCTGTGGTTCGTTGCAAATTTATTCGGCCTGCTCTCTCTAACTCAAAATAACCCTTTCAATGATGAATGATCACGCACAGGGCAATAATTTACTTTTATTAATATTCTAGTCTAATATTTTCTTGGAGGTACCTACTAAATTAGATGGAATTAATGGTTTCGGTACGAATTTTGATTATAGGGTACGGCTGTATACAATTTAAGGGTTTTCCAAAATTTTAACTCTTTTATCTCGAGATATATAAAACGCTTAGGATAATTTGTTGCAAATTAATGTCTGACGTAATAATAGAAATAAAACTTGCAATCTATTAATTAATTGTATCTATTTTAAAGGATTGATCGGTAGTTTTACTAGGTACCTTATAGTTTTAGATATTAAACATATATGAGTTTTAAAAGCCTTAAAATAATCATACGATGCAACTTTATTTATGGTCATTTTGTCTCAAGATTAACTAAAATCCTCCTAGTTAAAAAGCTAAAAATTAACACTGTCTTTTTGCAAATTAATGTTGAATAATGTTCTTTTATGAGAAGCAATTAATAAGGCGTTTTTCTTGAACGATTGCTTGTAAAAGCAGAGAAGTGTAACCTTCTTTCGTTTGTTCCAGAGCGATGTCGCGGTGGAAGGGTAAAGTGAGGTAGCCGACAGATGGCAGCAGCGGGTGCGATGTTCCGCCCAGGGGGCACGCTAGACCCCTACGGTACACAACGGGTAAGTAATGGCCGCTTTCTAGAGATGGCGCGCTGTCAATTTTTTTAATTTCGAACTTATTATTTTTAAATTTTAATGGTAAAAGGCTAACATATCCAACTTATTATAATTTTATTTATTCCCCGAGAAAATTATTTTTATCGACAAAAAAAATGTATTAAAGTATGGTTTTTAGAAATCCTGTCTTCCTTGTTTATATGAAAAGATAAGTAGGTATGTATTTCTTAAAAGGTTTTTCTCTCCTCTGTTTTCGTAAAGGTTAGTACGTTGATAAGTAGAGTTAGTTTCTTTCGAGTCGGGTAGTTTAATGATAATAAATTAAATTCATAAAATAACAATTTCATTATCATTTATTTCAGAAAAAATCATGTCAGATTTCTACAAAATGAGTTATTTAATTTACGGATCAAGCATTACGAAATCATACCGAAATACGACATCAATTTAATAAAGTGGGATGTCCAACTCTGCCTGTCAATTTCGGACAAAAACCGAACGCTCCGACTATTTTCACTTATTACGCGAAAAGCAGAATTCATGAATAACAATTTGACGACCGCTTAATTTTGCCTGTGTTACTAGTGTGGTCAGAACATAAACTGAGAGGCACAGATATAGACCATTTACAATCCCATCATGGTAAATTCCTGACGCTAATTTAATTCTGAAAGTTGTCTATCTACAGGGTGTTTTGTTAAACACCAGCAACTTTTCTAGGGGTGAAAGTACTTTTAACAATACCTACCAAAATATATGGAACAGCTAATATTTTTTGTGATTTCAGAGTCGGTCCAATATAAAAAGTTGCTCATATTCATGAGTACTTTCACCCCTAGAGAAGTTGCTGGTGTTTAACCAAACACCCTGTATAGGCAAATGAAAAATTGTGCTGTTTAGAAAACTGGTACCTATTTACTTTTCAATATAATGATTGAGAAAATTAAGACATTTCTCATTTATAACGCTCATTACCTTAACCGCTGAGTCATGTTTATAGAGGGACAGTAAGCCAGTTCATACGAAGAAGGCGGTTTTATTTTGTATTATGTGACTTCATTATGTTACTTTATTGGCTCCGTGGCCCAGCGGTCATCACGCCGGACTGCCACACCGGAGGTCCCGGTTTCGATCCCCGGTCGGGTCAAGATGGAAAATGATCTTTTTCAGATTGACCCGGGTATTGGATGTTTATCTATATATGTATTTGTTATAAAATATAGTATCGTTGAGTTAGTATCCCATAACACAAGTCTCGAACTTACTTTGGGGCTAACTCAATCTGTGTGATTTGTCCGTATATGTATATTTATTTATCTATTTATTATAAAATTAGCATCTGTTCTTTCGCTATTTTGCATTATATAGCCGGAGTTCAAGGGTGGTAACGGACAGCTTCCAAAAAAGGATCTAGAGCATTATTGTATTCGAAATTAAGTTGGGCCTTTTAGTTTAATGTAAACAAATCCTACACACTGGGTTATTTGAAGCGGTTGTTTCATGAAAAGTTTAAAACGATGTGGAAATTGATAACCTTTTGTAACTTCGTTATTCGTTTAATTCACGAAATCACACGTAAGTCTTCAAACTATCAGAAATATTAAGTACGATTGTGAGTAATTTTGTTTTTTTATAACTGATTAAACGCGCTTACTTGTGGAACTCCCAACGGACTTAACCTTTTTTTTCTAATTTAACTTTTGAAATATTCTTTTGTCTTCGTATGCCAATCTAAAATGTGCATAACAATTGTTAAATATACTTATGAACATTTAATTTGCAAAATGAAATGAGTTAAACTTTAAAATCAACTTCCAAGTACATTTTATTTTTAGGTAATTTTGTTTGTAAAAGAAGTTTTTTTTTTCAAATAGAAACTCTGGTTTAATCTGTGTCCTCAAACCTGTGTGCAATAAGCTGACACAACGCTTTGCATATATGAATAATATCACAACCGCACTCTACAGATCAAAACTTTACTAAAATGCCGCACTTCTGTATTGAAAAAATGTTATTAGTAAGTATTTTCCTAAAAACTGAGAGTTTTAATTCTGATAAGAGTGGTACTGATAATTTTATGAGATGTCTAAAGATCAAAATAAATATTAGAAGCTTTTCCTGTTTGACGTTATACATATTTTTCAATTTAATTATTTTAATTCAATATATTTCGAAATAGTAAGGTGTAACTTACACCTAATATGTAATTAAAATGGGATTTATAGAATTGTCCAATACATCATTTTAGCCATCCATCATGTTTGTCAAGTAGTTTGCATACACGACGTAGCGCACGCGCCTGTGACGTAAGCAAACATGGCGGATGTTTGATCTGTCGTAATGGACATGTAATGAGTTGTATTTGCCGTGGAGAAACAATGCCTCCGTTACTTGTCGGTCAAGTGCTGTTGACTCGCCTTTTGTGGTGCTGTTTGATCAGGTCGTATGCAGTGAAAGGGTTAAGGGTTAAACGATATTGATTGCTAGGTTTCAATGTTTAACGATTCGAACACATATTCAAGAAATATTTTACAATCAAGGATTTTTGTATACTAGCTTTTTCCTTCGGCTTCGCCTGCGTGAATGTCAGATTTCACCCATTAAATTTTATCACCTTGGAGGTGGAATATCCAAAATTACTTTCTTAGTTACACACAAATGCTATATAAAAACCTCTACAAAATTTCAAGTTTCGTCTATTTTACACTGCTTATGTACGAAATTTTGACAAAAGCCGCTTAGAAGTTTTGTATAAAAATACAAAAAAATTACATCAATCTCTCAAAAACTTCTGCAATCAAAATATTTAAGTATACTAAGATATCTATTTATAGGTATGTAAATTGGAAACTCTCCTGAACACTGTTTATTTACACCACAAAAAGTGTCATAATAGTTGACATATAAATAAAAGTGAAACTAATTAGATAGACGGGCGTGTCGACCAACGATTTACTTTACTCGAAAATCCCTACTACCTGTTATTTTCCTCCGACCTTTATTGTCCGGTATAACCATACGTTTCGTTATCCATACTAAACAGAATTTTTGTGCGTTATTTGGACGAAACGCGACGATTGTTATGGAAATGTCCCGCGCGGCGTGTGGTCATTGTCACCCTAATTTGTTTGTCGAGTTTTTCCTGCATTTACGCAATATTTTGTTATTTTCGTTTGTAACGTAATGTATTATAGCACAGATTATATAATACCCTAGTAATTATAGTAAATGTACATAAGCTACGTTCGAAATTAGTGTGTGATCAACTAACTGATTTAAAATAAAAACAATTTAATCTTGAATCGTGATTTTTTTTAAATTTTGTGACACGGAGTTGAATTAAACAAGATTTAGCTGATAATATTAAAACTAATTGGAAAAACCAAAAACATTAGGAATATATTACAAAAATATAGCGTGAACGTCCATCTGAACAAGATTCATTCACAATGCACACCAAAAAAAACAAAAGAATATCTAATCGGTTTCCCGCCAAAATCGACGTCATGGTTGAGATCTCTATGTTTGTCCATGAGCGAGCAGCGCATAGAAGACGTAGTCATTTCTTTTTTCTGTGCGTAGAGGTTCATCAGCTAATTCGGCCGTTCCTGATACCGGTGCGTCCTCGCCCGCTTCAGCATCAACAGCAAAAGGTGATGGCTCAGCTTGAACCTCTACGGCATATAATGGCCTACAAATAACATTATCAGTATTAGAACACAGTTAAAATTTCCATTAAGAAATCTGAAACAACTGGTAGTGCCGAAGGAAATAGTAGTTCCCCAAGGCACCACTGGCATCCCATGGTTGTGCCACTGGGAATGTAAACGTTCCCATGGCCCAACTACAACAATACATCAATTCCCCAAAGCACCACAACTTGTTCTCTATTTACTTTGTGGGCACTACCAAACTGGTAGTGGTACTATACTGGTAGTGTCACGCGGTTAAGTATGCTTCGGGTAAGAAACGGAAATAAGTTCATCATGAATTGACAGAGAACTCCTCGGGTTATCTTTGATTGGCATGATGATTTTATTTCAATTTTTTTAAAGAACTCAATAGTCATAGACCTAATATATACTGTGCCAGTATATAGCAAGTCCATGGCACTATCAGAGCTGGTTACTAAGTGTAGTGCAGAGCCCTCAGCTTGCACACAACACCCAATCGATCCATATCTGTTTACTCCCTCCGCAACGATCGGTCTACTTTCCCACTAAGTGTAGAGCCCTCAGGATACACACAATTGTCTGAATCAAAACCTTCAGGTTAGTTTCGAACCAGACCTGGCAGAGCCCTCAGGTTGCCATCCACAATAATGATGCAATATGCAGCGTTACACATTATATCAATTCACAGCACAGAGCCCTCCAGGATGTGCAACAAATCTCAATTAGCAGAGCCCTCAGGATGCTATCAACTTTCTAGCGCAGAGCCCTCAGGGTACGCATTACAATGTCGTTTACTCGAACATCCTGTTTCTTTCGGTTCTTGTCCAGCAATTCACTAGCACGCTGCTGGGCAAGTTCTCGCAGGAACTCTCGATTAGGGCCAGTTCTCTCCATCGCAACGTGGCGAACTGTTCAGTTCGGATGACAAGCTCCACATCATCACTGCCAAATTAAAGAATCATGTGTGAATATTGAGTTAATTCATGTTGGGTCCTACCCAAGGTGAGCTGTATTTTTTGCAAATAATAATACACCAACATTCGCGAAGTAATAATTTGTTTCTACGCGAACCACATTCATATCATAACAATGGTACGAATACGACAATACCGCTCAACCTCCTGACCATTACTTTCTTTGATTACTTTGCTCAGTTTGCTGCAGGCCCAAGCCACCCCTATGTGCGGCGCACACAGGTGACAAGCCTTTGGGGGCGCCGAATAAAGTGTCAGTGATTTTCCTCCGGATCTGTGGTCCAATCGCTGTAATTATTTTTACGTAACAACATTTAGAGTTAAGTTTGCCATACGTCCCGTATAGGGGCCATCACCGTACTTGACCATCCTGTACCGTACCGTACGCGAAGGCGTTCCGTCCGGTACCTAATACTAATAACGATAAACAATTCGTAAGTAACGCACACAGGTTGGCGCGGCCCGACATTGGTGCGTTTCTGATTTTTGATGTAAAAAAAAGTGAATATCACTTCCCAAATCTTCAATTATAAAACGAGGTATGTAATTTTGTTTTTTATTGTTAAATAAATAAATAAAAAAAAAAAAAAAAAAAAAAAGGTACATACTTTTTACATACCTCTATCAGTTATCTACTATTAACCGACTACGAGGTACCAATTAACGATATTGCGTTCTCAAATAAAAGTTTAAATTGACAAAAGCTGTCTTGCTTGGTGATCGAATACTATCAAATTTATTAGTCTGTCAACCACTAACGTATAGGGTATTGCCTCGATTGTTAAACAATTGTTACCTAAAACACCGTGATTGACGGATTAAGAAAACAAAACACTAATTTACACTATTCTCAAATAATAAGTATTTTTTATTTATTTATTTATGCAGAAAAGATGTTTTAAAAATGCACAGTGGCGACACGGAGTTAGTTCAGGGTTGATACAGAACCATCTTATGAGTATAGGGATAGCTACCCTACATAACACATGCGTAGATACTCACATTTCTATGTACCATGTATTACACTTCTATTGTACCGAAATTGTATCGCGTATTCATATTTCTATGTTATGAATAGACTTTCTATAATTAAGACAGAACCATAGAAGAAATAGTAGTTCTATGGACACACGTTAGTACGTACTAATAGTAGCATAGCCACCACTTGCCCCTACACATAAGCAATGTATGAGCTACGCAAACAACACAGAGAAACAGATCTCTGGCTTTCTCTGTCCCAATATAAAATAAATTTGTCTCAGTCTGATACTCTCACGAGTCGAGATTGTTCTCTTATAACATCTAGCATAACGTGTTCCGTCTAGTTCACCGTCACTAAATTTCTGCAGCAGAGACTCGTCGTCTCGTCAGCGGCCTATGCGCGCCAAGTACATAATCATCACACTGATTTTTAGTATGAAATAAAGATTTGGTTTGATCTCACCTGATATGGCTTTGATCGAAGATCGCAGCAATCAGCTATCTGTTACCTCACTTATAACATTTTCCGTTTTCCGCACTCGAAAACGCTGTACTCTGAAGCCCAAATACAGGGCACGCTGCACACGCGGCGACAGCATCATGCATCGGCGGCGTCGCCAGCGAGAAAGAAGCTCCCGCCAACTTTCCGCGTAGCGTAGACGGCGACAACACCGCTCCTGGATTATTCTCGAGCGCATCAAGCGCGAAATTATAGTTTGGAAGTTATTGAACCACACCAGGATCGGAAGAACGTTCACGCTAGCGAGATCTACTTTCAGACTCAGATATAGCTATTTCTAGCAGTAAAACTGAGAGCAATTAAGTACATCTAACACTCGATGCTATTAGCAAATATTTAAGTAAGTACTTAAAAAAACTGAAAATCAACAAAAACCTTAAACAGTCATGAATGTCATGATGGCTCAGAAAGTGGTCTTGGAATCAATCCAAATCAATCCCACTTCTGAATTTAGCTGATAATATTAAAACTAATTGGAAAAACCAAAAACATTAGGAATATATTACAAAAATATAGCGTGAACGTCCATCTGAACAAGATTCATTCACAATGCACACCAAAAAAAACAAAAGAATATCTAATCGGTTTCCCGCCAAAATCGACGTCATGGTTGAGATCTCTATGTTTGTCCATGAGCGAGCAGCGCATAGAAGACGTAGTCATTTCTTTTTTCTGTGCGTAGAGGTTCATCAGCTAATTCAAGTATTTACACAAAATATTAAAAGAAAACATAAAAAAACAAATACTTTTGACGGACCGCGAATGAAGCATGTCGCCGGCTGTTGACTGACAACCATGGAAGTAATAAGTACTTTACAAAGTACTGTCATGATTTCAAGTATTTATATTTAAATATACATATATATTTATACACATTAATATATAATGATGAAAAAGTATCTATTTTAATATTATGGCAATACTGATAACGGCTGTTTGTACCGCCACCATTAGGATAAAATGGCAAGGCGCGCCAAGATGGCGTCACTTATTATTGTGCAGCGATAGTGTTAAGACGTGTTCTTATGTACGACATCATTATACGTGGTTACTATGTGCAATGGAATATATAAATGGAAGATGTGATATATAATATGAAAATATACATATGTATTTGGCAGATATATTTGGTTTCATTATATCTCAGAAGCGGGAACGAGCCCAAGTATAAGAAGGTACGTGAAAATTTTTTAAATAAGAAAATGTCTTTCAAAATGGTGTTCTTTTTCTTGTCTAAATCGCCTTACATTTTAATATTTTACAGCAGTTTTAGTACCTTAATACATTATTAAAGATTAAAATATTTTAATGTATCTAGAATATGCTCAGTGTATATAAGTGTACATTAATTTTGTACTCTGTCGGGGCCACTCCCTGATAGTGCATATTGTGTCCACTTTGTACACGTTCATGCCTGCTAAGCGTTCGATCGGAGCTACTCTCCGATAGCACTTGGTATGGTTTATTACAAGGTGTTTTATATGTTGTATATGGGTGATCATGGGGTGTACTTGGTCGGGGCCACTCTCCGACAGTGCAAATTATGTTCGCCTTGTACGCATGTGAACTGGCTCATCAAGCGTTTGATCGGGGCTACTCTCTGATAACCTTGGTGTGCTAAAGTATCTACTGTACAGTTTATTAAAGCACTAAATTAAATTATGAGTATATGATATTAAAATATTTTAAAGTAACTAGACTTGTATTCAGTGTATATAGGTGTACATTAATTTTGTACTTGGTCAGGGCCACTCACTGATAGTGCGTATTGTGTCCACTTTATACACGTTAATACCTGCTAAGCGTTCGATCGGCTACTTTCCGATAACATTTGGTATGGTTTATGGTAAGATTTTTTTTGTGTTGTGTGTGGGTAATCATACAACCGTACTGAGACGGGGCCACTTCCCGACAGTACGGATTTGTCTTACGCGCACATAAAAGCTCATCAAGCGTTTGATCGGTGCTACTCTCTGATAACCTTGACATGTTGTAATGTATAGCAATAGTATTATCACAGATTACTATTTTAACTACTTTGTGGTATTATTAAAAATAATTGTTGTTTAATGTTACTCAGTACATATAGTTTTTTTTTTACATCAATAAATCTATTTGATCATAGTTTAGACATTTCAACCACTCCGTTACCTTTTCGACTTCACGTAATTACAAAGGATAAATATCGAGACTTTTATTTAATTGTTGTAATTTTACTCGTAGTTTTCATGACATTACGAGGAGATACTTTTTTATTTTTCTTCTATTTGTATTATAGTATTTTCAGGCTTGTAGGATTGGTTTCTGTGTTGTTTTAAAGTAGTTCTAATATACATTAACAATTAATAAAAATAGTTACTCTGTTGGGAATCTAATTGGGTTAAAGTACCTTAACCTTTAGTAGACAATTAAATTTTAAATATCCAAATAAATAATCGAATTCAATATTAGTATAAGTGAGGGTACCAGGACAATCGTTGGTCAATTACCTACAATTCCTATGAATTTAATTTGTGAATCGTCTTATATTTATGAACAGTTATGATTTAATGTGTTATTTGACTTTTTAGTTTTAGCGAAAGAGTAAACAAGAATTACCTACAAATCCTAATAATTTAATTTGTGAATCGTTTTATATTTCTGAACAGTTATAATTTTAGGGGTAATTGTTACATTGGTGCATTTTAAGTTTGTCAAAATTCGGATTTGACCTGTTAGTTTTAGCGAAAGAGTAAACAAGGATAGATTTGAAAAATTGATACTTATTTGCTATTGTTATTTTTATAATAAAATAACGCGTGATTATTCTTGATATATGTAAAGCAATTTAAATCCATAATCCAGATGATGGATGCTGATTTGTAAAGTAAAAGAAAAATAAAAACTATTTTTAGACACCCATTTTTGTCGACAGTTACTTTTGCTGGTGTTTTTATATTTTCAGTAACAAATGAACAAATGATTTCGAAGTGCATTGAGTATGTAACAGTGGAGTTACGAAAGAGGTTCCATGTGATAGTGATGTGAGTTCGCGGAGGTACTACTTCAGATGCCACAGCACCACAAGTTAAGTATAATTACATTTTACAATTGGATTTACGATGAATTAAGTAAAAAGTTATACTTTCACACGGGGTAAACATGTGTGGTCAGACTGTGTATGTGTCACAGTTAGTAAAGATTTGTATGTTTATGCCAGTCAAGTTTCTTATTATATGAGTACCAAACAAAGTATATTAATGGATTAATTCGAAAGTTATATTTTCACACGGGGTATACACCATGTGATTGGACTGTGTATGTGTCACAGTTAGCGATGATTTGCTGTCAATTCAAAGTTTTATTGTATGAGTACCAAACAAAGTATAGGATTAAGTAGAAGGCTATATTTTCACACGAGATAGACACGTGTGATTGGACTGTGTATATGTCACAGTCAGTAAAGATTTGTATGTTTAAGCCAGTCAAGTTTCTTATTGTATGAATACCAAACAAAGTATATTAATGGATTAATTCAATTTTCACACGGGGAATACACGTGTGATTGGACTGCGTATGTGTCGCAGTTAGCGAGGATTTGCTGTCAAATCAAAGTTCTTATTGTATGAGTATCAAACTAAAGTTTATTGATGTATTAAGTAGAAGTATATTGAAGGATTAAATAGAAAGTTATATTTTCACACGAGATAGACACGTGTGATTGGACTGTGTATGTGTCACAGTTAACAAAGATTTGTTGTCAAAGTTCTTAATGTATGAGTATCAAACAAAGTATATTGATAGATTAAGTAGAAGTATATTGATGGATTAAGCAGAAAGTTATATTTTTACACGGGATAGACACGTGTGATTGGTCTGTGTATGTATCACAGTGAAGATTTGTATATTTAAGCCAGTAAAGTTGTTTTTTGTGCGAGTGTGAGGAATGCTACTCATATTTTATTGGTGAGCGTACCACAATACGATATATGTGAATGGGCTGTGTATGTGTCACAGTAAAGATTTGTATGTTTAAGCTAGTCAAAGTTCTTATTGTATGAGTGCGAGGAACGCAACTCATATTTTAGTGGTGAGCGTACCACAATACGAGCCGTATGCAGTTAAGTTAGGGGGTGGTGTATGTCGCTCACTTTCTACGGTGCCAATAGTGCCACCGGGTGGATAGCGTGCCACATAGTGAGTTACATGCAGTCACTGGATAGGATTGAGGGTAATGTATGCCTCTCATATGTTACGGAAATGTGAGCGTGCCTCCGGGTGGTCAGCGTGCCACATTATGAACTGCATACATTCGAGACTAGCTAGGGGGTGTTGTATGTCACTCATTTTCTACGGTGTCAATAGTGCCACCGGGCAGTTAGCGTGCCACATAATGAGCTACATGCATTCACTGGATAGGAATGGGGGGTGATGTATGTCTCTTATATGTTACGGAAAGGCGAGCGTACCCCCGGGTGGTCAGCGTGCCACATTATGAGCTACATACATTCGAGACTAGGGGGTGATGTATGTCGCTCATTTTTTCGGTGTCAATAGTACCACCGGGTGGTGAGCGTGCCATATAGCGAGCTACATGCATTCACTAGATAGGACTGGTGGGTAATGTATGCTTCTCATATGTTACGGAAAAGTGAGCGTGCATCCGGGTGGTGAGCGCGCCACATCATGAGCTGAATACATTTGAGACTAGGGGGTGAGTATGTTGCTCATTTTTACGGTGTCAATAGTGATACCGGGTGGTAAGCGTGCCACATAGTGAGCTACATACATTCACTGGATAGGAGTAAGGAGCGATGATTTATGTGAGCGGCATCAATCATCAGAATATTTATATTTACATTTCCTACTTATGCTGGGGTTATATTAACTTTGGGTCAGATAAGAGATTGGAATTTCTATTTAGTTAATAACATTCATTTTAGTTTTTGTACTTTTAATGATTTATTAAATAACATGAGTTTAACCTATGGTTAATGAAATATTACACAGTCATATAATTCGTTGATATTACTACAGATTTGAATGCATTTTATTACTCAAATTGAGATTTGAGTCAATTGACTTCGACAATTCAACTTTATAAATTCAACATTTTTAACAAGTATCTAGAAATCTTCCCTGATAGTCATTAGCTGCCTAAAGGATTATTTTTGTCAGAACTATCATTACTATTTTTCTTTACTAAAAGAAAGTCAGATTTTCAAAGTAAACTTATACAGTAATGAATCCATAAATACGGTTTATGTCGATAAAGATTATACATTTCAGATTTAAAATGATCGCAGTAAAGTAGAAGACGGTGCTCCAGCTATCGCCTCCGGGACAATGCAGACAGCGGCAATGAGAGTACCAGCGAGTCGCTAAACGAAGGGCTTGTCCATTAACTTCCTTTACTTTACATCAATTTGTCCAGCAGTGGACGTCTCTCGGCTGAGAGAGAGAGAGACTTTACATCTACCTTTAGCAACTAGTCTGTATTTTGGTAATCGCCTTATTATTTGATTATGACAACGAAGTGTATAGATAAACGAGCACTTTTTAACTTAATTTCCCCGTCAAGATCGCTGAGAAGCTTTGTTTTATTAATTTACTTTAAAGTGTTACTATAGTACCATGTTATTCGCTACGTCTTTATGAAATGTATATTGGATCTTAATAAGTTAAGAAAGTTGAATAATTTATTTATTCAATTAAATTATGATGATTTACAGTAAATAAGTTGTACATTTTTTGTTACTCATATTAATTTATTTTGACAGACGTAGGTAATGCATGGTTAAACATATTTTTGTATAGTGTTCTATCAATCAATCAATTTATTTATTTGTCAAACATAGGTATACGTAGGATACAGTTGTTATAAAAAAAAAATCATTGTACATCTATGTTTTGCCATTAAAAATAGCATACAAATATTTATAAAATTATAATAATATTAGAACAACCAGAAATTAAGTTACATGCAGATAGTATATCAGTGTCCAAAAGTAAATAATTAAAATGTCAAAGTGTAAAAAAAAAAACCAAAGTTAGTAAAATTATATTTGATCATTTAAAAAAATCATTCAAAGAATAATAACATTTTTTGATTCTATGCTGCGCCCTTTGCCATACTTACTAATTTTAGTCATATAATGTTAATCAACCAATGTGTGCTTTCCATATTTCAATACAGCTACATTTTATTACTTTTGTATTTTATAAAACTGTTTTATTTTTGCTACTGAAAAATGTTTTGGGTTTCTTAAACTTTATCATATATTTTCAAGCTTGTCAATCACGTCAAATGTAGCAATCTCTTGAGTAAACTTGACTAGCATTGCAAATAAAATGTCTACTTGTTTGTCATATTTTCTAGAGAAAATATGTACTAACAAAATAATTATAATAGATAATGTTACTTGTTGATAATTTCTCGCATTTGTAAACTGTTAGAAAACATGGAATACAAAATAGATTTAGATGTACTGACAAATGTCATGATTCTAGAATTATTTAAACATGTTTTAAAGATTAAGATTGATTAAGATTAAGATTTAAGAGTACGATTTAATGGAAACTGTATGAAGAACTGTGTTAATGTAAGAACATTAAAAAAGTGCCCAGTTAACGAACTTTATTTACAATTTGTTTGTCACTGAGTAGAAAAATAATTGTCGTTGATTAAGATTCTAAAATTTTGTTTACATGAGATAGTCTACCACTAATCTATTTTACATTGAATTAAATTTAAAATAATTGTGAACATTTAGAACATTATTTTTGTTATTGTCATTGTAAACTAATTAAATCTGACATTTCATATTATTGTTTATGAGATGATAATGTACTCGTATACTCGACCATCTAGTTGTACTTATTTATAAGACCATGATTGTAGATATTGACGTCCTTGCAGAAAATGCAGGGGTAAAGTTTGTTGCGCCGCTTCTTCTTTACCTGCGCTTTGGAAGCGGTGGTAAACTTAATTATAAGTAAATTATTGACGTCAATAAACAATGTCGTACATCCAATGTTAAGAATTAAGAATTCATTTTTATTATGTATGTGCGTCGGGAGACAGCACGTTATCGGATGGCCGAATGTCATGATTTCAAGTATTTATATTTAAATATACATATATATTTATACACATTAATATATAATGATGAAAAAGTATCTATTTTAATATTATGGCAATACTGATAACGGCTGTTTGTACCGCCACCATTAGGATAAAATGGCAAGGCGCGCCAAGATGGCGTCACTTATTATTGTGCAGCGATAGTGTTAAGACGTGTTCTTATGTACGACATCATTATACGTGGTTACTATGTGCAATGGAATATATAAATGGAAGATGTGATATATAATATGAAAATATACATATGTATTTGGCAGATATATTTGGTTTCATTATAGTAATTATTACTTCCATGCTGACAACTGATTGTTGGAAATCGGTGTGCGGGGCAGGGGGGAAAAAGCGCGTTCCGTTCTTACGAATTTTAAAATTGTGAGGTGCGTTACAATTTTTATTTATTGTTCTGCTTGATGAAGAATTATCTAAGTAGATAGTAGTTTTAAATAAGAGTTTATAATAAGAGCTATGAATTATAAATTTTATACTTTTAATACGTGGTTAATAAATAAGAAAGTGACAAAATCCCACAAGAAAATATCGTACAAAAGAAATGTGCCAACGGTATTTATAGGTAGCTATTGTGACGTATAATTATCTAGATAGAGATTCCAAAGCGAGATGATACCGTCGCCGTGAGAAAATCAGATGCAACTTGTGTGAAATAAGAATGGCACAAGATGAAATAGAAGAAAAGTGAAAATCTTCTGAGCTTGTAACGTGACAAGGGTGTAATTACAAACGAAGAAATCAAGGACTTTCACTGTTGTTGTTGACATATCTATTATGAAGGTGTCTTTTAATATGTCCTATATTTGTTTTGTCATTTAATTAATTAGGGAAATTATGAAAGGAAAGGAAACAGAACTAGAGAGAAGTGCGCCTTAAATCGATAAATCGTTACTTATAAATAATAAATATAAATAAATAAATATATACGGAAAAATTAGCCCCAAAGTTAGTTCGAGACTTGTGTTATGGGATACTAACTCAACGATACTATATTTTATGACAAATACATATATAGATAAACATCCAAGACCCAGGTCAATCTGAAAAAGATCATTTTCCATCTTGACCTGACTGGGGATCGAACCCGGGACCCCCTGGTTAAGAGGCAAGGTCTTTACCACTGCGCCATGGAGGTCGTCATAATGTAAATATATATATATTACTCAATTACAAACTAGGTGCTTCACGGGTCTCGTCAGAAATTCAGATTTAAAAATTCCCACGTATAATTTCAAATTTCAATCAACTCATGTACCCAATAAAAGCTGTCCAGGTGGATTTTGTGTGAAGAAACAATAAATATCCAAATACGTCAAACTACTCGTAAGAAACCAACCCATTTTCGCGTTTATAGAAGGACTAGCTTTTGCCCGCGGCTTCGCACGCGTGCATTCCCACGGGAACAGTGCTTTTACCCGGGAGAAAAAGTACTCTATGTTCTTCTCCGTACTTCTAACTATGTGTATGCAAAATTTCAGGAAGATAGATAGATTTTAGTTCAGTAGATGAAGCGTGAAGAGGTAACAAACAAACTCACTTTCGCATTTATAATATTAGTTAGGATTAGCTATAGCACAGAAAAACTGGTTCATGAGTTTCTTCTCAGTAGTGGTCGTTTCGAAATGCTAGTAATTTGTAGCTTTGAGACGTATAAATACACAGTTTTCGATATGAAAAAGTGCCTTCTTTGAAGAGCAAGTTTCAATAAAGAACTTTTGATTTTTGATTTTGCATGTTGCTTCGTTCCCGTCAAAATTTCGGGATTAAGGATATGATTCCTTATGAATACACAGAAGATTTTTCTAATCGGACCGGTAGTTCAAGAGATTAGCGCTTTCAATCAAACAAACCCTTCAGCTTTATTATATTTTAGTAAATAGATAGGTGCGAAGCCATTTGCTTAGGTAAATTAATTTGATCAATAACATACTGTCAACAGCACATCAACCCACCCAAAATCAATGCAAATTAATTATAGACGCATATTGCTTCATGCCGGGTAACTTTACATAGTTCACTTAACTACATGTTGACTAACAGATCATGTCTTTGTCCCTTACGGGGTAGACAGAGCCAAGAGTTGTGGGACTCGAAGGCTACTCAGTGGAACAGTGGGCTTTTTGGTAGAAATGGATATTCAGATATAGTGACAGGTTGCTAGCAAATCAGATCTGCGCGGGAAGAAATACTTGGCACTCAAGTATAAGTATGGGATAAGAATTCTAGATAGGTAGCTGAATAATATTAAAACTATAGGCAAGGTATGAAGTAAATGCCTGAATGAACTATTCGATATTAAAAAGTAGTAATTTGTGGCTTTGAGATGTATAAATACACAGTTTTCGATATGAAAAAGTGCCTTCTTTGTTGAATGATATTAACCGTATACAATAGCATTATCGACAATAAAGATACGAAGTAATTCAACTATTTCAAGGGTTTTCCATTGTACCGAAACAAAGCTGAATTAGTGAAATCACTCGTAATGGGTTATGTTACAATATGGCCACAAATTTACCGGTATTTATTCCCGTTGCACTCCAGGTTCCGTCCCCAATGGGAGACATGAGACATCGGGAAAAATGCAATGTCCACCGTTAGGCTACCGGTATTACATATTACACATATTTTTCACGTTATCCACATAAAACTGTTCTTATGATAATTCGTAAGGAAATTTTGTGTTGGATTAAGTTTTTTATCCTAATAATATATCAAGATAGTATAGCTTATTCTTGGTCAAAAATAATAAAAAATGCGCAAATTTTAGTTTTTTGCCTATGGACAACAAGAAAATTTTTGTAGTATAAGCTTTTGGCTCGTGAACAGCTGAAACATTTTAGTAACGTCCCTACCACAACTTTTTCCCGATTGTCCCCTATGAGGGACAAAGCTTGGGAGACAATGGGAATAGACGCACTAATTTACCGGTTGTGTGAGTTCGTGTGGTACCCGCTAATTACAGAATGC
The DNA here is from genome assembly GCA_018467065.1 of Ephestia elutella. NCBI lineage: Eukaryota > Metazoa > Arthropoda > Insecta > Lepidoptera > Pyralidae > Ephestia > Ephestia elutella. The sequence goes on along the minus strand of CM031592.1, from coordinate 14,070,561 downwards.
GGACATAGCGGTCAAGTTTAGTGCCATTTGACACCTACGGATACCTGATCCTATTTCACAGTCCAATGCACATTACCTACACTAACTTTTTGTTTGTTTTGTATTGTTTATTAGGTTTTGATTAATCAGTACATTTTTAGGTTTAAAATTATCGAGATGATTTTCTTAATATAAGATTTATAATGATTTGGTTAAACACACATTTTTTCCTACAAGAAAAGTGCATTTAAAATGGTCATAATCAAACATTAAAACAATTAATTAATGGAAGAAAATTGACTTTTATCATTTGAATGTATGTATGTCAAAACACAAGTATATAGGTATGTAATACTATACCTACTTATGTGTAATAAATGAATCTATGAAGTAATGCTAATTAAATTATATCTGTCAAAGTATTTCAAACTCCAACGCGGAAGTAAAACTGTGTTGAAAAAAATGGTGGCTTTAGTCCTAATGGTGTTTTACGCGTGTCATTTGTTTTGGTTGGCAACAGTTTGACATTTCCTGAGGTATACTTAAATTAATAATTGAAATATTATTTTAAATTATTGATTTAAATAATTAATCTTATATCACCATTTATTTGATCGAAGAAACATGGGATAGAAGTTATGGTTCTTCAGTAATCCGTTCATTGACAAAATATTGCAAAATCTATTTTATTTTAGTTTATGTTTTTATTTTTTTAAAGAAAAATATGCTGTACAGTACAAGCTTTAACTATAGGGAATTATTTGAATAGTACTGCCAGTGTTTAATTAATATAATTTAATTAACTAATTACCGAAACCAATTATTTGTTAATATGGTAGAAAAAGCTGTTAACTTTCTAGAGTCCATTGAAAAAGCAACATTACTAAATTGAACACAAAATAGTAGTTTAGCCAGCCAGCCATAAACATTTCTGATATGTACAAAAAATATTTTCATTAAAAAAATTAAGTTTATTACGCGATATTGAGTAACTGATGGGTTTTTAAACTTTCCCATTTTAATAGAGTAATTTAAAGTAATGACTGTACATTATACGCCCGTATTGTCAAATGATTTATTACATAATAACTCGTATGTGCAACTTATGAGAGTTCAGTCTTGAACGTTTATGTTCAAGATTGGTTTATTAAATTATATCAGTTGAAAGTTCCCTCTCACATATCTTTTTAAGTCTTGTAGGTTAAATGGCACCCCTAAAGGATCTCTTTGTTTTTAAATTTTTTGATGTGATATCAGGTATAGAATTTTCTTCATCTATCATTTATCTATATATATATAACTCAAAGGTGACTGACTGATCTATCAACGCACAGCCCAAACCACTGGAGTGATCGGGCTGAAATTTGGCATGCAGGTAGATGTTATGACGTAGGCATCCGCTAAGAAAGGATTAACGCGAGCGAAGCCACAAATACATTAACTGTGATACAAATATATGTATAAAAAGATATAAAATATCCCAAGTATATTAAAGTGGTGTTTTGGAGTCGGTATCCACTTGTAGACAATATGTATAAATAAACTAGCGATTATTAACAACACTAAACGATCATCCAGATGGTTGGGATATGTTAAATAGGCGAGTAGATACTCGCCTGTCTAACTCGCCCAATGTGATCATTATATTGCAATCGTGACCTATTATGATTCCTGTTCAGAAGAACTATGCAGCTGACCTTACTTTCAAATCAATAGGACAAAAGTTTTTAAAGTCCGGAATGCTATGAAAAGTTAATATTAACGTCACGACTTACATCGGTTTCCGAATGAGGCCACGCTATAGATACACCAAGGTTTATTCTTGCATAAGTTTTAATATTTTGTTCATTGATCTGAGATAATCGCAAATAGATTATCTGATGGAATACTTTTTAATATAATTTATTATTACACTGGCAGATTAAGTTGGTTTAGAATTTTGAATCACTGCTCTTTTAGTTTTAAAATGTCTATCAGGCTCTATTTTCTTGGAGTTTTTACACGACTGCCCAAAAAAGTAATAGAATAGAATCATTGATTTTGGAGTTTTTTATTTAGGAGTGTAATATTTTCAGGGTTCAGGCGGGTTTCTTATTTATATAATGTATGATAATCCATGGAGAGCTAGGAATTCGTCTTCGTATTCTTCTTTTTTTTTTTTAATTTGGTTCTATGATTTTCATTTTAACCTTTCTAAAGATTCCGATTCCAAAAATATACAATTATTTAGTAGGCACATAAATTGACAGAAACTGAAGCTAATTAGTATCACAGTATATCTCTCAGCTTAACACATCCTCAATGATATAGTGTATAATGATGAATTTAATTATAAAGTTTGTTTACTCTACTATTCACGATTTAAATCGTGAATACCTACAGAATCATTACTATATATTCATAGGTAGAAAGAATAGAGTCTTCACTCTTCAAATGTTCTGTGTATGGACCCTCCACACTACAGCACCTAAATATTTTAAAGAAAGCTTACCTATTTTATTATAAGCAACGTTTTAGTCGCCTTCCTCTACCCTTTCTAACATCTGAATATCTTTTGAAATACAGACTACATATTTGAAAGGCACATTCCAACATACGACGCGACTGGCGACGTATGTCGGGAACTTCTTAACAATCTCGTTTATTCAAAAGAAGTTTAAAATGCACCTCAATGTACTATTTTACTTTAACATTTTCGAATGCTTATAATAAGTTTTAAATGTTTGTTTTGTATTTGGTCAAAAATGCTATCTGAGTTAAGTGGTAGATACAGTTACACCATGTCAAGTGACCCTGCATGGAACATGCTGATACCACGATGACATAAGCGAATTCGCAATGAATTTGCGTATTGAGTGTACTATATGGAATTTTAATTTATTTTTTATGGATTCGACTTCAACTCAAGCACGTGCCGTTACAGCTTTCTCTCTACATATTTCACGATTTTGAGTGCTATATTGAAGTCGGTTCAGTTTTTTTGAAAAAAATTCTGGATTTTGAACTTATTTTTTTTGTCTTTTATTGAAGTCAATAAGAATCTGCTACATACCAATGATAGGAAATGGCATAAGACCGACTGTAATATGAATATTAGTCAGAGACTAGACTCTATTTGGGTCGCTAGGCCATCTTAATTTTTGTTTCCATATTTAATATATTTTGTAATAGCACATAAGTGGAATTTTTTTCTAAAACAACATACAATTTTAGACACAGATCATATTATTTAAATCGAGAATCTCTGTTAGGGGTCACTTAGCAAATTCACCGCATAGTTGCATAACAGACCGGCCAGGAATTCACTTTCCTCGTGGAATGTTGTTTACTTACGCGTTATGTAGTGTTGATTACTTGTTAAACCTGGCCTGGACTAACTAAATAGTGTAACTAAATTGTAAATTTCTATACCTAGCGAGTGGCAACATTATTTAGTAATATTATATAATCAGGCTCACCTTATTATTTGCAAATGCTTTAATTGTTCTCCTTCCGAACGATTTCTTACCACCACATCAAAATTTTGTTCTTGAATCTGCTAGTAGATCTAAAAGTATTTCTCTCTAAGCAAGTACCAACTTAGAACACCGATTAATCGTTTACACACAAAATATGGTAGTTCAACAAGTTTAATAAAAGTCAAATTGATTAATTGAATACTTTTTAGTGCTATTGAAAACGTTTCTCTGAGTTTAATTCCTCAATAGTTATTGATCAAAATAAATTAATAATAAAAAACACTTAAATAAAAAGGGTAAACCCTTTCATTTGATACCCATATTGTAGAAATGCATTACAAATAACTATTCCGCCATCTTGGATAGTCCGCCATATTGGATTTAGAATGACGTCACATACCATATTATGCATTGTCATCCCAATTAAACGTGTGTACAAAATTTCAGATCAATCGGTTGAAGATATCGACTTCAAAATTGAGTTCTAAGATTCCACCCGAACGAACAGACTTACATACATTGCACGTTTTAAATAAAAGCTTTTAATAATAAACTAAGAAATTGACGTACGGGAACCGACTAGACAAAAGGAAGATTGGGCTGTTTCGACTAGGCTTAGATGAAATCCACAACCCAATATCATTAATCCCAAATAAACATCCTAATAAAAATAAAAAATCTTCAAAGAGGAATAACACGGAGAAAAAATATTCTACAATATTACCAGAATATATAGTAGCCATAATTCTAGTACAATCTAACAGAATATTTTGCCATCAAACAGAATTATTTTAATAAATAAAATACGACATTTTTGTGATTGCCAGAATGTTCTAGTAACACCAATACAGTAAATAGCACATTCTTATAAGGTAATCAACAATGAACTAATAAGTAATAAGAACAATATGCATATATGACCAAGTACATTTTATTTTTGTAATATTAACAACAATAACTAGTTCTGGCAACGATTTATTAGTTGTGAAAACTATATTTTGTTTCCATTTACTAGAAAATATAGTAAAAACTCTAAAAACCTGCGTTGTTTATGTGTACTTGTTTTGTATTGTTGCGTTTATGATATTTATTGTTATCCTTACTATATTCTTGTATCAGTTACCTTACGATGAAGTTAACATTGCGATGTGCATGTCAAAACGCGCGCCCCGCGCCCGCGCGGCTCCTGACTCCTGCGCGGACCGCGCTCGCGTTTATTTATGCCGCCATTTTTCATTAGACTTCACTCGAGCGTTAAAATAAGTGTATCTACATATTATCCGGAAATAAATATTATTTTCATATTCATACTTGTTTTGTATGCGAGATCATTGTACTATGAATTAAGACGTAAACAGTATATTATCGTCGTAGGATTTGGAAGACTACATTCCCAAATTTGCTGGTAAGTACCTTTTATCTTTCCAACAGAGGTTTTTATAAGCGTGCCACACGCTCAATGTAGGAAGCATATATACCTTTTTTAGTAGTGATTCAGATCTTGAAATCATTGAAATGAAATGAAATTCAAAGGTCTTCGTTTTGTTTTCAAAGTGTAATGAAGGTCCTGTCCTGTCCATATTGCTTACGCCTGTGGGTAGTATAATCGAGAAACTACCTCGCTATAAGCAAACCTACTCAAATAGTATTAGTCTAGCACCATAAAGCAAATAGACACTTGTCGCGGGAGATAGCCATTAAAATTGACTCTTATCACATTTCTCGCCTACCGTACCGTAGATAAGAACGATAGTTTGTAAAATATCACCTCTAAAGAGCTACGGTAAGGCGACAAAGGAGACAAAAGTCGATTTCAAAAAGTGTTTATTTGCTTTATCGCTGCTTACTTAACGGGAAGTCTCAGTAAACAATTTGTTAAGTAAAACTTTTTGAAACTTTTGTATTCTTATGTTCTGTTGATCGATATCTAATTAGTATATTTTTTTGCTTCCAGGAAAAAAGAATCTTCTCTTGAAGCAATAACGGTATATGCTTTTATGAGTTTACCGCTTCTACTTGGTAATCCTCTTGGAAAAAGTAAGAAAAATACCTGGCGGCCTTCAAAGCTGGAAATGCGCGACGCATTTATCACCCATCTTAAAGCTGCATCAGATCTTAAAGGAACAATTTCGGCACGTAAAGAAAAGTACACTAATGATGGAGTTGCATGGATGCATCGAAACGTCAACGGAAATAGGTAAATAATTGAAAGGTGCGTGCCAAGTCCCGTTATAATAAATAAATTTAAAAAATAAGTTATAATAAGTACATAATTACGTGTTTAAAGCGCGAATGTTTAATTGTTGACCAAAATATTGTTTAAAAAAAATGTTATAATGTTCCTATGCAAAAATTGAATAAAACTAATTAATACTTAATATGTGTGTTTTATTACATATTACTCATATTTGATTGGGTATATACTTTTAGTATCGGGAGTAAAAATGTTTTTTTGAAATATATGTCTAATGTAACTTTATCTCCTTACCAAGGAAGGTATAGTTACTTAGATATTTATTTTATTAAATATTTTTACTCTCCTTACTGAAAGTATCTACTATATAGGCTGTATTCTCAAACAGAAATTTATTTTAAACTTAACAATATGTTATAGTACACCAAATGATATGATCAAGTAAAGAAAACAATATTTTTAATAGTATTACGTACAATAAGATTTGCAATGTCCACAATAATTAATGTAAAACATAACATAAATTTTAGTAGTGCTTACATTACGAATGTTAAAGGACACTATAACATATGTTTACAACAAAATAATATTTAGTTAAACCGTACAATAATTTTACTACATATAACAATTTTTGTATATTTCAGTCAAAATTTGTTTATGGTAATTATTACAAAATGATTGGTAATGTGTATAAAATTATTTTTATAGGAACTAGAACAATCAATATACAGGGAACCAGAATGTTCAAGTTGCTTGAACAATATGTATAGTTGTCACATATACTAACATATATTCTGTTTACATTCACAATATTCTAGTAAACGGAACTAGAATTTTTCTCCGTGAAATGTTAAAAACCTGAACGAAAACCGTTAAAACACTTACCGTTCTTGTATAACAGCGATGTAGTAACAATAATCATATCAATGATTTACATAAAGCCCCGCCCAGACTTTCGCACCTTTGGGACCGGTCCTACGACGAAGCGTACGGCCCAATGTAAACAGTGTTGCGTGTTGCGTAACACCGCGGCGAAAGGCAGGTGCTATCACTTTCCATTTTTTAACTATCGGCGTTTGTGTCACTTGTAGCCATTTACACCACGCGATGGATCCAACGGCAATGTCAATTTGGGATCTAACAGCAATATCTGAAAAGCGGGATCCAAAAGTGGGACTTAACGAAAATGTATTTTGGTCTAAACACTGCACTCGGGACAGAACAAGTTGCTTCGTATCCGCAATTATATAAATAAATAAATATAAATATATACGGACAAATCACACAGATTGAGTTAGCCCCAATAGTACGGGCAGTTATGTAATGTTCCCATACATAACCTTTAAATTTTTCATTAAGCTATGAGCTTCATGTCATATGTTCCTTGAGCGATTCTAAGCATTTTGAGCCCGGGGGGCAAAAAGAATCGTGCGGCTACTAGCGGCTGGGGGCCCACAAAGGTGACCGCCACCCGTCAACTTTTGAAAAAATCTGTTCTTGTCCATGTGGCTACTAGGGCAACTTTGGTATCATTTTCGTATAAACCGAAGACGTAGAATTCATTTTTGATATTAATTATTTACAATTTTATAGTAATTTTACGAGAAAAACGTAAAAGTGTGAAAATTTGGTTGAAGATTTTTGCTTTGAGAGCTTATAATTTTTGTATAGTGACAATAAATATCAAACAAAAAATACTGTAATAAAGCGCATTTCATGCAGATTTTAAAAATATAAACGTTTTAATATTCATCTATACAAAAACATGGAGAAAAAAATTGACAACCGCAGCACGTACCCGCTCAGCTGGACTCGCGCTATACGACGCGTCAGCCGCAGCGATTTATCTTACAAAATGGTCTTTGTAGTAGACATGTACTCTGGACTTTTGGAGTATGTTTTGAAACTTCTCATAGGTGTTTCTTGGATCAAACCAAGCATTTTAAGCCCGATTACTCTGTGGTACGACCCTTTTGGGCCAGTGAGATCCGAGCAGGAAGTATGCACCGTACGCTTCAATAAAAATAAAAAATCCAACCGATCCAGTTTGAGTATTATATCGTGTTTCGTATAATTTTTTCATATATAAAGGACCGTTATTGCAACATATCATAGAAAAAATCCATATTTTTGTAAAAAAATAAAAAAACATAAATATCAATTTTTGGTTTAAAGTGCTACAACTTTTTATAATATGGGTAAATCACAATAAAAAAAAATATAAATAATAAGAATATTTATTCTAGATTACGAAAATATTAAGTTAACCTTAAGGTAGAATTTCCATTCTAAAAAAATATTAAATCCCACGCGGCGTCGATGAGTCAATGAGTTCTTCCCAGTAAGTCCTCGTAAACCGCTCCTTTTATTTATTCTAATTATTGCAATAATAATATTTATATTTTTAAGAACTATTTTACTATAATAGAAATAACAAATGTTGAATAAATAACGAAAATATATTCATGGTGACGATATGAAGATTTTCAAATAGATTGTTATTCTTTCACGCAAAATTTTCATATACCTACTAATTACACTAATACATATTAAAAAGTACATATTATAAAAGGAAAGATTTCCTATTATGACTAGTAGACTTAAAAAGAGTTAGTTAGTGGACTCAAAAACTACTGAGCCGATTCCAAAAAAAATTCCATCGTTGAAAACGTACCTACGTTGTCGCTGAGTAACATAGGCTATTTATGTATCACGGATGAAGCCGGGGTGGACCGCTAGTAGATTACATCTTGAATTAACTTAATACAATACTTTTATCCCTAAATTCTTAAGAAAGTGGTACCATGAGGCGTAGCTCGTATGAAACGCAAAAGTTTGAAATGGACCGCTAGTAGATTACATCTTGAATTAACTTAATACAATACTTTTATCCCTAAATTCTTAAGAAAGTGGTACCATGAGGCGCAGCTCGTATGAAACGCAAAAGTTTGAAATGATAGGTTCACACAAAATAAAAAAGACTCCCCTTTATTTCTCCAACTAGTTCTATCGCTCACCAGTTGTTGTCACCGCTTATTAAAGGCTGACAATTTGTCGGACCACTTCATTTTAAGGCAACATACCAAGGAGTCCATGTCTGGGGCAAGCCTTAGTGCCTACCGAAAACCTTCTGTCTGAGTCCTTCTTTTTGTGGCTGTTGAATGGAGGAAAGTCCATGCTCCTATTAGGTCAGAGACCAGATGTCGCAAGTGTGCTTGGACTCACTCGGGCATGTGCAAGAGCAAGACGGGTTGCATGAATCGTATAGTATAAAGAATCTGTGCTGAAAATTGTCGACATTAAATAATTTTATAAAAATATACTTGTAGAATAGTATTTAATTTTGCATTTTAAACTTGAGGAAGTAAGAATAAGCATTACTCGTACGTAATACATACCATTTTATAAGTAAATCGCCTAGCGCGGAACCACACCTAGACGGGTAGCTACCCGCGCTGCGGTTGTCACATTTTTTTTCTCCATATTTTTGTATAGTAGGATATTAAACAGATTATATTTTTAAAATCTGCATGAAATGCGCTTTAATATAGTATTTTTTGTTTGATATTATTTGACAATATACAAAAATTATAAGCTCTCAAAGCAAAAATCATCAACAATTTTTTTTACATTTTTATGTTTTTCTCGTAAAATTACCATGAAATTGTAAATAATAAATATCAGAAATGAATTCTACGTCTTTGGTTTACACGGAAATGATACCAAATTTGCCCTAGTAGCTACCTGGACGAGAACAGATTTTTTCAAAAGTTGACGGGTGGCGGTCACCTTTGTGGGCCCCCAGCCCCTGGTAGCCGCATGATTATTTTTGCCCCCAAGCTCAAAAATGCTTAGAATCACTCAAGGAACATATGTCATGAAGCTCATAGCTTAATGAAAAATTTAAAGGTCAATTACATAACTGCCCGTACTACAAAGTAAGTTCTGAACTTGTGTTTTGGGATACTAACTCAACGATACTATATTTTATGACAAATACATATATAGATAAACATCCAAGACCCAGGCCAATCTGAAAAAGATCATTTTCCATCTTGACCTGACCGGGGATCGAACCCGGGACCTCCGGTGTGGCAGTCTGGCGTGATAACCGTTAGGCCACGGAGGTCGTCAAAAAAATTATACATAGCTCTTTCTGATTTAAGTAGGAGCCACAATGTGCTTTTTTAATTTGAGCCAATCAAAGTTAGTAAGATAGCAAGATATTTTAGATATATAGATAAATGTATATTGTACAGATATTGGGCGTCTATAAGAGAGTATAATTTTATCAGGCATTCTGGGCCGGGACCGCGGTCCTATTTTTATTTAATTTTATTATATTTCATTTTATCGGATAAAAACTTCATCATTTTAATACTTAATTATATCATAATAACGTGAAAATGAATTTAATGGCAAATTCTAGTTAATTATCTACTAATTACATCGCTCACAGTAAACAATGGGTATAATATAACATTTACTGTTTTTGGAGCATAGTATTGTAGTCTTGCCTTGTATTGGGTTAATGAGACCTTGTACAGCATGACTGATTTTCAACCGACTTCCCAAAAAAGGAGGAGGTTATATGTTTCGATGTATGTATGTTTTTTTTTTATGTATGTTCGCCGATTTCTCCGCCTACTGTGGACTGATTTCCAAATTTGTTTTTTTATTCGTAATGGTGTATTCCCAAGTTGGTCCCATTTTAACCACGTCAGAATCTGTTCGGTAACTTTAAAGATACCTAACAAAATGTAAAAATACCAACATTGCATTATAGAGCAAAAGCCCGCGACAGCATGCCCTTCCTTATTTTATTAAAACTCAAGATTTTTTGTGTATGTTCCCAACATAGAAATAGCGATTAGCGACTATAAAAGTTGGTTAATGATTACTTAGGTAGATTATTTGTAGCAATAACATTGAAATTGGTAACTCAATTTCCTCAAAATAAAGTTTTTTAAAGATTTTATTCCTAATAATATTAGAAATCATGTCATCCATTACCAGGCAATTGGTGCAGATATAAACCCCTGCTAGACATTGTAACTTTACTAAATTATAGTTATATTTGTTTTATTATAAAATCTTAATATAATATTACTTTGGGAGGCCCCAAGGGTGCTTTTTATACCTTTAAAAATCATCGTTGCGATCTATGTTACGTTATGTTACCTGCATAAGCAACTAAGATCCAAACTTCATACCTAGTCGCTAATATTTTTACCCGTATATACCACGCAGAGAAACAATCAGCATTTCTAAAATAAGGAAGGTTCGGTCGGCACGGCCTCTCGGTCTATTTATATGCCAAAAATAACAGACAAGTTGACATGTTCTGACATTTCGAATCAAACTGATATAAAAAGTTTCCAGTTTTTAATTCTTTATTTTCGGCCAGTGAAAGAAAAGTTTTTATGAAAGAAAATAGGTGTAGAAGCACTGAAAATGATAAAATAAAATTTTTTTCCAAAAAATGAACCGACTTCCATCATAAAACTTAAAAATCATGAAATAACATTAAAAGAAAAATGTATTAGCATGCTACCTACTGAATGAGGTGAAGTCGGTGCCAAATTGAATATTAAATAATCTTAATTAATATTAGGATCATGTATATATATATAAAATGCCTAGCTAAACAATTACATAACACCCTTACTCCTGCACTTGGCACCGACTTCACCTCATTCAGTAGGTAGCATGCTAATACATTTTTCTTTAATGTTATTTCATGATTTTAAGTTTTATGATGGAAGTCGGTTCATTTTTTGAAAAAAATTTTTATCTGCTATTATTATGATATAATTTTTTAGACCTTTGGGATTATGTTGTATTTGGATATACTTAACTGGACGAAGTTTCGCATCTTTTCAGTCAGGGCCTTTTTGATTTACTTATATATTGAACTAGCTTTTGCATGCGGTTTCGCTCGCGTGAATTTCCCCCGGGATAGTGCTTTTCCTCGGGATGAATGGTACCCTTTGTCCTTCTCTGTACTTCTAACTACGTATATGCGAAATTTCAGGAAGATTTGTTTAGTAGATAAAGCGTGAAGAGGTAACAAACAAACAAATAAATAAACAAACAAACTTTTGCATTTACAATATTAGTTAGGATAGGATTTTCGAACCTCATACCTTTGGAGGATAACTAGCTTTCGGTCCGCGGCTTCGCCCACGTGAACATCGTTTTTCACCCCTTTCGGGTGTATAGAGATGGAATTTACTAAATTTCTTTCTTAATAAGTACTAAGAAAGAAATATACTACTCTACTGGAAGAAATTTCTATAGAAATAAGTAGTACCTTTGTACTTTGTTTTACTATGTTTTATGTTTCTTATCTATGTATTTGTTGTGTACAAAAATAAATAAGAAAGAAATTTACTAAATTTGTGTAGTGTAAAATTTTACACAGAGATTCTCTGTATAGCATAGGTAAGTACCTACGCTATACAAATAATCTCTGTGCAAATTTTCATATTTCTACGTTCAGCAGTTTTGGCTTTGGGTTGATAGACCCGTCAGTCAGCGTTCTCTTTTCTATAGATAAATCGTTAATTTAAAGTTAAATAAAAGCACAAAAATATAACTTATATTTTTAGCTTAGAATTTCATGGAGATGACATAAAAGTTATACCGTGTGTCGCAAATATCAAGTCTCAACATTAATATAAAATGGCTGTTGTTAGCAATACTACATCTCCGGTCTAAAAGGAAGATGTTGAGATAATTGCCAATAAAGACGACATTCGCTAGATGTTTCTAGTCTCGGATGGCACTTGAAATTGTTTTTGGACTTAAAGTCTAATAAAATGACAGAAACATCTTGAAATGCTTGAAATAGTGAAAATTAAAGGTATCGAGTAAATCATTTATAGCCTTAAAAGAGTTATTGAATTGGCATTAGGTGTTTAGTTTTGCTACTTTTTTCACAATATATCAAGCGAGAATTTATATAAATAAGTATATACCTATATAAAATTTGATGCTGTCTGGTTGGTATAAGTATCAAAATCAAAAATGCTTTATTAAAACTTGGCCTCCAAAGAAGGCACTTTTTCTTGTCGAAAACTAATTATATATGTAGTGTATTATAAGTCTCAAAGCTACACACTACAGTACTTATATTAATTCTGTGACACTACTAGCATTTCGGAACGACCACTGTTGAGAAGAAATGCCGAAAGAAACTCATGGATATATCAACGCAAAAGCTAAACCACTGAACGAAGAGAGACATTTTGCAGAAATATTCGTTAAATAGGCGTAATCGGGTACCTACTAAGAAAAGGAATTTTGAAATCCCATCGCTAAGGGTGTGAATTTTACGCGGGAAAAGCCGAGAGCAAAAAACTAGTACTAACAATATATGCTTGTTAAAACTCTTTCGTTTATTTCAATTCTACGTAAAAATAATTGATCGCGTATTCGTATTATTATCTAATATTATACATATTTACACTTTATTAGCATAATCTAGTAACTAACCCTCGCAAATAACAACATTAGTAAATATATTATTCAAATAAGCTAGTGTAAATTCAGCTTTAGATAAAAGAAATCCCAGCCAATGAAATATTACCATATTTTTCTATAAACGTCGCATAATGTCGCATTAGAACAAATTATTGTGACATTTTGCGTACATAATTATCCCCCGAGGCACGCCTGTCCTTTTGTGCCCTTTTCGTACCCCTTTGCCTCGTCGGAAGTACATCGGTGAGGATGTAGAACCCACAAATTAGCATCGGATTCATCACACAATTGTTTTATTGTCATAGCAACCCACATAAAACCTACACGAGTTATAAAAAGTAGAGTTTACAATATTCTGTGCTTACACGTATGGTCCATTTATTTATAATTGTTCTATTATGTAAATAATATTCACAGTACTTTTTACACGACTGACCAAAAAAGGAGTGTTATGTTTTCAGGGTTCATGTATGTATGTATGTATGTATGTAATTTCTTTATTCCACCATAAGTCCTGAACGGCTTAACAGATTTTGATGTGAGAGGTATTGTTAGATTCCTTGCATAAGCCCGAATGACATAGGCTATGTAAGTTGTCAGTCGTGTTTTTTATTTTTAAATAATTAGCTTGTTGTTGAATTTTGTTGAAAAGAAATCAAATATTAGTACAAACCTAAACATTTTAAAGTTAAACATTTATTAACCACGAAAGTAATTTCCTAAAAAGTCTATTTTAATTTATATTGTTGTAACATCATAAAAAGACATGGTAAGATTGTTTACATAAAGGACAATTATGAATAAATGGACTTTACCTATGAATAAACGATCCTCTGTGCTATTTGAATGTGATAATATCGACCAATAAACGGAATATTTCATACATTTGTAGCTAGACTGGTATACCACCTATTCTATGATTTTTAACTTTTGCTATAGTGCAATAAAATTTCAACAAATGAACAAACCGGAAACTTAATTTTGGATTTGAAGATTGATTCCAAATCAGGTTTTGAAACACGTCTCATATTAAGCTACATACAAATACGCCGTTATGTATTTCCGAAAATAATAATCATCTAACACTTCCTCTTACAACCTCAACATTGAAGAATTAAAGAAAAATACAACGAATCATTTAAAAGATAAGGATCATTTTTCAATAATTCGCTCTTTGTTTGCCAAACCTAAATGGAAAACTGGTATAATTGCTTCGGAAACGGCAATTACATTTTGTGCCTTTGATGTTGTTTAAAACGATATGTTTAGCTAAACGATCGATACAATATAATTTGTAATGTGTTTTACATTAGGTATAGGAAAAATTCAATTCTGATTTTTGAGATTATTACCCATATTCTCTACTATTAACTTTTCGGTTGGTACCTCGTACTATATCGCCATGCGTATTAGTGTTTTCCTTTTAAATCAATTTTCTTTTGTTTTTTTATTTATTTTATTTACATCTTACATCTATCATTACAGGCTAACCCAATTCGATAGTGTAGCTAACAAAACAACTTTACAACTTATAACATATTGTCATTAAAGATATACGTGTGAATTCGCTCAGGGTACAGTTAAATATGTCAATATCGTTAGCCACAACGCAGCGCGCGCGTCAGTGGAGCTTCCCGCAGCAGCTTTGTTCGTGCGTGGGGGACCAGCAGTAGTATAGTTGCCGTCACGTAAAAATTCCGCTTGCGGTTAAGCTGAGCAGTAGGCGATATATCGGTCTATGCGGTGAGCGGGGGTCGGGCGGGTCTCATCCGGCGCGCGCGATTGGTTCGTCAGTCGTACCCATGCGCAAGTTTCACCCCACCTCACCCTACCAGCGGCCTTTTCACGTGATGGGAAGCGGTAGCGGTGGTCACAGCCACACGCATCTATCCGGCACACACAAACACAACTGACACAATTTAGCTTTTTAACCCCAGATAAAAATCTTGTGAGTCTCTGTGCCTATGAATCATAGAACAACACGGACTCTTCCAGGGCGAGCGCGGAAGTCCTTGTTGCACGAAGCTACGAATGGATCGTTTTTTATGATAAATAATCGATATATAAAACACTCTTCCCTTACTGTGAGTGACTGACAGACAACGGACAGCCAAGACTACTGGGCTAAATTTGGCATGTAGGTTCCTTGGTGGAGTGTAGGGGAGCACAAAGAGAGGATTTACCGAAATTCCTACGGGAACGAGGAAAAAACGGAATGTTTATGCGCGTATGAAGTCGCGAGTATAAATTAGTGATTAATATTTTTTTGGATTTTTGTGCACCTCAGATCAGATGCAGGATGAAGGTCGTATAAAGACCTGCAGGTTTAGCCAAAGTTTCATTTGATTCGTAACGATACAATATCTAAGTTCGTAATCGTTTCGACAGATGACAAAAACAATTTTCTTCCGTCATTAAAGCGAAAGCGAACGTCAAATGTATGGAAGTAAGCGATATAACAGTTCGTTACTCTATGGTTTCGAATCGTTTTCTCTATGAACTTGCGATGACGAAGGCGATCGACCACGTGATTTAGCGTTACCTTATGTCATCCTATACATTTTAGCGTTTGCGAACTTCAATTTCGATATTAAAATCTGACTTCGTCTAAAGGTCCTGGTCGCGGGTTCAAGTCCTGCTCGCATGGAATTTTTGCACCATATCTAATTTCTGTGAGTACTTTAGTGATTTATATGCCTCATTTGAGTACATACATATAGCTCAACATCTATTCAATCGTTGAAAGATTATAATCTTCAATATAACGCATAATTATCAGCTCTTTTGCAACTAGTTTGTATGACATAGAATGTCGTAAGTCAAGTAATCATATTATGTCAGATGTATTAGATGTGACATAAACGTTATTATCGTTTACAAAACCGTTTAAAGATATAAAACCGGTTTTCTTTGATTAGAATAGCCTCTAGTGCTAATGAATAAAATTTCTCTACTTTCCTATCAAACCATTAAGTTGGTGTTACATAACATTAAACTAGTTTTGTGTTAATGTACAAATAATTAATTTCAAATGAGTCTTTATATCTTAAAAATTAAATTTATTGAGTTATTTTGTGTTGTCTGAAGTTTTTTTTTTTTTTTTCTTTTACTTAACGTATCCATATAAATAATTTAATACGCTAATATCATTACAATCTAGCCTAATGTCAGGCTAATGAGTAATTTTACTCTGACCTAGTTTTTATAAGGTTACTATAGATAAAGAATGTGTCCATCGGCACTTTTCCTACTGTCTCTATTAAGGGGAAGGCACTTTGTTCGTGTGTCTTTATTAACACTATTTATCACTATCACTATTAAATTGTTTATATTATCACTACACTAAATCAGACGGTTTAGTTCTTTTGAGTCTTCGCACTATGTCCGTGTTGTCGAGGAGCTGGATAGCCTCAACATTCACATGGTGATGCAGCCTGTGTTCATGTGCTTCTGCATATTTATTTATTACGTCACGAACGTACTGTATGTTGAGGTCCCGGTGCAGGTCGTTATTTTTTACGTACCAAGGCGCATTGACTATAGCCCTCAGTACTTTATTCTGGAAACGTTGAATGATTTCAATGTTTGTCTTTTTGGTACAGCCCCACAGCTGTATCCCATAGGTCCATACTGGCATAAGGACCTGTTTATACAATAGTAATTTATTTTGCACTGATAATGTGGATTGTCTTCCAAGGAGCCAGTACATTTTATGAAATTTAAAATCGAGCTCATGTCGTTTCTTTTAACGTGCGCTTTCCAGCGAAGCTTCGCATCGAGCGTCATACCTAAGTATTTAGCTGCATTTTCGTATGGAATTCGGTTTTGGTTAACAAATATGGGAAAATATTCTTCCCGCTTGTTCGAAAAATTAACGTGGATCGATTTAGCTTTGTTAAGCTGTATTCGCCATGTCTTTGTCCAGTTCAATACTTTATTAACAGCTGTTTGGACCTTTTCTGCTGCTTCTGCATGAGTGCTTCCAATCGCCATTATGGCTGTGTCATCAGCAAAAGTCGCAATAGTGTTTGATGTGAGTTCTGAAGTAAAAGCAATTTTATATTGTTCCATTGCTAGTAACCTCGACACACGTCTATTCAATTTAGTAGGATACTTTAAAAATACAAACTCAGAAAAATTAAGAACAATTGAATAACAAAAATTACAGACAGAAGGATCAAGTTGGTTAAGTTAAAAAAATCCGATCTGTGTGCTATGAATTAAAGTTATTTAGGAAACTATTGATAATTTCGAACAAATGACATCGTTGACCAGATGAGCTATCAGAAACCGATTTTCCTAGCGGTAAAGGGTTAATACACGATCAGAAGTATGGATTAATGGCTCTTAATATCCGAACTATAATATGAGGTATATAATGAACTGTTTATAGACTGGTATTCAAAAGGTAAGGTAAGGCAAATAATCTTATGTTACTAATTACTTAAAGTTGAAAATTTGGGTAGAAGTTTAATTTATTCACTGGATTTTGATGAAATTAATACAGCGTTATGTAAATAACGCCTACAATAGCATAGCTTTGGGGGCTTTGGGTTTCTTCACCTATCATTTTCATTACTTCTTTCTTAGTTTTTCTAACCTTCTCCAGTACCGTATCTCGAATGCTCCTAATCCAAAGAGACGAAAAGAGTAAGAAAATCATGTTTATTCAATCTAACACGCAGTACAGAAGAAGCCGTTGAAACCGGGCATAAAAACTTTAATGTTGGGGTAATGACATAACCTTAATAGGGAAAGTGCTAAGAAAACCGTCTTTACCGTTCAACCAGCATAAACAGTTTCTTACGAACATCTCATCAAGAGCACTGTTTTAACATGGTTTTAACCCACCATCTCATTAACTGTATTAACAACCTTAGTTATTTAGATTAACGAGTTGGCTGACGTTATTTTAGAAATAAAATGGCGGAGACTTCTAATATAAAATTTGCTTTGATATGCTATAATTCATGAATTTTATGATGTGACAAGATCCCATTATGAGTAAAGTATAAATTTATATTGATCTTGGTCATATATACAGAGTGCGGACGGAATGACAGCCTACCTAGAAAAGCCAAGATAGAATAGTCATTTATGAAAATTCGGGGGTCGAAAATGGTGCCGTACGATACAGAATCGAGGTGGATGGAATCTAAGAAAGAGGTTTTGGTACATGAGTCACGATAGGGCTCTTGCAGCCCTCTCAGCGCCTCGTGTTTGAAAAAACATAGTGATTTGATAATGATTATCAGTTAATTTTCCAAGATAGGTTGTCCTCCTGTTTATTTTCTACTTATCGTCGATACGGTAGGTTAAATTTGCAGTGGCCAATATGACGCCATTAAATAAATAAATAAATGTGCCTAGTTTTGGGGACATGCGCAGAGCTATAACCCAAACAATTCCAATATGAACATATATTAGTGACAACATTTTCAAAGAAACTAAAAAATAAAACTAACTAAAAAATAAACTAAAAAAATAAATAAAAAAAATACAGTACATAGCATTTACTATTGAATAGGTAGTCAAAATCCATGCAAACATAATTAAACATTTATTTTATTTAAACACAATTAAAAAATATCCAATAGCATGTAGATAGTGTTGAATAGAGGTAGTCAGAATCTATGCAAACATCGTTTGGACATTTATTTACGTTTTTAAGTACATATTTTAAATAGATATAACCTTCTAATGTAAGATGTGTAATTTGCTATAGAAATATATAAATATTATTGTGATTGTCAGTAACAAGTTGGCCAAGGTAGTGAGATTGTTAATTTTTAATTTATTTTTTAAAAGTCAAGGATGAAGATTTTTACCCTTCTGTAATATTTTTTTATAAATTTAAAATGCGTTTAGTTCCAACAGTCAACTTTCAAATATAGTCTCGCAAAGAGTAACCAAACACACCAGAGTAGTTATCTGCAGCTTGACCGCAGGTAATGCATGTTGTTTTCTATGATTAAAAAAAAACCTTTTTTTTTTATTTTCGTATCCCTATCAACTCTTAACACGTTCTTTGCGCTAACATTCCTCACGAACCGCCCAAAATACGTAGAACAAACGACTATATTTGTTTTTTCTATTCCAAGAAGTGTAGGTACAAATGTTAACCCTCCGAGTCTGAGTGGGCCGCTTTTAGCCAAGGCGAGGTAGCATCCCGCGTTTTATTGTAGCAATAAATTTTACGCCCGCTATACAGCCGAGATTGCCCCTAGATTTTTGTACTCCCTAGTCATGGGTGTCGTACTTATTTTTCTTTATTTCCAAACGGCCCGTTTGTTCCGTAATGAAAATTTGTCGGCCATATTAATGATCAAAAGCCTCTTTGTTTAACAGCGGGGAGAAACAAATTTTCCGTTGTTCGCGAGCTAATTTTGCGAGCATGTTAACATCTTTGATAAGACGTTTATTGAGTGGGTCTAAAGATTTATATATTTTCAGCGTAGTGAATCTTACTTTATTTGCCGATATTTAATAAATATCGTCATTGCCTGTATGAAACGTGCTTTATTATAATTTACGTGCTTGAAAGAACAAGAAGAAGAAAATTGATTTTCTTTTGTATAATTATATTTTTCACTAGCGATCCTCGGCAGTAAGAAATTCTAGTTCAGCTTTTGCTATACCAATAGAATACATATAATTAAACCCATTTTGCGACTTTTCAGCACGAGTTTATTCTCCAGAGCTAATTTATTCGAGTTCAAACTTTTAGGGAAAGTCCATTTTCTACGCGTGACGTCACATGAATGTACGTTTAGTTAGGGGCGTTTTGGTATCGTCCGAAAATCGTTTGAAAATGTGAATTGTTTTTGGCTGTGTCTTGGAAAACACTTTGGTTATGGATGTGATTCTTTTACGGATAATTCTATTAATGTGAGGTATTTCAAAGAACAATCAAAAAAAAAAGTTGTCCGGTCCCCTATTCTACAAAATTTCATCGATGTCTGTCCAGCCATTTTGGAGTGATCGAGTAACAAAAACATCTATATTTCCACATTAGCTGCGCCCCGGGGCTTCGCTCCCGTAGGAATTTCGGGATAAAAAGTACTCAATATGTTATTCCCGGTATTTTTCTACCCGCATACCAAATTTCATCGAAATTCGTCCAGTAGATTTTGCGTTATTGAGTCAATCATCCTCACTAATTTACAAACTCACATCCAAACTTTCGCATATATAATATTAGTAGGATTCCTAATAACAGTGTAGCTTAACTATAGTACTGTAATATCATCACTTTGTCATTTACAATGTTCAGTTAGATATCAAGCAGAGATATCAAATCAAAAGAGACATGTGAAATACATTCATGTACGTATATTGTAAGGTGTAGTCGCGTTATATGTTTGTATGTTACAACTGAGAACATTACTGTCTGGTATCAGAGACGTTGCACATAAAAGGTATTCGTACAATAAGTTTCCTTTTATCTATTACATTCGCATGTAGAAAACACCGTGGCCAGATTTTCTGTCAATAGAAAATGTGCTCTAAAGGTATGATATTACGACAAGTTTTCCAACAAAAACTGAATTGGTTCGAGAAACTTCAATTCATATGCTTTTTCTTGCAATTGAAAGTGAGCAATAAATCAAAGAATACTCTGTAATTGCTACTAGAGAACACAGGTGATTTATTAAAACTATGACATAAAATAATTTTATCTAAAACTAGCTGTTACCCGCGGCTTCGCCCGCGTGAGTTTCGGTTATATGAAAAATCTTTTTGTGTTCCAAACTGTTTCAAATGTTTCGGATCTTCGATTTTTAAACGTCTTCAGAAAATGCTCATCAGAAGTTTTGCTAAGGCGTCATTTCCATATATGTTATAGTGTAGCTGGTCTCTTGGAGCTTTTTATCAGATGTTCCAGATCTTCAATTTTCATACGTCAGCAGAAAATGCTCATCAGGTTGAACGACTTTTGTTAAGGCACCATTTCTATATTTCTTATAGTTTAACTGTTCTGTTTTAGTTCTTCATCAGGTTTTCCAGTTTTCAAAATCAATTATAGCCTAAATGTTGCCTAGGTTTAATAACTATACACAAAAAAGTGTCATTCAAATCGGTTCACTGTCTTATTAAACGGTACTGTCTTATTATATGTATAGATTAATGTACATTTTTGAACTTATTAAAAATAGCCTAATAATAAAGTTATAGACCAAAACAATATGAAAAAAAGATCGCAAAATTTATAAAGAAATCTTCAATTGAAATATTGTTCCCCGTCACTAGCAACTTGGATTGGTTTTTATAATTATATATTTGAATCACATTCACAACAAATTTTGTCATTAATAATTAAAATGCAAAGGCGCTCAGTACACTGGATAAAAGATATTTATATTTAACTAGCTTTTGCCCGCGGCTTCGCCCGCGTGAATTTCCCACGGGAACAGTGCTTTTTCCCGGGATAAAAAGTAGCCTATGTGCTATTCCAGGTCATTATCTACCTCTGTACCAAATTTCATCGAAATCCGTCCAGTAGATTTTGCGTGATTGAGTAACAAACATCCTCACAAACTCACAAATTCACAAACTCACAAACTCACAAACACACATCCAAACTTTCGCATTTATAATATTAGTATGGATAGTATGGATATATTTTATCCAACAAAAAAAGACTTATATCAAAGTAATTATTTTGCAAATTAAAGATAAAATCTGTGAAAATGGAATCAAACAATATTAAAAATGCAAAGGCGCTCAGTACACTGGATAAAATATATTTATCTATACATATAATAAAACAGTAAAAATATTTTGTCTGTACATTTAGTATTTTTGACTAAAATGGATAGAGGGACACATAAAAAGAACAATAGAAAGCAAAAAAATTTTTTTGGAATTTCTTGTCTGTCTGTCTGTCTGTCTGTCTGTCTGTCTGTCTGTATGTATGTACGCGTTTCACGCAAAAACTACTGGACGGATTTTAATGAAACTTTTTTTGTTGTATAGCTATTAATCAGTGCATGAGCCCTCCACTCTCTATCAGTCGCTTCCAGATCATCCGACCATCTTGTTCTGGGGCGGCCCCTTTTTCGGCACCAGCCAGCAGGGACCCATTGTGTGGCTATTTGAGCCCACCTGTCCTGCGGCATCCTGCAAACATGGCCTGCCCAGTCCCACTTGAGCTTTGCTGCTTTCCTCCCCACATCTACTACTCTAGTTTTGGAGCAGGATTAAGCAGAAGTGGCGAACTAGAGGGGAGGCCTTTGCCCAGCAGTGGGACAGTATAGGCTAAAAAAAAAAAAAAATAGCTATTAAGCCTGGGCAACATATAGGCTATAATTCATTTTGAAAACTGGAACACCTGATGAAGAACCATAACAGAACAGCTAAACTATAAGAAATATGGAAATGGTGCCTTAACAAAAGTCGTTCAACCTGATGAACATTTTCTGCTGACGTATAAAAATTGAAGATCTGGAACATCTGATGAAAAGATCGAAGAGACCAGCTACATTATAACATATATGGAAATGGCACCTTAGCAAAAAACGTTTAACCTGATAAGCATTTTCTGCTGACGTATAAAAATTGAAGATCTGGAACATCTGATGAATAACTTTAAGAGACCAGCTACACTATAACATATACGGAAATGGCGCCTTAGCAAAACTTGGTTAATCTGATGAGCATTTTCTGTAGACGTATAAAAATCGAAGATTGGAACACAGGAAACAGTTTGGAACAGAAAAAGACTTTTCATCTAAGTCAAAGTCACGCGGGCGAAGCCGCGGGCTAACAGCTAGTATTTAATATATTTTATCTAACAAAAAAAGACTTTAATCAAAATAGTTATTTATGTAAATTGAAGATAAAATCTGTGAAAATGGAATCGAACAATATCCGCATTTAAACGTAATCCGTATTTAAAAGCTTTTCAAATATATGATTTCCAAATAGTGTAAATTTATACAATGCTGACTGTGGCAACAACAAATACACTAATAGAAGCTTTCTCGTACATTACAATAAGTATTATGGGTGGTGTGTATATTGTGGATACTATACTAATTGGGCATCAATTCAATCGATTAAAAACAGTTAATTTATTTTCTTCATCACCAATAGGCGACCTTAAAGCTTACTTGCCTACTTCAACAGACAATTACTGTAACCATTCATCTAAAACTTAGTTATAAATGCAAAATGACATCCGTCCAAGATTGTGAGTGTAATTACAAGGCAAATGAGAAACAATTGCCATGATAATTTTCCTTGAATGTTAACATTGTGGTTAGAGGGTGCTGTTGGTAACTCCATTAAAGCCGCATGCACACATCGGAGTGGATTCCTCCGAATGGCAAAAGGCGGCCGAGTCGACCACTGATGCGCTGGCGTGACGTCACGACCTCGATATGTTCGACAAAGGGTGGCCCAGGATCAAAAGTCCTGGAAGAAAGAGAGAGGCTTTTGCCCAATTCTTGGACAACGATAGGCTAATAATATTAATGCCAAACGTTGTGGCCGATCGACATACAATGCTCAATTTCAATCCGAGCTACGGTAACATAAGACATAATTGAGCAATCTACGTCGATTCATGTTATACCAACGTGTGCATGCGGCTTAAGAATTAAGTTATTTTCCTTTCAGCTGTGGTATATTAATATCTTTTAGCGTGGGAATTGGGAATGCTACACGCGCACGTTAACATAATTTTATTACATATCATATTAGAAACTATTCAACGCAAAAATAGCTGAGAATGCGTTATGGCATTGTCACATATTCGTTCACTTATTTTAATTAGGTAGTGCAATACATTTTAAATAATGACGCACGAGCACTTATTTAACATATGTTTTTTTTCTACAAGTTTCAAAAGAAAATAGACAGAAAAGTACAGAATATTATATATATATATATATAAAATTAAAAAAGAATTAGTAAATAACAATACCAGTACCACAGAAACGCTATTTTTTTCTCTTTTTACGAGAATATCTGTCGCATAATTAAAATAAATAAAATATACCTATTTATATACAGGAACATAAGGCGGCGATAAAATCACTTATTGACTTTTCATAAACTTAATAATTATCGAATAATAAAAAAAATATAAAAACCAAGCTTTATTTAGAGTTGCGCGAACAGTCGCCTTAACATTTTGTAGGCGCTAACGCTAATGCTCATGTCACGGCCTGCCGCTATTATCTCACTTTATAGGTCATTCCGCGTAATTTCTATTGCCAAACCACATAAATTGCTTTAAATACGAACGTTAACGTTTAGGAATCTCAGTCTTTAGTTGCCCCAGATAAGGCTTCGACCATAGATAGGCGATTTTTTTATGTAAATCGTCTATTGGCGCTGATTAGCAGTTAAATCAATTCGAATGCCGTAACAGAAAATAGCATGAAGCGTCGCGTCCATGGAGTTATTTATCCATAATAACTTTATGTTCGCGCCACAATGCTCATTTGATTTACATCTGCCGGAAGTTCAGTGAAGACTAACTTTTAATAAATTTATAGGTATTTTTGACAAAATTGGCAGGAAAACATATCTTCTGGTATTGTTGGCGATAGGCGAGATGGTAACTTCAAAGGGCTCCCAAATATTTTGATTATAAACGAAATTAAGTATCGTAAAAATAAGAGCTATCAATTATTTGCTTGAAAAAAATTATTATGTAGGTATTTAGGTGCAAATATTAACAAATTATCTGTTAAGGATGGGTGTCTATTAAAATACAGATTTTTATCACATCGATTATCATGTCCCAGAAAACTATTCCACGTTTTTCTATATATTTTTTTCTTAAAACATCGGAAAACTTATTATCGCAGTTTCATAATATCGAACAACATTTCCTAAAAAAAAACGTTATAAAATTTCTACTATTCCAAGAAAAACGATATATCAAACTAACATTTCACACATGTATTAAGATATCGATGTAACCATTTATAATAACATGTTTCAAT
Source organism: Ephestia elutella (assembly GCA_018467065.1). NCBI lineage: Eukaryota > Metazoa > Arthropoda > Insecta > Lepidoptera > Pyralidae > Ephestia > Ephestia elutella. Next base: position 14,045,488 of record CM031592.1, on the reverse strand, counting down.
ATGTAACGATGCGCATCATAACTTTTAATCGCAGTAACGTTTCATCGAACGCTGCATTCGCTTGTTGTTGCTTAAAACATGCAAAAAGGTATACAGCAAGCATGCATGCAGCAAGCACAACAAACATGTAGCAAGCATCAGCAAGCATGCAGCAAGCATGCAAGCAGGCATGCAGCAAGCAAGTATTTCTGGGTGGCTCCACCAGAAGACTCGCTCCGTCGGCCCTTCGATTCATTCGGGCACTTAACCTCGCTCCGCTCGAGAGGTCGCCGGCTCGCTTCGCTCGCCACCTCCCCTCCTCGCTTCGCTTCGGCCTCGTGCCCTCATTTTCTCAGGACCTCCATCGCGAGCCTTCTGATTCCGCGCGAAGGAATAACACTCTAGTATATGACAAAGTTGAGCCACGTGGAGTCGGGGTGCTCTGAGTCGGATCTAGTCCATTACTTGTGAATTGTGATCCATTTATGGATCACAAGTAATGGACTAGCTATAAATTTACTGTTGATCAATACAATACTACCAGATTAATCTATCTATATAGGGTAACATAATAATATAATATTTGATGTTTCAAATATATTGCAAACTGAAACTTACGTGGAAATAAAATTATGGGTAACAAAACTTTGATGTTTCATTATTTCGATGAAATACATAAAATATGAAAAGAAATAACGATAAAGTGTGTTTGTACGTAATGAATAATCGTGTAAATGAAATTTCGATGTAAACAGATTTAAGGATTTGTTACATATTGTATTAAAATATCTGCGAATGGTTTTATGGGACATGGAAATCGTTGAAGTAAATTGCGATAAAGTGATGGGTTCCCGTTAAGGATACTACTATTACATTATCTTGGCCGGGGATCGAACACGAGACCGGGTATTTCTAAGATTTAAGCTGTTACTATTGTCTACTAAACCATAAAAGCTTTTAAAAATCTTATAAATTGCAGGATTATATCCCTTTTATAACCATTTATTCTGCTGCCGCACTCTCATAAAAAATAAATATATTTTATAAAAAGCAGTCTTTTATTACTGACTCTAATAATAGTGTTACCCGAATACAGCAAAGTGGGAAGTTTAGCCGTAACAGAAGCCAATCCTGTTTGGCTTTAGGCGAGAAATTTAATAAGTGATGAGGCAACACCTCAAACTAAAGTTAACCTACCCTCATGAAGTTATACGATATTCGTGGAGTAAGGCGGGCTGTTCATTGGCTTCGGTTGTTAACACAGTATTCGTTTGGTTTGTTGTGAAGTTTGTAAGACAAATAAAAATAATCTATCGCTGGCTGACTGGAAGAGATCCCTTCATGGGATAAGTCCGCCATTGTAATTTTTCCTCATAAATCATGTTACTTTTAACTATTGTATCCTTAGTACAATAAAGATACTACAAACAAACAAATATACAATCATAATAATTTTAATAAATTATAATTTTAGATTTATTATTCACTAGCTTTCGCCCGCGGCTCCGCCCGCGTGAATTTCCCACGGGAACCGTCCCTTTTACCGGGATGAAAGGTAGGTAAGGTAGTACGGAGAAGGACATATCCTTCTCCGTACTTCTAACTATGTGTATGCGAAATTTCAGAAAAATTGGTTCAGTAGACGAAGCGTGAAGAGGTAACAAACAAACAAACAAACTCACTTTCACTTTTATGATATTAGTTAGGATTAGGATTATATTACTGGGAAAACTGATGAATTTAACTGAAGAAACTAAAGAAGGCAAATCTAGGATGAGTTAAAGTATAAGGACACATTTTTAACTTACATTGGTAAATTTAAAATGTGTCCTTATACTTTAACTCAGAAGAGCGTAGAATAAATTGAATGATAAAATGTGTGGAGATGGATTCAAATGTTTGTCACTCCTTCACGCAAAATATACTTGATTGATTTTAATGACATTTGGTATACAAGTACATAAAAACAATGAATCTGAACCAGTTAAAAAATCTGACACCAGTATAAAGTAAAGAAAGAAAACAATGGAAAGTATATAGAGTTATGTATATAAAAATATACCACTTTTCCCCACTGCTCAACACTTGCTCAACTGCGAATAGTTGAGCAAATGAGCATTAGAGATCATTATCTGGTTCCACAAAAATAAGTCCATGAATAGCCAGCTTTACCCCAACTTTGTTTGTTAGCAACGTTTCCAGCTTACGTATTAACTGGGAATGCTCTTGTTAGTATACATTTTGATGCTTTCGTTACAAAGATGTAGCAGTTATGAGGATTGGTCTCCACTCGGAAATTAATTCGAGCTGTTTAACTGAATTTAGTCTGCATTTTGAGTTTGACGATGGTAAAATGGTTTCCTCATGATTTTCAAAAGATGGTATACAACCAATACAGTATACAAATCAAAAATCTCCTCCAACGCACCGAATCAAGGCAGTGTGCCCAGGATACTCGCAGCATTACCCCGCTGGACTGCGAGGCTTATCCGCTGAGCAAAAAAGACGCCAGCTCTTGGGTTTATAGTTGACTCGATGAGACGCATTGAGACTTGATTAAAAAAAAAAAATCTTTTTATTTAACACTTTTTGTCTTTATGAACTTTTGAACTAAATCTATTTCTGAACGAAATATTCCAGAAATATTGAGTAATCTATACATATAATAAGACAGTAAAAATATTTTGTCTGTACATTTTGTATTTTTGACTGAAATCGATAGAGGGACACTTAAAAGGAATAATAGAAAGCAAAAAAAATTTTTTTGAATTTTTTGTCTGTCTGTCTGTCTGTATGTATGATCACGCTAATCTCCGAAAGTACTGAACCGATTTGAATGAAACTATTTTTGTTGTATAGCTATTAAGCCTGGGCAACATTTAGGCTATAATTTATTTTGAAAACTGGAACACCTAATGAAGAACCTTAACAGAACAGCTAAACTATAAGAAATATGGAAATGGTGCCTTAACAAAAGTCGTTCAACCTGATGAGCATTTTCTGATGACGTATAAAAATTAAAGATCTGGAACATCTGATGAAGAACTGCAAGAGACCAGCTACACTGTAACATATATGGAAATGGCACCTTATTAAAAGTCGTTCAACCTGATAAGCATTTTCTGCTGACGTATAAAAATTGAAGATCTGGAACATCTGATGAAAAGCTCCAAGAGAGATTTTTCATCTAAGCGAAACTCACGCGGGCAAAGCCGCGGGCGACAGCTAGTATTGAATATAGTTTTGTGTCCCACAGGGTGTCTTTAGTGTTTGTTATTGCTGATAGATTCACACGCACCATTTAACACACGCGCATTTAAATCCGATCATTAAACGAATTTTCCACATGAGGAAAAAGTCCCGCATAAAATAAAGTTAACCATTTACAATAAAGAAAAATAATTAAATACAAAATTAACATTCTGATTCTGGCATATTCATTTCTGCCCCAAAGAACGGCTACTATTCACATGTGGGTGGAAAAGGGTTAATTATAAATAAGCGTAGGATTCTACGTAAATATTTATATTCAAATGATTTCAAACTTCACCCTTTCTCATTTATTCTGAAATATCTCTGATGTTTAAAATGATATGATAAACATATGCTAGGTCCGACATTGAAGCCTATCGCTATTTCAAAAAGTCGGCAACGCATCAATGACCTTTTTAGGGTTTCTGGTGTCCATGGTCTGCGGTGTTTTATTTTTATTTTTATTAAATATGGGTTTGCTCTAATCTGCACAATCTTGGGATTAAACTAATTAATCAATTCGTGACTGCTTACCATCAGGCAACCCATGCTCATTTGCCTACTATTCTATATAAAAAAAAACAATTCTCAAGACGATACAAATTTCGAAGAAAGTAAACAAGTTTTTAATACCGAAACTTATGAAGAAATTATAGGAAATTTATCTAAATAACTTAGATTCCGTGACTACGTCTCATTAACTTTCATAGTCCGTATTTAAAACTGTTAACACCTGACTTATTCACATTGTAAATTACCGTTTCTGGAACAGTTTTTCATCAAGAAATTTTAATCTACGACTTACTTTTTGTTTAGTTATTTCCTTTTCTGTCATTTTCCCAGTATTCTTTTTTTATCTTTGTAGTATATTTACCTATATTTATTGATATTTATGAGTTGTAGGGCTTGCTAAGTTGAAGTGTAAATTTAATCTGGGATTAAAAGAGTACTTACGCTAAGCCAGCACTTAGCATTGAAACATTCTATTATACTGATGCTACAAAAACTTCCCAGTGGTTGAGTTAAGTATAATGAAAAAAAAAATGATTCAATAATGATCAAAGCAAATACCTATTCACTTATTGATTTTTTTAGTTTACGAGCATACACTAAATATGTTTGCTGACAGTAAGTTTGTATTAAAAATTTACTTATTGAAAATTTGTTCCTTTCCTCAAATTTCATGGTAGGTACCTATAACGGTACATTATTCACTATTCATAATATTTGGATTTTTCCAAGGTGAAAGTCAAGTCAAAATGACAACCCCTGATATGAATAGAAGACACAAGCAGATAATTTAAGAATAAAGTAAAATAATATTCTATCGACCACACACGTGGACAATTATGAATTTAGTATGGGACGCCTTTCATTATTATGTGTAGTCACATAGAGAATAACCAATCCTTCTAGCTAGCTCGACCAACGTGAACTAACATGATGATAAGTAGCAGATTTACTTTTAATTACTAACATCGGATAATACACCCCTTATCGCGTATACGTGAGTTCAGTACTAATTTCTGTTAGCTGGAGCCTGGACCAAACTGCATATTGTGCATCTTCGGGCACGTCCAAGATTGTGCCCGAACAAGTTTACGAGTTAATTAGAGTTCAGTTTCACAGTGTAGTTTATTTTAATTGAAAGCTTACCTTGATATGGGATAGTTACTCTTATGTTTGATATTCTGTTGTATTTTATTTAGGTTTGTTTGTTAATCTTGATATTAGCTACAACAAGTTTATTGCTAGGTTAGAGACACTGTTCCGACGATTTTAATCTATATTTCTATAATAATATAATGGTTTATTTTCCAATTCCAAACCAAATTAAAGGCTGATGCATCGAGATAATGTTGTAGGGAAAAGAAAGGTTGGAAGAAGGAAAAAATCCTGGCTGCGAAACATCCGAGAATGGCCCGGAATAGCGAACTCTGCTGAGCTGTTCCGCAGAGCTAAGGCCAAGAAGGACTTGAGCATGCTAATCACTAACCTTCACTTGTAGTTCGATGCGGCTAGGTAGCTAAATATTTGGTGGCGAGACGAATTTGACATCTTGCATTTTTTTAAACAAAATAGGATAAAGTAGAAAAATCGCAGGAAGGCCTTTGCCCAGCAGTAAGACCTGGTGGCTTGATGTGAAATAATACTAAAAATGCTAAATCAAAAAAAAGACCATTGGAACTCTATTTCTGTGAAAATAAAAATACCTATATCTCCAAAACATTCGTGTATTTTAGCTGTTAATAAAATAACAATCCAAACTTTCAAACTTAAAATATAAATAGGAAGTAAGAAAGTAGCATGCATTTTAGGTTCCGCCATCTTGGCGCAACTTACGACAAAGAATATTTATAGCGTCGAATGCAATTGTAACAAATGCATAAAGAAATGCAAGCGAGCAGTTCGCAATTTCTTGTTTTGCTTGAAAAGTATCGGAATGCATATTGGAATATAATTTTGCTACATGTTTTCCGGAGTTTTGTGTTTGGAAAATATTCATACTAAGTACTTTATAAAATTTAGAAAACATACATAGAATACCAAAGTATCATAATAACAATAAAGATATTTTGAATTTGAATTTATCATTTAGATCAGTGATAGTAGACACAAAATTGGGGTTTCATTATGAATCTCTGTTTACTATACTAATGCAACATAGGTTGAGTGTTATTTAGGAAAGAAATACTTATTCACTCCTCATTACGATGCTATGGCTCCACCATTAAATCCGTTATTTCATTATGTTATCCTAACTTAGGTACAATAGTTGCTAAAGGGAGTTGGTATGGTATTATGGTGGTTGGTATGGTATTATGGTTGGTATGGCATTTGTGGGTCGTATAGTTAGTTGCCTTAAATAAATGCATTTTATTTTATTTCTTTTATTGATTATTTTTTTCATTAGTACGATTAAAATCTCTAAAAGGAATACCTTTGAAAATGACTAGTTACGAAATTAAATGACATATCATATGTATCTATGTACGAGTAAGCGTAACCATATTTGCTCTACAGCAAATTAGAACCAGTTAGTCGGCCCTTGTTGTCGCTATGATAGCATAGTAACGTGTAGAAAGCTGGTTTACTCTCACTTAGAAGTGCAGGGTGCTATGTTTTATCGAATTAGCACGGGTTTACGTCAATATGACGACACAAAATCGAAGTATATGTAGAAAAATGAAAAGGAGAGCCGACCCTGAATGAAAAATTACAAGCTAGGCGAAGGGAGAGAAAGAAAGAGAGCATGGTTTACTTTGTGTATTAGAAAAATACATATTTTTATGTACAGTTACAGTTATGTGCTGTATAATTCCCTAATTTTACTGCCTTTGGGCGCGATTGGTCCAATTCGTATTTTGTCCAATTCACCAATTCGCGGTTGGTCCAATTCACGATTGGTTCAATTCGCGATTGGTCTAAAGTTCCAAAAAATGCCCAATTAGCGGTTGGTCAAATTCGCAGTTGGTCGGATTCGCGATTGGTCCAATTCGCATTGTCGAAAATTGGTATAATAATATTGGACTGGAAAATAAATTATTGGAAACATCTCTAAAGTAGTTGTTCAGTAATAAATAAATAGCATATGGACAAGTAAACATGTTACATTGAAAATTGTTAGTAGGTATCTGGTATACTTACTTACATGCAATAGTGCAATAGATCAGCAGTGTCACAAAAACTAGAAAATCTAGCTGGGAAAATTATTAAAAGAAAGCCGTACTCTTCAAGTTGAGTTCTTGGTAAATTGAATCTGGTTTGGTGGGTGTATCTTGAAATAAACATTTTAATATCTCACACGCTTGGATGACTTGGTTATTCAAGAAACTGTGTGAAAATTTAGCTGTAGAACATGATAAGAAAGCGAATTGGGAAGGTGTATCTCACGATACACACTGGAAAGTCTACATACGGTTTTAGCCATAAAAATGCGCAAATATAAAATAACTTCTTTTCACTTAATTGTTTAGTTACATTATAAAAATATTATTTAATAGCGTGAACTAATTTTAAATTAGATCGGAAAGTTGTGCGAAAAATCTACTGCTTTATGACAACTACCTACAATGACATTTCATAGTCGAAATTCCTCAAACATTTGCTTGATAAGAGGTGATTAATAGAAGAATAGTTTGCGTGTCATGTCCCAACAAGTCAGGGGTAGCACCGACAAAATTTCCGTGTTTGCTTTAAGCTTTTTGGCTAATTAAGTACTTACATTATTTTGTCGGTACTTATTTGTTTAATCAAAGTTAGATAAAAACAACGAACTAATATACCATATATTTATTTATAATTCAATGGATAAAAAACAATAACTGTCTTACAACAAAACGATGTCTAAAGTTAAATAAGTACTTGGTAAACACATTACCCGTTCATAAGAAAAAGATACTAACAACTAGAAAATGTCATTAAAGCACGTGTATTTTAATTGTAAGGGTAATGTGTTTAACAAGTATTTAACTTTAGACATCGTTTTGTAGTAAGACAGTTAATAGTATAGTAATATACTGTATCTGTGGCGTCATATTGGTCATCACAAATTTGACCCGCCGAGTCGACACGCTAAGAAGAAGAAGACAGTAATGATTTTTTTTTTAATTTTTGGAAGCATAGTTTATTATTAACAAATGATTAAATTTTTGTTTACCAAAAATTTATCCTATAATATGTATAGAGTCAATACCATTATTTATATTTGTTTTGTTACTGTAAAAGCTCGAACTACGGTAAATTCTAAGATTTAAGAGTAAGTCTTAGGATTTACCGACTGAGTTGGTAAATGTAAGGAATTATGAAAATGGGACGAATTTTTCGGGCTTTTACGGCTTTTACTATTAGAATTTAGTACGCGTACATACTAGGTTTTACCACTGACGGCTGGTAAATGTTGGTTTTGGGAATAAAACAAAGAGTAATTCTTCCCTCAAGTCTTTCCGGGTGGTCATAAAAAAAAATAACCTGAACCTACCTTCTTTTCCGCCCTCAAAGTCTTTCCGGGCGGCAATAAAAAAATAACCTAAACCTTATCGATCAGTCATTTACCATGCCTTTAATGTAAATCCTGAGACTTACCAAGCGAATGGTGGTAAAAGTGCGAATCGCAAAATTATTCGGGCTTTTACCATTAAGAGTTGGTAAATCTTAGGTTTTACTCGAAAATCTTAGGATTTACCGTAGTTCGAGCTTTTACAGAAACAAATACACATTTTAAGGGAAGTCTAAAACGTATCAATAAAATAGTCAAGGCTTCATAACTCCCTTAAAATCTCATTAAATAAAAAAAAATCAAATGGATACACAAATAGCCAACATAGAAGATATAACCCGTGTTATTGGCCTACTAATACTGTAATTAAGGGTTGGCCCAAAGGGTCCCTGATAATTGTGGCTATCAGATAACCCTTACAGGTGACTTCACCTTTTCATTGCTTTTGCCTTTTCAGTGGCCTATTAAATTTATCCGACTTTGTATTTAGACTTTTATGTTAAAGAAATATTAAAATGAGATAAAATTTAAAGTACTCGTCGTGCTCCGGGGCTTCGCTCCCGTGGGAATTTTTGACAATTTTTTATTAGTTTGTATGTTTCTAGTTGAGATTTTTTTTGCGAAGACTGTTTTTTTATTTAGGGATCCGTTTGCAAAGTATTTAGCATTTATTTATTTTTTATGTCGACCGGCTAAACAGCTATTATGTAGGTACTTGAAAGTTGCGGATGTAATAGTAGAAATGTCAATAGTGAACATAAAAAAAGCTATAACAAGGAGGTACCTATTACGAGTTTACGAGCAACAACCCAACTTAAATAAGTAGAGCTTTAGTAGCAAATTTCAAAGTTATTGCGAGTAAACTTAACTTACGGAATAGTATTCAGTTTTAACTACGGAACACTACATAATGGAGTTTAAGTCCCACTTACCACGTTTTTAGTTGTAAATCTCAGAAACACTTAACCATGTTTAAGAAAATCTGGTAAAACATTTTCTCAAATGGAAATTAGTCCCGAAATTAATCTTAAAGATAAAATACAACTTCCTAAGATCGTTTTAATTATGCCAAAATATTTTCCTAAGGGAAGCATACAGATTTTAATGAATTTCATTTATTTTTAAACAGCTATTTGTAACTTGATAGCTCCGGCCATAAAAATTCATTAAAGGAATTACTTGAGATTTGCTGGCATAATATCAGGCGCCTAAAATTTTACCTGTGCGCTTTAATTGGGCAAAAACAACTTTTACAATCTCTAATTAAATCAATAAACAAGAAACAAATAAGGTGTTCTATAAAGTGGTATTAAAGAAGATGGTTTGTATAAACAATAGATTTTATCTTTTATAATTTTGGTAACGTAAAAGTAGTTGAAAGTTACCAAGTTGAAAATAGCCTTAATACGAGTTTTATTGAATCCTACTTATATAATATTATAAATGCGAAAGTTTGGATGTGAGTTTGTGAGGATGTTTGTTACTCAATCACGCAAAATCTACTGGACGGATTTCGATGAAATTTGGTATACGGGTAGAAAAATACCGGGAATAGCACATAAGGTAGGTACTTTTTATCCCGAAATTCCTATGGGAGCAAAGCCCCGGGGCGAGGCTAGTTAAGACATAAAATCTTAAACCGTTACTTTTTCGATAACTAAAAACATCCAGTCAATACTACATACAACACATTTTTTTTAAATATACCTACTACATGACATCTAAGTACAGATTACTTGAAAATCACTCAACACTTTCTCTACATTTTGCTACTTTTTGCTATTGTTTCTGAATCATTATTTTTCAGTACTATTAACAGCCTTTTAGGGTCATAGGCCTTCCATAATTCATGCTATACGATTTTGTACCGTGTTACCATTCATATTTTTTACATAACGTGTCTATGGGATGACCTATGTAAACTCCGTTTTCCTAATTGTCCTATTATGTAAACAATCTTCGGTTTAAAGAAGACAAGACAAGTAAGAAAAACGGAGTTTACACAATTATTTACTAAAAAAGACTGAAAAATTAAACTTATGTCTGCCACACTCGCATTCAAAAATAAAGCCTATCGGTTTAAAAAGTGCGATGTGTTTGTTCACGGATTTGGAAAATAAATGTATTAATAAAACTGTTGGTCGCGGCTGAAACGCGTTTCATCTGCCTGATACCAGTTTTGATAGTGGAAACAAATATAGAGGTGACTTTTTTAACATCAGCTATTTTGTTTTTGTCGATTCTAAAAGGGAACAGATATAGCTGCAAGGCATGACTGGTGTTGATTCGGGATCTATCCTTGGCATGTAATGAACCTTTATACCAAAATGTAATAACATGTTACATAAACTTTATAAATTGAACTAAAGTAACTTTCGATTTCAATTAAATTTATTTAATAGGGTATTTGACAAGGTGTAATTTTTCAACATATTTTTGAATAAATGGAAAGATCATATACAAGTTTTATAACAAACTGTTTTTATTTTTTTTATTTTCGATTTTATTAACTAGTTATTTCAAATTGAAAATTCATACCAACGGAATACGCCGAACAGTTACCGAACACTTCCGATTAGCCCGGTGACGTCACACAGGTGTTTTCCCTACTCGGTGCGCCTCTCCCCGCCGGCACGCAGGCCCGCGCGGGTGTGGAGCTCGGGTTTGTGAGTGAACTGACAAGAAGGTGATCGGATTTTTTCGGGGCATTGGATTTTTTGGCACTTTTAATTAGATATAACTTGATAATTAGGTCGAAATTTTTAAAAAATAAAAACAGTTTGTTACTACACTTTTACATAATCTTTCCATAAATCAAATAAAAAAAACCTTGTCAAATACCCTATTCACTCAATTTCAATTTAATTTATTTCAATTCACTCAATTTCAATTCAATTTATTTCAACTCCCTCAATGTCAATTCAAAGAGCTATATAGGACTGATTTTTTGGTCAAGGTTTTAAAAGCGTCTTAAAACCTCGAGGCGATCGAAACTCAAAATGTTTTTTTAAGATTTTTCAATATTTAAGTCATGTTTATGCAACTTTCTTGTTTTAAGTTAATCTTGTAGATTCTTTAATGAGAATAAATTTCTTTAACCAGAACTAAACAATAAACTAAAAACTAAGAAAGAAAAAAAATACGAGTTTGGCCTAACCTAAAATATTATTTGAGTTTTGAGTCATTTTATGGTGCAGGGACCCAAAGTGAGTTTTGGCTTTCGATAAAATAATGCTTAAAAATGGACTATAAAATTAACACTTCACAAAATTGAACAAAAATACTGCGTCTTGATACAGTGGGGCACATAAAAAGTATACCACCTGAAATACTATCCACTATTAAAAATGGTATACTTTTCCATGTGGCACACTGTACCTATCTAGTTCCATACGTTGTCATTTTGTTCGCAATATCTGTTCGTTTCTCTGAAACTGCCAGTAATTTCCAAGAACGTGCACAAGGAAATAAAAACAAAGCGGGGATGTTATTGAGAGAACTTCAATATTCCGCCGGAACTTATGAGTTTTCTGCAACAAAGTGCACTGAAGAAAAGTGTAAAAAAAAACTGCGATACAAGAACTCAACTTGAAATTGTTGATGTAACATGTTTAGTATTTCTTAGAGTAAGTACTTAGACGAGATAGCTATTTTTTATGGAATTTAGATAAATTTCAAATAAATAGATATTGTCATAAATAGCTTCTATGTAATGTCTTCGCTATTATTTAATAATGAAGGCGCCTAGAACTAAACTAAACCTTTAGATCTAAAATGATGCATTTCAAATTGGGTCATGTCAGTTGCTGAGGGTCCTCCTGTATTACCTATACATATTTATAATAGACATTCCGCAGCGGAGTCATGAAATTCATACCATAATCACGAAAATATTGCGCCCATAATTTTGAAATCGCCAGAATGTAAACACAAAAATAAATACTATCTTACCTAAAAAGGCATAAAAAAGTTTGTTTATAAGTGAGTTATTTTGCTGAGTAATTTCAAGCTGAACTCACACTTATTATTATTTTTTATTAAAAATGCGAATTTTTAATTCACTGTTAATTTTCTCAGGTACGCATTGCGCGCGATCTACCGCTACAAATAAACTATACTGACTCTATGTCTGTTTTGTTCTCGCTTCTGTTTTACTGTTCTTGCTTTTTCTACCCTTTTTTTATGTTTCCCATTATTTAGCCTTTGATGTCGATAATACTTATACGAAAGTATTTACACGGTGGAAAATACGTTTCGGCGTACAGTGCGTACCAATGTTTAATATCAAATAATCCATGCATATATTTTGAGGCATTGAGAGCATTCAACCTTAAATTTTATTTAACCTATAAATTGGAAAAGTTGAATGCTTAAATGAAGGTTTTAAAAAAATATTAAAGAAGACCCGAATTAAAAAATATATATATATCGAATACACAAAAGAAAGTTCTAAAGTTGACGTACATACGAAAACAACTAGTGATTGTTGTGAGCTGATATTTTATTTTAAAGCCTACTCAGAAATTAATTAAATAGGGTAGAATAATAGAAAATTTCTGATTGATAATCTTATTATAGTTACAATTAATAATAGCAAAACTTCTCATCATCTTTACGAAGCATGTGTTGAAAACTTGAAACGGTAGTTGAAACGTGCACATGTGTTTTGATTCATTTCCGTCATACGTCTGCATTCTTCGGCATTGTTTATAATACAAATGTTATAATAAATTAGGAGTTATAGTGAGTATAATGGTTGCTTTTTATAGTTTTAATGCAATTAGACAACATCATTGCGGATCCGGGTCTGTAAAATCACGAATTTGTATGCTAATGAGTATAAACATTACAACTGGTTTGAATTTCTAAGTAATTGGCTAATTACGATGTACAACATGAAGAACAAGACATTGATGTAATGTAAACACGTTAATAAATAATCAATATATATAAAACATGCTTTTGTCCGCGGCTTCGCCTGCGTGAATTTTCCACGGGAACAGTGCTTTTTCCCGGGATGAAAGGTATATCCTTCTCATACTTCTAAGATGTGTATGCGAAATTTTAGGAAGATTGGTTTAGTGGATAAAGCGTGAAGAGGTAACAAACCATTAAACAAACTCACTTTCACATTTATAATATTAGTTAGGATTCTTCCGTATGACTATTAAGTGACTAACAGACAACGCACAGCCAAAACTACGAAGCTGAAATTTGGCATGTAGTTTCCTTAGAGAATGGAGGGGAGCACTGAGAGAGGATTTCCTGAAATTCCCAGGGAATAAAGCTCTGAGCCCATGTTAGTAAAAGTATACATGTATTGTAATGCTGATGTAAAAGACGGTCCGGTCCTCCCACACAAAATCCTCCCACTTTTACTGTTTTGTGTGCCAAGAATAACGTCTTCTTCAACAATCCCTTGTGTGTCATGTGTAGATCATATAATAATTCAAAGCTCGATGGTTTTCACATTTTTGGACTTAGTTACAATCAATTCCGTACTTTTGTTCAAAAATTATTTCCATAGTGTTCTTTTCTTTTTTCTTTTTAGTGGTAATCATTCCTATAAGAATTCATGTTCATGATTTTCATGTTTTTCCTTATAAATAGAAATATTTACTTTTCAGAGCTACACTTTTAGTACTGTTAATGGCTTGCTTAAATGGATTATGTTGTGTACACAATATTTTGGACGTTTACTGGATCTGTATTGCATACGAATTACTTATTTAAGATGTACCTTTGTAAACTGTCTGTTTTGTGTTCTTAATAAATTAAAATAAAAAATAAAATAGACGGAACTAAGTCTTTGATTTTATTGTCCAAAACTATCTTGGTGTACAACACGTGAGATAGGCATTATTCTATTATTTATAAGTAGGTATTAGGTAGGTTTGTATACATACACAGCAATTGCCTTTTTTTCTATGTTGCCCAAGGTGTGTAAAGCAAAATCAACACATTAATAAAATGACAAATAATGTAGAGGCATGTAAACCTTAGAGAAATAAACCTCTCTTTCGTTCGACATATATTGGTATCTTTTAGTAAATATATTTACAGTCTTTTGATATTTATTAATAGATATTGAGTTGGGTTTATTCAAAATTGAATGTAATGAATAAATTTCCCGTGAAAAAGCAAATTCTGAGAGAAAAAAATGATTTTCACATTTCAAATTATTCTGACCTACTTTTTGATCTTTTTGATAAAAATGTCGTTTTGAGGAAATTCGATCAAAACTTACCTAAAACCCACTCGATCATACACCTACTCATATAAAATAGGACACTTGACTAATTATCAATGCATAGCCGAAATCATTTTCAAATAATGGATTTTTATCGAGTTAAAAATTCAGTTCCTAACCATTTTGTTATAATGAAATTTCATTTTTTAATTTTATTTTTTGTTTGTTACAGGTAAGCACTTTTGAACAAAGATCTAGAGATCTTTGAGTTTGAAGCTGTTCATTTATATTTACGATATAATCATTATGGCGAAAGTAAGTACATATATAAGTTGGTACATTTTCTACCTAAGCTGATAATTACACGAGCTCAACAAACATATTTTACTTCTTAATGTATCATCGATAAGGATTACTCGTAATTAGGGACGTTGATACCATTTAAACGCTTCGCAGGCCTTTGGGACTGAAATCAGATAATGAGCTGAAATTAGGAGACTAGGTTGTTTGGTTAAATGTCTGATGTTAATATACGTTCTCTACGTTAATGTAGGTACGTATACGTATAGGATTTTTATTACGGTAAACGAAAAAAAATCATAGCGTGAGTTTATTTCTTCTTTCTTTCTTTTTAGTCGTATTCTTCATGACTGGGGGTCGTGGTCATTATATTTGTACACACATAACGGCTATCTTGGCAATTTTAATGGAGTGGTTTGCCATTGCCTTCTCCATTTCACACAGTAGCTGATAATCATCATACAACCGATGTTTTCCTTCACCGGAAGCAAGTGGTGGTCGATGAAATCTACCAGCCAGACATGACTCAGATTGGTATACAAACTTATGTAGCACGGGCAGGATTCGAACCTGGGACCTTTGCAGCCTCAGGCGGGCGCCCTACCATTGCGCCACCACCGCTTCCGTTAATCCCGTGAATTCATTTACAATTCCAAATCTCTATGAAATTAACGACGAATATTCTCTTTTGCTGGGAATAGAGCCTATAGGCGTGACTACCTCTAGTAAATACCGGTATCGTCCAATAAACATACGACATTTAGAGATTTTCCATTTCTTTTATTAGCTACATCAATCGGCTATAACACCGTTTTAGTATACGCTTGAAAAGTTACAAAATGGAATTCGTTTCGTACAAATATCCGTTCGATATTTTTATACCGGACGTAAAAAATCCCGAAGATCCAAATACAGTTTGAGAAACTGTCATTCAAATAAAAAATCCACTCAAAAGTTACGGCTCTGAAGGACATAAAATAGACCGATTTCACACCTCACAAGGATCTATAGTCAATTTTATACGCACACATAAAATGGGTGATCAATAAAAATTTAACAGTCCACGGAGACGTCAAAAGTTGTGAGTAATCTGTCAAATTGACAGGAGGTAGCGTAATGACTGTTACGTAACCTGTGGTAGCGTATTGTAATTGTTTCCGCCTAAAAATGCAAATTGAATTTTTAAAAGGCGATTGTATTAAATAAATTGTTTAGACAAAAAAGGAACTCTATTTAAAATTGTGGTTTAATTTTTTAAGTTGCAGGAACTAGATGAATAATAAAGCTATTTGGTATTTCAATTAGATTTTTTTTTTACAAATAAGATGTTAAATCGATTATGTTGAAATTTTATTACTAACACCGAGAACGTTATTAATTTTTATGACCTTCAAAAGAAAGGCTGATCACGTATATTTAAACGTCATCATCGATATAAATAAATAAACACAAGAAAAACCGATTGCTAAACAAGCAATTCTCTCAAGCAAGTCTCTGGTATTCCTTCGTCCTTTTTATACAAACATACGTCATACATAATTATCACGCCTTTTTCCCGTGGCAGAGATTAGCGATTTCCACTTGCTACGATCTTTACAGATCTCTCTTGCTTCCTCTACACTCATCACTCTCTTCATACATGCTCTCCGGTTATGGGTGCTCCTAATATCTCCCTTTTTAAGGAGGTCCGCAATCTGGTCGGAGTGCGTTCTACGAGGTCGACCCTGACCAACTCTTCCATTCACCTCTGCTTTATAAATACCTTTCGTCAATCTCTATTGCCTACAAAATAAACATATACAATACAAGTACCTAACCACACAGAACCTACCTATATACATATAATGCTAGTGATCACTTACCATCAGGGGGCCGATTCTACTAATACATACAAACGTAGATGTGTCTCAATTGTGTCTCAAGATCCAAAGAAATTGAACTAAAGTGACAATTGCGTCTCAAGATTCAAAGAAATTGAACTAAAGCGACAAGGTCTCTGTAAGACTTCTATGTTTTATTACGATTTCTTTGGCTTTTGAGACACAACTGAGGCACAATATAGTACGTTTGTAACTTGTAGAATCAAGAGCCAGGTGACCCGCTTGCTCCTTTGCCGCCCTATGTTTTATTTTATTTTTATTTTATTTATTGAGGAACAACTAACAATTACATAATAAAATCTTAACAATATGTATTACATGCAACAATTAGTAATTATGTAACCAACTATGTTATAAAAAGTGCATTTTAGTACATGTATCTTTTCACTTGCACCACGTCCTCTCCACTGGAGACGGTGGCAACTGTGGCAAGTTTGGGTTATAAGGTTAAGGTGTACCTCAGACGAGTTTCAGTTACTTATCCAATAATATCGAGTGCTAGTTACACAAACTATTCCACTTACAACTTGTTTACTTTGTTAGTTCGTTACTTTTGTACAAGTTGCGTAAGTATGTGTGAGGAATGTGAAAATAGGGCTCTGGATATGGTCCTCAAATTATACAAAGAATGTAAAATCGTGATATCCATACTAATATTATAAATGCGAAAGTTTGGATGTGAGTTTGTGAGTTTGTGAATTTGTGAGTTTGTGAGGATGTTTGTTACCCAATCACGCAAAATCTACTGGACGGATTTCGATGAAATTTGGTACAGAGGTAGATAATGACCTGGAATAGCACATAGGCTACTTTTTATCCCGGTAAAAAGCACTGTTCCCGTTGGAAATTCACGCGGGCGAAGCCGCGGGCAAAAGCTAGTAATACATATATTGTTAAGATTGATTCAAAATTTTATTTGAATCGTAATTATCAGAAAAGCTATGAGGTGTTTTAGTTATGTTGGTAAAGTGAGAAAAATAACTGGCCAAGTGCAGGTCAAACTCGCGCACCGAGGGTTCCGTACATGCAAAGCATCTCAAATTATTGCTCTAACTTAAAGACAAACTAGTTACAAAAACAAACTTAACTTTTCAGTTCGATCCCTAGCTACAAGTTCCTAGATTCATACTGCATCGAGTGCAAAAATAAGTTTGTAACACTTTTTTTAGACTTTCAACTATATTATATACAATTTTCAGATTTATTCCTATACAAGTTCCTAGACATTGCCTTTTTGCCAAATTTCATAATTCTATATTTTTTATAGGTTTTTATTTCTTCGAGGTACGGCCAGCTATGGACTTGATAATATGAAAGAGGTCCTGCAAGTTATATAGGTACCATATTAACTTTATGGTACCATAGATATACGGGTCTATTGAATAACATCATGATGATATGATAATACTCTCTCTCTCTCTCAGCCTAAAGACGTCCACTGCTGGACAAAGGCCTCCCCCAAGGATTTTATCCATGGGGGGTTTTGCCGTAATCGCCACGCTTGGCAGGCGGGTTGGCGATCGCAGTGTGATGTCATAGTACGCATGATAATACTATTAACTGAAATTAGTCTAGCAATATATTGTTGCGGAAGTAAGATTTAAAGTGAAATTAAAACCAAATAGTTACATTTCCTCTTATGTGGTTAATTAATTTTAGTTGGCATATATGTTAGTTTTGCCTATGAATATTCATCCTCTGTAATTGGGAGCTGTCGGCTTGTTATCTCTCTAAATACTATCGGGGCCAAGGCCGATGATCACGAAGATTGATACAGAACAGTTTTTCCTACCCCTCAGGCTAGGGGTTTGTTTACTCTGCTACATTGCAGATAATATGGGAATACTCAAATTGAGTTTGGAATTTTTTTTTTCTTATTACAAAAGCTACTGGCTGGCTGAAAGAAACATGATGATTCGACGATGTAGGTAAAATTTTTAATAGAGCAAAAAGCTTACAATCTTAGAAATATGAAACAATATTACACGAGGTAAACATAACATTAAAATCATCTAGATTATTTCAGTAATGAGATTTACAATTTATTATTATGAAAATTTACCTTTCCATTGTTGCAGATGTGCACTTATATACATTTTTTATTAATTTATTTTTTTATCTAGCTATTGGATGTTATGCCCCACTGCTAGGCACCCTTTTTGAGTTTTATCTAAAAAATAATAATATTGTTATATCGACGCGACGACAGAATTATTTTTTTGTGATAAGTATTTTACCAAATCCACTGATAGCCCTGGGCTGTCCGTGTGTACGTCTGCGTCCATTTGTTGATGAATGACGAATTCCAATGAGATTTCCTCGTAAGTAATATTTTTTGCGGCCTCCCATAATGGGAGTGCGACATGCGAACGAAATAAGCTCTTTCTGTGGATAAATTTATCTATTTATTTGGACTGCAGGATTCGCTACATTAATGCTACTTAATACTTTTTAAAATATTTATCACAAATTATCATATGATTTGATGGGCGGGCAACACCTTTTCTCGCTTTGCGTCGTTATATATGGGAGTGATTTGATTTAATATTTCATCAAAGAGCGCGCGCGGCAAATGGAGTCAAATATTATACGAATTATAAGTACATCTTACGAGTATATGCTGTCTCGTCTTAATTTTGAGTTTCTAAATCAAAAAAGTGTAACTCATAATTTAGAATTGGTTTCAGTCAACCAAAAGTCTTATTCCCTATTCCTATTCTGTAACATCGGGAAGTCATCTTACATTTTGGACTTGACATATCGACAGACAGACAATGAAGTGATCCAGTAGGGTTCATTTGTCTTTTTGAAGCTCGAAGCTTTAGACATTTTGGGGCTACATTTGTACCAGATATCGGAACTACTACATCTACTATATTATTTTACATAATATCCATAGACATATTTCTGACTCTATGATAGTACTCAGACAGTTAAGAATCTGGTCTTTTGTTCAAGTTTGTTTATAGGGGGTCAACTTCGGAACTACTGAACCGATTTCAAATGTCTTTTCACTAATAGAAAGCTACATTATACTTGAATGACATAGGCTACAATTTATGTGTATACACTCCCATTCGAAAAAGTAAATTAATAATAGAAGACTGACGTAATATTTCAAACCCCATCTTGATAAATAAGGGTGTGCGTTACCCTGGCAGGAAAGTGTGTCCTGGAGTTAAGTGAATGGAACCAAAACGTTGTGCGTAGTCTAGTGTACATGTGCCGCGAATAAAACTTTTTGTGCGTCTTTTAGTTTAGGAAAAAAACGGAAATCTAGGATTCTGCTAGGAGTAACGTCGTTCTAGCAGGAAAGTTCTAAACGAATGATCGGAGAGAGAAATATTCTGAGGGGGCAGAGAGCTTTAGAGCTGTGCATTGATCAGGGCCGAAAAGATCATTTGTGCGTCTTCAGGTTTTCGGGATATTGCATTTCCTGCTAGAGTAACGTTTTGCAAAATCGTGGATCTCCTAGATCCATCGTATGTGCGCCTGTAAGATAAATATACATGAGTTGCTATTCATTTGTGCCCATCTGTGCCATAATTAGATTTAAGAAAATATTTATAATTTTTAAGTAATCGTGTTTGTAATATATTGGGTAAAACTAAACGCAGGCGTTTCCTGTTATCGCCGCCAGGCGTTTTGGGGTTCTCACACTGCTAGCGTGGATGGCGTCGCGTGTGGTCCGCCATTGCATTGTCCAGGGCGATATCGGTTTGATTTTAATACGCGGAGCGGTCTCGCGTCTTTTGCTTGTTGTTTAGTTTGAGTGATAATTGTGAATTTCCTGTTTGTTAAATAACTATTGAATTTGTGTTTGTGAAAAACTCTGTTATTGTGACTTTTTCTTGTGAGAGGTGAAACGTGGCTGGCTGTTCACATCTGGCTGTTCCCGAGTGAAACTACGGGAAGAAATCTATTTAGTTGTTCTGGTGAATTGAGATCTCAAGGGTTAGGTAGGGTGATTAGGAATTCCCCCTTCCCGAAGACACTCAAGTTTGGATCCGAAGAGAAAGAAGATTTAGTTTGGTAAGTGTTCAATTGTAGTTAATTTATAGGTTAGGTTATCATATAGGGCCCTGTAGCTCCCTTCATAAGCTACGGTGGTAGCAGACTGCGTTAAGTTAAGTTAGTTAGGTTTTAGTCGGGCAAACGTGGTGCCGCGTGGAGATTTTTTCCCGGTACTTATTTTTACCGGTGGTTTTTTCCCGGTGAAGTTCCGGTACAGAATTCTTCCCGCCGCTTCGTTTGTCCGGATTCTCGCTGCCACATTTTCTGGCAGCAGAGCGGAGTTGCTCTGCACATTTTCTGGTAGCAGAGCGTAGTTTATCTACCCTCTATTTGTTCGTTTGTAAAAAATAATTAATTGTTTGTAAAAATTATTAGATCTTTCTTGGTTTGTTTGTGTAAGAATATTTGTAACCTTTTTTGTATTTGTTTGCGGTTTGTACCGTGCGTTCCGGGTTTGTGCCATTCTCATACCTACCGCGGTTCTTCGTGTAGTTGCTTGATTTTGTTGTTTTTTATTTACCTTTTGTTATTTTTTTTGTTTGTGACTTGACGCGATGGCGAAGGCCTCCAATGCTAGGGCGACACTCGCCAACGAATTGAGATGGTTTGTGACGGCCGGTGGACTCCTGTCCCGGAAGGACAGGGAGGCCGCTATACTGGAAAGAGCGGATCAGCTCCGCTCACGATTGAACAACGCGGAAGCGGCCATGGCGGCGCTTACCGAAGCCGACCTTACCCCGGAGGTCTACGCAGGTCACGTGGCGGACCTGGACCAGATCCTGAGTCTGCACGATGACATCGTGGAGGCGGCGGCCGCAATAAGGGCGAGACAGGCTGGCGGACCAGCCCCTCGCACACCTGTTAGACAGGAAGGACCAGCGGTTACTGGTCGGCTCCCCACCCTTCAGCTGTCCCACTTTGGGGGTAGGATGGATGAGTGGGTGGCATATAAAAATATGTTTGAGTCCCTGGTCGTAGCACGACAGGATTTGTCGAAGGCCCAGAAGATGGCCTACCTCCTCTCCACTCTTGAGGGTGAAGCGCGGTCGCTCATCCAGCACCTCCGGGTGGAGGACGACCAGTACGATACGGCTTGGGAGTTATTGAACTCCCGCTACCAAAATTTACGTTTGTTAGCGGATGCGCACGCCGCACAGTTGATGGCCCTGCCCAAGGTGGCCAACAGGGCACAGTTGCGCCTGCAGTTGCTCACGCCCGTTACAGTGGCCTGTAACGCGCTCCGCACACTGGGGCTGCCGGTGGACCAATGGTCCTTTTTGCTGGTGCACATTGTATTGGGCAAATTACCCAATGACATCCGCTCGCGGTTTGAGCGCGAAAATGCGGAGCGGGATAGCACCACCCTACCAACATTCACTGACTTGGTGAAGTTTTTGGAGTTTGAGGCACGGGCGGCTGAGAATACCATGACGGACTCAGCGCCATCCAGAGCGCCTGAACGTAGGCCCTTGGAACCCTCATGGCGAGGGAGGCCCCAACAGGGACGGCAACCGCCACCGCGTGGAGCTGGTGCGCGGGTTGCACACACGGCAGCAGTCGCGAGGGACGCGGACTGCCTGCAATGTGGTCGGATGGGCCACAGCCTGCTGCAATGCAGGGACTGGCAGGGACTGCCAGTACAAGATCGGCGCCGCATGGCAAAGCGGCATGAACTTTGCTTTTATTGTTTGGGCAGTCACTATGCACGTGACTGTCCCAGAGCCATACCATGCAGTGCATGCCGTGGGCTGCACCACGTGATGCTCTGCATGAACCGGAACGGGGATGGCCCCCGGTTGTTGAGGCAGGGGTCCCCTATGGGCGGGGGCGCTCCTGCGCGAAGCCCTCCACCATCGGACGGAGGACGCGGCTTCGCTCGTCGCACCCCCCTCGGGAGGGGTCGCGTACCGGCGCGGGTCTTGGCGGACCGGGACCACGCGCCCCCAGGTCGTGGCCAGTATGTGGCTGGCCAGGCCCCGGATAGGGCCCCCATGGGCGGGGGCCCTAGATCGGACGTGAGAGTGGGGACACCCCCCTCCACGCGGGTTACCAATGCCCAACACATGCAGCCGCAGCGGTTTTCTCCACCGCTGCACGAGTACCCACGGCTGGAGTACCACCCGCCGTACCATAGGTATGGCCGGGCCGCGGGTTATGCCCCCCTCAGATGGGGATGTGCACTCGCCCGACATATTATCCGGGTCAGTGGCGCCCCCTGGTTTGGAGAGAGTGGGGAGCCCGTAACTAGCTTGCTCCCTTGCTGGGACAGAGCCGCGGACGGTTCTGCTCCCTACCGCGGTGGTCCGCGTATGGGGTCGTGGGGAAGCCATTAATTTGAGAGCTCTGTTGGACTCAGGGGCTCAAAGCAGTTTGGTTACCACTCGAGTGGCACACCAGTTAGGTCTAGTCGTGGAAGACTCGCCTGTGCCACTTCTTGGAGTTGGTGGCATACAAGTGAAGTGTCTGACGGGCCAGACACTTGTCACCTTTTCTTCGCTGAAGTCCTCCACAATGAGGATCACGACTTCGGCTATGGTAATGGATACCATTGCGGGTTGGCACCCCTCGACAGACATACCGCCGGGTGTGTTGTCTTTGGTTTCGGGTCTGGATTTGGCCGACCCCTTTGTCTTTCATCCCGGCCCAGTGGACTTGCTCCTGGGCTCGGACGTATTGGGTTGGATTTTGTTGGGTACACAGAAGGCTCTGGGTTCGTCTTCACTGATGGCAGTGTCTACGATTTTTGGTTTTGCCCTGATGGGCCCTGTGTTTGATAATGGCACCGCGGAGGAGCCACCGGTTGTCGCATCTGCGTCCTTGGCCAAGACCATGCAAAGGTTTTGGGAGGTGGAGGAGCCACCTATGAGTTCCAGGATGGATCCGGAACACGCTGAGTGCGAAGCCCTTTTTCGATCGACCACGGAGAGGTTGCCCTCCGGTCGGTTTGTAACTAGGTTACCCTTTGTTGCCTCTCGTCCTAGCCTAGGGCAAAGTAGGGCGCTTGCGGAGAAACGACTGCTGTCCATGGAGCGACGTATGCAGCGTGACCACGTACTTCGCGATAAATATATTGAATTTATGCGCGAGTACGAGGATTTGGGTCACATGTCTCCGGCTCGAGTTGATTGGAGCTCAACTGAGCATTATTTTTTGCCCCACCACGCGGTGGTGAAGGCCTCAACGGGCAAGTTGCGGACTGTCTTTGATGGGTCCGCACCCACTTCGAACGGGGTTTCGTTGAATCTGTGTTTGCATTCGGGTCCCAAATTGCATAGGGACATAATTGACATCATCTTGAACTTTAGAAGACATCAAGTGGTTTTTGGTGCGGACATCCGGATGATGTTCCGCCAGACAGTCATACATCCTGAGGACAGGCGATTCCAGTTGATACTCTGGCGTGAGCGCCCTGAGGATCCTGTGACGGTGTATGAACTCAACACAAACACGTATGGTTTGAAATCTAGTCCCTATATCGCCATCAGATCATTGCTTGAATTGGCAGAGCGGGAACGGATCCGCTTTCCCCGTGGGGCTTCCGTGCTGTCACGTGACTTGTATGTTGATGACGTGTGCACCGGAGCCCAAAGTATTGAGGAGGCCCTCCTACTGCGGGATGAATTGATCGAAATATTGAAGACAGGTGGCTACGAGCTACGTAAGTGGTTGTCCAATGAGCCTAGAGTTCTAGAAGGGATCCCGGAGGATCACCAACAGAACCCTCACCTGTTTGAGGATGTGGATGATCCCAACAGGATAGCGGTGCTGGGCATGCAGTACCAGCCGCTAACCGATATTTTCACATTCCAAGTGGACTTGGAAATACCAAAAAGTCTGGACTAAGAGAACGGTGTTGTCCGTAATAGCTCGTATGTTTGATCCAAGCGGTTGGATCAGTCCAGTGATATTCTCTGCAAAGTGTCTTCTTCAGAGACTTTGGACTTTGGGCGTCTCGTGGGACGAGCCGCTGTTTGGCTCTCCATTGGATGATTGGCTCGAGTTGTTTTCATCGATTAAGGAAGTCAATCGGATTGCCTTGCCTCGTCGAATATTGCCCCCGGGAAATATCGAGCCAGCCTGCATGGCTTTTGTGACGCGTCGGAGCGAGGCTACGCCGCGTCAGTCTATATGCGGACAGTTGACGCCGATGGCCGGGTCAATGTCTCGCTTTTGTTAGGGAAGAGCAAGGTCGCCCCCATCAGGACTAGGCTGACTATTCCCAAGCTTGAGTTGAGTGGAGCTCACCTTCTCTCTAAATTGTTGCATCACGTTGCATGTGAGCTGGCGGCCACGGTCGAGATACGGGACATCTTCGCCTGGTCGGATAGCCAGGTCGCGCTTGCATGGTTGCGCGCGGCCCCACATACCTTGGAGGTTTTTGTGGGAAATCGGGTTTCCCAAATCCAGAATATCGGAATTGATATAACATGGAGACATGTGCCGGGAGAGCTTAACCCAGCGGACTGTGCCTCCCGAGGTTGTACGGCACCAGAATTGGTGTCACACCCGCTCTGGTGGGGTCCAGAGTGGCTGATGGGATCAGAAACTTCTTGGCCTGTCTGTCAGACAGATGTTACTTCTTTGAGTTTGACTGGGCTCCGTGTACATGCTGTAGTCGCTGAGACGACGTCGGAGCCGGATTGGCTACTTGCTCGGTATAGCAGCTTGGATAAGCTTCTGGGTGTTACCAGTTGGATTAAGCGTTTCATACATAATTGTAGAAACCCACAGGCAAAGCGGTTGGAGCCGATTGCAGGTGGCAGAAGAGCGCCGGAGCGCATTGTTGCATTGGGTCCGTGTCGTGCAGACCGGACGGTTTGAGTCAGAGCTTTCGTATTTTGCGCGACGGACGCGCTAAGTTGAAGGGCGCGGTCGCTCGTTTGAACCCGTACATCGACTCGGATGGGCTTCTTCGGGTTGGAGGCAGGCTCCGGAAGGCGGATCTTCCATATGAGACTCGCCATCCTCTGTTGTTGCCCAAGGGCGGACCCTTGGTGCAGCTTTTGGTGTCTGATCGACACATTCGTAACGCCCATGCTGGGTGCAATGCTTTATTGGCTATTTTGCAACGCGAGTTTTGGATTTTGTCTGCCCGAAGAGCAATCCGTAGTGTCCTGTTTCGATGTATTGCATGTTATAGGTTGAAGGCATCCACGATGCAACCACAGATGGGTGATTTGCCCGCTGATCGAATCCGACCTTCGAGGCCGTTTGACGGCGTTGGAACCGATTTTGCCGGTCCCTTTTCGATCAAGGCTTCTCCCTTTCGTAATGCCCGTATTGTGAAGGGCTATTTGTGTGTATTTGTTTGTTTGGCCACCAAGGCTGTCCATTTGGAGGTGGTATCGGCTCTGACTACGGAGGCCTTCGTCGCCGCGTTGGATCGCTTTGTTTCGCGTCGAGGTCTACCTTCCCTTATTAGGTCTGACAATGGCACAAACTATAAAGGAACTGTAAATTATCTTAAGGATGTTTCTGTGTTTATTGATAAAAATTGTACTAGTTTAAGTCAAATTGCTGCCCAAAGGGAATAACCTGGAAGTTTAGTCCCCCAAGTTGCCCCCATTGGGGAGGGATTTTTGAAGCGGCTGTGAAATCCGCAAAGACCCACCTCCGCCGCATTATCGGAGAAACGGCTCTAACTTTTGAAGAGCTGGCCACAGTGTTTTGTAAAGTTGAGGCGGTCCTCAACTCTCGTCCTCTCTGTCCGCTATCTCCAGATCCAAATGACTTGGAAGCTCTCACCCCTGGTCATTTTTTGGTGGGAGGGCCGTTGAATGCCCTGCCCGAATACCCGTGGAAGGATGAACGCGTATATCGGTTGTCGCGTTTTCAAATGTTGCAGCAAATGAGCCAGGACTTTTGGCGTCGCTGGTCGCTTGAATATTTGCATTTGCTGCAGCAAAGAGTGAAGTGGACAGACAGGACTGAGCCTCCCAGGGAGGGTGATTTAGTATTGTTAAAAGAGGCAAATTTGCCCTCATTGCTTTGGCGACGAGCTCGCATATTACGTTTGATTCTTGGCGGAGATGGCACTCCGCGTGTGGCTGAGGTGTTGGTCGACGGTTCGATTTTAAGGAGAGGTGTGACCTCTCTCGCCCGCCTTCCCGTAGAGTAAGCTAGCGGTCTGCTTCTCAGACCGGGACGGGGGGATGTTTGTAATATATTGGGTAAAACTAAACGCAGGCGTTTTCCTGCATTATCGCCGCCAGAGGGCGTTTTGGGGTTCTCACACTGCTAGCGTGGATGGCGTCGCGTGTGGTCCGCCATTGCATTGTCCAGGGCGATATCGGTTTGATTTTAATACGCGGAGCGGTCTCGCGTCTTTTGCTTGTTAATTAGTTTGAGTGATAATTGTGAATTTCCTGTTTGTTAAATAACTATTGAATTTGTGTTTGTGAAAAACTCTGTTATTGTGACTTTTTCTTGTGAGAGGTGAAACGTGGCTGGCTGTTCACATCTGGCTGTTCCCGAGTGAAACTACGGGAAGAAATCTATTTAGTTGTTCTGGGGAATTGAGATCTCAAGGGTTAGGTAGGGTGATTAGGAATTCCCCCTTCCCGAAGACACTCAAGTTTGGATCCGAAGAGAAAGAAGATTTAATTTGGTAAGTGTTCAATTGTAGTTAATTTATAGGTTAGGTTATCATATAGGGCCCTGTAGCTCCCTTCATAAGCTACGGTGGTAGCAGACTGCGTTAAGTTAGTTAGGTTTTAGTCGGGCAAACGTGGTGCCGCGTGGAGATTTTTTCCCGGTACTTATTTTTACCGGTGGTTTTTTCCCGGTGAAGTTCCGGTACAGAATTCTTCCCGCCGCTTCGTTTGTCCGGATTCTCGCTGCCACATTTTCTGGCAGCAGAGCGTAGTTGCTCTGCACAAATCGCGTTGTCTTTGAAATCACGAAAAAAAATCATAGCGCCTAAATTAAAAGACGTGTAAGCTCGCTGAAAACTGTATTCGATTCTTCTATACACCTATAATAACCACAAAAAGTTTCTGAAGTGCACATGTACTTCATTATTGAATAATATTACTAAAAGACAAAATTAGGTGACTTAACTTTGACGTCAACATACAAGAAACCGGCTCAACCCAATAAGTGTGCGTGTGAACCAAAGATTAGTGTGTTCAGTCATATATTATCGTGGAAATTTTCAGCTCAAAATGTTAAGGATATAAGTAAATAAACACAAATCCAAAAACATATGAACAACGGCAGATTATCCGGCCAAATTAGAATGACTACAAAAAAGCGACGGTTTCATACATATCGATAACCTTCTCTATTGAACGTATTATACCTAAGCTGTTCGTACAGTCGCATTCAAACGTTTATTAGCAAATGCCAACCTGTAACTTTATTTGTGGGAAATAGTGGGAGTAATTAAAAAATATGTATTGTTGTTAAATAGGGATTTGTATAAAAGTTAAGGTCGTGTTCCTTATTTGTCGAAATAGGTAGATTAGGTACCTACTATAAAAATACAAAATGTGTTTTTTAAATGTGAAAGTTTATTTAGGTACCACTATTATGAACTAGCTACATGGCTATGGCTACTGTTTCTTCTTCCATGTCGAGTCGTACAATTCTGCACACCGACCGATGTTTCCTTCCTCCGCGCGGCACCCGATGACGTTGGATTAGTTTTCTGTCTACGGATAACAAAAACAATAGGGAGGGAGTCGCGTTGTCTAGCTAGCGTGAAGAAAGTGAGATAAATAGTAAGCAAAATGGTATAAGTGGGACAGAGATAGATATATAATCGTCATTCTATTTTCAATAATGCATTATTATGTATTTTGCTTTTTACTAGAAGTGAGTCATCTTTTCTCTTGGTAAACAGTTTGGTGCGTTGCGTGCATCACGCGTGCATGTTGTATGTTATGACGCTATGGAGATCCTGTTGCGCAGTTGCGTTTGTTTACTAATTAGATGTTGGTTAAAAGTTTATGAAGTTGGAATGGAATAATCTGCAATGGTAAGTAAATATTTAAGTTACCAATGGTTAGAAAGGAAGGCATTTGGTTTTCTTTAGCAGTAAGTAAATATTATTTTATTGTTCGAGACCCACAGCTAAAAGTGCAGTCCAAAGTCATTGAGTCATTTTTGTTTTCGGCTAAGCAGTTGATTTAAAAATGCAATATCCCAATAAGACTGGAAATCCTTTCCGCAAAATATGCTTGGTAGATATATAAAGTACCCAGCCAGATCATGAGACATATTTTATGCTTTGACTACTGGACCACCGAGTCATCTACGGTGTCAAATCCGTTTGTTTGTTACCTCTTCATGCTTTATCTACTGAAATAGTCTTCCTGAAATTTCGCATACACATAGTTAGAAGTACTGGAGAAGGACATAAGGTACCTTTCATCCCGGGAAAAAGCACTGTTCCCAGTGTCCACAGTAGTAGTTTGATCTGTGATTTGATGCCATAATATTTACTATTAAAATTACCTATGTATAAGAGAATAAAAATAATAATTTCCAAATCAAAAACCTCTTTTTTATTTTATATGGCCACTATGTGCATGTCCTGTGCATTTTATATCCATTCTAGCTTCGCCCGTGTGAATTTCCCACGGGAACAGTGCT
Organism: Ephestia elutella; assembly: GCA_018467065.1. Taxonomy (NCBI): domain Eukaryota; kingdom Metazoa; phylum Arthropoda; class Insecta; order Lepidoptera; family Pyralidae; genus Ephestia; species Ephestia elutella. The sequence continues at coordinate 14,016,279 of CM031592.1, read as the reverse complement.
TTTTCCCAGGTATCTTATGTTCTTCTCAGTACTTATAACAATGTGTATGCGAAATATCAGGAAGAATGGTTCAGTAGATAAAGCATGAAGAGGTAACAAACAAACAAGTAAATAAACAAAAAAACTCACTTTCGCATTAATAATATTAGTTATGATAGGATAGTTAGGATTTTTTAATTATTTCCACAAACTTTGTCGGGAATTCCCAGTTGGGAATTGCCGACAGACGTTTGATAGCGACTGTACGGCCAACAGCTTAGGTATAATACGTTCAATAGAGAAGGTCATCGATATGTATGAAACCGTCGCTTTTTTGTAGTCATTCTAATTTGGCCGGATAATCTGCCGTTGTTCATATGTTTTTAGGATTTGTGTTTATTTACTTATATCCTTAACATTTTGAACTGAAAATTTCCACGATAATATATTACTAAACACACTAATCTTTGGTTCACACGCACACTTATTGGGTTGAGCTTTGGTTTCTTTTTAGCGTATGTTGACGTCAAAGGATTAAGTCACCTAATTTTGTCTTTTTTTAGTAATATTATTCAATAATGAATACATGTGCACTTCAGAAACTTTTTAGTGGTTATTATAGGTGTATAGAAGAATCTGAATACAGTTTTTCAGCGAGCTTACACGTCTTTTTTTCATTTAGGCGCTATGATTTTTTTTCGTGAATTTCAAAGACAACGCAATTACTTAAAAATTATAAATATTTTCTTAAATCTAATTATAAGGCACAGATGGGCTACACAATCAGACAAATAGCTACTCATGTATATTTATCTCTACAGGCGCACATACGATGGATCTAGGAGATCCACGATTACTACTGCAAAACGTTACTCCAGCAGGAAATGCAATATCCCGAAAAACCCTGAAAGACGCACAAATGATCTTTTCGGCCCAGGTCAATGCACACAGCTCTAAGCTCTCTGCTCCCCCAGAATATTTCTCTCTCCGATCATTCGTTTAGAGAACTTTCCTGCTAGAACGACGTTACCCTTAGCAGAATCCTAGATTTCCGTTTCTTTTTTCCCTAAACTACAAGACGCACAAAAGTTTTATTCGCGGCACTTTTATGTACACTAGACTATGCACAACGTTTTGGTTCCATTCACTTAACGCTCCAGGACACACTTTTTCCCTGCCATAGAATGTAACGCACACTAAATAAGGTATCACTAAATCAGAAATTTTATTGAAACTTGGCCTTCAAAAAACGCTCTTGTTCACGTCAAAAATTAATTGATATAATAAAATCTATATTATGTCTCAAAGCTTTACAAACTTTGGACTATTGTACTTATTTGACGTTATTCGGACTAGCATATACATTACACAGTAGCATGCAAGTTGTAATACAAATAAATTCCTTCAATGATACCAAACTTTGAAATGGAATACGGTGGACGTGACTAGAAAGTTCCATGTTTTATCCGGCAAGTTGTAACCTTGCTTGTCGTATATTTGAATATAATAAAGCAATACGACTAATTTTTAGTTTGTTTATTGCACGTGAGTTGTAATATGTAATAATGTATTTTCTTTATTTCTGTACGCGATTTGCGATTTCTTCTGCGTTTATAGTCCGATGTCCTATTGGAAAAATTCTGCTGGTCGACTCTAAAGGAATTTTTTTGCCTGTGGTCCACAGATCAATCGAATCATCGAAAAGTAATAATATTGTATTGGTTAATTATTAGATCTGCCTGAGTAGCAGTTTTGTGTATAGCATATGCATATTTTTCGTAGCACTATTGTTACTTCTGACTCTACACTTTGTAGGTTAGTGACAGGTTCCTATCCCATCGAATATTTACAAACAAATGTCAAACTAATCATTCCCTTGATTGACTATTACGATATCTATTTACGTGCTTTATTTTTTCTTTGCTTCCAGTACGGTAATAGACCTATTGATACCTATTAAAATTGAATTAGAATCAAAACTACCCATAAAGTTAGTATTCATGTAAAAAATAAACATTGAATCCTGAGAGTGCCGAAATAATGAAGAATTTATTATTTAAAATTTTTGTTCGTGACTTACCTCAGTACCCTACTAAATAATTAAAACCATAAAACTATATCACATAGGTTATAAACTTTATTAAAGTTATAAAATGTTATCAACTAATATTTAATTCATTTGATTAAAGCCGGGTTAATGAAGGAAGTGCTACAAGCAAATTTGGACTCTATTTTGTTTGAATTAAGCTTTGTTGAAAATATTTTTCAAAATTTTTATAATGATGACGACAGAACAATAAGAGGGGAGGAGTTTTGAATTTGAAGTTTTGAACATGATAAATCCTATCTTATGAATACAGAAACATACCGCTTAAAACTGCAAAATCGATAACCCCTCTTTTTCTGTTTCGCCGTAGTCGGGAAAATTAGCACATTTCATGCTAGAGGTAATTCTCGGCTTTTTGTGGACCAAATACTAGCGGGAGAAATAGCACGAGAGAAAATTTTAAAAATATCAACAGAATTTTCAGCCATCAAACAAAAAATACACAGTTGGTGCCTTTTGAAAAAAAAAAAAAACATGTATAAAACAACATACGAGTAGGTACATTTTACACCTTTGATATAATTTGATTGAATCTAGTATAGTAGTAGCGAATAGAGTTATGATCTTTTTCTGATGAGCGAGGCAAGGGTATGAGAAATATTTTACAAAATCTTTTAGGACATAATTTTCTAGTAATGTGCATTATCAAACCTTATGCCACTACAGATCAGATTTTAAACTCCTGTAGACTTTTCTGTGATGATTTTACCAAGGATGACTACGTGATTATATTTTCCGGTTCGCATGATAAAAATCCCTTGAAATTTCAATCTTACCTTTACTATAGTTTACACAATATGTTGAATACAAATATTCTAGTTGGTGAAGTCATCAAAAACCATTATCTCAATGTACAGTCAATCAATAATATGATAAGGAAGACATGTTCTCAAATTAATAATGTATATTTTGTAGACATAATTGACCATAATATGAGAAGTGGCTTTTTTAACAAATTAAGTGCATGTAGATTGTTTTTGAGACAGATATTACAAATTAAGTATAAAAATAATTTCATAATCTATAAAAATAATACACATTTAAAATCCTTTCAGAATGTCAAAAGTGTAAGTACACAAACTGATTGTTTATCTTTAGGAGTTAACCGGTCTTCTCAAACTGATTGTACTGATTGTGAAATGCCTAGCAATAATGATGATTTTTTCGTGACTAACATACCCTGTAATGCAGACTCTCATACTAAACTTAATATTTACTACCAGAACGTATGTGGTTTAAACAGTAAAAAATATGAGTTGGAATTATATAAAGAATCGTTAAATATGGAGTTGCATTACATGTGTATAGGAGAGCATTTTCTTAATAAAACATCAGCCCCCCTGTTTAATATGGATAATTACCAATTAGTATCACATAATGTAAGAAGTAAAAAAATTAGAGGAGGGTCTCTCATTTTAGGACAACTAGGTAGGAAATGTGAGGATTTGCCGATATGTAAAGATATGTACAAGTGTGAAGTATTTGAAATATGTGGTGTAAGGGATGTCGAAAGTAATATTTATATTTTCTGTGTGTATAGAAACACAGATGAGAAAAATATTGATGATTTCATGGACATTTTGGAAAAATTATTGAATTATTGTTTAAACAAAAATTGTATAATCTGCGGGGATTTTAATATAAATTTGCTTAAAGATGACAAACACAAACAAAATTTTTTAAATTTGCTAAAAAGCTATAACTTTCGTGCTCTTATTACTGACGAATATACCTTTTCACGTGGTCTTTCATGTCTTGATAATTATGTTACAAATTTACCTGAAGAAAATGTTTTGAGTACCAATGTAGATCATAACAACATAGGAGATGGTCATGCTGCACTTTTATGTAGCCTTTCTCTTGAAATTAAATCAGGCAACAGGAATGACAGTAAATATTTTTGTATTAATAAAAGGGTATTTAATAGCCGCAGCAATAACTTATTTCGTGAAAATATTAGGAAATGGAACTGGTCTGATATGGGAATAAATGGTTTCTTAAAGAGTTTTAAAAATATTTTTGATACATGTTTTAAGAAAAGAAGGACACGTATACACTATAATAGGGCAAACAACTCTTCATGGATTACTAAGGGTATAAAAGTAGCAAGCAAAATGAAAAGATTCTTATGTAATTTTAACAAAACTGAATGTCATGAAACTGTGCAGCATTACAAATCGAATTATATAAGAATATACCGTAAAGTGATTAGGAACGCAAAAAAAAATGCTATAAGTAAGGAAATAGATAATACTGAAAATTTGACAAAGGGGGTATGGAAAATAGTAAACAAGAATAGACAAAAGGTAAAGAAAAACTCTAACGAAAAAATTTTGTTACAAATAGACAGCAAAAAAATTTATGATCAAACAGAAGTGGCAGATATCCTATGTGATTGCTTTACGGTGCCACCTACAAACTCTAATACAAATAAAGACCCAATCAATATACTAAAGACAAATGTGGATAGAGTAGAGAATAATATGCAATGGAAAACAATTACACCATTTGAGATAAGAAAAATAGTTAGGTCTATGGACTGTAAAAAATCATGCGGACATGATGAAATACCAGTAAAATTATTTAAAGATAACATAGATATTTTAGCATTGCCATTAACTTATTTTTATAATATGTGTGTAGAAAATCAAATTTTTTCCAGAACAATTAAAAATAGCAAAGGTGATCCCAATACATAAAAAGGGATCAAAAAAAAGATCCAGGGAATTTTTAGACCTATTTCACTTTTATCCATATTCTCAAAAATTTTTGGCATGCTCATTAAAACGAGGTTGCTTGAACATTTGAATGTGAATGCTATACTGGGGAGTGAACAATATGGCTATCGTAAAAACATTGGGACTAGGGAAGCGATAGATACTTTCGTAGACGAAATTGTAGCAAAAGTTAAACGACAAGAAAAAGGTATCTAGTATGTTCCTTGATCTCAGTTCCGCGTTTGACATGGTTGATCCTGCTATTTTGTTGCAAAAACTGGAACACTACGGAGTGCGAGGTAACATGCTACAACTATTTAAATCTTACTTGGAAAATCGTAAGCAATTCGTAGAGTTAAAGAATCTTGATGGAGACTCACAAGTAATAGTTAAATCTAGAATACTAAACAAGAAAATAGGAGTTCCGCAGGGATCAATCCTAGGACCAATTCTGTTTCTTGTTTTTATTAATGATTTGCCAAAATATATTCAAAATATACATAGTGACATTAAAGTAATTTTATTTGCAGACGATACTAATGCAGTAATATCAGACACAGATACAAATGACCTGAATAGTAAGACAAATACAATTTTATATAATTTTTATGAGTGGTTTAGTGCTAATAATTTAAAATTAAACTGTGATAAGACTAAAGTAATTCTTTTTAAATCGACGACGAGAAATTCTGAGACTCTTGACATTGTACTTAATGGGGATAAGGTTGACGTAGTAAAAGACACAAAATTCTTAGGTATCCATATCGATGAGCAACTAAATTGGAAACAGGAGCTGGCATCACTTGAATCTTCTATAGCTTCTGCTTGTTATGTAATCAGGACTCTTCGTCACGAAATTGATGTGGTTCATTTAAAAAAAGTATACTTTGCCCTGGTAGAATCCAAATTAAGATATAGTATAAAACTATGGGGTAATAGCTATGAGTACAATAAGGAGGCAGCTTTTAAATTACAAAAAAGGGCAATTCGTGCAATGGTTGGCATTCCCTCATGGGACTCATGTAAGCCATTCTTTGTCAGTCTAGGTATCCTAACTGTCCCCAGTTTGTACCTTTTGATCCTTCTTACAGATCTAAAAAACGCCTGCCCACGTTAGAATCAAGTGATGAAAGGCAAGCACGGGAAAGTACCAGAAGAGGAGCACTTAGACGTGATATTGTCCCCAGCTTACAAATAATGAAGCATAATGCTCAATTCCAAGCATACAAAGCTTTCAATAAGTTGCCTAAAGAGATTAAGCAGACGGAAAGTCTTAAACTGTTTAAGGAAAAATTAAAATCATATTTATTAGAAAAAAATTATTACTCTATTGACGAATATTACAATAATTAAATGATAAATTGATGAATCTACTATAGTCCATATTTTGTTATTATTTTCATGACATCCCATGACATCTTTAATTTCGTTTTAATGTAAGTATTGTTGTTTATGTAATGTAATGTTTATTGTTATCCTATTAGTTATTGAATGAATGGTAGTAAGTATTATATAATAATGTAATTGAATTCATACACAATGTTTATTGTTTTTGAATAAATAAAAAAAAAAAAAAAAAAATATTAGTACATCCCTCTTTATGAAGACAAGGTCCAGAATGAGAGCGGTTTATGCAAATAAAATATTAAATAAAAAAATTAAATATTTACGTTGGTCTTATTCTCAAACAGAAAGGATACACATTCAAGCAAGCTATTTCTAACATTGCTTTTGATTAATTCAATACATTGAGCAATTATTACGCAGTCACTGAACACTCAAATTTACGCGTATTTGATATTACATATTCATATAACAGATATTTTTAGCTTAAAGTCAAAGTCAATTTTTTTATTGAAACTTGACTTGCTTAACACCCTAACTAATATTATAAATCCGAAAGTGTGTTTATTTGTATCCTCGCTTTATCTACTGAACCAATCTTCCAAATCCAATCTTGAAATTTCGCATACACGTAGTTAGACGTACTGAGAAGGACATAGGATACTTTTCATCCCAGGAAAAAGCACTGTTCCCGTGGGAAATTCACGCCAGCGAAGCCGGCAAAAGCTAGTATCCTATAATGCGGGTTGGCTATCAAAAAGAGGGAAATACTAACGCATCGGTAAAAAAAGCAAACGCAACCACTCGTTATCAAGGGACGTCGGGGCAAAGCGGACAGGATAGCGAAAAATTCGCCTGACTGTAATTTCACAACCCTAGCCAATCGGGGTATTCCCCAGTGACATTAACGCGAACAACCCTTTGCCGTTGCTGTTCTAATGAATTGGCTCGAGACGAAATCTAAACGATTATTCGGTGAAAATACATATAATTAAATAGCTTTTAAATTAAAATTTGCATTTTAATTTATAACTAATACTAGCTTTTGCCCGCGGCATCGCCCGCGTGAATTTCCCACGGGAACAGTGCTTTTTCCCGGGATAAAAGTAGCCTATGTGCTATTCCAGGTCATTATCTACCTCTGTACCAAATTTCATCGAAATCCGTCCAGTAGATTTTGCGTGATTGAGTAACAAACATCCTCACAAACTCACAAACTCACAAATTCACAAACTCACAAACTCACATCCAAACTTTCGCATTTATAATATTAGTATGGATATATATGGAACTTAGATCATAAAACCAACTATTACATACCATATTAATGCAAATTAAATTATTTTATTCTAAAAAAACCGGCCAAGTGCGGGTCAAACTCACGCACCGAGGGTTCCGTACACGCAAAACATCTCACATCATAGCTCTAACTAAAAGACCAACTAGTTTCAAAAACAAACTTAACATTGCAGTTCGATCCATCGTAAAATAGTATGTAACACTTTTTTTTCGGACTTTCAACAATATATTTACAATTTTCAGATTTATTCCTGTATAAAAACTGTTAGTTCTTACTTTTTGCCAAATTTCATAATTTTAGGCCAAAGTTATGTTTTCTAAATTGTTACACATTTTTTCACCAGAGGTCTTCTATGTCTACTGTCACTTACACACAACATCGTTGAATTTTATGGATCCAAAATTGAAGAAATTGCAGCCGTTTTGGTAATAGCCCGTTTCATAGCTATGACAAAATGTTTGTGTTATTTGTGTTATGATGTAACAAAATAATAAAATAAATTATTTATAAAACCCTATATTATTTAATGACACATTTGGGCATTTATAGACGAAATTAAAGAGAAGGTAGAGGGTCAAGCCGTATAGAGAGGTCAAATCGATGGCAGAAGACAGGAATGCATGGAAATTACTCCACCGACAAGAACGAAGTTCTTAAATTTATTGATTGATATTATTTAAATAACAAGATAGAAGACTAAAAGGATTAAACTATTAAGAGGATTTTTCCGCTAATCTAAATCTAAACCTTTTATCTCATTACGGTTTGCTACGTCGAATCCGTTTTCGCTTTTCTCCAAACAGGGATAATTTCTTTTTAGGGTTCTGTACCGCAAAAAGGCAAAAACAGAACCCTTATAAGATCACTCTGTTGTCCGTCTGTCTGTAAAACTTTTTTTTTCAGGAACTCTTAAAGGTATAAAGTTGAAATTAATATCGAATACTCGGATTCACGATCTCTTTCAGAAAAAAATCAAAATTATACGTCAACGCGATCAAGAGATATTACCGTAAATGTGGTGAATTTTCGCATATTTTGCGATTTTAGGCAGCAATCAAAACCTAAGGGGTACTTCCCGTTGACCTAAAATTATGAAATTTGACAAAAAGAAAGGTCTGAAAATTGTAAATATGTTGTTGGAAGTCAAAATAAAGTGTCACAAACTTATTTTCGCGTTGGATTCAGTATGAATCTTAGGAATCGAACTGCAAAATTAAGTTTGGTTTTGAAACTAGTTGGTCTTTTAGTTAGAACTATAATATGAGATGCATTGCGTGTACGGAACCCTCGGGGCGCGAGTTTGACTCGTACTTGGCCGGTTTTTTAAAGTCGGGGATGGACATATTCATTTTGGTCTTTCCTGTCTGTCCCTCCCTTTACATTCCTAATACAATAAGTTTAAAAAATATATACAAAACCAGGATGCTGTGTTCGGAAATACATCTAGACAATAATGTAACTATTTTATTTATTTTTCTTTTAGCTAATATAAAAAACGTCTGTGAGGATAGATGTTTGTTGAATGCAAAAACTACTGGAGAGATTTCGATATAATTTTGTGAACCGGGCGTATGTTTTCTTCCGATTTTCACACAGAATTTTTATAAAGATAAATACTCGTAGCTATTCTTTTGAGGATACAGGTAAGCTATACCTACAAATACAGTCATGTAAAATACTCCACTAAAATATTACCAGTACTAAACTGGAGTGCCACTAGGTATCGGGTTCAACGCCGCGGAAACCCTAGGGATCGGAAAACCTTGGAAATGCGGGATATATAGGAATATCTAGCGAGGTACTGGCACGGAAAAAACGTGGTAATTCATGAGCTAGGTACTTCGAATACATTTGTTAGAATAAATTTGTAGTTTATTCTGTTTTGGCATCTTGAACGAAACATGACAGTCATAGAGAAGAAAATACACTTATCAGAAAGGATGAATTTATCAATTGACTGATTGAACTTGTTAAAGGAAATGAGTGACAAAAAAATATCGTAATAGAACTACTATCTTGGACTGACCCTCACTCAAACGTGCACGTAAATATATTAAAAAAAGCCAATTGCCTTACCTAAATATAACAACAACAATAATACTTTAGGAAATTACATTTATTAATACATAAAGTAACTTAAAAAGAAAGGAAGATGCGCAAAAGGCGGCCTTATCGCTACTTAGTACTTAGTAAATACTTAGTAGACAATGTGTCAGTCAAGTTATAGGCACAACCATTATGCGGGTGTAATATTACTTAATATTTTCAACCTGATTTTTTTATAATGGAAATTATTATTTTCTTTATTTCTACATTTTTTAATTTGGCATAATTTATTTAAATAAATCGAAGCAAACTTTTGTTTTTGACTGTACTTGTGTATATATCGTGTACGGTTACAGTAACCAGATGCTGGAAATCGTGAAAGTAAACGGAATGAGGTTGGAAAGCCTTTGTTTGCTCAGGAATACCCATTTGTTTGTGGTTTGGATGACGTATTCACATCCAGGCGTGGGTTTGAAATCCTACCCCATTTAATTACTAGTGCTACTAGAATTCAATAAATAGATTTCAACATCTGAAGCAGTGGTAGGAGAGTGGTCATTTGTTTGAGAATGTTCATATTATTTTTGGAAAAATCCATTTTGGGTTAATGCAAACTGTTCAGAAAGTTACATATTTGTCAGTATCAATGATTGAAAGTTAATTGCTATTCACACCTATGAAAAAATATGTGTAAATTAATGAAAGATAAGTAAGAGTTGCTGTAAATTCGCGAAATTAAAGAATTATTTTGTCCTAAGGCTTACAAGACGACGAAGTTAGTTTTAAAAAAATCGTGAAACGTATCTTCCAGAATAGATAGTCGGAAATATAGTTGAGTCGTTAAAAAGAAATAGGACGCCAAAGAGGTATCCGATGTACCGGACATGATAAATGATGACACGGACATACGGGACGGTGCAGGATTACAATCTCAAGATATTGGAAAAACTATAGTTACTAAAAAGAGTTACTTGAAAAAACTAGTTTTGATCATGAAACTATATGATTGAATATTTTATATAACTGCAAAAATTAGGAACGATGTGAGATTTGTAGTGAGATTTGTAGTGATTATTGTTACCCCTTCCGTTAGCCGTTGGGGTAGAAAGGTTCTCGAGTGGCGACCACGAACCGGAAAACGTAGTGTTGGTAGGCCTCTCCCACTCGGTGCGACGACCTGGTGAAGGTCGCGGGACGCGCATGGATGCGGGCAGTGCAGGACCGGTCGTTGTGGAAATCATTGGGAGAGGCCGTTGTCCAGCAGTGGACGTCTTTTGGCTGAGAAAGAGAGAGAGAGAGATTGTTACGCCTTCACGCAAAGCCTACACGACGGCTATGAAATTTGCGATTGGGCTAGAGTAAATCCTAAAGAAGCATAACGGGAAATTTATACCTATTCCAAAATTCCTACGTAATTGGGCTCTGATAATATAGCTATGCGTAGCGAACAAAAAGCTGGACATAGTGATTTCGAGAAGCTTATAACATTAGTAGTGACTTCATGATGTCTTTATTTCTAAACAAGTTATCTAAAATGTTGTTAGTAAAAACCACGAAAAGGGTCCAAATAAACCGGACATCTGATCTCATTTCGGATTATCCGATAACCTTTCAGGAGTCCGTCCATCGAGTTTTCCTCATCGGAAATAGGGATACATTCCCGAAACCGCTTGTGTGTTTGTCAATATTTGGCGATGTAATGGCGCGAGTTGAGGTTATAAAGTCGAATAGTTTTCCGGGAAGTTATTTTTTTATTTCGGTTTTGAATTTTTTAGATGGTAAGGGAAATTCGAAGTGAGAGGAGTAGAGCAGATTGCGTTTTCTAACAAAAACACCGGCTTCTCACAAGACGACTCAATGTAGATCATGAAATATTCCACAAATAAGGTTGAGGCTTAGGGTATCCTAAGCCTCAGGGCGGCCCTAGGTGTATCATTCATCTATAATACTATTTCAAGTGAAATTGAAAAACTTACATAGGTATATATACATAGAATCACGTCTTTATATATTTTTTTGAAAAACTTTACAATTGACTTATTTAAGGTACCATACTTTAAGTTTGTTCTTGAACTTACAATCTATTTTTTTTGGTACACTTACGCTTTTTATATTTTGTATTTTCTATAGGTATCAATTATATTTTAAAAGATTCCGCAGAAATATAAATAATATTATCATACATATTGGTAATTCTAAAACGAGGTAACATTAGTTGATAGGTCACAGCGTCGTATTTCACAGGTATGCTATCCAGGTTACCTGGTAAGGCCAGAGGTATCGGATGCCTGTAGTAGCTTGAGAACTTACATCTAGAATTACAAACCGCACGGCCGTAATTATTATACAACGTCGATGGTTTATTTCTATTCGAATTTGTCGTGATTTAGTTACGTACTATATATAATGCCCATGGTTGTCTAATGTCTAACAACTTACAACTGTAGTAGAAACAAAGGCAATCTAATTAAAATAACATCCAATTAAATAAAATTGTCAAATATTCGGTCCTGTCCAATTTGTATGAAATCGTTCCAGTTGCCGTTGAAATAGCTGGACCGTGGAGTTCAGAAGCTTACAACAACTTTTTAGTGAAACAGAACGGCGTTTAAGGTGCCATGGATATGACAAACGCTTTGGATGGTACCTGGTTCAAAGGCTATCTATAACTATTCAGAGAGGAAACGCGGCAAGCGTTATAGATACATTTGAACCGGGTACAGTCCGGAGTGGCATTTTTGACTACCTATATAATCTTTTTTTATTTTTGTTTTAAGACGAAGCTTGTTGTGAATTTTTATTTTTTTAATAGATGAATATTCTACGGCCATCTAATTACCCTTTATACTAGTGGTAATAATAACCGGTGATAGAGTGTCTCTGCAAGGATCATTTACTCTATTGTCTATACTCTTTCCCAACGATTTTTTTTCTGACTAGTGACTGTAATTATTATTTGTGTAACTGATTGTAATAATTATAGTGTTTATGGCATGGCCCATGTCAAGCACATTTTCTGTGACGTCAAGTCATCTTGAGTGCGGGTTTTAGTTAGGGCCATAGAGTTAGCTACACCTGTAGCTGTGGTTAGCATATGGTATCAGAAAATAAATACTTCATTGCTAACATGCATCATATTCGCACAAATTTTGCGATCTCTGTGTATAAACCCCGACCTGGCTAGACTGCTCACGTACATATGTTTAAAACTTTAAAGATATTGAACTTTTTCATATTCAAAATAAGAGTATTTTTGGTTTATCTACGGCTGCGTCATCTTGTCATGATACCTTTATGCTTTCGCTATTATTTCTTAGAATATACCTATCTAACAAATAACGTTTGTAACAATATTTTTTTTTCTGCCAAGCACGTGTAAGAGGAAAAAATATTAACTTGAGTCCATTATTTGTATTTCCCTGCTTATTATTTTTAATTATTGGTTCCACTCGAATTTCTCCTCTTGAGATATCTATTCTGGGAGTCACCTTTATAAAGGCTGCCTTTTGCCTTTGAGCTACTAAGATCACTTGACCTATGAAATAATGAATACAATGAAAATAATTATAGCTCAAGTGATATTATTGTTATCTTTATGATACTTGAAAAGTTATTTTATAATTAATACGTAATAGATTATTATATCGACAAAACGTTGAAGGTAAAGAGTTTAGGGTGAAAAAATATTATTGCAGATACAGAATCACGTCTTTATCCTTACGGGGTAGCCAAGAGTCGTGAGACGTGAAGGCTATATAAATTTAGCTGAATAGTAGGTTTATTGATGGAATGGTTATTCAGATTATAGTGTCAGGTTGCTAGCCCATCGTCTATATAGGCGATACGCATATTTATGGAGGAATTCTCTCGAATCGATCGAGTCTGAATAGTCTAGGTATAGGCTAACAAAATCATCAAATTCCCATAGTTGTTAGCCTCAAAGATTTTAGGCTATCATACACAGTAGTAGTAATAGTTCCAGAGATTAGTGCAAACAAACAATCAAACAAAGAGCTTCTCAGATCCCATTACCCGCCAAAACACGAAAACGTCTTAAGATGAAAGGTTGCTCAACCTCCTTGCATGGTTAATTCCGGAGTCGCTCATTGTTTCCTAAATGCTGCCGTTTGGGCTGTTACGTGGTTTTCAATTTACTCAAACAATAGCTCACTGATAGGCTATTGCGACGGCAGAGATTGTGTGGTAACATCGACGGCAGTAATAAAAGATAATACTGTTAATCTGGTTCTGATTTGTTGGTTCTGATTGAAATGCTGACCGAGGGATTCTGTGAAATCCCGACAGAATAATATAGTGAATACTAACTACGCTATGTCCTAGTATTTGATTATTTAGAGTAGTAGGAATTCCAGCTAAATAATCAAAGACTACCCGATACCAAAGTTCGCCAAAATCCGCTTTATTACCGATTCAAGCGTGATTGAGTAACAAATATCTATACACACACTTAGTGCTTCGTAAACTTAATTCATAAACATACTTTTGGTAAACTTTAAACATCTGGGTGCATAAAAATTACTTTTAAGTATACCTTATTTGCCTTAGCTAAAAACAAAACACTACGCGAACCTTAGCTATCCAAGCTTTCGCATTTACTGAAAATAATAGGTAATTCTTCTCGGTATTTACGAAATCTCCCAACAGATAAATCAAAATTATAATAAGTTTCATTTTGTACCAATTACAAGAAGAGCTAATAAAGTACCTGTGAGTATTAATTGAAATGAAAATCATGAAAGATTTTGCGTAATCTGTAATGACTTTCAACGAAACGATAAAAAAGATTCTTGATCAATATCATCAGTGATGCGTATACAGTCAGATGTGCAGATGCAGGGAAACCTGACCCTCCTATCTCACAGAATTCTATCCTAAGTAAGCTCTTAGGTAAGTAAGATGAGCAATTAAAAAACGCTTGATTAGTCGTCACTTGACCAACTGATACTTATATCGTTATTCATTTATACTAAATATGACTTCGATAAACGTAATCCTCTTTCTGGCGTTGTTGGGCAAAAAGAGTACGGCCCATAAAAAGCAATTCAGAAAATGTCAATAGGGCGTCAGGTACGACTCACAGTAACAAGATGGATGCTCCCGCGCTCGCTCGTAACGAACGATGTTTCATATCAAAGGGGATATAAAAACAAATCGCTTTTTAATCGCGTTTTATCTATATTGTAGATTATAAAAAAATATTATAAACTAGCTTTTGCCCGCGGCTTCGCCCGCGTGAATTTCCCACGGGAACAGTGCTTTTTCCCGGGATAAAAGTAGCCTATGTGCTATTCCAGGTCATTATCTACCTCTGTACCAAATTTCATCGAAATCCGTCCAGTAGATTTTGCGTGATTGAGTAACAAACATCCTCACAAACTCACAAATTCACAAACTCACAAACTCACATCCAAACTTTCGCATTTATAATATTAGTATTTATAGTATTTATTTATTATTGTAGTTATTATTAATATTATTTATTTATTATATTATTAATTAAAAAATAAAATAGTTCCAGATTAATTTATAGGTGGCGCTTAGTAAAAGGCGAGACCATTCAAAAAGCAAAAATGCACGGTATTGGGATTAAAAAATAAATAAAACCTAATAAAAACATCTAAAAAGTATCAGTATTGTGATTTGTGCAACTGTCAAACTGTTATGTGACTTTTTTTCTGCCTTTGGCTGACAATAAAAAGCACACAATATAGGTACAGCCATTATTACAACTCGGCTTTCAATAAAACTCCATCTGTTGAGATTTTTTTATACTTTTATTATTAGAAGCCATTCAAAATACCTTAAGTGGGTCCATCATTCAGCATGAACACTCACACTCAGTAGTACATAGTAGTAGTTATATTATTGGTGATACTAAAGAGAACCTTTCATTCCAGTACCACCAGTGGTACAGTCCGATCTACTCCGACAAATCAGAACAAAGGAAAATACTATATTTACTGTTATTATATTACAGGTTTAACTGCATGTTAAACTTCAAGTTAGCCACATGTTTCATACATATTATAAGTCTATGGTTCATACATAGACAGAAAGCAATAAAATAGAAAAAAATCCAACTCTATGGATTCAATCTAAAATGAAAGCAGCGCCAAACACACGTCAGTTTTCAATCTCGGAATACGCTGAAGTTTGGTGGAAATCTATTACGGAAGGTATTAGTAGTGGGTCACATGACCAACAATAGAAGCGATACCGGCTCCCGGTAGAATCCCGGGTTGGACATCAATGTCCGAGCGGCATTGTCTGTTTTAGTCCAGGAGCTTGAGGCACATTTCACTTTTTTCATTTCAAGTTTGTATGTAGTGCTTGCTTAGCTCAACTCATCACTCTTTATGACAAATTGGACGATCTGTTTATGTTGGTTATGTACAGTTATTGTGTATACTTTTCACAGTGAATTTTTTTTATGTGGGACTCAGTCCTGCTAAAACTTAACTATTTACTTTTTACTCGACTATCCAAAAAATGAGTGTTATGTTTTTATGGTTCACGTATGTTTATATGTAACAGATTTTGATGTGAGAAGTATTTTTAGATTCCTCTGGTATGGTTCTTCATCTATGCCAGCTTAAGTCCCGGGCTCAGCTCCCATGGAAACAGGGAAAAAGTACTATCTACATTACACAATTTATACGGTACAAAAAAAATATTTGGTCTACAAGCTCTTGGTCTATCTATGGTTTGCCTGTACAAAGCGTGTGGCTACCTCGGTTCGAGTCGTAATTAGAATCTGACGATATGGTTTATGTACAAATGGTGAAAGTTGCTTTACCTGTATCCAGGTTATACAGGTAAAGCAACTTTTTTATTAGAAAATAAAATAATAAAACAAAAGACTGTAGATAATGAAATTTTTATTAAAAATCATTTTAGACATAACAACTTTACTTTAAATTCATTTCGATATCGGATATTACTAGCCGCGACCCGGAGCTTCGCTTCCGTTGGAATTTCGGGATAAAAAGTACCCTATGTGCTCTTTCCGGTATTGTTCTACCCGTATACAATATTTCATTGAAATCCGTCTAATAGATTTTGCGTGATTGAGTATGAGAAACAAACTCACAAATTCACAAACTGACATTCAATATTCGCATTTATATAATAAATCGGATTACCGAATATTTCTCTGAACTGTGCTTCTTTTTTTAGGATTAAGGGATAATACCTTAAATTAAACCTTTCATCATGTACTATTATATATTATGGAAATCTGTTTTGTCATTTCTAAGTAAAAGGAAACAAAATCCATTCTTACAAATGTATAAACTTAATATTAAATCGATAAAGTTAGGTATATATTCTGGTGCCTTCGAATAAAATTAAGTTTTTCCTGAACAGAAAAAAATACAAAACCAGTGGCCAAGTTAAATAACGACATTCGTAAATTTCAATTCGCAAAGTTAATAAGTAACAGAGAACTAAGTAAAAGTTATAATTAGGAATTTGCACAACTTGAAATTGGTTTTTGTTTCTAACGCCGTACATGTTAAATAATTTCGAAGAATTAGGATATGAAGGAATTAATGCCTTGACTTTTAGACTGGCGTTTTGTATTTATTGCAGTTATTTGTCTTTACAATCGATAAAAAAAACATATTCATAAACCCGAAAATAGTAAAATTTTATTAATAGTAATTGGAACAAATCATTCGAGTTATTTGTTTAGACATTTTCTAAGCTGAAATGACGCGCCCCACCTCCGCATTAACGTACACAAGCAAATTTCAAATATAGAAAAAAAGTAGTGGGGCGCATTATTTCAGTTTAGTTAGACAATACCTACCTTTTAAAAACTCAACTGGCAAATTGGCAGTAATTATATTATTATTTTTTTCTTCAGATCAGAGTCGCAACGCAATAAAAATAAAATTGTTTAGAATTTGAAAAAAATCAGGTAGGTATTCAATTTTCTCTTTAAAAATTGTTACTTAGTTTTGTGCGGTTGGAGCTTGTTCATTTGAATGGCTCCTTTTAAATTTAAGCGGAATCTTGATTGCCTTGCGAAATAAATTAGACGTCTGGAATTTGTTGGCACATCGCAGCTCGTCGTGAAGACAGTCTGTCAACCAAGGACTTTTCTTGTTAACGTATTTTCTTTGTCTGAAAAGTACTAGTTTGTTCAAATAATGTTTTGAAACTTAATAATATATATTTTCCCTTTTTGGTTCAGTGAATTTTGCAAATAAGTGCGTGAAAATTTAACATTTTAAACGAGAAGTGATTCTAATTCCTTAATTAATAAATATGAAAATTATAGTACGGCATGTAAACTATGTACATTTTAACATTTCTTAGCTAGGCTTCAGCTAATAAATAAAATTCACGTATATAATCAACCTTTTCTTTTTTTTTCAGATATATGATACAG
Source organism: Ephestia elutella (assembly GCA_018467065.1). Taxonomy (NCBI): domain Eukaryota; kingdom Metazoa; phylum Arthropoda; class Insecta; order Lepidoptera; family Pyralidae; genus Ephestia; species Ephestia elutella. The sequence goes on along the minus strand of CM031592.1, from coordinate 13,998,370 downwards.
CAGACAACACGCGCCCGAGAAAATGGTCATCAAAATTAAAACTCAACACATCGGGAAGCACGAAGTCATCAGAAAAATCTCCGGAGAGTCCATACATGTACGGAACCATAGGACCGGGAGGATCAGCGCTTTCCAAATCAATGAAATATGCTGAGACTTGGCTCTACGGGTCCGTTCGGACCCCAACTTCACCTATAAGGCCGAGCGTCTTTTCTGCCTACCCGGAAGTTTCTGGTCCTGTCCTAATTAGCACTCCTCAGAAGCCACAACCACACAACTATGCTGTTATATTATGTTCCTGTCCTGAGTACCTTAATGGTACCAAGAAAACCAGTTCAACCAAAGTCAGTATATGTAAGAAATGCAAAGGCTCTCGTTTGCCATTGACTATTGCTGACAGCCCGCGTCTATTAGTAGGTGGCACGGTCCGAGGCCCCCAAGTGAGTCGAGATGCTGGAATACTCAGAGCAGGAACAGTCAGAGTTCAGAGTTCAAAGTCACGACCTTCTATCCTTAAACCGAACGGGGAAGCCGACCCTTATGATTTAATGAGAAGAAGTAGATTAGCACCACCTCATGAAGCTCGCATTGGCAGCCAGTTTTCGACATCACGATCGAGGGCCAAAAGTATCAGTCCATGTCGAATGAAAAGTAAAAGACCCAGCCCAGAAACACTGCGAAAGAGTAGAAGCAAGTCTGTAAGTAGAGTAAATGAAATCTGGGTTGAAGAGGAAGAAAATTCAAGTGAGTCGAAAAAGTCTATATTATCATGTGACATTAATCCATACGATTTAGTAAAGACAGGTAGTTCAAAGTCCATGGCAGAAATCGAGTTTGATGATGATTATGGAGATATTTTTCAAAAATCCTTGAAAAATAGTAATAGCAGACAAATATCTAAGTCAAAATCAGATTCTAATGTAAAAGCTATAAATGGACAACGAATAAGAATTTCCGATGAAGCTAAGTCATGCACAGTGGAAGAAGTTGCAGTGTATGACCCCGTTAACTATGATCTCAGAAAATATGAACAAAAAGCGAAAGAAAATTCTCCTGCTTTATCATTACCAAATATTAAAAATGAAAGTAAAAAGTCACTTTCACTAGGTAAGACTACTGGTAAAAAGATATTGAGTATAGCTACTTCAAATCGTACAAAACAAAAAAGCGTTTCACCAAAACGTCCACCAAGAAGAATAAGAAATGTTAATAAAACGGATGATGACAGTGAGAGTGATAATCAGCGTTTACCAGAAAAAAGTTTTAATAAAAGAAATGAAAATTCTCGTAGCTATAAATATAAAAATCAAAATACTGATACCATTAAATCTATTCTCAAGAAACCAAGGAATTATAATTTAAATGATTCATTTTCAAAAGCAGAAACATCAGATGATTCATTTGACTCGAAACGTGTAAATTCTTCACAATTTTATTTACCTAAGCCTAAAGACAAAATTGCTTCACAAAATATATATCAACGTAAGCGTGTACAGTTTCTTGTAGAAAAAGAAGAAACAAGAATAATTTATACAGCAGAACTAGATTTGGAACAAAAAACTATAACTCAGGTTACTAACGATGTCAATGTAGAGACGGAGGATGAGATTACGGCTCAAGGAGATGTTGTAAGTAATAGCCTTATCCAAACAAACAAAACTGATTTAGCAGAGCTAATCAACCAAGATATAAAAAATGACTTTGATATTTACGAGGATGTCCAAGTAGAGACTTCAGTTGACGATGACATTCCAACTGCATCTGAAAACAGCAGTGCTACTAATACCACAAATGAATCCATTGTTAACACAGCAGGTAAGAACCACTAGAGAGTATATCATTATTAAATAAAATAATAACTATGTAAAAATATTTTCTATATCTAATTAGATAAATGCAGAAATTAGTTTGATAAAGCCATAAAAAAAATATAAAGCCATTTTAACTAACATTTAAATATGAACTTAATCCAAAACACGCTAACTTTCCTTACATAATTCGTAGAATCAATAACTAGTACCTAAGTTTAGTAGTTTTCAATGTTAATCTTCTTCTTTTCAGATAATGAAATACCAAAAATACCAGTAGTGTTGCGTCGTTCTGAGTCTGAGCGAGTGACTTCAACTATTACAATCTCACCTCCAAAGTTTTTAGATACCATGGCATTACGACCTAAAACTAAGCACGGTCATACTAGCCAGGTGTTTTTAACAACTAATCATGAAATAGAATCGTACGAAGCAGTATCAAATTCGCTAGAAGAAACTGAAAAACTAAATAAATTACCTGAACAAGAACAAGAAATAACACATAATTCAGTGGAAATGTATTGTAAAGCCAACATTGAATCGGGAAATTTAAGTGATAGCAGTGATATAACGAGAACTATTTTAAATGATTTACGTCGAGGAATCATAGAATCTCCTGAACCACCCCCAAGACTAAAATCAAAAGAACGATCAAAATCAAAGAAACACAATTACATGAAAACTCGCTTTGTTCGTAATAATTCGACTAGTTCTACTAGTGATGAATGGTCTGATGCAAATGATTATGAACAAAAAACTGTCCTAAGAGTAAAACAATTTGATTCAGATGAAGCAGATGAAGCTAAGGGGCACAGAGTGATGAAATTTACAGAAAGTGAACCCAGAAAAACATCAATACAAATTAATGGAAATGAGTGCTATTCCACAATGAATGTCAGTAATGATACACCAATTTATTTATCATCTGTAGTAGTCAATGATGATTATGGAAACACTTGTAGCACCTACCAAACAGGCACCACAGTTACTATAAGTGTAGGGACACCTCAGAATGAAGTGAAAAAATCAAAAAGTCAAATTTATATAGGAGCAGTACTCTCAGAAAGAGAGAAAAAGGAAGATGTGAACACTTATGAAGAGTACTATAATGAAAATGCTAAACTAAGTATAAAAGATAGCACCGGAGATTTATCATCAATTTTAGGCAATCCTGTAGAAGCAGTGAGACTAAATTTAGTTCCACATGTTTGTGGCAAAAAAGATGAACAAAATTTAAACAAGCTAGAAAGGGAACCATCTAATAATAATGAAAACTCAAAAGGAGATAAAAGTAATTTTGTCACAAAGCTTTTTGATGATCCATTTTTTGGTCACTTAGCAGAAGGTTTAGAAGCAGATTTGGTCAAACGATTAATAGAAAATTCTCTAATAAAACTTCAAGAAACAAAACATCAGGGAACTGAAGATAATGAAGATAGTAATGAAATGGAAAAACTGATAGAAACATCTTTAAAAAATTTGAAAGCTGAAATTAAGAAAAGTGAAAACATAAAGAATGAAAATCAAATGAAAACTGAAACTAGCACGGAAAATAGCGAAATTATTAATGCAGAAGGCGCAAACAGCAGTATAGCTCAAGATAACGACGACAATGGCTGCTCTGCTCCCTATGAAAGTATGGAGTATGAGAGTGGGGCTATGGGAATATTTTCAGACCTCGAACCAATGTCAGACTGTTATAATGCATCGGCAAGTGAGTTGTCTACCGAGGACGATACAAATTCTACAAGATCAAAGTTTTATCAGATGTTGGTAGACGCTGCTTTATGTGATATAGAAATAGCAAATAATACCGATGATGATCATGTTTACGAATCGATTAGACTTAATACAGACCCCATTTATGAAGAAATTGGTGATATGCCACCACCATTGCCATCAAATCCTCCGCCAAATTCTTTGTTAATGCTAGATGACGAAAAACGTAGCGGTTCTCGTTCAATATTTGAAGGTGCCTCAAAATATGATATTTTGTCATATTTAGTAGATGCTAAAGAAAGAGGCATTGACGATGAAGAAACTTATATTACGAGTTATAACAACAGCAATGAGTCGTCAAATTTATTAAACACATCGAAAGACAAAAGTATTACTACAGTAATAAATACACATCTAAGTAGTAACACAAGTCAACTATCTAATGCTTCCGATTCTAGTGAGGATAATTCTCTTATTATTAATCATGAGTCATTAGAAAAGTCTGTAGTATGTAAGAAAACATCTGCTGAGATTGAAAGAAATGACTCTGGTGTTGGTTCAGAAACAAGTAAATCATCAAGGAGCAGATTGCAAGGAAAGAATTCTCCTTGTGGTATGATACTTGATAAAGATACACCTATTCATCTTTGTGAAGACTGCGATACAACTGTTGAAACACAAGTTACTGATCAAGGTAAATTAATATTTTTGGTATATTATTTATCTCATATATCAGATTTTTATGAACCCAATTACATGGTAACCTTTTTGTATTTTAGGTACAATATTTGCTCCTCTAGTATGTCGAAAATGTGCAAAAAAGAGAGCAGAGAGAAAAGAAATTATCACAGAAATTGTTGAGACCGAAGAAAAATATGGCAGAGATTTACAAATAATTCTGGAAGAATTTTATAAGCCTATGCTGGTGGCAGGACTTTTAACACAAGAGCAGCTAAGTGCAATATTTTTAAACGTAGAAGAGTTAATCGAGAACAATCAAGTTCTGTCTGAAAAATTGCGTGATGCCCTTGAAATCGCAGTTGATCAAGGAGATGAGGTAAATCAAGTTATATTTTAATTATTTTTAATCCCAATTGCCTTAAATAATACCCTTAGTGATATTGAGGAATAATCAAGTAAACAGCTTCGTGGATGATTATGACAATTTCTAGAATTGATTACAGGCACATCCTGGACTTAACCAGACCTTATTACAACGCATTAAATTTTATTTAAAATTAACCTACTCATTTTAAACATATTTTTTCAGGATCTCCTTACAGTGAACGTTGGTAAGATCCTCCTGGAATGCTCGGGCATGCTGACAGCATTCCAGTCGTACTGCGTGAAGCAAGCAGGCGCAGCTCTCCTGCTGGCTGGCCTTGAGAAGGAGAAGGAACTGCTGAGGATATTCTTGCGCGTCTCCCAGATGGAAAACACCGTCTTGAGGCGGATGAATTTGAACTCATTTCTCATGGTATTCTTTACTTTTTGCAATTTATTTGAACAAGTTTGCCTATTTCCATACTAATCTTTAGGTAGTAGATTCACATAGTAGATTTTTATAAGATTTTAAATTAATTTAAAGGTCAAATTAGTGAACGAAGCGTCAATTTAGTGAATATTAAATTTTTTGATTTTATTGAAAAGGACTTATTATAGATTAATATGATAGATAACGTCTTGCATTGGTTGATATTTTTACTTCATTAATACAACACCTTCATTTTTATCCTTAACAACAAAAATTTGCTCGTATTTTCTAACGAGAACTTTCGAAATTGATATTGATGTTGATACAAACTTTTGCCGAAAAATTCCAGGTGCCAGTACAACGCGTGACAAAATATCCCCTCCTTCTCTCGCGGCTGCATCGAGCCACGGCGGGTTGCGCGACAGAGCGTGAAGACGTCAAAGCAGCTCAGCGCTGCGTGGAATCCCGACTTGAGGAGATCAACTCCGCTGCTGCAGCCGCTGCAGCTGCTGCAAGAGACGTGCCGCTGTGGCGCCGCCTAGCAGTTGCCAGACGAACTGCTCATGATCTACATGTAGCCGATATAAGGCTAAGGAAGATGGCCGTTGACGTTTTGGATTGGAATCATGAAGATGCCAGGTATGTACAAGATTATAAACTTCTTTTTTCAAGTGTCGCCTCTAAGGATCGATTTTGTGCCTGATCCACGCTGATTGCAAGTATTTCAAACCCTTCTATTCTCCCACCAAGTTTCAGTATGATCCTTCGTGATACTGTGTTATTAACGATTACGACGGAATCAGTATTATCTTATCCATAATTATCTTCTTCATAAAGTAGTAGGTAGGTATACATACATAGCAATGTCAATCGAAAAATCTAATTCTTGGCTTAAACCAACTAAAACAGCTAAAATCCAATAGCAGCATAATTAAAATGTAAACACAAGGAAATCACTGCTAAAAACGTTCGAATAAGATCTTTAATCTGTGAAAGTAGGAAATAAACATTCAGCCCTTCGGATAATTCGAGATGTTACACGAATGGCACTCGCGACGTTACCCCGCTATTGGTGGATGGGACAAATGACCCCATTACTAGAACCATTGCCAACCGCAGGTTTTTTGTTTGGTCTAAGTTATAGGAAGTTAGTTAACTTTTAGTAGCTATCAATGCTTTATCAGCAATTTTTCTGTTGGGTTGCTTGTTAGATCTATCGCCTTATCACTTTCCAATCCTCTTTGCTTATAGTAGCCGATCACTCACTGTAGAAAACATATTTCAAAAATAATATTTTCATTAATATTATAATACATACTCGTTATAGGTCATATAGAATTCAGATATAACGAGCTCTTTCACTTCGACTGAAATGTATTGTGATGTGTAGTATTTATTTTCTAATAGGTATTTTAGTAACAAGAAGATGATGTTGGTACTTATTATAATTAGGTTTCTTCCATGAAATTCATCCCAGCACATTAGTTCTGATTAGCTGACCGCAACGTAAACAAAATTAAATTATTGAGAAACCTAGACCACAGTAAAGTACTTACTACGTAAACTAATAAGAAATGTCTTTGTGGTCACTAATGTAGTACTAATGTAATACCTAAATATATATTCAGGTACCTAGATACCTTAGGTGCAATAATAAAAGTGCAGGTATGGTGTGTGTATGAAATTATTTCTCTAAATGTAAAATTTGCATCTAGATAGTAAAGAAAGTTGGTTTTGAATTGAAGGTGAACTTTTCAAGGTATGTGAGTAAATAAATATATATGGTATATTAGTTTCCCATTTTGATCGTTAGGAATCAAAAAAATTTTTTCGTTCTGACAACACACGTCACAAAATTATAATTGAGTACAACTCGTCCAGCACCGCAGACAAGTATAATATCATACGTATAATTTATTTACGACATTCATTAAATGAAAATGCAAAAAATAATAATTGTGTATGCTGCTACAATGATAATACTCAAGAAGTCGGTTAAAAATTTTGAAGTGCCAAGAACTGGCCTACTAATAAAATAACTAACATTTTGAGAACCCCGCTTATTCTTGTGGCTTAGTCCATAAACTTGATAATCGCTGTTTTAGTACCAGAAACTGCTCCGGGAGCTATTCCCGAGGGCTCTTTACAGCTCCCAGCCAGCTATACAAACAATTATACGTGAAAAAGGAAATAACATTCGACGATTCCTCTGATAAAAATTCAGAAAATATTTTTAATTGTAAGATTTTTTATTTTAAAGCAAAAAATTTGAAAATTACTTATTTTTTTAGTTTTTTTTTTAATCGAAATGTCAGAAATTCAGAAATGTCATGTCAGAAATTTATTCCAATGAAATAAATGAAATGATAAATGTATCCAGAGTAATTATGAAAATTATTTTTCCTAAAAATAATTTCTATAAATAATTATATTGTCATTTGTTAATATATTATTATATTTGTTACTATATTTATATTGTAATACCATTCCGGAATGAAGTGAAGAGGGCTTTTTTATTTTATTGTTTAATTTTATGTGTACAATGTAACATTGTGCCCTTAGCTCTGTCTACCCCGTAAGGGATTAAGACATAATCTGTATGTATAATGTATTCAAATCCATATTGAAAGCAGTTCGGAATATTAATCGTGATGTATTAAAATCTATACGTGGGAACATCTGATGACTATCAATATTAAAATTTTATGACAAAATTAATCTGACGTTATTAAAACGCGAAATTCATCATGACTGCGGTGAAATGAAACGTGACGTCATTTAGTAATATGGAGTAAGCGTACGCTGCTTAGCCCAGATCAGACTGATGAAAAAATTATGTAAAGAAAGCGAGAAAAGAAAATTACAAAACAGACGGGCAGCGCCCCGGGGCTTCGCTCTTCTGGGAATTTCGGGATAAAAAGTACCCTATATACTATTTCCGGTATTTTTCTACCCGTGTACCAAATTACATCAAAATCCATCCATTAGAATTTGCGTGATTGAGGTACGTAGGTGTCAAAAACAAACATCAAAACTTTCGCATTTATAATATTAGTAGAAGTAGGATAAATTAGGATTTTGTTAAGGCACATAAGTAAATTCTGTTCCTTATCTAGTCTAAGTCCGTTTCCGGCTTCCGCGTAATACTCGTACTATGACTCAGCTTACGTCATAATATGGGTTAGTTACTTCATGATTTTAGCCTCTGACTTAAAATTTTAATTTCTTATCAACGTTAAGGACAAACTGACATAATCTTAAGTCATGCTTTTCGCAATTTCCTAAAAAAACAGCCAGGACGCGGCGATTTCCCAAATTATATGCAAATAATATTATGTCAATCTAATTTTGCTTTTAAGAGGGAGATAATTTGGCTCAAATTGAATTATAATATAGCTCCTGTGGTGATTTACTGCGTAATTTTTCTTTTAATTTTTTCGTGAAAATTCGCATTACGAGAGTATTGTTACTAGATGAAAATCAAATATTGATAAAATTGAAAGATGCTACTTGTTCTTTTATTTGGACATTTCAATACGTATGTTTCTTAATTAGTATGATTCTTAATTAGTAGTTTAGTACCTATACAATATATAGATCAAATTATAAATATCTTAATGTTAATTAGCAAAATCCCAAACTCATTCATCCCAAACTTTCTTGGGAATCTTAGATTATTCTGTAAACTAATAAAATAGATAGATAAGTAGGGATTATATCGTAACAGACAGTAATTGTATTACTGGGCCGTACAGCTTTCTGACAACTGTAAAATTGTTAATAGAATATGAATCGTATTATTTTTGTCATAAGGTTCGCAATGGAAGGCAAACTGCTGTTCACCCAGCCTAACGACAACAACTGGAGGAAAGGGCGCACTATCAAGCTGACTCCTATCAACGCTCTTTTGGTAACTAATGGAAAGGTACGCAACGATTTCATACTTTTGGACACTTTTTTAACATTTTTGTAAAAGTTCTCAATCATTATACAAATTACATCTTAATCTTCTTCTTCCTTAACCCCTTCAAGAAGGTCAGCGCAAAATATCTTTTAAAAATGCCTGATAATAATATAACACTCACAGACAGACAGATGGGAAAATTTTGTCTCGTAATATCACCTATTTGTATCATAGGGACATACAAATTAAATGAGAATTATATAATTATATGATTTAGGGATCTTAATTCAGAAGCAAGAGTAAAAGTTCAAATTAGATTCATGTCAAGATAGAAAACTTTATCAGAAATGTTTCATCATTTGTTTTATTATTTTTAAATAAATTATATTCCTCAGCCAACGACCGCACACAAAACGAACGAAATACGCGAAACGCGCGAAGCGAGAGACCGCGAAGCGAGGGAGAGAGAAGGAGAAGCACTATTTGCACGGAGCGGAGTGAGAGAGGCTGCTCTTCTCCTCGTGCGAGAGAAGGCAGGAAGATACACGTTGCAGAGGGAGCCACTGTTTCTAGATAGATGCGTGGTAGCAGCTGACCATGAGCCAGAGCACTTCTTCGAGGTTCACGAGATTACGACGAAGGATTCTTATATTTTTAAGGTAAAAAACAAAAGATGACGTTTAAAGTAAACTCTTCATTGGTTAACTGCACAGACATGAAATTTTTGTCACGCATTTTATATATATAAAATACCGTAAAAGCTTATGCTAAAATGTGTTTTATGTCCGTGTTTTATTTTTAATTTATAACAATGGCTCCGCTCCTGGGCTACGCCTTCATGGGAATTTCGGGATAAAAAGTATCCTATAAGCTATTCCACGTTATATTCTACCCATTTACCAAATTTTATCAAAATCCGTTAAGAAGATTTTGAGTGATTGAGTGAGAAACATACAAACATACATACAAGTTTCATATTCAAATGAAAATGATATGAAAATCCGAGATGCACGGGTTAGGGTCAAAGCCGCTCCCCACTCACCGCGCTTGCCTCTCAACGCTGTGCTGATATCGACGATACAAGAGACCATCCGTTTTTCATCCGATAGGTACCGCAGAACGCACACCGATACTCTTGGCGTCGTAATCGCCACACCGAAGCTTTAGGTAACATTTTAATCCTATCCTTATATTTTCCAGTCGGAAGAGAGCACCCGTACCAGGACCTGGTATCGCCAACTGCAGTACCACGCGCAAGGAGCAGGGGCCTGGCGGAAACGAAGAAACGCGTTGGCCAACATCATGATTAACCCAATGCTGACCAGAAATTGATTAGAAAGATTATCATGAATACAGTTATTTAAAAAGTTAAAAAAGAAAGACCTTTAAAGAAATAAGCGCAAATATATTAATTACATACATACTTATATTTTGCCTGAAAATATACGCAGGGTAAACTCGCTACACCGTAGACTATTGCGATCAAGAGCAAACCCATCTTAAAAAAAAAATCTTCAAGATTTTTTTCTAATATCCCACGTTATATGAAACGTGTGATGTAGGAAAAAATCAATCAATAGCAGATACTTAAAAGTGACTAAAGGATTTATTTTTATAAGACATAGTAATTTTGGAAGTCGTTTTTGGTAGCAAATTAATCATTAAAAATTTTCCAAGTATAAGAATGCATTTTGTAAGGTTAAAATACCTACCTATGTAACTTTAAAGTGCGTAAAGATCGCATTATATCATCTTCGTAATATATCTAAATATATATTGTATAGTAGTAGTATTTCTCAGCTTAGACGAATGCAAATTTTTGACATGAAAATAGCGAAAGTTTCAATGGTTATCAAAATTAATAGGTACCTGTTTCTACGAAAATGGCGAAATGTTTGTACAGTCAAGAGTCAAAACTGCAGTCAGAATCTACAAGGTATTATGATCATTAAGACTAGGTGATAAGGTCTTCGAGATATGACTGCTCTTATGACGCTTGACTGTACTTATGAGTTATGACTTGAATTTTTTTGTTTCTGTCACTCGTTTTTCACGCACATACTGCGAAAGTGATGACTCTAGACTTGGGTTGCATCGTCTAACCTTGACAATAACATAGTAAACTTAACTGTACCGGACAAAATGTATGACATAAGTAAATGTACACGTTAACTTCAACACTAGCATTTAAAAAAAAACATCATTTTCGGTGCGACTTAGCCTTAACAGCCTGAGACGTTGGGGTCACTGTCTGCATTTGCGCCTGCGCTGAGAATAAACTATAAACTATATATTAAGTTGTAAATACATAAAAAACATCTGCCACTAGTTGTAGTCGTAGCTTTACACCAAAATTTAGTTTTCCATTAACATTGTGCCCTATAATATTATATTCATATTAACAAATCATAGCTTAAGAAATGTGTCTTGTACATAAATTAATTTCATAGCTGTGATAAACTTTTTGATGAGAAAAAAGACAGGATTTGTGTAAAAAAATTGTTAACTCTGTTAAAATACGTAACAAAGTGGAATGGAACTGACGTGTTGAAACTATAAAGTTTTAAAATGCTTAAATTTCTTTAATTGCTTAAATTTTTAATGTAATTTCCTGACTAGTCTTAAGAATTTTGTGTACTAAACTCTATTTATAAGAGAATTTACTTTAAATGTTATGTATTTATTGTATGTATTAGCTAAGTAAAAACTTAAAGTAGGAGAAGTGGCTGAAGTTTAGTAACAAACTATTTCATCTTGGATTATTATATTTGTTATGTAATTATTAGATGTGAGGAACGGAAATAAATTAATAAATAAATAATATAAAATAGCATTTTATTTTTAAAGTATTTATTAATGTCAATATGCCTGTATCAAATATTTTTTTATAAGTTTTCATAATCCTGAGTCGTCTAAATTTGGCTTATGTACTCCAAAAATCCCCTGCGAGAACAATAGGTAGGTACAAAAAAGATACCTATTCAAATACGTAATAAATCATACTAATAATTATAAAAAGGAAATTTTCGTAAGTTTGCGAGTTTGTCTGTAGGGGATAAACTTCGGAACTACTGAACCGATTTCAAATATTATTCCAACAAAAGAAAGCTACATTATGCCTGAGTAATATAGGCCACAATTTATGTATGTACCTCCCGAGCAAAGCCTGGGCGGGACGGGATAAAAGGTTAGGACAGCAACAAAAAAAACATATCGTCTCTGATTCGCTTCGTGGAGACAAAATGTTACTTCCAATTGCTTTAAGGATATCTAATAAACGGCAAATCAATATGTTGGAATTATTACTTTGAGAGAAACGACAGCTTTATGAAATCTTACGATATTGATTTCAAAATGGCTGCTGTCGCTGGGATACTAATGGATAATGGATACTAAGGATTTACTTAGTTTTAATGAAAGTAATCATAAATTGAAAGTGATTAAGCTACGATTGAACATTAAATTGAAATGATATACCTACTTACCTAAATGATAGATAACCACAGACATTCATAGTTTTTAAGTGGTAACAATATGTATACCTACATAGTTATCTGGGTACAATCTCATTCAGGTACAAATTAATTACTTCAAAATATGTAAGGAAATTCGCTAGTTCATGTCATGTTTTAAAGTCATTGAACTTCAAACTGAATCATTCGTTTTTAAACCAATTTCATTCATAGTAATCCTCAATTTAGTAAACCAAAAAGTGTCATATTATGTATTACAGTGTAGCTCTTGTTACATATAACTTAAGGTATATTTCAGTCACTTAATTCAATTTCCAATCGAGAAAATAATTTTGTAAAATGTCACGGAAGAGACAAGTTTCTAATTACGCGTTTCAAAGTTTATTAGTTTCGAGTGTTCGGACACAAAATATTGAGCTTACAGAACTGATGTTCCGATATCAAATATTTAAAAAAAAGTTACTTCAAAAAATTATCATCAGGATTTGAACCTTTAAAATAAACGTTCTACAAACAACCGCCTAAATTGGAGTCGAATGGAGGAGGCCTACATCCAAAAAAGGATACAAATAAGGGCCGATGGTGATGATAAACAAACTTCTGTAAATTTGGATCTCAAAATCAAATAATTACTTTTATTCGTCTATCTTTCTTATTAAATGTGTTATAATATAAATTAAAAGAATTATATAACCGACTTTTATTGGCAACATACCTTTTGGCAAAGGATTCATTTCGTAACTCTAATCAAATAGGTATCCAAACAAAAGTGGTTAGCTAACACTGGTGTTAGATTTTAGTTTAAAGTCGCCAAAATACTTACATTAGATATCCGCCATTTTGTATCCATAATTTATATCCACTTCATACATACATACATAGAATCACGTCTTTATCCCTTACGGGGTAGACAGAGCCAAGAGTCGTGAGACTCGAAGGCCACGCTTAGCTGAATAGTGGCCTCTCTGATGGAATGGAGATTCAGGTTTAGTGACAGGTTGCTAGCCCATGAGTCCTATCCACCTATCCACTTCATGGACGAGTCCTGGTTCTTTACAATTTTTATTTTGAGGCAGAAAGTTTTAATCAAACGCCTCGTCGTTGACTAGATATTGACTGTTCGCTTAATTTGGCTCACCTGGTTGCCACTCGACTACAATGAAGGAAGTTTCATATTTGACATACTGCATAGTTTGTAATTGAAGATATTTCTACCGTTGAGTGAGAAATTTCTTGCCCCGCTTTTCCTAAGTAACTTCAATAAGGAAACTGAGATTTATTAAAAATGAGAGGAAGATTTTATTAATATAGGTACCTACTCAAAGAAATATAGTTCATTATTAAAATTTTTGAATATACCTATTTTTACACGACTGACCAAAAAAGGAGTGTTATGTTTTCAGGGTTCATGTATGTATATGTATGTATGTAAGTTTCTTTATTCCACCATAAGTCCTAAACGGCTTAACAGATTTTGATGCGAGAGGTATTTTTAGATTCCTTGCATTCCTCCGAGTGACATAGGCTATATGACGTCATGATAAAAACAAAATGGCGGATTATATATGCGATAAATAGCAGACCAAAAAAACAAAATTTCATCAATCTTATCGAGTGGGGTATCAAATTGAAGGGCTTTAAAAGGCGATTTTAAAAATGTATATAATCTATATGTTTGTATGTAATTTTTGAGTAAAAACTTGTCAGTCGTGTTTTTATTTTTAATAATTTGTTGTTACTTCAATTAAAGAGACTAACGGAGTGCTCTAGCGTAATTGTGTTTTCCAAGATTTTACTCTACAAGTGTACCCAATTTCATAAAAATCCGTACAGTAGTTTTTCGCTCGAATACCTCTTTAAAGATTTATCTTATTTGACTGCTTGGCTATTACTAAATTATTTTCTCGCCAAATATAGTTAATAACAAAAACATTTTATTAAATCCTCAGGAAGTTGTTCCCAAGTTAGTAAAAACAATACGAATGATACGTTAAGGTGAGGCCTACAAATTAAATCATGTTCAAACAAGCCCAAAAGTTTACAAGTTTAAAACAACAGTCGGTAAACATGCAAATGTATTCAAACGTTGTTATTTCAGTATCTGGAAAGATAACAAACTGTGGAAATTACAGAAAACACCTACAGTAACTTTGCATTTTTGTATAAAATATGTTAATTAAAATAAACACCCTGCTTTGTTTACGGGAAGCGTCATTTTAGTGGACGTAAATTATTTTACTCTTGTTGGAACAAAATCTGTTTATTCATGTACCTACAAAGTTTTTTTATTATCACAGACCTTTGAATATTTAAATATTATCCATAGATTTAATTATTGTTTCCAGAGACCAGGGTGACGATTCTGCTAACTTTTAGTCATATTTTCCTATCATTAAGATGCAAAAAATAAGTAGTTTAATTTTATTTATGTGCTAGAAATTATTACAAAAATAATAAAAAAAATTCCTTGTACTCCAGAAGTGTTTTGATAGATTTCAAAAACTTAATACCATCAAAGATTAAGTATTAGAGTACTAATATTAATTCTGTGGTATTAGTTAGTAGGAAGTGTGTAACATTTAAGTGTGTACCTTAAAAATTTAGGGTAAATGTCACACTATACTTATTAGACCTTTTGAACACTACTTATTAAAATACATTAGATACACGGAATTGACACCCTTATACTTAATATATAATAAATTAATGTCTATAAATTACCCTTATATATATAATCTCTCAAGATACAAGAAAACTAAAACCATTTTATTAGCCAGGCCATTTTACATTTATACATAGACAGTAGCGGAATTAGGGGGGGCACGGGGGCTGTGGAGGGAAATTCCATGACGAGAATAAATTCCATAATAGTGCATATGAAATAAAGAAAAAAATAACATAATGTTTTCTGCCCATCTGGTTTATTTCTTGATTTTTTGCAAATCTAGTCCTTCTGCAGGCATAGTGAGAGCAATAGGAGTAAGCGTCTTTAAAATTCGTTTCAAGGCGGGCGGAACTCCCCCCCCCCCAACATGCATAGTCCGCCACGATCCTTGTGCCCCCCCCAGAAAATAATCCTGGATCCGCCGTTGACCATAGGTCTGTGTCAGAATTTACCAGCGTTCGAAAACATCGAACCAAGCAACCCTCGCATAGTTTCTATAAAACAAATACACACGAGCGCTTCCCGCTGTTCTAGCTATTTTTTTAAATCGCACGCTGACCTGATAATTATATGTACAAGCTTATTATTAAGTCACTTGGAGGAGGAAGAAATTTACATACATATGTAAAAACATGAATCTTGAAAACATAATACTCCTTTTCGGTCAGTAGTATAAAATCATAACTATCCTAACTAATATTATAAATGCGAAAGTGAGTTTGTTTGTTACCTCTTCACGCTTTATCTACTGAACCAATCTTTCTGAAATTTTGCATACACATAGCTGGAAGTACGGAGAAGGACATAGGGTACCTTTTATCCCGGGAAAAAGCACTGTTCCCGTGGGAAATTCACGCAGGCGAAGCCGCGGGCGAAAGCTAGTATTTAATAAAACATTTAGTGGAATGTTGGTGCTATTGAAATCAGTACGATTTTATTGCGCAATTCAATAAATAAAATCCATTGATAATACAGTTTTTAATTTAGTCGCACACTAGATCTAAACTAAAACATATATCTAAATCCTATCCTAACTATCCTAATCCTAACTAATATTTTAAATGCGAAAGTGAGTTTGTTTGTTTATTTGTTTGTTTGTTTGTTACCTCTACACGCTTCATCTACTAAACCAATCTTCCTGAAATTTCGCATACACATAGTTAGAAGTACGGAGAAGGACATAGGGCACCATCTCGGGAAAAGGCACGGTTCCCGTGGGAAATACACGCGGACGAAAGCTAGTTAAATATACATATTTCGTCTACAGCAATTTCTCAATTGGATGCTTGGAAGAAATTGCTTACAGCGATAAAGCCGCCTTAGGCACATCGTCCTTTCTTTTTATTTAGTTTTAATTTACTTTATGTATCTATAACACGTCATTCCTTGTGTGCAAATAAAGTATTCTTGTTGTTGTTGTAAAACTGTATTATCTTTCAATAGATTTTATTTTTTGAGTCGCCCGTCTACAACGGTAATCTGAATAAATCTGTCAACAAACTTGTTGTCGGCGACCGCAACTGTTTCTTGCCAACTCTAACACACTTCTGACGGAACTAAATCCTCGCAACTAAGTATTGTTAGGGTGATTTTGCATTGAAGTTGAGTTACGGTATTTTATTTGAATACAGAAGTTTGGGATGAATACCTATATTTAACAAAATTATTTTCTTTTAGAGGTAGTAATGTCAAAAAGACAGCATCTTTATAGAATTTAAGAGCGAGGCGTGAGAGAGAGCGAGGGTGGAGTTTTTTCTATCTTTCTCTTTCCATTGCCAACTCTTTCACATCCATTGCGCCACTACGCTAACTTTCTCATTTATTTGCTTCATATACCTACCTAACTCTGTCTTGGTCTTCCTGGACCACTTCTTCCTTTTATATTTTCTTCTATGATGTTTCTTAAGTCATCATGTCGTATTAAGTGACACATAAGATTTTCCCCCTTTTATTTCAATACTTTTGAGAATGCTACTTTTTCACCTATTTTATTTAGAGATCCTAAATAAAACTACATTACTTACTATTTTAGTCAAAACCATTCAGTGTTGTATAAAATTAATAAAAAAATAAAAAAATAAAGTCACCCATCAAGTTAATTGCAAGCAGAATAAATGCAAGTTGAATCATGAATATTCATTATTGTTGTTTGAAATCAAGTGATTTTCGATCTGTAAGCAAAGTTGGAAACGGCTAATGTAAATAATGAATGATTCATGAAATATCCAGGCTAGCATTTATCTTTAGACAATTTTGTTTTAAAAATTCCTAAAATAGAATACAGATAATGCATTTGTCTAATAATCCATTTTCAACTTTTTCTGACTGATACATCTTCACTGAACTAACCGGCTGTAGGTTTTTTTATTGGAGATTCCTTTTAGTACTTACGGAGGCCAAAAAATAGGGGATTTTTTGAAACTTGGAATTAAGCTTTACAAATTGTAGGTATTTATTAATCATATTTTTCAGGAAGTGTTGCTGTTTAAGTACCTACTACTAAATTTCACATTTCTGGTATAAGCAATTAGCAATGGGCTAAATCCCGGCTTAATCCCGTGAGAATTTCAGTAAATCCTTTCTTAATGCTCCCTACATTCCCTAAGGAACCTACATGCCAAATTACAGCTTCCTACGCCTAGTAGTTTTGGCTGTACGTTGTCTGTCAGTCACTCAATCAGTAAGTTAGTCAGTCAGTAACGGAAAAATTCAAGTCGCAGTTCATTTTCAAGTCGCAACATTTTCCGCTTTGCATTTCCCAATCTGAACAACACTGTCAATCAAAGCTTTTGCTAAATTTGAACAAACTATAAGCTGGAAAGGCTTTGCTTGGAATTGACGTCTCAAACACGACGTACAACTGTCGGATTTCCGCATACGTAGTTAGCCGACTTGCTCTTGCATACGTTTGCCAAAAAATCGATGTTGGGTTTATTACAAGGTTTAGAAATTCTATAAAAAATAAATACGAAATTTAAAATATTGGCAGATCTCACCTCATCTTTAAAGGCTCGTTGCTTAATTCTAACTAATCCATACTAATATTATAAATGCGAAAGTTTGGATGTGAGTTTGTGAGTTTGTGAATTTTTGAGTTTGTGAGTTTGTGAGGATGTTTGTTACTCAATCACGCAAAATCTACTGGACGGATTTCGATGAAATTTGGTACAGAGGTAGATAATGACCTGGAATAGCACATAGGCTACTATTTATCCCGGGAAAAAGCACTGTTCCCGTGGGAAATTCACGCGGGCGAAGCCGCGGGCAAAAGCTAGTAATATTATAAATGCGAAAGTGAGTTTGTTTGTTTGTTACCTCTTCAGGCATTATCTACTGAACAAATCTTCCTGAAATTTCGCATACACATAGTTTGAAACACTGGAGAAGGACAGACCTTTAATCTCTGGAAAAAGCACAGTTCCCGTGAAAAATTCACGCGGGCGAAACCGCGGGCAAAAGATAGTAAAAATTAGGTATGTATGAAATTCAAAATATTGGTTGATCTCACCTCATCTTTGAAGGAACGTTCTGAGGGTTTCGAACTAAATGAAAAACACAATATTTTTAGAAATTGTAAAATAAATATTTTACGTTGGTTTTTTAACCTGTGTAACTCTTTATTAATAATAACTGTGCCTTCATAAATGGCGCTTCCTATTTCCTGTTTAAATAATCCAGTAAATATCCAGGATTGAAATTTCAAACTAAATTGACTAACAAATATAAAACTTGATAGATAAGGCCAGAAATGCTATAGAGTTTAGAACTAAAAATACCTAATTTTAGATTTTAATTACTAATTATAGACAGATACGTGAATTAATCTAACATTTCTAGAAGCTTCGATAAGGCGACTAGCGACCGAGAAGCCTTAATTACACGAGTACGGAGAGCTTATCTTCACCAGCAGCTGATAACCGAAGGCGCCGCACATTAGTATATCGATAATGTGATTATGGTTTAATAGTGTTGTGTTATATAATGGATTAAGATGTTTAGGAATTAGACTTTAGAATACTACATGTGCCACGCAGTTCCCGTGGAAATATCGAGATAAAGTTTTTTTTATGACATACATTAACTTAAGCGGGTCACTTGATGGTAAGTGCTCTATGTGCTATTTTAGGATAAATATTCTACCCGTTGGGGCAGAAAAGTTCTCGAGTGGCGACCACGAACCGGAAAACGTAGTGTTGGCAGGCCTCCCACTCGGTGGACCGACGACCTGGTGAAGGTAGCGGGATGCGCATGGATGCGGGCAGCGCAGGACCGGTCGTTATGGAAATCCTTGGGGGAGGCCTTTGTCCAGCAGTGGAAATCTTTCGGCTGAGAGAGAGAGATTCTTACCGCGTAGGTAGCCTATCAAGTAGGTACCTACTTGATAGGCTACCTACGCGGGAAGAAAAATGTACATTTTTCGTAGTGGAATAACAAATAAAACAATGAACTACATACGTTTATCATTATATGTTCTATATATAATCCTGTTTCTATCACACAAGTTTGGACTTCGATAGCGGCTTTCTCAACTACCCGTTCTGTACGTACGTACAATGTACTTAATGAAGATGGATGAACGAACAACGTTCAACTTCGGCTGTAGCGTTAAGTAGTATGTAACATGTTTGTTTGAGTAATTGGTGTTTAGTACAAAACAATGTAAATATTCTCACTTATTTTGGATTTTTGTGCATCTCAGATGCAGTTAGTACTTAAATTGAAATGCGATAGCTCAGTTGGAAGAGCAAGATCGTATAAGACCTGGTCGCGGGTTCAAGTCCTGTTCGCATGGATTTTTTTCACCATATCTAATATCTATATGAGAGACGTTTGACTATTCTCTTGTTTAATAAATCCTCTTTTTTGTATCGATTTTACTCTCTCTCTCTCGTCTGAGTTCTTTCTCGGTTTCATCCTAAGCATACTCGTCGGAGCCCAGGGTCTGCTGAAGAAAAAAGTAGAAATATTAAATAATTTTCTTCTCTACTTCGCGCGGTATTCGGCATCCTTAGTTGCGAGACCATTGGCTCATGCCAAAAGGGAAAATCCAAGAAGAGACCTCATGGTCTCTTCTTGGATTTTCCCCTTTTGCCAGGGCGGTGGCAGCATTGCCAGACATTTGTTCCCTATGTGTTTTGCCGGTTTACACAAAACGTGACTGTATACTTCCCATCACGTAAAAAGGCCGCTGGTAATGAGGAGGGGTGAAACTTGCGCATGGGTACGGCTGACGAACCAATCGTATGCGCTGGATGAGACCCGCCCGACCCCCACTCACCGCATAGACCGATATATCACCTACTGCGCTCTTAACTGCCAGCGGCCTTTTTACGTGACGGCAACTTTACCAGCATAGGCGGCACTCTTCGAGTAAGTATATTATGTCACAGACATGAAGGCTGCCGTATCGATTTTACTAATTGCAAAAAATAAAAATAATTAATTTATTAATTAATAAATTATTGTTAAAAAGTAAAGACTTTTAGCCAGAAATGCAACATAGGCAATGCATTATCTGTGCCCACAATAGATATTTCAAAATTCAGAGACATTGTTAGCAGTGTGCTAATAATACACTAATGGTAGTATCTACTTATAGACTAACGTCGATAATGGACAACACAATATTGGATAATTAATGAATTATCTAATATTGTGGTGTTCATTAGGTTCATAGGTAGTCCTATTCAAGGTATCGTGGGTCCTACCTGCAAAACACAACAATTACCTACTGTGTACTTTGATATTAAAAAAAAATAGGTAATGTTGAATAGAAATAGTGAGTTTTTAATCTGACGAATATGCGAGGGGTATAGGTTCACCGCAGAACATTATTTTTCACACATTCTTTTATATATATTTGACGATGCGGTGGTGGTTGTCACAAAAGAGAAAAATTTTGCACAAAAATATTAAGAAAAATGTGTACAGTAACAAAATACCGTTGTTATTTTCAAACTAAAAGCGTTGCGTATTTTCAAATAAAATGAACACTAGCTTCTGGACTAATATTGGTGCAGAAAATTGTGTTGATAAAATAAGTTGACACGCTTTCAGAGAACCCCGAGAAATACTTTCTTTAGTTATATTTGTGGAATTTTATCTTCACAGTGGATAAGCTTTTAAATTGATTCCTAATTAGGGATTAACGAGACCCAAATTAAAATAAAAATAGTTCCAGGTGAATTCATAGATGGCGCTTAATAAAAGGCGAGTCCATACAAAAAGCAAAAATTCACGAGATTGCCATAAAAAAATTGTTTTGTGCAACTGTCAAACTGTTAGGTGATTTTTTTTCTGCCTCTGGTTGACAAGAAAAAGCGCACCATATATGTTCAACCATTATTACGACTCGGGCTTTCATAAAACGCTATCTGTTGAGACTTTTTTATACTTAATTTTTTTTTCTTAATTTAGCCGTCAGAAAATCTCTCATTCTAGATAATGTTGTTGCGCTGACCGCCTATGATATAAAAAGAAAATATGTATTCTTTATTCAAATATTTTTCACATTGACAGATACCGTCAAATACCTGAATGTCTGTATCAAGTTCATTCTGTTGAGTTCTGTAATTATATTTTACTCGAAATAATAAGAAGTTCAATTTACAAAGTATTTTAAGTATGTAGTTCACACTCACATGATGATTGTATACGACAATGTACAAACAAACGAGTACTTAATTTATTGGGTAAACATATTTTGGCGCGCCTTGGCAGTAAAATCGGCTTCTGATACGTCTTGCCATGATGATCACTTGTTTTACTAATATCTCGATGTACTAAACTAACTTTTTTATTTCGTAATTGTATATTATAACAATATAATTCAAAACAATGGGATACAAGATACCTAGTAAACAAACCAATATCTCCAAATTTATGAAGAAAAGAAATAGGTAAGGACATTTTGTTTTCCTCTTAAATATAGGATATTGGTAACTTTCAATTATCATTATGAAAATATTAAAATAAAAAAACAGCTTTGTTCCTGAGAGATAAAATATTAAATCACAATTTGAAAGCTCTCTGAAAGCCATTTTCCTTTCAGAATATATATTTTTCCTGCGTATTATAACAAATGGAGTTTTTACTACGTTAATTTAAAAGTCCATTAATGTAATACTAAATCCTCCCACGTAAATATTGGGAAGAAATTATAAGAAATTTTATAATAACTTTTGTGGATTAAAGTGGTCTTAATATGTGATTATATAACGTTTTTCTTGCGAATTTGATATATTTTTATTTATGTCCAAATTTTTACAAATAATGATCTCTACATTAAATTCAAAAACGGTAACTTGTTTATATCTGTTAATTTCTTCATCTAAGGGTCTATATAAAGCCTTAGATGCCTAAATTTTGTCTGTCTGTTTGTTCATTACACAAAAACTACATACTATGCGGTTTTCACTATTGTATTTTTGTAGGTCTTATTTAAAACTGGTGCAAGCCTAATTTTAATACACCACTCAGGTATTTTTGGGGCAGTGATTGTACAGTACAGGATGGTACAGTATTTATTAAAATAGTTTATTTCTTGAAGTTGCGGGCAAAAGCCAATGTGTCTTAATTAACAAAAAAATATTAACAATTGTTTTTGTATTAAATAGAGTCTACAATAATAAAATAGTAGGTAACTATCAGACCGCCTCAGATATCCAATACTCTTCAAATTGGCCTAGGGCTTCTGAGAATATTCAATGATTCGAGACGACGACTGTCTAATTTAAATATCAAGCACATTAAAACAGCACCTTAAGAGTAGACAGCAATTTAAATATGCTTTTCTTTTAAATTGTAGATTTCTGTTGAAATAAGCAAAAGACTGGAATCTATTACCAAATTAATTTTGATTCTAGTTGAAAGATGATATCATTTATTTTGTAACTAGCTTTTGCCCGCGGCTTCGCCCGCGTGAATTTCCCACGGGAACAGTGCTTTTTCCCGGGATAAAAAGTAGCCTATGTGCTATTCCAGGTCATTATCTACCTCTGTACTAAATTTCATCGAAATCCGTCCAGTAGATTTTGCGTGATTGAGTAACAAACATCCTCACAAACTCACAAATTCACAAACTCACAAACTCACATCCAAACTTTCGCATTTATAATATTAGTATGGATTCATACTATTAATACCTATTAAGTAAAAAGTTTGTCAATGATTTTTTTTTATTACGTGGGCTAACACTATAGTAATACAATTATTAACCTTTAACTGCTGACGTGGGGGCCTCTCAGGCCCGGCGAAAGTAATAATTCCCAATTATTCCCCTCCCCCGCGCGGGACGCGTACGCTGCTTCTGGTAAATTCAAATTTGGTCACCCGGAGGTCACCAAAGTCGGTATACATATCAACAGGCCCAATAAAGGTGAGTAAATTGATTTCAAACTTTTTTGTGGGCCTCTCAGACCCCACGTCAGTAGTTACGTAACTTTTTAAAACATCGCCAAAATTCTTATTTTTCATTTATTTTAATAGAAAGTGATAAGATAGCCTAAAATGGAGCTTTTTATGAATAATATGGCTCGCTGTTTAGTTTTGCAACACATAAAAAGAAGAGTATTGAATGAATGACTGCCACGTGAACTACGTCTGAGTTTGACGCGAGTGCTAGGTTCAGATGTGCCTGAAAGTCCAGATATTCAAGAGGAAGTCCTGAACCAAAGGAAAAATGCCACTCAAGCCCCTTAAATCTTCAGAGGAAGTCGAAACATACATGTTTTTTATGAAAAAAACGTGGGTCTGTAATCAAATGCGCTAAAGAGATTTGCCCGGATTGTGCGTAAATTGAGTTATTTGATGCCATGTAGTTTTTTATTTTCCATTTAGCAATATTGTTGATTGTGATATAGTTCATTATTGTTATTGAAATTATATAATAAATGTTACTTTGTTCAGTTTGTTGATTAAATAAAGACTTATAGTGCTAATTAACCGAGTTCTTGGAAACAAACCATATTCTCCCACAAGCACAGTCAGGTTTCAGAAAAAATCATAGTACAGCTACTGCCTTTCTTGATGTTACTTGCAATATTTTAGAAGCCCAAGATGCAGGAAAGGGTACTCTTCTTGTTCTTCTCGACTTTTCCCGTGCTTTTGACACAATTGATATACCTCTCTTACTTTCTAAACTTGCTGCTTATGCATGGGTTTGACGAATCTACTGTAGATTGGTTTAGAAGTTATTTAAGTGATCGTTCCCAATATGTCAAAATCTATAATAGCGATGGCTCTTTTTCTGTTTCTTCTTCCTCTCCAGTTAACAGAGGCGTTCCTCAGGGGTCCGTTCTTGGACCCCTGCTTTTCATAATTTATATGTCGGATATTACAACCTCAATAAAACATGCCAATTTTCATATGCTGACGACCTTCAATTATACATCTCTTGCAAACCAAATGAAGTTCAATCGGCCGTTACTAAGCTTAATAATGATCTTGAAATGTTAAATCTGTGGTCAGATCATAACTGCCTAAATTTAAACCCTAAAAAATCAAAGTGCATGATTCTTGGCACGAAACATCAAATAAGTTAAATTCAGTCTCAATCACCACAAATCCTGATAAACGGTGAACCTTTGACGTGTACTTCGGAATCTCGTAATCTAGGTTTGTTGATGGATTGCGAACTTCGTTTTCACTCTCACATCGTAGAAATTGCTCGAAACTGTTTTTACCGTCTAAAACTTTTATATAAAATCAGAGATTATCTTAGTCCAAAACTACGTGTACACCTTACTGAATCTTTAATTCTGTCTAAATTTAACTATGCTGATACAGTATATGGACCGAGACTTTTAGTAAAAACAAAAACTTTAATACAAAAAGTCCAAAATGCCTGTGCACGTTTTTGTTTTAATATTCCACCGCGAAATCATGTATCTCCTTTCATTAACTCCGCTAAAATACTTAATATGTCGTCACGCCGTTATATCCATTTATCTACTCATCTTTTTGGTATTATTAAACATCGTAAACCGTCTTATTTGTTTGAAAAACTATATTGGTCCACAAGATCTCGTCTTGGTCTTCTTGTTGTCCAGAGTCATAAATTAAAAACTTTCCAGGGAAGTTTCAAATATGCCGCGTCCAAAATTTGGAACAACTTGCCTCCACCTCTGCGTTGTATTTCATCCGTTAGTGTCTTTCGCAAACGTATAAAAGAAATAACATTACTGCGGCAAATTGATGGTAATGCCATTAAAGAATTTTAATACCTACATACTCCATATATATATTATTTACTCATATATCTTTTTCTAGAATTAACATTTTTACCCTTCAATATTTGTATCAATTCTTCTTCTTTTCATGCAACATGTGTCATACTGCTTTTAAATCTTAAATTATGTTTTTTTTTGTTTTGTTTTGTTTTCGGTAACAAGGTACAATTTGTTTTATATTTTAGCCACCTTGCCTCCTCTCTTGGTATCAGCTGAAAATCAGCGCTTTGGCTTTTGCCTTGGCACCATGCTGAGCTGGTCGCCATTTCGACGAATTTAGTTAAATTTAGTGTTAATTTGGTATATATGTTAATTTAGTGCAAAATTTGTCGAATAAAGAATTTTTCTTTTTCTTCTTTCTTTTTTCTAATTTTGATCTCAAGTAATTTTTGGCAAAAATTTATTAACATTTGTTTAATGATAGATACAAATATCATTGAAATAATTAAATATTAAAAACTTTGTTGTTTTTTATTCATTTAAGCCTATTTAACGTAAATAATAGTGAAACATACCATTAATGTTCACATTTTTTTATTTATATGTAGGTACTTGAAGTTGCGGGCCCCACAGACACCACGTCAGTGCTTACGTTATAAAAAACCCACGTCAGTAACTAAAGGTTAACATCAAAGTTTGCGTTAAGGTCTCCTGTAATGGTCATTTATGATTTTTGCTCATGGGCCACAAATGACTTTCTCCTACCGAATTTTTCTTACATTTTCTTCCGAATTGGCACATAAAGTAATTGAGAGGCAATTTATAATCATTAATATCAATACCATCAATCAATACATATAAAAAAAACTTTGACTGGTCTGTTTAAGAAAAATTACTACGAGGGGTTTAATAGGTCCAATAGAAGCCAAAACAATTTTTTTTTACTTTTGTCTGTCTGTCTGTCTGTATGTTTGTACGCGCACCACGCAAAATCTACTAGACCAAATTTGATGCGGTTTTCACTGTTGTTGAATTGTTGAAGGTCTTACTTAAAATCTGGCGTAGGTTTTATCTTGATACGCCACTAAGAACCTGAGATATGCGCGGAGGAAGTCGCGGGCACAGGCTAGTATCCAATAAGTCCAATAACCAGCTAAACGTGACCTTCAAGTCTTAAGGGGTTAGGCGGTCAGCGAAAATTCCTATGAAGCGGCTGAGGCGGGGGGGGGACGTCCCGGTTGCGCGCCATGTTTAGTTTTTCAAAAATTTAAATCAGTCACGAAATCGAAAAGGTAAAATACCTTTGTGTTGGTGATTTTAAAACATTTTTTATTATAAAACACGGATGTTATCTGTATTCATATGAAATTTTAGAGGTAACTTCAGGATTTTTTTCTATCGAGCAAAATTTTTCCCATCGTATTTCTGGAAACAGTCCTCCCTTTAAACATACGTTCTACAATACATATCAGAAATTTCAGGGCGAAAACTCTTCAATTCTTTAAACAGCAGCTTATAGAAAACAGCCAATATTGCCGTTTTCACTTACTGAGAGCCCTTAAGACTCTCGGCATTGCGGGTAACTAACGATTCGGACACAATATATTCGGACACTCTGTCATCCGGCTCTGCCTACCCCGTGAAGAATAAAAACGTGACATTATATCTGTATCAGTTTCCAACACTATATTTTTTACTGAATTACTTACGTAAAGACAAAATAGAAATGTCATAATCTAAAATCTCAAATAAGCGCAGATGTTGTACAAATGGGTTAACAAGAGCAAATTAAATACATTTAACGGTTGCCATCTTGGAAACAGATGGTGCGCTGTATTGTACATAGAATATTCGCAAAGTACTTAAATACTAAATCATTTTGATGGATTGCTTCAGTCTAGCTTGTACCAATTTCGTTCTCTTTAACAGTATGTAGATTGTAAGTAGGTACTTATCACAACGTATTTGTGACAGCTCTTTTTCAAGGAAAGATGTAGATATTTTTTTATACAACAGAGAGGAGATGTATTTCAACTAACAATCAAATTACATTAACAAAATTCGGATTTTTAAAAACGAAATGGTTGTTAAAGCATTATATCTTTTCCTCTTCGCTATGGTGGAGACGACTCCGCTACGGAATGTCTAAGTACTAAATGTCTATGTACGTTACTTCTGAAGTATCCAATGTCGAAGTATGCAAGTAAGGACTACTGAGCCTAAAGATCTCTCTTTAGTCGTATTTTCTCATAATGTGACTGAGGTTCGTGGCCATTATATGGAATGAAACACACAACGACTATCTTGGCAATGATAATAGAGTGGTTTGCCATAACCTTCTCCATTTCTCACAATAGCTGATAATCATCAACCAGAGTGCAGGTTTCCTCACCGGATGCAAGTGGTGGTCGATAGAAACTAATATAGGTACACGAGTCAGATTAGCATACAAACTACGAGTAATGTACTCGTAGCATGGGCATTTTGGGCATGGGCAGGATTCGAACCTGGGACTTTTGCGGCCACAGGCAGGCGCCATACCACTCGACCAACCGCCTACATACCACCGATGTATTCGTTCATGGTATTAGATCGGAATAAATCGATACATGTTATCAAATTAACACCTAGATACAGTTTTTCAAAAACAGAATTAAAATCTATGTAGGTACTCTGAATTAATAAAAGCTTGTACCAAATATATTATTTTTAATAATATTTCTAATATAACGGGTTCCATTCAGCTGCAGCCATAGAAACGACGTCTATACCCGTCTATACCTACTCTATCAGGGTAATCTTCAATATCTTGCTGGAAAACTATCCAACATTCAACTGTAAGCCTTCGTAAGATATGATACTCTTTGAAACTTACGAACTTTAATATCGAAAGTATTTAGTTTCAACATCGTATTATTTTGCGAATGATAAAAGTTCATTCATAATCGTAAATGTTTTACTTCAATCCTAATAATATTTTATTCAAATGTGTTATAAGATTCACTTTTTCATAACATATAGTGCATTTTCTTCTCGGTATAATATCGATGCAATCTGTATATATAAAATCGTTAATGACTGATTTTTGCGATCACCGCAGAGACGAAACTACTGAACATATTGACTTGAAATTTTGTATATTGGTTTATTGTATAGCATAGATGAGCACTAAGGAAGGAATTTTGGAAATCAAACCCCTAAGGGGTTAAAAACGGGGTTCAAAGTTTGTATGAAACTTCGCCATTTTTGACGCGAGACATATGAAACCTTACATTTACGTTCTTGGTTTATAACATATAACGGTGCAATCATTGGTTTTTGAAAGTTGTACCCCTAAAGGCGTAAAACCGTATAAATAAAACAGATTAGGAAATCAACGCAGAGACGAAACTGCTAACCGAAACGTAGTACCTTGAAATTATATACATAGAGATTCGATATATAGCGTAAGTGAGCACTAAGAAAGGAATTTTGGATATTCAACCCTAAAGGGGAAACAAGATAAAAGTGTTCGACTATACCATACGAATTCATTCCCTTGGGACACGGATTTACAGGAGTTAGGTTACTACAGTTTGGTTGGAACACAAAAAGATTTTATCTAAGTGAAATTTACGCGGGCGAAGCCGCGGGTAACAGCTAGTAAATAGATAAATGTCAAATTAAATTTAAATATTATTTTACAATTTGCTTGAATTGAATTCATGCTACCTCGCTCTAACTTCGAAGGTGTCTGAAGACAACTCTCAGTGTTACGTCCCATTTAGATTACTATCGAAGCCACTAACAAAATAGGTATTGACATCCAATCCAACTCAACGACAAAGCGTACACCTCATTACCGTGGTCGAGTTTCAAAGGGGTTGTTCGTGATGAATGGAGAATACTCGGGTTTGACGTACACTTTGATTGCGGCAATTGGCAACACGCCGTACATTACCCATGAGCTATACGATACATGATGTATTTCACTTCATTGTTATACGACAGGTCTAAGAAACTAGATAAGGCATTGTTTTCCTCATTTTCTTTTGAAATCAAATATTTTATTTGATGTAGGTATATCTGATGTTCGATTAAAAAAAAATACAGGTGTCGTTTACCGAAAAATGAGTACTTATGCTTTATAAGCAATGGAGTAATGCTTTATAAGCGACCATCGCTACAGCTGATTTCAAAAAAGAATGAAAAAATGCAATAAAAAAATATTGAGCTGCGTCCTACGAAATTCTCAATTTGTAGACTGCAAATACGGGCTTATAGAAATAAGTAAATTTTTCCAAGAATCTTTTCATCTAACAATAAATTTAAAAAAAACATGTAGGAGATCAAAAAGGTAGCCCCTCACGGGACGTTCGCCCGGCACCTGTAAAACAAATGAGCATCGTGGTACGACTCATCATGCCATTTGCCGTTACGGTAATAGAGTTGATTTTACTGCCAAGATTCGATTTTAAAATCGACGTTTGATACAGCGATAACGTACGATAATTTAAATCGCTCTTTTGCCATCAGTCAAAAATAGTCACACAAAAATAGTCACACCTTGGGTCTCGCCCAAGGTGTGACTTTTGTCCATGATTTTTGTCCATCTTTCCATCTAGCTAAATAAAAAAAATATATCGCATAATGACAGTTCCATCAACTCAACATCTACGTGGTAGTGTAGTGCTCATTTCGCACTTACCCTTTCTCGGCCCTAAAAAGGTCGGCTTCATTTGCCGTCTCTGGAACGAGATCGCTCGACGATTTGTGAAGTTTGCAGAACCTTTCTTTGTGTTGATGACTCATTCGGCCCGTGTTTGAGAACGCTTTGTAACTCTGTATTGTGGAGTTTAACTCATTGATATGTGCTCCTTTTTACGAGGAGACATTTCCTCTTTTTATGGGGTTACATTGTTCTATTTTTCTGAGGTTTCCGTTGTTCAATTGTGCTTTTACCGTTGTTCAATTGATGAGAGCGATTATGCAACTGAAATTATTATTTTAAGTATTACTTGTTTCATGTATATCGATTGGGAGAACTCAGCTATCTGAACTAACATGTCTTAGAAATTTTATAATATTGACGAAAGTCTAGGCGCTACAGCGTAGACTTATGGGAAAAAATAGCATTTTAAGTAAAAAATGTTAAATAGGTACCTACGTTAATATAAGAGCGATAATAAAGCAATAGAAAACAAAATACAGATTGAGTTTTAAAAGATAACAACATGGACCCTGATTACGAAATTTGTATGCCGATGCCTGAGGTAAGATAGCAAAGGGTGAAATAAAATATACTTTTTACAACTTCAGAAGACAATTTTTAAAGTCGAGGCAAAGAAAAAAGGGTTGAAAATAAAGAATGAGAGTCATTTTGTTGGGTGTGAATGCAAAATACCTTGGGTTGTTTTGTTTTATTATAAGCGATGCTCTTTGGTTTCAAAGGGCGTTTTGAAAGTTTTTAATGATACGGAAACGACGGCTTTTTCTGTTCCAATTTACGTTTCCGACTTGATCATATTTAATTACATACTTTAGGTTCACAAATAAAGCATAAACAGTCTGTTTTATAATAAAATCAAAATCGTAAAAATCAGATTCATTCATAGCCGAAGAAAAAAAAAATTTCTTGTTATCTGACTTAAGGCGTGTTTATTCATAGTGTTCACCTAATTAAATAACAAATATATAAAGTTAATCGTATGTTACACTAATAAAATTAAGAGTATGTCTATCTATGAATCTTCTAATATGATACCTAAAAAAACAACACTTGATAATACAACACAATAACTGAGAAAAAGGTACGTGTATCTCGATTTTGTGCCTGTATAGTCTATATTTAATGGGGTGGGGATTTCACGGTGTCTGCCTCCAAAGAGTTGACATGGATAAATTGTGTCTTTTGCCTTTCCTGAGTTACGTGAAGACAATTTGTAAACTGCTTTTACCTGCTGCAAAAATGTTGAACGGAAAATTTTATAGGATTTTTGCAGGTGTAGTTGAAACGCGGTTCGATTAGCTTTTGTCCAAAAAGAATTCGGATTTTGCATTTTGCTGGCAATCTATGCGTACATTTTTAGTTTTTTATGGTTTTGGTAAAATATGTGAGTAAAATACCTTGGTATTTTTTTTAAATTGCTATAACATGTATCATTGCTTGGCAAAATCCTCGTCACTCTCTTTTCATGAATTCTTATCGCTGGTCGTTTCTTCTTTCATTTTTCTTTTTTATATTTTAGTTTTTTTCGTTGTATTCAAGGTTTTAATTATTTTGCGATAATATAATTATTGGGTTTTTATTATATTCAAAGATATTTTCTATACAAAAACTTTACCTTTAAAATAATAATATCACTCTATCATTCTAAACTCAACACTAAATAATTATGCCATTTCAAAATAACCTAAAATAGTCCTAACCCCAACAATAGAATAAGATAAATAGAATCAAAAGCTTGTAACAAATGTATTCAAAACTGTACAATAACCCAATTGACAGAGTTGAAAATGCAAAATTGGTTGAACGGGCAATTTAGCCCCAGGTGGGTCCAACAATCCTTTTATTAGCCAAAAAGCTGTAATGAAAAACAAGAACCCTTTCTTATTTGAATACTGTGGTTCTTTTAGAAATATTTTATGGGCCATTTCCCTATTATCGGTCGGTTTCTCTTTTGTTTTAAAAATTATTTAGCATTCTAGCAACCACAATAATAGGGCGTAAGAGAACTTTTTTAGTTGAGATATAGGCAGTCGTGTTTAGTTTTTTTTATTGACATATTTTCCAACTTCTCTACTGCAAAAAGAAGTCAAATGACAGTCTGCTTATCGTACTTTACGACTTTACGACAAGTGTACAAGTGTATCTATGTGATGTTATACTTACATGTATGGTATTCATTACTCATGTCATGATTACCTATAACTAGTGGTTCTGTCAGAACAGTAGACCTAGCGAGCCCTTCCACGAAATAACCGATATTTTACCGTGTCCCTGGCTAAAAAGAGTTTTGAAACCAACCTACCAATGCTGGAAAGAAAGTAAAAAGTTCTCATATTTTACCCATAAGCCCAAACATGTTCTTGTAGTTGGTCAATACCACTAAAAAATTAGAGAAACCTGCCTTTTTTTTGCCTCAATGAATATAAATAATAATATAATAATAAATATAGACGGACAAATCACACAGATTGAGTTAGCCCCAACGTAAGTTCAAGACTTTACGGGATGCTAATTTAACAATACTATATTTTATAACAAATACATAAAGATAAATATCCAAAACCCACGTCAATCTGAAAAAGATTATTTTCCATCTTGACCCGACCGGGGATCGAACCCGGGACCTCTGGTGTAGCCGTCCGGGGCGTGATGACTGTGAGGCCACGGAGGTCGTCAGTCATCAGAAATGCATGGTACCTATTGGCTATATGTATGTAGGTATATGTTATTTGCGCAACAAAATTAATGTTCTAAGGTACTCTCATATAGAAATAAGATAAGGTGAAAAAATTCCATGCGAGCAGGACTTGAACCCGCGACCAGGTCTTTATACGACCTTGCTCTTCCAACTGAGCTATCGCATTTCAATCCTGCACATCGAAAATCTTCACCATATCCAATTTCTATTGAAACGCATTAGGCATGCGTCACCTAACACCAATACCCACTATACGAGTAAGGTATTTGATTTAACCCATATTCGATGAAGTTGAAAATCAATTAAAGTGTAGGAAGCCATCAATATTTATTTTTTTTGGATTTTTGAGCATCTCAGATGCAATATTAGTACTAAGGTACTCTCATATAGAAATAAGATTTCTTTTTTTTAGAATAAGATTTGCGGGTTCAAGTCCTGCTCGCATGGAATTTTTTCACCATATCTTATTTCTATATGAGAGTACCTTAGTACTAATATTGCATCTGAGATGCTCAAAAATCCAAAAATAAATATTGATGGCTTCCTACACTTTAATTGATTTTCAACTTCATCGAATATGGGTTAAATCAAATACCTTACTCGTATAGTGGGTATTGGTGTTAGGTGATGCATGCCTAATGCGTTTCAATAGAAATTGGATATGGTGAAGATTTTCGATGTGCAGGATTGAAATGCGATAGCTCAGTTGGAAGAGCAAGGTCGTATAAAGACCTGGTCGCGGGTTCAAGTCCTGCTCGCATGGAATTTTTTCACCATATCTTATTTCTATATGAGAGTACTTTAGTACTAATATTGCATCTGAGATGCTCAAAAAAAAAAAAAAAATTAATGTTCAAAAAGAATGTTCAATTTGAAATCGAATCTCTCTGATTAGTAGGTATGTAGGTATTATATATATTACTTTTTTTATAATAGGATTCTAATCATACAATAAAGTTTTTTGATATCAGAATTATTTCAAGTGTTCAAGATAATTCTACCATGCAAAGCAATCCACAATACAATACCATTAACCAAATAAATACACACAATTCAAAGCCAAGCAAGACAAAAAAAAGCCATATGATTTTTAAGAACCATTTAATTTTATTTAATAAATAAATCAAGTCACTCTTGTAAACGTATTAGCGATTTTGCGAGTATTAAAAGCTTTGCTGCGCCATCTATTGATTTTTTTTGTGAACTATCGTATGAGAATTTATAACATATGGATTTGTAGGCTACTCCACATTAATTTATTTTACATAATATATTATATATACATAAAACACCTTCATATAATATATACACATATATTAATATTAATTATTCATAAAACATAAAACGGATGTATCAGTTTGTCGATATCGACATCGATATGCATTTATCGATACGTCCGACGCCCTACGGACTAGCAGTACATAACGGGTTATGTACTGCGCCTACGCACGCATCGAGTGCCAAGCCGCCAGTCGAGATTCGTCTTTGTACTGAACGCACGCTTCTCTGCGCTTAACCGCCAAAGCGCGATCTATTGTTTACCGCTTGCTTGTGAATATTTCTATGAACTTTCTTTTCCATATCTTACTTCTGATCTATCCTATGAACTGTGCTTGTGCTGTGACTTTCCTGCTTGCGTGTTACTTCCTGTTGTGCCTTCTGTTATGTTGGACTGAAATAAACTGTTAAACGTGAGTCTGACTTGATTTCTTAATCTACAACCTCCAACATATTGGTAAGAGGTAACATTGCCTACACCATACTGGTGACCCTATTATCCACGTATTTATTCTCGTGGTGAAGAACACATAAGACGGAAAATGGCGGACGCTAACGAGGAGCGGCCAAGCGATAGTGATGGGCACAGGCAGATATCGATAAAAAATGGCGATGTTTATAAGGTGAGCATTAGAATCCCTCCCTTTGGCCGGAAGAGCCTGAGATCTGGTTTGCCCAAGTTGAAGGTCAATTTGCCATAAACAAGATAACAAGCGATTTGACCAAATTTAATTATATCATCGGTCAACTTGATAATCAATATTCTCGTGAGGTGAAAGACATAATAATCAGTCCACCGGCGGAAAACAAGTATGAGAAGCTGAAAGTTGAGCTAATTAAAAGATTAAGCGCATCCAACGAGAAGAAGCTCAAACAGCTGTTGATGCATGAAGAGCTGGGGGACCGAAAACCGTCTCGCTTTCTTCGACACCTGCAGGGATTAGCCGGCGTTGATGTACCAGACGATTTTCTAAAGACGATTTGGATCAGTCGCCTTCCTGTCAGTATACAAACTGTGCTAGCTGGTCAACCATGCACGGCGGCACTAGAAGATTTGGCGGATTTAGCTGACAGAGTCAATGATGTGGCCTCTCCATCTACAAGCGTCGCAACGACGGATGCAGCTCTTTCAAGCTCCCTCATCAGTGACCTCACTAGAGAAATCGCAGAGCTACGCAGGCAGTTCAACCAAGCGTTCACTTCCAACAGAAATGGCAGACCTCGCTCCCGACCCTCCCAATCTGGACGAAACAGGTCTTCATCGAGACAACGTTCGCAGTCAAACTACCGAAAGTACCCACTTTGCTGGTATCATAGCAAGTTTGGCGAAAAGGCAAACACGTGTGTCCGCCCATGTGACTTCAAGGCGGAAAACTCAAGGGGCGGTCGATAATGGCGGCTGATGACTGCCCCCCAAACTCGACTGGTCGCCTATTTATTACCGATCGACAATCGAAGGCGCAGTTTTTGGTCGATACTGGAAGCGACCTCTGTGTCTTCCCTCGCTCGGCGCTGCGTGAACGGCGTACTTCAACGGAATTCCAGTTATGTGCAGCAAACGGTTCCAGCATCGCGACATATGGCTACATACATTTAAATTTAGATTTTGGCTTACGTAGAACTTTTTCTTGGCGTTTCGTCGTTGCAGACGTTACAAAACCAATAATAGGCGTAGATTTTCTATATTTCTATAACCTTATTGTAGATTGGCGTAATAAACGCCTGATAGATAATACAACTTCTGGATCTGCGGTAGCTAGTCCTGTAAACAATTGTAGTAGTCTATATTATGTTAAAATCTTGACTGGCGAAACTCCATATCATAAAATACTTAATGAGTTTCCAGAAATTACGCGACCAGCTGGTACACACCGTAACATTCCACATAACACCGTACACCACATCCGCACAACTCCAGGGCCTCCAGTTTCTTCTTCGCCTCGCCGTTTAGCACCAGATAAGTTGAAAATAGCCCAACAGGAATTCCAGTCCATGCTCGCCAATGGTACAGCTAGACCATCGGGAAGCTCTTGGGCCTCACCTTTGCATCTCGCCCCGAAAAAAGACAACGGGTGGCGTCCGTGTGGTGATTACCGCATGTTGAATGCCCGCACTGTGCCTGACAGGTATCCGATTAAGCATATCCAGGACTTTGCTCACTCTTTAACAGGATGTACGATATTCAGCACGCTAGATCTAGTTAAGGCGTATAATCAAATACCTGTCAGCACAGAGGATATTCCCAAAACAGCCATCACCACACCATTTGGACTCTACGAGTTCCCATTTATGACTTTCGGACTGCGAAATGCGGGTCAAACGTTTCAACGTTTTGTTGATGAAATGACTAGAGGGCTTGATTTCGTCTATTCGTACCTGGACAATTTTTTGATATTTAGCAGGTCTGAAAGTCTTCACAGGGAGCACCTACGCATCATCTTTGGTAGGCTGCGTGACTATGGAATGCTGGTCAATACATCTAAGTGCGTCTTTGGAGCGGAAGAGGTAACCTTTTTAGGATACAGTATCTCAGCCCAGGGCACCAAACCACTAGACTTGAAGGTTGAGGCCATAAAAATTTCCCTACCCCTACCAACGTGCGTCAACTGCGAGCTTTCTTGGGTATGTTAAATTTCTACCGCAGATTTCTTCCACGGGCGGCCCAAATCCAAGCTCCATTACACGCTTTGTTAACGGGATCACTGAAGGGTTCACAACCGATCACCTTATCAGGTGACGCTTTGGAAGCCTTCGAAGCCAGCAAGCGCAGCTTATCTGACGCTGCCTCCTTAGCACATCCTGACTGCACGGCTAAATTGGCGCTGGTGACTGACGCTTCCAGATAAGGCCATTGGCGCTGTGATTCAGCAGTTGAAAGACGGTGCATGGCAACCGCTAGCTTTCTTTTCAAGAAAACTAAGCCCGTCTCAAACAAAATACTCGCCTTATGACCGGGAATTACTCGCCATTTATGAGGCAATTAAGCATTTCCGGCATATGCTTGAGGCTCGGCATTTCATTGTGTACACTGACCATAAGCCGATCAGTTTTGCATTTCACGAAAGGAAGAAAAACTGTTCGCCTAGACAGTACAGGCACCTGGATTTCATATCCCAGTTCACGACCGATATTCGACACATATCTGGCAAAGATAATGTTGTTGCCGATACCTTGTCACGCATCGAAGAACTGGGAGCACCGGTCAGTCCTGAAACACTAGCCAATGCACAAGCTTCTGACCCTGAACTGTCCAAGTTGATAAACGGGGGTTCATCTTTGCGCCTGGTACAATTGTATGTCCCTGGAAGTCGCACGCCTTTGTTCTGTGACGTCAGTACACCGGCATCCAGGCCATTTGTACCGATTTTTTCCGGAAACAGATTTTTAATAGTTTACACTCCCTCAGCCACCCTGGTGCCAATGCTTCGGTAAAATTAATAGCTGAAAGATATGTTTGGCCTGGGATGAGGAAGGATTGCCGGGAATGGGCGCGCAGCTGCATAATGTGCCAAAAAGCGAAGGTTCACCGTCACGTTAACGCTCCAGTCAGCACATACAATTTACCTAAAGGACGCTTTAAACAGATCCATATTGATTTGGTCGGCCCTCTGCCTCATTCCAGCGGATATCGGTATTGCTTAACCGCCATAGATCGATTTACTCGATGGCCGGAAGCAATACCGATCGAAGACATTACCGCAGAGACAGTAGCCAAAGCCTTACTATCTGGCTGGATCGCCCGATTCGGATGTCCTACGGATATTATAACTGATCGAGGGCGACAATTCGAATCAGCCCTATTTAAATGTCTGTCAACCATAGCTGGATTTGAACACAAGCGGACAACAGCCTATCATCCCGCTTGTAATGGCTTAGTGGAACGATTTCACAGGCAGCTTAAGGCTGCTATAGTGTGCCACGCAAACGATAAGTGGACAGAATCACTACCCTGGGTACTACTCGGTGTAAGGACCTCTTTTAAAGAAGACTTACAGTCTTCTTCGGCCGAACTAGTGTACGGGGAACCCCTAAGATTACCTGGGGAGTTCTTCGATCCTTCTTCGGCCGGCACTTCAGACCTTTCCGAGTTTACCGCCCGCATCAGGGCATTCGCTAAGGAACTACAGCCATTGCCTACCTCGCACCATAATAAACCCAAAGTATTTATTTACAAGGAACTCGCTACCAGTGATCATATCTTCCTCCGAGAAGACGCATCACGAGGTTCGCTTCAAGCT
Organism: Ephestia elutella; assembly: GCA_018467065.1. Lineage (NCBI taxonomy): Eukaryota > Metazoa > Arthropoda > Insecta > Lepidoptera > Pyralidae > Ephestia > Ephestia elutella. The sequence continues at coordinate 13,960,236 of CM031592.1, read as the reverse complement.
GCCTATTCGGGTCCACATAAAGTTTTGTCTAGAGGAGATAAAGTTTTTAAAATCCTTCTCAAAAATAAAGAAGTTACTGTTTCAATAGACCGTATTAAGCCAGCCTTCATACTACCTACTTCTAAGACTAAAAACTAACAATAAAAGATCTTTTTTCTCATTTTAACATAATTAACGTAACTTACTATATACAGGTGATATTGAAAAGTACAAAGGCATTTCACGACCATATAGAGTATTATAGAGGCACTTCAGGAATGTATAGAGGCTAATGGCGCCCAACGTGTGACTTCAATCAATCAATGTCTAAGAGCCATTGTAGATCAATATAACTGAAGCAGGCTTACTAGCCTAAATGAGAGCCCCTGTGGTATTCAATCGCTGTTTTTGGATAAGTGATAGATTTTTTGTTGATGGATTAGGAATTGTATAAATTTTTGTCGCATGGTCATAAAGGATTTTGTGTCAAACCTATGTGTAGAGAAAATAAAGGATTATTTTTTATTTTTTTATATAAAGGAACATTTAATTTCTATGAAAGCTGAAATGTATGAATAATGGACTTCACGCCATAAGGCCTTCTTTACCAGTCACGCATTACCACGCGGAAAGTAGTAAGGTAAGCTTGTACTATAAAATACAAGTACACTATTTTCTTAGAACATCGCTTTCCAATGACAATGAAAAACAAACATGCTGGTTGACTGGAAGAGACCCCTTCATGGGATAAGTCTGCCTTTGTATATTTACCGTTTTATTTATGCTAAGTTAACTATGTATCGTTAGTACAATAAAGATACTACAAACAAAAACACAAACTGTAAAAAAACCTGCACATTTCGCTGCTTATAAACTAAAGTGCCACAAATCAAAATTTTCCAAAATCATTTTTATTGAAAAAATCAGACCAAAATAACCCTTATTTTCATATTACACAAAGACACCCGTCAAAATCGGCCTCTTAATCATGGATTTATGCATGCGCCCTTTTGGCATTTTCACGCATTGATGATTAAGTTCAGAGCAAAGTATTGCGAAAACTTCTTCTGTGTTGCGAGAAAAAATTATGGGCAGTAGGGCCACATTTGGGACATTTTAAGAATTCGTCCACTTTGCATAAAAATATCAGGTAAGAACTCAATTATTTTTAAGATTTAAGGAGCCACGTTTTGGAAAGTGTCCCTTTAGTAATAAAAAAAAGTCTCAATATGTTGTTATTGTTTTAATTTTTTTGTGAAACAACTGTTTTGCTCTAAATATTACTGTGCTTGCGAAGTTTTGATACAGTTTGGGATTGATGTTTTGTAAATAATTACGTTGCTTTATTATGCATATTTCACATTTTTACTCTTCATAATGGTAAATTTCTACTTATTACTTTTCAAATAAACAAAGGTTCTGACTTACATGGTACTGGAATTTTCGCATTATTAAAGTTCAGTCTTATTGTATGGCTACCAAATTTCACCTTTTGCTAATTTATCTGCAATCTGATCAACCCATCCCACCCGGTATTTATTTGACCTCCCAATACTTGCCCAAAGCCAATACCTTTCTCGATTCGTGTAGGTATTGTCTTTCTCATTACATTGCCAAGAGAGTAGAACCTAAGATTCTGATGATGACTCTAGCGCAAGTTTTATTGTGATTCTGCTACAAGTTCAGATAGCACATAAGATGCCTTTAATGAGACGATGGTATAAAGGAGTTCCAAGTGTCTTTAGCTAAGTCAGATTATAACACTGATTTGGCTAGATTCAAAGGTTTGATTCAAAAACACAATTGGATTGGATAGGTATTTTCTTCTGTTTTTTCAAGCAAATTGATATGGAAACACCCAGCCGGTCAAGCAATCATACTGCATAGTTGATAGCCAACCCAGGGTCAATATAAATATTAGCGTATATAATTACAGAACGAAAGTAAATTGCATAAGTAATAAGGTAATATTTCACAACCTATAACAAAAAGCCCACAGCTTCGCCTGTATAAATCCCGCTTTCCCGTTCTATAAGAATTTCGGGAAATTCTCTCTTAGTGCTCCCGCACACAATCTCAAGGAAGCTGAAATTTGGCATGTAGGTTTACATGCCAGAAGTTTTGGCTGTGCATTGTCTGTCAGTCATTCATCAGCACTCAGTAATCAAAGAGTTTTGTTTTGAGAGAATGTATGCCTTTTGAGGTTTTAGAAGCATTACGGATTATTTTATTGATATTTACTTGTTTTGTATGGTGCCCAAACACAAATTTTTTGTTATTTTTTATTGATTATGACAATGGAAATGTGCAAAAGAAAGGCTTTTTTATGTTCATTTTTTTATTGTAACATTTAGTTACTCAACCAGCATGTGGTGCTTAATTTGAGTCAAAAATTATTTTTATTATTCTACTTGTGGCCTTTTATTCAGAATATTAACTTTCTTGTGAGAAATATTTTATATGCTAAAGGGACTTATGTGCTGCTAGTAATGTATAGGTTATAGATACGACAATGTTAAAATATACGAGTGGTAGAGAATTTGAATACGCATCAAACGATATATGATACAAAAGTATTGAACGTAAGAGTGCGAAAAAGTAAACAAAAAATGAAATGAAAATTTTTAACGTGCTCTCCTGAAAAATCACAAATTTTGAGATGTGTCCCTTCAGTTTTTAAGCAGCGATTTGTAGGTACAATACTAGTCAATAAGTTATGTCAGTTAAATTTAGGAGGCTTGAAAATAGCTGAAACCAGTATTATAATAGGTACTCGAAAAGTAAGCAGAAAATGATATAAAACAAGTAAAAAGTAAGTTATTATCATCCTTGGCTACAATAGATTTCTTCCGGTAGTCGGCGGCAGTCGCTGCAGACGTTTCTAATTAATTGCAAGCTCACCTGCAGTAATTAACTGCATCCTCGCTACAAAGGAGATAACGATGCACAAAACCATCGATTTTCAACACTAATTACTTACCTTGATGCAATTGCTACCTTTCTTACTGATAACTTCTTCGTTACACACAGTGATCTCATTAGTAATTTGTATGTATAGTATCTGAAACCCATGTGCAATCAGTCATCTTAATTTCAGTTTCATTGTTTTTTACTTATTCACGCAAATTTACTGGATTAATTTTGTTGATATTTGGTGCACGGAGAAGAAATAATGATTCATCATTTTAAGAAGTATTGTTATTTGAAATTCGTAATAAAACAATTATAAATGAAAGGAAGGAATTATTTTGTTTAGGATGAAACTTACTTACTTACTTACTTCGATGGCTCGACGACCCAAAGAGGATCTTGGCCTCCGATACTAGAAGCTTCCACTCCTTCCTGTTCCCGCCATTCAACTCTTTGGAGCTTTTGGTTTGGGATAATAAAATATTTTTTTTATGTGGAGTGAGTTAAACGAAGAATTAATCTTCTGAAACCAAGATATGGTCGGTTGCTGCTCTCGCTAATAAAGATTGTACCTTTATCTTCTACAAATTGGCTCTCCGTTGGGTTATCAACTTGTGAGGTCTCGTAATCTTACCAACTACAGTTTGTTAATTGAAAAAAGACGAGACTGATAATCCGTCCTGCTGCAATGCGGTGTCGGCACCATCAATGGACATATTTCAAGGAATGATACAGAATCTCGAGAAATAACTGAACATTCATAAAAAGAAACAATAAAATAATTTATTTCAGACCAGAGATTATAGTCAAAGTTAAAGTCAATTTTTTTTATTGAAACTTGGCCTTCAAAAAGGTTTTTTTTCACGACGATAACTAATTATTTAATCATAATATATTATGTCTCAAAGCTACAAACTACTAGCATTTCGGAACGACCACTGCTGAGAAGAAATGCCGAAAGAAACTCATGAAACAGTCTTGGTCGCCTAACATGTCAGAGGGGCTATTTATTAACTTTATACATACACTAGATTGTGTACAGTCAAAAATAAAATAAAATAGAATATAAGAAAAAAAATATATAATAAAACATGTTATGTATAGAAGATTTTTTTTACTATAATCTCTGGTCTGAAATAAATATGACAATAGCATAGCTAGTAAAGGTCGTTAGACTAAGCTTAATATTATAATAATATGTAAAAAGTTATCTGTGCTGTAATTATTGTCATATTCTGTCATGAGTTTTTCGCATTATCTACCAAATTTCACGAAAATCCAGCCATTCTTGAGTTATGATGGTACTTGAAAGATACTTAGATGCCTACTATATATACTGTACTTCAATTGTTAGGAACTAATAGAGGGAATAGAGGAAGATCATTGCAAATATTATACTCCAAACGTCACGGCTAAACCTATGGACTGACTGAGCAAATTTGGTAAGGTTCCCAAACCCCAAATCATTCCTAAGGGTCTTTAAGGTGAAACTTTGTACAAAAAAAACAAGATATATTTTCCTGTAGGCGCGGAGTCGCTGATAAAAGCTAGTACAATGTAATTACTATAGAGAGATTTCATAATATCGTTCCTCACAATGCGCCACCGGAGTTGCAGTCAGCAGGATTTGTGAATAAGCCGAGCTCACCCAGTTCCATTTGTTGCCAGATATTCTGCTGCCAGTACTTTCGACTTTTATTAAAAATATTTTAATTTTACTACGCAGTGTGTGTCATACAAACAATGTTGGCTGTAGCTCGTGTAAAATTTAAGTATTAGTATTGAACAAATGGAGGTTTCATTTTTACTTCTTTTATTTTCTAATGAAAAACTTGCCGCATCCCGGGGCAAGCTCCCTTTGTAATTTCGGGATAAAAAATATCCTATATGCTACTCCCAGTATTTTTCTACCCGTGTACCAAATTTCATCAAAATCAGTCCAGTAGATTTTGCTTGATTGAGTAACATCAAACTCACATCCAAATTTTCGCATATTAGTAGGACTAAAACATTACTATATTAAAAGAAGAAAATAATGAGTGAACATAAAAAAGAGGGAAAAAATTAATGGAAGATTCATAGAATGATCATACAATGAGCAAAGCTGAGGAGCCTACTTTACCGCCAAGAGGTCGCTAGGTTTTTACGGTAAGTCATACTTATCGACCGAGCGAGCGCAGCGAGCGAAGCGTCTCAGTTTCCACTAGCCGAAAATTCTTTTGTCTGTCCGGATGTTATCGCCTACAGGTCGCATTTCTGAACCGATTCTCATGAAATTTTGTAAGCAGGTTCGGTAATTTTATAGAATTTTTTAGTCGAGCCAGTTTTTCGAAATTTAAAAAAATGGCCGAAATATATAAAAAAAACCTCATATCTCAGCTATTTAAAAAAATATTCAAAAATGTCATTAGACATTTTTGTTATTCTTATTAAGACGCATTTTTTTTGTTTGAACAACATAGTAAAATTCAATAAAACCGCTATAAATCCATATGTTATAGATTCTCATACAATAGTTCACAAAAAAATCAATAGATGGCGCAGCAAAGCTTTTAATACTCGCAAAATCGCTAATACGTTTACAAGAGTGACTTGATTTATTTATTAAATAAAATTAAATGGTTCTTAAAAATCATATGGCTTTTTTTTGTCTTGCTTGGCTTTGAATTATGTGTATTTATTTGGTTAATGGTATTGTATTGTGGATTGCTTTGCATGGTAGAATTATCTTGAACAGTTGAAACAATTCTGATATCAAAAAACTTCATTGTATGATTAGAATCCTATTATAAAAAAAAGTAATATATATAATACCTACATACTTACTAATCAGAGAGATTCGATTTCAAATTGAACTTTCTTTTTTGAACTTTAATTTTGTTGCACAAATAACATATACATACATATAACCAATAGGTACCATGCATTTCTGACGACTGACGACCTCCGTGGCCTAATAGGTTCGATCCCCGGTCGGGTCAAGATGGAAAATAATCTTTTTCATATTGACGTGGGTTTTGGATATTTATCTATATGTATTTGTTATAAAATATAGTATTGTTAAATTAGCATCCCGTAAAGTCTTGAACTTACGTTGGGGCTAACTCAATCTGTGTGATTTGTCCGTCTATATTTATTTTTATATTATTTTTTATATTATTTGAGGCAAAAAAGGCAGGTTTCAGTAATTTTTTTAGTGGTATTGACCAACCACAAGAACATGTTTCGGCTTATGGGTAAAATATGAGAACTTTTTACTTTCTTTCCAGCATTGGTAGGTTGGTTTCAAAACTCTTTTAGCCAGGGACACGGTAAAATATCGGTTATTTCGTGGAAGGGCTCGCGAGGTCTACTGTTCTGACAGAACCACTAGTATTAAAAGATCAACTAAATAAATACGTAATATTAGTTGCGTCTTGGGATACTGTACAATATTCAGTTATTTTAGTAACACAAATTTCTTCTAAATTCGTTGCAATATCAAATAACATCAAATAAATATGATGTTGTATAACCTAGCTAAATGTAAAAAAAACTCATATCTACCTCGACTCGACTCTAAAACTTAGCCGATTACAAAGTCTTGCCAATTCGACGAATCTTATTAAAACTTAACCTCTCCCTAAATTATTAGGGAGCGTTCCTGTAACAATACGTCTGGAAACAAAAGAAAGATACAGCATTGTATCTCTCGCTCCTGGATCCTGGCTTTCTTGTGTAGTATTCGCAAATCGTGACTTAACCTATTTCAGAGTCGAGACGCTACCCCAGAGATTTCGGGTATTATTCTTATTGTAAGTATTCTGTTTGAAAGACTTTCGGGTTTTGTGCTGAGATCATTTTTGAAGAATAATTCATTCTGGCGATATTAACGGGTGCAATTTATTTTATGGACAGAGAAGACATTTTGCGCCGAGCCCAGATGATGGGAAGCAGATAATGATGATGTTTAAAGTATTTGATTTGTTTGTTATTTTGTTTCCTACTGACCCTTTATTACCGAATCCTAATCTCAGGGGGTCAAGTTTGTTGCATCTGACTGTACACAGACTTTTTTATTCAAAGTATACAGATCGTTTTCTAAATTGAATACATGCTGTCTGATTTGTTTTTTTTTTATGATCGGACTAATGTTTGATATAAACTTCAAGATACAGCTTTAAAAAAAACTCGCCCCTACTTTGTACGGGTATTTACAACCCGAAATTTTTTTTTTTAACTATTGAAATCTCAGAAAAATCGCTTTTAGAGCGTACCTACTTGCGAGGAAAATAATTTTATCATTGCCGTGTGTAGATATTATATAGGTAAACTACGTCATTATATAATGTACTTCGTTTCTAATATTAACATTATTATCAACGCCACCAGCCTACGCGCGCCTAAGCACAGAGCTTATATATGACATCAATTGTATCATTGGAATTCAGTTTGATTACAGGATTATCGGCTCCAATTACTCGCACTTCCAATAACTGACTAGATTACCAAGTATCTTAGTTACAAAATTTAATTATTCATCTCACATTCTCACGTATACTACATAAACTGATTAAAGTTATATTGTGTAAACATTTGAAAATATTATTTTTCATTTTTATGTTATAAAATTATACCTATTATGGAAAATAAATATAAATTAATTTATACATACGGACACAGTAAGTTTGGGACTTGTGTATGGGATACTAACTCAAGGATACTATGTTTTATAATAAATATATTATATAGGTAGGTACAGATAAACATTCAAGACCCACGTTAATCTAAATTACTTTCATTTACTTCACACAAAAAATAATATAACTCAAACAATTTAAAAATTAAACCGGCAAAGCATTCTATAAACTATTTTATTCCATCTCAAATGATGTACATAAATCTTCTTTATTACCTGAGCAATAAAGCAACAAGCGAAATGCAGCGCACTTTGTTAGCTGCAACCGTAATTTTTATATGTAATGCGCTAGAATGCATTCCATGCAAGCCAAGCAATTTATTTCTGATAAAAAGTTGCACTTCAGCCTACTCTTTACGGTACTTTGTCATTGATAAAAGCTTTTTTGACTTCATTTAAGTTTGTTTTAATTAGAAGAATATAGTTATTGTGAATGTACCCAGGAAAATCACTTATACTTTGAGCGGTTCTAGGAATTCATTAGGAGAGGTTTTTCATCTTGTCTATAAGAAGTTAACATAGTTTGCTAATTTGAAAAAAAAAGTTAGGTACTTATATATTGTTGTAGATTATAGAAGACCTTTATTTCTTTGATTTATTTATTCTCTGAGTATAAGACCTGTCATTCGAAATCACCCAGATTTTTAATCAACTATCTGAGATTCCCAAAACAATTTCAAGCGGGTAGAACCGCAAACAGAAACAAGGTTTTAGCAAAAACGAGAGAGGAATTGGCAGTCCACACCTACCAAATTGAACACACCCTCTTTACATGTCAACAGGAACCACAAATGTGACTTTCGATAGTGGTCGGGTAACAGCAACCACTGAGGTGACTTTCGATAGTAGCCGGGTAACAGTCGACATTATCCTCGAATTACAAAGGGCTAACACCTCTACATTAGCATTTCAGATAGCGCTAAAATGTTGCCCCATTCACTACTGTTTATTAGTAATCGTATGTTTTTTATAATCTAACTAGCCGCGCCCCGGGGCTCCGCTCCCGTGGTAATTTTGGGATAAAAAGTATCCTACGTGCTATTCCTGGTATTTTTCTACCCATATACCAAATTTTATCTAAATCCATCCAGTAGGTTTTGCGTGATTGAGTAACAAACATCCTCACAATCTCACATCTAAACTTTTGCATTTATAATATTAAGTAGGATCTGTAGCATACTTGCTTGTGCCATTTCAGGAGGAGTGGTGCAGGAATAGCCACATAAAATCTTATCTTTATATACTATATATAATTATTTTTAGTAATAGCAATTAATTCTGTGGTAATAGTCTGCTAACAGGATGAGTAACTGTTACTTCCAAATAAATAATTAATTATTGTAATTTTTTTTTTTAATCCAATTGAATTTGTTTTTAAGTTGCTAACATGAATTCAATACATACCTAAGTAAATTAAGTTCCACAAGACTCAAATCTAAAACAGCAGTTCATCTTATTTGACACTATTAGGTCATTCACGCGATATATCATAAGAGTAGGCTGATACATCGATAAATCATCTGGGAACTATCCCAAAAGAAACTAATATTAGTTCATTGAGAGTCGATCTATCACACTTGTCAAGTACTATGAAAAAGTTGGTGATAGTTCGCAGGTAGACGTTTACTTTTGTGCTTAGGTCAATGTATTTTGATCGTTTCTTTGAAATTGCATTCAATATAATTTAATTTCTTCATAGAGTATTTTTTATTTGATCGAATCAAAATTAAAATTGTTAGCAGTTCATGAAAAATTAGTATTGACATGGCTTATTTTGTGCGATTTGAAAATATTTATTCATGGCTAGCTGACCCGACAGACGTAGCTATGATATATTAAATAGTCGATAAGGTTTCAGTACTGTTTCAATTTCATGCACAATCTTATTATTTTTCCTTTCCGTAAGAACCTCTTTTAGTGTATTAAAAATATAAAAAAAATAAAAACAATAATAATGTTTGAATTTAATCAAAACTATTGAACGCAGCATTTTAGATTGTAAACTGTGATCGCCAGCACTAGAGGCTGCCTTAATGACCTGTCCACAGGATGGATGTAGGTTTCCAATGAACCCCCGTGTTTGTGACATTCCACAGTATAATGACTGGAAATTAATCCATAGGTATATATTTTTCAAAAGTCTTTCGAATTTCACGTTTTATTCTTCAAAATAGACGCAATGCTCGATGCGGTCTCTTCGTCGTTATGAGACTACTTTTTTTGGTAACCTTACGGATGACGTGTCTATAAAGTTGTATCTTATTCTAAACAAAATTTTTACGGCATCTCTTTTCAGAAGTAGCTTTCCGAAACTCGAGTGTATGCACTCGAGTTTGCAGCGTGAGATATTAAATTAAAAATAAACATTAAAATTTAACATCTATTTCGATTCCGTAGGAACATCTTTAGGTAATCAAAGACAACAAATTTATAAACTAATGGAATACCTACTTGGTACTAAAAATATCCGTGTTGTGGTTTGTACAACATTTTATAAATACTCGTCGAATACACACTTACATTTTGACCGACATTTTGCCAATAATACTAACGTTACATCTGCTACATGCCAACTTGTAACAAGGAAAATGCTTACTGACGTATATGAAACACATGTGCCAACAACACGCGTTTTCTTTCCTTGCTCAGGTACGCATGGATATGATTCAATAAATAAAATATTCTATGCAAAACTAATATGTGCTACGGTATGCTCGACGATGTAATAAATTTGAGCACAGTATCGAAATTCAATATGCAAATAGGCATACCCAAAATCACTAGGGAATAATAAAAGGAAGGAGAAACAAAAAATATGATAATCAAATGTACTGAACCCAGTGCTATATCAAGTTGGAGTCTTGATTCGGCCGCAGGCACAAAATATTGAGTACTTTCTTTTCTTATTCATAGATTTTGATGAAATATTGTAACGATGTTAATTTTTCATCCGCGAGGCGAACTGCTTTCGGCGTTTTGAATTATATTTTTTATGAAGAATTTTCCAGGAAACTCTTGAATGTGCGTTAAATATTATGTAGATTGTTATTTCAGTATTGGATTTTAGTTATTAATTTCTAAATTTGGTTTGGTTTTATTAAGCTCCTTTTAATGTATCTCCAAAAACAAACTCCCATTAGGTGTGTTGTAGTCGCATAAGTCCATCCTTTAATAAGTATATTATATATTATAGCTAAAATCTTTGTCGAATTTGAACGAATTTTGTAATGGAACTTTGTGAAGTTCATCATTAAAAAAGATTTTCCCACAACCATTTCTATAGTGATTTAATAATTTCAGCAAATTTTTAAAATTTAATATATTTTTAAAATTCTTGCTTTATTAACTCTACCTCAAGAATTTCCTGACGCGCTATCTAAAGAAATAGATTATTCTATTCTTGGTTAGCTATCACATAGCTTACATTTTCAAAATTAATACGGAAGTATTTATAAATATTTTTTAGTTTCACTACACGTAGATGAATTTTGAATTAAATAGAAAACCTATGTTTTTGTTTATACCGCTAAGTAGGCAAGGAAAACAGGCATAGGCCCACTTGATGGAAAGCGGTCAACGCAGCCGACCCTGAATAAATCTTTTCACGCCCTTTTTGAATAACTTCATGATGAACTCTCTTGGAAAACCCATAACATTCCACAACCTCGGAGGAAATTCTTCTTGAAGTTGTACGTGACATTTTGGACTTCAAGTTATGAGGATGAACTATGTCTACAAATACCGCAGAATTTCGAAGGAAACCTCAAGAAATAAGAAACCGAAAACTCGCCATTGATCAAGTGCATGAAAGAGCATTGAGCGATGTTCTAATATCCGGCAGAACTGGAACGCAGGATGGTGCAGGACGAGTGCGCGGGAGAGCAGGATTTATGACGCCAAGTCGGAATCAATTCGGGATCTTCAAGGAAATAGTCGTGGGGTGTGACTGAAAATTATTATTTGACTTGGCTCAAATTAGGTACAATATTTTAAATTTGAATGGTTCCGACAACGACATTGAATAACTTTTCCCGATAATGTTTTGTTGTGTAGATGAGTTAGTTGTTTGTGTGTGTGTGTTGTGTGTATGTTGTGTTGTGTTGATAATAAGTTTAAAATACTAAGTACGACGACGAAGTAATGACGACCTCCGTGGCCCAACGGTCATCACACCGGAGGTCCCGGGTTCGATCCCCGGTCGGGTCAAGATGGACAATGATCTTTTTCAGATTGGCCTGGGTCTTGGATGTTTATCTATATATGTATTTGTTATAAAAATATATAGTATCGTTGAGTTAGTATCCCATAACACAAGTCTCGAACTTACTTTGGGGCTTACTCAATCTGTGTGATTTGTCAGTATATATTTATATTTATTTTTTATTTATTTAAGTGCCTTTTTTCTTTACTGGACTTATTGTGGCTGTTATAATTTACACTAAGTACATTTACGAGTAATAGTAAGTATAATTGCAATGTAAAAGTTCAAAAGTCATTAAATACGGCATTATCTGATCATTAGCTTGTGAAAACAAAGCATATATATATTTACTAGCTTTTGCCCGCGGCTTCGCCCGCGTGAATTTCCCACGGGAACAGTGCTTTTTCCCGGGATAAAAAGTAGCCTATGTGCTATTCCAGGTCATTATCTACCTCTGTACCAAATTTCATCGAAATCCGTCCAGTAGATTTTTGCGTGATTGAGTAACAAACATCCTCACAAACTCACAAACTCACAAATTCACAAACTCACATCCAAACTTTCGCATTTATAATATTAGTATAGATTCATAGAGTTTAAATTACTTTTAATCAAAATATCGACCCATCTTGATGCCGGGTGTCCTACACTTCTCCTCCCATTTCTAGGGTACCACTCGGTTACAGCCTTACTCCAATAATTAATTAATTAGATAGATAGGTACCTATTTAATAACTAACTAAACACTTAAAGAAAATATTCATATCAAATATAAGTCATAGGACAATTTAAAAATACCTCTTTCACTTGTAGAGCATTAAAGTCAATCCACTTTGAATTGAATACTAACGTGTTACAATAGTAGGTAAAGAGAATATAAAACTAGTCAGGCTTTGAAACTAAATAGATCCGTAAAAATATCGGTTAATTATTAGAAATATATAATTATCTCCATTTGACTACACGCACATAACTTAGTACGATAAATTATTACATTCCTCTTCTTGAAAATTAAACAAAGCGGTGTATAGACTAAGTAAATCATTATTTCGCAATGGTAAGTTATAAGCTGGCGGTGGCGGTGCACTTGGCCGCTTTCCAGGATTGCTGCAGTTTGGACCGGTTAAAAAAATAAAGACGCCATGCCAAAATACTTTGTTTTTGAAGTTATAGTAAATGAGTAATTGCAGTCCAGGTACTTGATTTGCTATCGTATGACGATGGCGTGATAATTATAACAATCGCTATTGTTTCGAGTGAAGGATAGTGAAGAAACTTGCAAACTTGCTGAATAACTCAAAGGTGACTGACTGACTGACATAGTGATCTATCAACGCACAGCCCAAACCACTGGACGGATCGGGCTGAAATTTGGCATGCAGGTAGATGTTATGACGTAGGCATCCGCTAAGAAAGGATTAATGCGAGCGATGCCACGGGCGCCAGCTAGTCGACAATAAAACCAGCCAAGTATGAGTTGGAGTAGCACATATAGCACGGGGGTTTCATACATACAGTTCATTAAATCTGTCTTTTAACCTAGTTTATATTACATATTTACAGTTTTATAGGGTCTTGATAGACAGATGGACAAAAAGGCGGACAGACGAACAATAAAATGAAGAATCACTCCTCAAAACCTCAAAAGATACAAACCCTTATTTTTTTAGGTACAGAACCATAAAAAAAAGCAGAATAGTTGATTATTAATGAAAAATAATGATAATTAATCAACTATTCTGCTTCTTCTAATTGTATAGTATGTAAGTAAATATACCTACTTACTTACATATTTATTTCTTCCTTGTGTAACGTTTCTGAAGGATTTTCTCCGCCTGTACTTTTTTTAGAACTACAGTAGGAGTCAGTACAAAACCGAATGGTTTTTGTTTGACTTTGTTGCTAAGCCCAGCTAAGCTTAATTAGGTGAACACACAATCGCAACAATTCATGTTTGCAAGTTTACCTAAATTTACCTAGTTTACAATTAGTTGAAGATCTAGTGTCCGAACCAAACATCATCGGAGAGGTCAAAGCAGCCAGACTCCGCTGGCTCGGACATGTGAAGAGAATGGAAGAGGATCGTGCCGTCAAAAGAGCATACGAGGGTCGACCGAGGGGCCGTCGACCTAGGTACCGCTGGAGCGATGAGGTTCTGAAAAACCTACAGAGCCTCAGAGCGGAAACGCGCAGTAGTAAGTGAGAAAAATTAGTTATATCGGCTCAAAAGGAGGACGTCACTTCGAAGAAATTTAGATTTTGTGTGATTTGTACTTATTCAAAAGTGAACCTTTTGTACTTTACTACTATTAGGTACTCTGTGCTTGAAGTTAATTTAGCTAAACCATACTCTACCTATTTTAAAACATTCCAATAAAGTTTCATTCATCACATCATAGTGCCCTTATTTTGGGACAATAAAAGTTTTTGCAGTCCACCATTTCGTATAATTGAAATGCAGTTTTAAATACAACGACTCATATAAAGTTTTGCATTCATTGCCTACTCCAACATATATGAAATGAAAATTCTGGGCACACTTTTTGAATAGTGTAAGTATTGTACACAATGTGTGTACATTACACTATTCAATTCACGAGTCATACACATGTAAAATATTATATTACTATACTAGCTGCTGCCCGCGGCTTCGCCCGCGTGAGTTTCCTTAGATGAAAAATCTTTTTTGTGTTCCAAAACTGTAGTAACCTAAACTCAAAATTTCAGCTATTTGGTTATCCCGTGTCCCGCGGGAATATATTAGGTACTCGTAGTACAGTCGCGGTGTTAAAATGAATCAAAAGTGATATTTCATTCAATAAACGATCTTCGTCTGCTCGTTATCTACAATTTCCCGTGTACCACCACTACCACCCAGAGTCCCTCTTTATCCTATCCCGTGTCCTGTCTATTTATACGTCAGTAGAAAATGCTCATCAGGTTGAACGACTTTTGCTAAGGCCCCATTTCCATTTTTTATAGAGTAGCTGGTCTCTTGGAGTTCTTCATCATATGTTGCATAAACTTAAATTTTTATACGTCAGCAGAAATTGCTCATCAGGCTAAGACGCCATTTCCATATACATATGTAATAGTGCAGCTGGTCCCTTGGAATTCTTCATCAGATGATCCTGATCTTCGATTTTTATACGTCAACAGAAAATGCTCGTCAGATTGATAAACTTTTCCAAAGGTACCATTTTCATATTTCTTATAGTTTAGCTGTTCTGTTAAGGTTCTTCATCAGGTGTTCCAGTTTTCAAAATCACTTATAGCCTATATGTTGCCCAGGCTTAATAGCTATACAACAAACTAAAAGTTCTATCAAATCCGTCCAGCAGATATTGCGTGAAACGCGTACATACATATACAGATGGACAGACAGACAGACAAAAAATTCCAAAAAAATGTTTTTGCTTTCTGTTATTCTTTTTAAGTGTCCCTCTATCCATTTCAGTCAAAAATACTAAATGTACTGTACAGACAAAATATCTTTACTGTTTTATTATTATCCCACGACCCCTCAGCGCGAAGTAGAAATCACCAAAATTGCGCAGCGCCATCTATTGAAAATATTGAGAAATAATTTCAGCTTACATTTCTCATTTTATCAACGCCATCTATTGGATATTATTTTGCTTGGCACAATCAGTAGATGACCGGAAATAAATTTGCAAATGAATTTATTCGTTTCTTTTCAAAATTAAAAAAAACGTAAGAAATTAATTCTAGAAAACAAATAAAAAACGAAAACAGAAAATTATTGTTAGTGGCAGGATTCGATCCAGCTACTTCCAGCTACTTTTTGAAATATTTCCTTACTAAAATATTTAAAAAAATATAGAATTCTAAAAAACTAATACAAAACGCAAAAAAAATTGGAAAAAAAAGTCACATCTGGCAGGATTTGAACCCTGTACTTAAAAATAATCTGCGGCCTCTACCAATAGGCCAACATGCATTGCTTGTGACTGGCGAAATTTCAAATGGGATTTGTCTAAAGGTACGCAAATTCACCCCTTTTTTTGGACTGTAGGTTTGAAATTGTGAACAACCCTTTCTTATGTGGGCAGTATATTGTATAATGAAGACACTAACCAAATTTCACGTTTATAGCTTTTATAGTTTCGGTTTTGTGATGATAAATTAGTTTACCTCCCCCTTTTTACCCCTTTTAGAGGTTGAATTTCAAAAAACGCTGAAACACGCCATTGGTTATTTTTGTTGAGAAGCATTCTTGCCAAGTTTCAAGTAAATCAGTGAAGATTTTAATTTTTTTTCATACAAACTTTGCCCTCAATTTTAACCCCCTTAGGGGTCTAATTTTGAAAAATCCTTTCTTATCTGAGCACTACGTATTACCATAAAACTTCGGTCCAAATTTCAAGTTTATAGCTTTTATGGTTTAGGCTGGGCGTTGATTTATCAAACACCCTTGTTCTTTTATATATAGAAGAAGATAGATTAAAAAAGTTTATGTGGTTTTCAGACTTTATTCCAATTCGAATGTAGGTATCAAACATTTTATCATCATCTTAAATGTATAGTAATAATGAGATGAAAAAATAATTGATTCTTCATTATTGATGTTGTTGGGTAGTTACAGCACATTTATTTTAAAAATGGCGTCTGATAACGATTAGGCATCTGATACTTTTATGATGACGAATCGACTTTGATGACAAAATTATACAGGGTATTATGAAAACCCTGTCCAAGCCTTGAAGACGCCGCTCAGACCATGAAACCAAACAACTTTTAATAAGGGGACCCATGTCAAATCGCAATGACATTAAACGATATATAAATTCAATGGCTGGATCTTCCTGCAATATGTCCAACATAAATAATTACCACCTACGTACATTTTATGCAAATTTCAACTAAATTGAAAACAGGGAACAGAGGTCAAAATGAACAAACACGCAGTGAGACTGGAGAAACCAAATAAAAGTCTGTAAAATACGTTCCTTGTAATTAAAATTCAAGATAAAAAGCCTAGAAGAAAAACAGCAATTCCAGGTTTGGCTCGATTCCAGTTGATCTCTTGTCCAAAATAAGGAGGAAACAAATCATTAGCTCACGTAGGTACCTATTTCCCTTCCCTATTTCACTATTAAGCTTAGTATTCAATGAAACAGGAAACGATGCGAGCGTAAATTTCAATTCCATTAAAAAGTCTGCTTCTTTCGGTTGAACGCGCTTACTAATGCAATGCGACTTGCGCTTGTTAGACTACATAATTTATACATGCACACAAAGATAATGCCGACCACCAGCTTAATAAAACTACGCACACAATAGCAAATAATATGAGAATGATATATATGAAAATTAGCAGAAAGATGCTCGTAAGTTTTCTTAAGCTCATAAAGCTACTAAAACTAATCCATTAGATATTATATGTGTAGTGTACACAATGTACACATTGTGTTACAATATTATCAAACAATTCTGCATTCGTACTCTTTTAATTTTCAAGCTGACACTTTTCTTAGCATAAACTAGTCTACGAACTAATAAAAATACCAGCAGATGTCTACGATACGAAGTTATTTCTACGCAATTTATATTTTTCAATCTTCATCTAGGTTCATAATATCAGCATAGAACATAAATATAAAGTTAACATCAGCTGTTCCCGCGATTATTTAGAGAGTGTTAAGCTGTACTCATACTTCAGAAAGTTTGGTTATAAGCTTGTTTGTTTGGCATGTTCTTTACAGCTGGGGCATGATGCAAAAACAGCACAGTTATTTATATACTTACATACGTACCATTACACACACACCGAGACATGGGCTCTTACAAAAGGAACCATGTACACGATTGCAGTTGCACAAAGAGCCATGGAGCGAGCCATGATCGGCATCAAACTGCAAGATCGAGTTCGCAACCTGTAGTACGAAGTCGAACGAAAGTTCAAGACGTGGAAGAGTTGCAACTTTAAAGTGGAACTGGGCTGGGCAGGTGCCAGCCCAGTGCCACCTTCCATCGTTCCTTCTAGCCACCTGGCTAGAAGGAACGATGGAAGGTGGCACTGGGCTTACGCTTGTTAGACTACATAATTTATTCATGCACACAAAGATAATGCCGACCACCAGCTTAATAAAAACTACGCACACAATAGCAAATAATATGAGAATGATATATAAGAAAATTAGCAGAAAAGATGCCTGTAAGTTTTCTTAAGCTCATAAAGCTACTAAAACTAATCCATTAGATATTATATGTGTAGTGTACACAATGTACACATTGTGTTACAATATTATCAAACAATTCTGCATTCGTACTCTTTTAATTTTCAAGCTGACACTTTTCTTAGCATAAACTAGTCTACGAACTAATAAAAATACCAGCAGATGTCTACGATACGAAGTTATTTCTACGCAATTTATATTTTTCAATCTTCATCTAGGTTCATAATATCAGCATAGAACATAAATATAAAGTTAACATCAGCTGTTCCTGCGATTATTTAGAGAGTGTTAAGCTGTACTCATACTTCAGAAAGTTTGGTTATAAGCTTGTTTGTTTGGCATGTTCTTTACAGCTGGGGCATGATGCAAAAACAGCACAGTTATTTACCGAGACATGGACTCTTACAAAAGGAACTATGTACAAGATTGCAGTTGCACAAAGAGCCATGGAGCGAGCCATGATCGGCATCAAACTGCAAGATCGAGTTCGCAACCTGTAGATACGACGTCGAACGAAAGTTCAAGACGTGGAAGAGTTGCAACTTTAAAAGTGCCACCTTCCATCGTTCCTTCTAGCCAGGTGGCTAGAAGGAACGATGGAAGGTGGAGTAAAGCTGTCACCGAGTGGTACCCCCGAAACGGAAAACGGAGCGTAGGGCATCCGGCAGCTAGATGGGTCGACGATGTTAAGAATATTGCTGGCAACAACTGGAGTAGGATGGCCCAGGACAGAGAAGGTTAGCGAAGACAGAAGGAGGCCTATACCCAGCAGTGGGTCACGGAAGGCTGTGGATGATGATGATACGTACCATTTAAGAAAAAATATTTTAATCCTATCATCAAAATTTCCAATATAATAATGCCCTGAGAATATTGTTGGGACTTCCACGGTATTGCAGTGCGTCGGGTATGTTTGCGGAAGCCAGATTAGATGACTTTTTTGCTATTATGCGGAAGCGGGCTGCCTCGATGCTGCGTCTGTTTCGTGGGAGTCCCAATAGTATACTTAGTACCCTGGCCGGTAAAATCGATGCGCCTTTTGTGAGGCACTGGGTGGATGCGCTTATGCATAGAGGCGTACATCGGGTTAATTAGTAATATAGTAGCCAAGTTATCGACTTTCCATGACCAAAACTTGTTTAACTATATGAACTTTCCTCAAAATAAATTATATCTAATAATGAAAACAGCGTCTAAATCTGCGAAGTTTTGAAGAAGAGACAGAGGCAAGTGAAGCGGGTAGCAACTTGAATTTTACACTTTGTAGTGGTATACTTTATAACTTACAATAAATACTATTACGTAAAAATTTCAGCCGAATCGGTTAAAAAATTAAATAAACAGCTATAAATTATAATCATGTTATTCATACTGGGTATTTCATATTGGTAATATAAGTTACATTGGGCAAAAAGTTTTCGATAACTGTCATTTGTTCACACAATATTTATCACCAAATAAATATTATTTAATGAGATTAGACTTGTAAGTACCTACTTAATTGTTTTAGATCTTGAGTGCTGTTAGCGCTAAGGAGATTGGTGGCAGAAATACTGGAACCTTGCCAGCAGAGGAATTGCGATATATCACAGGCTTAAGGGGTTCATTCCCTTTGTTGCATTATCACTTAAACTATATACCTACATAAGGATTCTTTCAATGCGTACTAGTTGGTAAAAAAATATGTGCCTAAGGCCTAACAGAACACATTAGAGGTATCGAGTTGCTGAAGCCCGTGCTATATGGTTTGTATACCTACCAATCTGATTCATGTACGGTCGTTTTGATCGACCACCACTTGCTATCGATGAAGGAAACCATCGTAAGGAAACCTGCACTCTGGTTCATGATTATCAGCTAGTGTGTGACATAGAGAAGGCAATAGCAAACCACTCCATTAACGTTACCAAGATAGTCGTGTGTGTTTCATTCCATATGACTACATCCCTCAGTCATGAGGAATACGACTAAGGAGGAGCTTACTAAAATTGATTAACAAGTTTTCCTTAGTAAACAAGTATGTAAATGGTGAATAAAAAGTTTTATTTCCAAATTAGTTTTACTCAACATTTGAAATCTAATTTCTCGAGACAGTCATACGGAAAGCTTGCGAATTTTAACTTGTGAAATAACTTCAGTTATTTCATACCAGCCAAGTTGCATTAAAGCCGCTCTCATTGAGAATGAGCACTGCCACTTCTGTTGAAATTCTGTGGTGCGATTACTACTATGTAACACTAGACCAGCCTTGTGTCCGCATCGCATCATACATACATACATACATAGAATCACGTCTTTATCCCTTACGGGGTAGACAGAGCTAAGAGTCGTGAGACTCGAAGGGGCTAGTGGGCTCTCTGATGGAATGGAGATTCAGGTATAGTGACAGGTTGCTAGCCCATCGCCTATGATTGGAGGAATCTCCAGTTTAAAGCCCTTTCCCTCGATTGACTTTTATAACCTGCGCGGAAAGAGAATAAGCTGGCACATTATATGTTTTTGCTAGTGGGCTCTCAGATAAAAATATTTAAAAAAAACTTTTTGGCCGTATAAAGACCGCTCATACCTATATTTTCCCTTTAATATAGTCTCTTATATAAGTACAAACATAGACTAATAAGGTTTATTATATGTATAGATAGATTGTACATATGTGTAGTTATTAAGTAGTATACTTACTTATATGCTAGCTGTTCCTCCATCTTTTGAAATCAAAAATTACCTTCGTTCATTTGACAGACAGAGAAACACAATATCACATCCTTTATTTGATTTGACGACCTCCGTGGCCCAACAGTCATCACGCCGGACTGCCACACCGGAGGTCCCGGGTTCGATCCCCGGTCGGGTCAAGATTCAAAATGATCTTTTTCAGATTGGCCCGGGTCTTGGATATTTATTTATATATGTATTTGTTATAAAAATATAGAATCGTTGAGTTAGTATCCCATAACACAAGTCTCGAACTTACTTTGGGGCTAACTCAATCTGTGTGATTTGTCCGTATATATTTATTTATTTACTTTATTCCTTTTATCCATTTGACTCTTTATCGGACGTGAAGGAAGGACAAACATAGGTACAAATAAATCAATAATAGGTATATGCTGTGAAGAGTAAGTAATTATATCTGTGAAGTATGAATATAAGTCGTCGTGCCAGCGTGAATGTGAAAATGGAAGCGAGATTGGAAGGCCGATTTTTAAAGCAATGGATCGCCATTCCTACATACTCAAATCTAGTTTTCATTTTCATATTCAATTTTCAGTTTATGAACTGATATTTCGCAAACATTTTTTTTAGATATGGATGAGATGTCGAAGAATTATGACGAGAAAGGAGAGTTGAAATCAATTATTATACAATTATCTTTTTATTTAAAAATATTTATAAAAAAGTTAAAATGTATTCCACTATGGCACTATCACTTGTCATAAATAATAATACTTATTATTATATAATATTTCACAACATTAACATGAGAGTATTAGGCAAAGAAATTGACTGGTATTTATAAGACATGTAGTAATAAATCATCAAAAATGCATGAATTTAGTACAATGGTAAAAAGTACGTACTACTTTTGTTAAATAGCTATAGCGAATTAAGTATAGACTTAATTCGCTATAGCTATTTAATACTTATATATATATTTAATACTTAATTTTTTTAAATAACATATTAATATACCTACTTTTATTAGGCTTATTAAAAAGTTATTTTTAATTCTGTGGTAGTTCTGTTCTTTATTTTGTGCCTATACCAACCTATACTTTATTTTAACTTTACTATAGGTACTACTGCATTGATTTCTTACAAATTAGGTACATATTAGCATTTTTTTTATTTGGTCAATACTTTTAAAGCACAACAGAAAACACTTATTTATCTAAACTAAACAAATACTATTTACAATAATAACTAGTTACACATAATTTTACCTTCTCTAGTGATTGATTTTTATGAAAAGTTTCAATGAAAAAATCTTAAAATAGGTTATAAGGGTGAAAAGTAAAAATGAATAAGTATTTTTAATAATTGAGAATATTAGTTTTGATTACCTATTACTTATTATCTTTTTATAATCATAAGCTGCCAAAATAAATTTGATAAGCATCAAGTTAATTATCAAAACTTTAGCAAAAAAATAAAACAGGCAATAAACGGTTTTTATCAAAAATTATAAAATGCAAACTGCCAGCAAATAATTTCATTTGGGATTTTGCGACTATACCTACTATTATATTAATAAAAATAACCAAAATATATTCCATATAGCAATACTTAGCAATTACTAAAGTGCAAAGCAAATTGCCAGCAAATAATTTCATTTGGGATCATTTTGCGACTATACTATGGTATTAATAAAAATAACAAAAATGTATCCCAAATAACAATACTTAGCATTATTAAAGTGCTTTAAGCTTTTCAATAGGAACTTAAATAAAATCCCGTGATTTTTTTATAACATTCTACACAAATTCTCGAAAATAAAATGTTATATCTATCCGTAACTTAAGTGATTTCGAGTGGAGCTTTTACTGCTTCTGCTGTAGCGTCTCCCTTGACGCAATCTTGACCTGAAAATATCCAATAAACACTTTATGCTGCAGCTTTTAACATTTCAAGTTATATAGTTTTATTCTATGACGGGAACAAAAATAGACAATACCCCGAAATGACTTCAACTTTACGAAAATATATCACCATTTTGCTTTTACCAGGAATTCGAGAGCACTGAATGGCTATATATTTTTGTATGAAACACTGAGTTAATTTATTTTTGGCTTATTTATTATTTATAGCGTGCTATAACAAAAAAATATTTAATGGATAAATATGTGGTATTCCTACTATCACTTAAAATTGACAAATAAAAATTCATTCCTTACTATAGTTAGTAAAAAATTCGAGTTACGCTTGAACGATTTCTTTTTATTTTATTTATTTTCATTTAATAGCTTTACCGTATGTAATTATTACTTACACATGATGCCTCTCTGCTTTTAATAATCCAGTCTTTTTGGGCGTAGTCTCTACGCACAACACTATGTACTTGTTATCGCATTTTTGCCTGTAATAAAAAAAGGCAAAGATAAAAATAAATCTGCTATTATGCAGACATTTTCAAAAGTTGTCAAATTTGTTAATTAAAATAAGTTACAACGTTAGAGTAATGAAATACCAATAAAGAAAATTAATAAAAATTCGATTCCCATATTGTATTAGTTTAAATAGTTTTTCGTTTCAATTTATTTATTTAAAACTTGATTGCAAAGATTACAAAAATTGTGTACAAATGGTGGACTTAACGCCATATGGCTTCCATTTATTCTTTTTGTAACACAGTTTTGTAATATTTTTATATTATATTTTTAAGAAACATACTAAACTATAAAATTTATTAAAATGAATACTAATTCTTCTACTGTTCTAAATTTTATCCAATACGATTATTATTGTACTACGATTTTCAATGTATTAGTTTATAAATAGCTTAAAAAAAAACCAATACAAACGGTTGTCCAAGCAACAATCTCTTGCTAATCAATGAGGTAGCTTCTCCATAATGTGCAGGACTCTCACTTTCCCAGTTCTTACAGAACGAGTCCCTGGTTCGATTCCCGAATATGTTACTTCCGTGCCAAACCCCTTTCTTTGGCCTGTAAAATAAATAATATTAAAAAAGAAACAATATTAAAATATTCGTCTTTCAAAAAAGTTTGTGATGTCACAGATATATCCCTGCGAAACAAACATAACTTGTACGTTCCAGGGCACAGACTGGCTAGGGTTAGGAAATCATTTGTGGGAAACTGTATACGCTATTATAATAAAATACCAAAATCTGTCCTTGATATGCCTGACAAGAAATTTAAACATTATATTAAGGAGACACTTTGTAAGAAGGCATATTATACGACGGATGATTATGTAAATGACAAAAATGCGTGGCCCGAGCCTGGTACAGTGACCTCCTAAGACTGTCATATTACTCTCTAGGTACATTGTGTACTTTTACTTTTACAATGACATTTTATTAATTTATAATTTTTATTAATTTATAAATTTGACATTTAATATATATATATATATATATTCAATGTATATTCGTCCACATATACAGTTATTTAATTGTAAGACATATGTTGTAAAGTGACGTCTTTGGAGAAAATGCAGCAGTGGAGTTTGTTGCGCCGCCTCTTCTCCACTTGCGCTTTGGAGGCGGTGGTAAACTTAGCTTTAAGTAATTTTTTTGACGTCAACTAACTAAAAAACAAGAAAGTGACGATTTATAAGTGCTATTTTTAAGCCTACATGAATAAAAATATTTGACTTTGACTTTGAATAATATTTTTATTATTATCTAAACAAAATTTTTCCCAAATAATTTTTCTGAAAAATTTACCCTCATAAATAAGTCTAGTTCAACTCATGTATGAGTCTTGTTTGTTTCCTATAAATATAAGATATAATAAAAAAAAAATAAAAAAAAAAAAGATATAATCACGATATGACAATTTCTTACAATTTATTTTCGACTGAACCAGCAATGAAAATCAATTTTATTTAATCTGGCAACTAATCAAGAACTTACCATGTTGGATCCCTCATCACATTTTTCCCATCGAAACTGTAAATATCAGTATTCTGATTGGCAAATGAGGCTCCTGATCCATTGAACATACTAGACCATGAGTCCATCAGCAACTCTCCTCTCAGGTTTACCACAGGAAGGTTCTCGGCATGACTGTTGACCATGTGCCTTATATTTCTTATACTGGAATACAAGTGGGTACAAATTAGGTATTCATTGAAAAACTTTTCTTCGAAATTTTGTTTGTGACCCTGTTTTTTTTTTAATTTAGGTCTCAAATTTGCAAAAAAAATGTAGGGACAAATCACACAGTGTTAGACCCAAAGTAAGTTCAAGACTTGTGTTATGGTATGTTTAAATACTGGTGGTGTTAGGCTTTCTTTAGTTATAGCGTCTAGATCTAGATATTGATATCTATTAAGAAAACTTAATAAAAATAATATTTTTCTTCCCATAAACAATTACTAAAAAGATTTATTCAAACGATGAAATGCCAAACCGGCAATACTAGGCGATGAACAATTGCCAGCTTACCTATTTGTGAGAAAGGGTACAAAATTTCCAGTAATTTTCAACTTCTTTGACTGTTTATGGCACTCTGCTTCAGCGGCTGTCCAGCCTCTGCTATTTCTTGCCAGAATATTACCAGAATGTGGTGTATTTAATGCCCCAATACGAATCTGCAAATATATTTAATAATATCATTTTATCGTTGTTTAATCAAAAAAATATATATATCTGCTTTGCTATCGATAGCATATGTTTGTGGTCAACTTATTGAAAGTATCTATAAATAATCCATCAATAGACAAACGGGAATAATACGAATTCTGATTTATGTGCAATAGACAAACTAAAGAATTGATAGAATCAATACTATTGCAATCGATAATATAATGAACTATTTCAAAGTTTAACAAAAAGTTTAGATTAGTTAGAAACTCACATGATTTCCGTGCGAAAATATAGATTCAGGGAGTGGTGATGGTGATGACATGTATTGTGTGACGTGCCTAGGCGCGGCGGTGTGTATCTCATTGGCGTCCAGAATTCTGCCCATCTGATGATATACATAGGTTTTAGTAATAAGTAACTAATAGCATAAAGTAAACTCTAACTGATTGCAGAATTATAATATTTAAAAAAATCTCTGTAAACATAAATGTAATATGCGAGTGAAGACAAAAATACACTCAACTATTTATTACGAAATCAATTTGTTTAACATCTAAATTATCTCTATTATTAACTTTTTATTATAATAAGGTATTCAAATCAATAAGTCATCAAGGTATGAATAAATTTAATAACAACGTCCCGGAAGAAATAAAAAACAATAAATCTATAACCACATCCTTACGGTAATGTGTTGCCAGCCACTCTCGACCCTTAGCAGCAATATTTTCTTTTGCAAAACGTAGGCCAGCGTTCCCAGAGGTGTGTTTGATGTGCGCTGTGGAAAAACATTTGAAATATTTCAGCGGTAAGATGTGTTTTTAAAGGTAACTGACTGTATGATATTTTGAATGTAAATGTTGGATGGCCTATTGCATAATTGTTGGTTTCCTATAATAGTGGACTGTGATTTTGAGGTCGAGTTCTATAGGATAGCGGTGTTCGCACACAGTGAAAGATGATTCGGGCAAGCAACACTGTTTTTATTAGCACTTGTTAAATGAATTATATATAAGTTAGGTTATTGTGGATGCACGTGTATAAAGTCCATTTATTTATAATTGTCCTATTATGTAAACAATCTTACCATGGCTTTTTATGATTTTACGACAATATAAAAAAAATAAAATTGACTTTTTAGGAAATTACTTTCGTGGTTAATAAACGTTTTACTTTAGAATGTTTATGTTTGAACTAATAATTGATTTATTTTCAACAAAATTCCAAAAAAGTACTGTGAAGATTGTTTACATAATAGGACGATTAAGAAAAAATGGAGTTTACCAGACGGAGGCTGCGGAAGAAGAGATTGAACTAAATGAACGAGACAGCAACACACGTCAAAATCAACATGTTAGTTGAGTTTTAATTTTAAAGGCCCTGGTAGGACGGTATTTTTATGTTGTTCTCAACAAAAGTCTAAAATAAAATTATAGTAAGAATCAAAATTCACAAAAAATTTAATCGAATCTGTAACACGAAAATTCATCACAGTAAAAGTAATTTTGAAATATTGAAATGAAACCTCATGAATTATTTCACATTTACATAAATTGCATGACTAATATTATTTATTAGACAATTTATGCCATAACCAAACTTGAAAAATGTACGAAGGTATTATCACATCTATTGTAATAACTTTATTAATAAAATTACCTTAAAAAGCGCTGTTGTAGTACTGAAAATAACTGTAGTTGTAGTATAGGAGAAATCTTCATCGTCAATTGGATCATCTGAAATATCATTTACAAAAATAGTTAACTGATACAACGGTTACATAACATATTTAAAAGGGATAAAAAATATAGGTAGGTATAATCAAAAATTTGCATAGGTATTAAATAGAAAATTTAGCAAATTATAGAAAAAATCTATTAGAACTTGTAGAGTGATTCATAGACCAATAAATAGCATCTATAGTGAGATACCAATTTCACAAACCTGACAAACTTACCAGAATTACTTTCGCTTATAGAATAGAAGCTGTTCTGTGAAATCACATTTCCAGGGAGTCCTTTAGGGCCCATTACTGACACGCCAGGGGGGCCTGGTGGGCCAGGTGGCCCCGGGGGTCCCATCACAGGTACTGAAGAGTTGGGACAGGTACAATGACCTGGTGGGCCTTCGTTGCCTGGGTTTCCTTGAGGACCCATATCACCTTTGTCACCTTTGAGTCCCTTCAACTATGAAATATAATAATCATCAAACAAGCTATATAAATGTGTAACAAATAAGTACACAAGTTGTTTGTTACTCTTTCACGCAAAAAGTACTGGACAGATTTCGATGAAGTTTGATACACGAATATAATGAAACCTAGAATAACACAAAGGGGCCTTGTATCCCAAAATTCCCATGGGGGCAGGGTCCCAGGGCGCATCTGGTAATACAATGGTATTAGGCTTCATAAAAATTCTAAATTGCAAATATGTAGCCATTGATCAAAATATTAATATAATACGATTTTCTAATAACTATAAAAGCATTCTCTGTTGGTTTTACACAGGATAATATTAGCTCAAGAGGCAGACTAAAATTAATATATTCAAACTATATTCAACTCAATATTTAACCTTAATAAAAACTTAGATTCTGAATTTACCTTTTCGTGGTCGATACTGTCGCCCTTTTGCCCTTTTGGACCCGTCTTTCCGTCGCGTCCTCTCGGTCCCTAAAACATTTCATTATAACCTGAAAACTTTTGAGAAAATCCTCTACTGAAACTTGATTTAGGACATCTTATCTTGCTAATCCAATAAATTTAACCTAATGAATCCTTACCGCTCGACCTTGAGCCCCCTTAGCTCCCCTTGGGACCAACTTTTCCTTGATCGCCCTTGCTGCCCTGTTAAAGATAGAAACATATTTTTCTTTACAAATTTACATAACGGAAACAATTTTGTTTTGTCCACGTTTTCTTCTTTGCACTAATGGGCTAAAGTGCCGTATTTGAAGTTGCAATAATACAATTTATAAAAACGTAATTCTTATAATTATTATTTGATTGAAATTATATCAACAACAAATAAATGAAAAATAAACAACTAGGTATATATTTGTGGAGATGACAGATAAAAAAATGCTTAAGAAAAAAAAAGATAAAATTTTATCAACTCTCTATCTTTCTCATACATAGGTTTATTTACCTTTAACAATGCAATGTCATGCGATGGCACATTTCCTGGAGGGCCCATTGGCCCCGGTGCGCCAGTGTCTCCTTTCTCCCCGCGGTCACCCATTTGACCCTGAGGCCCAACAGGACCTCTTTCACCCTGTGGCCCAGGTCTACCATGTTTTCCATCCACACCTGAATGTCCAGGTGGACCGGTTAGACCCAGATCTCCTTTTTCACCCTAAAATTAAGAAGAGTTAGGTCTCTGCTAATTAACAACCAGGCATTTTAACAGGTCATATCTAACTATTTATCCTTTTATCTTTTATTTTATTTAAAGAACTAAATATCTATTGCAATAGATAATGACGCAGTTAGATTCACAAATTGTAAAAATGCGAACAAGATTCGAACTTGGAGAGTTTCTATAAAATGCAAGCTCCTCTTAACTTAACGACGACCACTACATAAGTATAAGAAATATAAATTTTAATACCCCCAGGTATAGAAGCTGACCTTTTCACCCGCAGAACCTTTATCGCCCGAAAATCCTCTTAATTTTTCTATAATTTCTTCCTCTGAAACAAATTAAAATTCATTTGCTTCCAAGATTTTATTTGAAATGACTTGATAACGAATTCCTTTGAATCGGATTCCTGAAATGGTAGATACTTTTATCAAAATATGAAGGTTATTTGAAATTTATGTTCATTTTAGACAACGAGATATTAGTTTCCATTCAATATTTGGTTTGTGTGTAACAATACAAAATAATAGTAAGAATATCAAAGAAAATACAATCAATCTGATTGAATGAATCTTATTACAAAAATCCATATGCCCAATGCACGGGACCCTTATCCCCGAAAGTATTGGCTCGAAACCTTCATCATATTTACCCAAACAGTTATACTTCCGGCTGTTTACGACAATTCATGTAAAACAAAATAAAGGGAAACAAAGTGATTTAGATAAAAGAATCTCGATGCGTTCCATTCGACCGAAAAATGACACAAGCAGATGCGGTACTAAGTTATCGATGCGTAAAAGATTCTTGCGACACAATCAATCCCTCTCACTCTTTTAAAGTATAAACCGAAAGGGGACAGATAGATGGATCCCAAGTTCATTGATAAAAGCATAGTACGGGCCTGGATACGGATCAAAGCCAATAGAACCAAAAAATGTTTGGGGATTCAATCTACTTTCGTTATTACTCCGACGTGACCAGAATTCTTTGTTTGTTATTGAAATTTATTCAGGTTATCTATCTTTTGGACTAGAAAGGTCTAAATAAGCAGTAAATTGTTTGGGCACGTGAAGAATTTCGTCGGAATAAATCTGAGAACTCACTTTCCGAGGCGTCTATGTCTTCATCTAAAATTGAGGAAAGTTTCGCCGGGGCGCCAGGTGGGCCGATTTCCCCTTTGTTACCTTTTTCACCTGTAACATTTTCAATACACGTTTCAATTCTGAATTTTCAGTTTGATATTTTAAAGTTCTATCTAAACTAGTAATTTAAAAAATGATAATGTTTTATTACGTGTGGTTATACTAAAAATCCACTGATATCTGACATTTCGCAGGTATATAGGTAACTAGCTTTTGCCCGCGGCTTCGCCCGCGTGAATGTCCCACGGGATGAAAGGTACCCTATGTCCTTCTCCGTACTTCTAACTATGTGTATGTGAAATTTTTAGGAAGATTGGTTCAGTAGATAAAGCGTGAAGAGGTAACAAACAAACAAACCAACAAACAAAGATAGTTAGGATTAAAAACATAAAATAATAATAATAATAATAAGCCCTTCTATGCTGAAACGGTTTCTGTTGTTGAGTAACGTTTTTAAAGAATATCTCTCGTTTCAGAGTGCCTCTTGGCATAGGCCTCCTCTAGCAACTTCCACTGTCTTCTATCGCCAGTCACTCTTCTCCAGTTGGAACCAGCGGTCAGCTTAAGGTCATCCTCCCACCGTGTAATTTGTCTTCCTCTCTTTCTCTTGCCGTCTCTTGGGTACCATTCTGTAACTGCTTTGCTCCACTTTTTATTTGAGTCACGCATCATGTGGCCTGTCCACCGCCATTTTTGTTGATCTACACGAGTAAGAATGTCTGTGAGTTTAGTTATTTCTCTGATATCGGTGTTTCTTATTCTATCCTGTCTTTTTGTGCATGTAATACTTCTTTCCATTGCTCTTTGACATCTTGCTAGCTTCTCACGTAGTTTCTGGGTGAGGGCCCATGTTTCGCAGCCATATGTTATACAAGGTAGAATACACATATTAAAAAGTTTTTCTTTTTCATAGCCATGTTTAGATCCTTCGATTTCATAATCTCTTTTAGTGCCCAATATTTTTTCCATCCTATGGCGATTCTTCTGTCTATCTCTTTGGAGTTTTGGTCAGTGAAAGAAATAAGTTGACCCAAATATATGTAATCGTCCACATATTCCAGAGGTTTTCCATCAAGTACAATATCTATCTTTGCAGAGTTGGTCATAAGTTTAGTTTTGTTGGTGTTCATTTTCAGACCTGTCTTCTTGCCTTCCTCGTTGAGCATGTGTATCATAGCTTCAAGTTTTTCTGGACTTTCTTCAAGCAAGACCAAATCGTCAGCAAATCTTAAATGGTTTAGTTTCGACCCGTGTATATTAAGACCAAAGTTATCCCAGTTAAGGTGTCTGAAGATATTTTCCAACACCGCTGAGAACAGTTTCGGGGAGAGTGGGTCGTCCCTGTCGTACCCCACGTTCAATAGGGAATTTGTTTCCGAGAGTTTCCAATTGAATTCGGGCCCTACTATTACTGTAGATTGTTTTCAGGATACTGATGTATTGTGTTTGCAGACCCTGTTGTTTTAGTGTCTCCCAAATACACTCATGATGAAGACTGTCAAAGGCTTTGGTATAGTCAATGAAAGCAATATAAATTACCTTGTTATATTCATTGTATTTTTCAAGTAATTGTTTCACTGTATGTATATGGTCAGTTGTAGAGAATCCTTTCCTGAAACCTGCTTGCTCGACAGGTTGGTTTTCGTCCAAAGTCTTGGTGATTCGTTCAAGTATGATTTTAGCAAAGACTTTGTAGATATTCGACATTAGACATATTGGTCTATAGTTCTCTATGTCTTCCTTTATCTCCCTTTTTGTATATAAGTATGATGTAGGATTCCGACCATTGATCTGGAATAATACCCGTTTTTCAGAATTTTATTGAAAATGTTTACCAATACAGGTGTCAGTTCTTCCACTGAGCCTCTTAACAGTTCATTCGGAATCCTGTCCGGACCAGGTGACTTGTCAATTTTTTGACTCATGATTGCTTTCTCTACTTCGCTTGTTAGAATTTCAGGTATGTCTTCTGTGTTGTTTTCTCTTGGTTGGTTGTTTTGGTCCAGGCTGTTTGCAGAGGCTGATCTGGATTTGTCATTGGAGTAGAGCTTGCGATAAAACCCTGTTGCAAGTTCTTTTATTTTGTGGCGTTTTGTGATATTTTTGCCTCTCTTGTTTAGCCTTGGTATCCACTCTTTTCCAGATTCTCTAATTTCTTTCAGTGCTTTTTTAACACCACCAGTTGTTTCAATGTAGTGCTCTAAGGTTTGAAGTCTTTTCACTTTGCGATCTTTCCTTATACTTTCCTTGATTTTCTTGCTGATACCTGATATTTCTTTATAATAATTTCTTTTAGGGTGTTTCGCCAGTAGATCATAGCGCTTGTTAATAAGATGTAATGTTTGTTGGCTTAATGGATATTTATTAGTTTTTTCTTTTGTAGTTGCAGTGCTGCAACATCTTTGTAGTTGTTTTTCCAGAATACTGTAATCTTGTGGGTGAGAATGGCTTGTATTTGTGTATTGGTTTAAGCTAATATTAAAGTTTTGATTATTATTTAGTTTTTGACTGATGGGGTTTCTGATATGTCTTCTGGGTAACTTGGCAGGTGATTTTCGAATGGTGCATCGTACCATGCGGTGATTTGTGTTGAAATTGAATCTATTTAAGACAGTAGTATCTGTGAATGCTTTCAGGTTGTTACTAATTATATAGTCAATCTCATTCTTATACAATTCTCCAGGAGAAAGCCATGTCCATTTATTTTTTGGGATTTTTTTTTGAAATATGAATTTGTTACATACAAGTTATGCTCCATAAGAAACTCTATTAGTTTTTCACCATTTTGGCTTCTTTCACCATGTCCAAACCTGCCGAGAATATACTCATCTTGATTTCTCCTTGCTCCTACTTGTGCATTGAAGTCACCCATTAAGATAATGTGATTGTTCAAATTGTCTCTTATTGCTTGTGACATTTCTTTATAAAATTGTTCGAGCACCGGCTTTTCAGCTTTTTCAGTAGGTGCATATACTTGAATTATTGACCATGACTTTCTATACCCCGGTAGTTTAATGTTTAGGATTGCCAAACGGTCTGAGATTCCAATCATGTCTTGTATATATTGTTTAAGGTATGACTTTATAATGAAGCTCTACACCCCTGTGACCAGGTACAGTTCCTTTTGTGGTACAATATGTAGTCAGGGTGTTCTTCAATAATTTCTCCTAATCTTCTGACCTCGCAGATACCCAAAATATCATACTTAATGTTTTCCAAAGCATTTTCAAGCTCTAATAGACGTTCATGTGATTTAAGGGTTAGGGTATTCAGAGTCGCGATATTATAAACTTTGCATCTTCTGCTTGCTAGAGGGTAGTGGTCTGTATCACCCCTGGGGACCAACCTTGCTGGGGGATGTTGGATATTTTGTTGTTTGTACGTTTGTTTTGTTGTAAGTGATTGTGTTCTTCCGGGTTGAGGTTTAATTTGATGTTGAATTTGTAGTGGTTGTATTTTTCTCTGAGAGGGAGTGCGATCTCTCACGGAGGTATCGAAATGCATCTATTTTTATCATTTTCGGATCTTTCTTGGATTGGTTGGTCGCCTCGGAGACTGGGCTTGGTGTTTCAGATCTTTTTCTCTTCTCGCTTTCTTTTTTGTGGTTATGTTTTGTTTTGTTTTTCTGTAGTGTGTCCCTTGGAAGGTCATGTGTTATGTAGGTCGTTTCCTTCATTTTCTTTTTATTTCTAAGTATTTGTGTTTTCTTTTCCAATGTAGTTGTAGCTAACAAGATTGGCCTTATTTTTTTGTTGTCACTTGTTTTTTGTCCCAACCTCTGGATTCTATTTATGTCGCTGCTTTTCAAGCCCACATCTATTTCGCTAAGCGTTGTTTTCACCAAATTAGTAAGATCGGCGTGATTTTCCTCTGTTGGTTCAGGAAGTCCGTGTAAGATTACATTGTTTCTTCTCTCGTTAGCAACTATGTTCTCCATTCTTTTGTTGAGTTTTTCCACTTCCATTTTGAGTTTCTCGTTTTCTTCTAATAAAGGTTTTATCTTTTCGTCTACCTTTTCCATAACAGTTTTGGTAATATTTTCCGTGATTGTTTTTGTTTGTATATCAAGTTGTTCTGTCATTTTTGACAGTAGAAGTGTCATCTCGGGTGACAGTGACAGTTGCTTAGACATGGCAATGATTCGTTAACTAAACTTGATGCAAAACGAGTCGTAATAAGTCAGTGGCCGGCCTTATTTTTCCGTTCAGTTGGTATCCTGTACACAGCTCTTTTGTTTATTCTTGGTGTGATGACCTGGCTTTTTGACAGATAACCTTTGTTAGTTTCTGATTTTTAATAGCACAAATTTGCACTGTTTTCGACTTCTTGGGCAATGATTATAGTTTAAATACACGCACTTTGACACTGGGCACTTGTTTAACAATACGGTTGTGTGGAAATACTGTTGTTTACACTTTCTTTTTGGTAAAAACCTGGAGCTATTCGATACACGTCTTTTTGATCGCAAACACCGGAACCGGAAACAAAAACATAAAATAACAACTCCTACATAAAATAAATTTTTACATAGTTAACGTTACATGTAAGTTAACAATACAATTACCAGGCTTTTAAAAACTCATTATAAAATATACACCTTTAGAACCTGGATGACCATGGCTACCAGGTACTCCAGGAATGCCGTCGATGCCTGAAGATCCTTGTTCACCCTTTTCACCTCTAGGGCCTTCAGAACCCATGTCACCCTGTTAATAAATATTTCCTTAATATTTAAAATCAAATTAACGTAACCTTAAACAAAATTTCAATCAAATTAAAGAAAACAAAAACATATACTTCTAAGTAGGTGTCACATAATATGTTTACATTACAAGAGGTGCGTTGGTTAGAAAAATATTAAAATGTAATAGGTATATAAATACCAGTTTAATAAAATAGATGATTTTCTGATGATAAAATAAAGATTATAAGTTCTTTTTATAATGATTTGGATTTTTTTGTCTTCAGTAATCCATACCTAGCGCTTATATAAGCATGATAAGCAGACAATGCTACTAGCACAAAGGTATAAAGGATTGACAAGGAGGCGCGAACAACTTTCACATTTTGTTATTAATGGAAGTTGTGTATGAATTAGATGCCTTATTAAACTGTAGCGCTTGAAATAAGTTTCAGATGGTGCTCAAAATAATGTCAAACCACTTGTTGAATTTTGTTAATTACCCGATCACCCTTTTCACCTCTCAATCCCGGGTGCCCTCTCTCTCCTTTGTCCCCTCGTTCCCCTCTGGGCCCAGGCGATCCTGGAGGTCCAATGGGGCCTCTGTCACCTTTCTCACCAGGGACTGTTACTATTGCCTCTTCTGTTTCCTGTCAAAATATGGTCTGGTACTATTCATTGCGAATTAGATTATAAAATAGGTATACTTAGTGATTCTTAACTTATTAGTCTCGATTGTGTCTCTACTTACACAACATAAAAACTTCATACACATAAAATATATATTTATATTATACTTAACTTAGGAATCTACCTATAATATGAAAAACGGTTAAAGTGAATAGTATCATAAAACATAATTTTATAAGTTTCTAAATGCTGTTTTCAGCAATTGATGGAAATGCTGAAACATATACCTATAGCTTATTATAATGATGTTTCAGAAAAAAAATGTCATTTCCTTATTTTGTAATACAAAAATAACATTTCTTGTCTTTGAATAAATATTTTCATATGTAGATTTTACGTATAAGTAGATAAGAAAACATCCCCAAAATCTTGCGAACTCAGCTGGAAAATCAGATCTTGAATATTATTTACTAACGTAATTTTAAGATAAATGAGCCCACAGTTACATATGGTAAGCGTGAACAAAGAAAATATAGGTAAGATTTCTTTGAACAATATTGAAAAGATAATCACCTTATAACCAGGACCGGGAGGCCCTGGTGGCCCTATTCGGCCTTCAGGTCCTTGGGGTCCTCTCTCACCATCCTTGCCCGGGCGACCATCAATTCC
Organism: Ephestia elutella; assembly: GCA_018467065.1. NCBI lineage: Eukaryota > Metazoa > Arthropoda > Insecta > Lepidoptera > Pyralidae > Ephestia > Ephestia elutella. The sequence goes on along the minus strand of CM031592.1, from coordinate 13,924,508 downwards.
AGGCTCACCATCTTTTCCTGGGGGTCCAATGTCACCTCTTTCGCCTTTATCCCCGTTTAGTCCTGGTGGACCTCTAGGGCCCTGTAGTCCGGGTTTACCCTAAAAAAAAGCCAAGACATAATAGTATTGATAGTGTTAAATAATATAAATGTTTGGACATTATCGAAAAAAAATAATTGTTCCGCACTTTTTACATCAATGAGTTAGCAAAAAAAAATAGTTTATAACTAACCGTCATACCAGTAGGTCCAGGATCTCCTGTGTCACCCCTGGGTCCAGATTCTCCTGGAAGACCCCTCATTTCTGGCATATTTTTAAGCAGTGCTGATACCATTGTTTCTGAACACTGACATACCTAAAAACAATGTATTTAACTATTATTGGACGCCTTACATATTTACAGTATAAAAATCTTTTTCAGCTTTGGTAAACAATTTACTTATCGGAGTAATTGGGAGTAATATTTATTTTGCTTACTCGCTATAATTTTGTTAAAATCTTACTCAGTTTTTCCATCTTCAGAAGAGTTTAAATAAGAATAAATTATTAAAATTCTACTTTAAGCAAATAGATTTAAAATTAATTGTACACATTTTCGTGAATCATCTTTTGTAAAAAAGTTAAGAAATATTTTTTAACCTTTTGAACCTTAACCTTGAAGTACGGTTGAACGAACTTACCCCTTTCTCTCCCTTTTTTCCATGAGGTCCAATGGGACCACGGGGTCCTATGACTGTCTCGCCGGGCTCACCCTAGACGAATAAGATTTCTATTTGAATATAATAAATTCTACATATTAGCACTGTAATCTGTTTCAGTATCTAGCAATAGTGATAAAAATAATTATATGAAAAATATGAAATAATTTGGGAAATATGTACAAGTATTATTCATTGATTAGTATCAAACAATTTTGTACCTTTTGTCCTTTTTCACCCTTAATTGCCTTCTCTGAAACCAAACAACATGCATGTTACGGGTTAATTTTAAGAATATAAGTACCTACTAACACTTAATTTTTGTTACATATTTCTTTTAATTATTTATAATAAACTAGCGACCCGCCCCGGCTTCGCACGGGATATAAACCTTCCTCTTGAATCACTCTATCTATTTAAAAAAACCGCATCAAAATCCGTTGCGTAGTTTCAAAGATTTAAGCATACAAAGGGACATAGGGACAGAGAAAGCGACTTTGTTTTATACTATGTAGTGATAGTGATAGTGATGTAATGACTACTTTTATTGCTAGTAATCTTTTTTCTAACGGTATATTTTATTCAAAATAAAACGGGATACGGAATTCTAAGAACTTACCTTCCGGAGGCTGTAACAGAAAATATAAGTATATTAATGTTACGGAAAAATGTTATCGAATTTAATTAGATCATACTCGTAATAATTAAGGAAGATTTTATTTTATAAAAAGGTTAATTGCAAAGTAAGATAAGTTTTCCGAAAAAGTAAATTCTTATTAATAATTAAGTACCTGTTTAGTAGGCAATATAATAGATTTTAAGGCAGTGGTGGCTAAGTCACCCGCCTGACGGTAATGCCACCCGCCTGAGATCGGATAGGACCTGGGTTCAAATCCAACCTGTGTCACATGAGTTTGTAGACCAATCTGACTCATCGATGGTAGTTTTCTCATAGACCACCACCTGCTTCCGGTGAAGGAAAATATCGTGAGGAAATACACATGGCTGACTATTTAGTTTACTAGTGTGTATACGGCCACTGCCACTAGATGGCGGTAGTCGTAAAAGTCATGTCATGTCAGATGCCTTTAGGCGACTTGATAAAATCTGACACCAGTGTTAGCAATAACACACTCGTTGAAAAAGAGTAGGCAATAGCCAAAATTAAGAGGACTATAAGAGAGTAGCTGATAATATCTCTGATTTCACGCTAGTTCGGGTCCAGCCGAGGCAAACATCTTAAAAAAATATTGTGATAAAAAAAATAATGAAACTTACACATAATTCCAGAATAGTGTCGTCTAAATTTGAGCCAGTGAGAATTGTGTTCTTCTATAGTTCCCTGAAACAAAAAAAACAGTGATAAGAATATTAGAAAATATCATATCGAAGGTTTTTTTTAATACAAACGGGTTTTTAGTATATCTTTATTCTGTTTAGGATCTTGGTTTCCACTGAAAAAAAAGCTGATTTCAGACTACGCTATACTATTGTGCTGTACAGTATAACAAAGAATGACGCAATGCTATACTATATATAGCATGGCGTTCACATTACGCGATATTATCGCAAGCATTTAAAAGTATATAGCAAGCTCAGGATTTATAAGCCAATAATATATCGTACAGTGTGAACGTGTCCATTACAATGTATGGTGCGCGATATTGTCATGCTATGAGCTGTAAGTATACAGCTTGTATAATATAGTAATATTATAGCGTAGTCTGAAATCAGCTTTAGATAGATTTCTGTTCCCTGTGCTATTTTTTAAAAGACGATTCCTATCACATTATACTGAAACTTATTTTTCATATTAACATATGTTAAACCAGTTTAAAATATTCTCCCAAAATATCCACGAGTCCTGGGTAGAATTTAGTTGTACAGTCATCAGCAAAACCTATCCAAATTCATTGTAAAGCCGTTATTACCACCGCAGACTTTCATGGAGAGTTTCAAATGCAGTGGACTGTACGTGGAACTTTAGTACAGTTGTTTCGCAAATGCATTTAACTAGTAGAAACCGGCACGTGCATCTAATTAACTATTGTCAAGTGTTGCATTTATCATGTAACTCTCAAAGTGCATTTAGCGCGAGAAAACCGTAAAATACCGGCAGCAAAATTTATGTACCAACTTTTGTATGGTGATGTAAATTATTTAAGCTATTTTTGTCTTTGCTGTTTAAGTTTTAGTTTAATTTTAATATTACTAAAGTGTTTTATTCGTTTTTATATATAAGTAACCTGACTTTTTAAACTAACTATTTATAAAAATAAGGATGCGAATTTTAGCCTATGTGATCAATTTGATTTCTATACAGATTTTTTAACGTCAATTTCATCCAATTTTGAATGAGACCTATCAAATTCTTGATGGTATTAATTTCAACTTTGTACAATGTATCTATTTTATTTATTTGTGAAATTAAATAAAAAGATTATACATGTTTATCTACTTTTTTATCAATTTTTGAAGGGATGCAATTCTTTACTACATGACTGACCAAAAAAGGAGTGTTATGTTTTCAGGGTTCATGTATGTATGTAATGTCTTTATTCCACTATAAGTCCTGAACGGCTTAATACATTTTGATGTAAGAGGTATTTTTAGATTCCTTGCATTAGCCCGAATGACATAGGCTATGTGAGTTGTCAGTCGTGTTTTTTTATTTTTTAATAATTAGCTTGTTTTGATATAAATATTCATATTATAAAATAATGAAAAATATTATAAAAATCAGCTTACTTCTATAACTATGCTACATTTAGATTGAATTAGTAACTTGCATATATTAGAGCCAGTCTGCGACAGTAAGTACGTTACCGACAAACTCCGAACCGCATTTGATTTCTAGCGGATTCCGCACCTCGCTTCTAAGGGATGTTGTGGCCAACGATGTGGGAAACACTTTGTGGATATGTTTTGATTATTATGCTTTATAATTATACACCAAAATCTTCGTAACGAAACACGCCGTTCATTGGTGATAATCGCATGAAATCCTGTAGTGTTCCGACCTTGAATTTTCTGACTTTGATATTTTCCTACTTTGACACTTTCCGACTTTGAAATTCTCCGACTTTGACATTAAAACGATGTATCGAAATTATCGTTATCAAAAAATGTGGTGTTAGATGTGACGAATTAAGTTTCCATGTATGGAAATAACAATAAGTGACGAATTTACTATGACAAACTGACATAGACTTGAGAACCTATTCAGTAGTTTTGTGGTAATACATTGACTGATTCTAACATTTTTTAAATACAACAATAATAATTATTCTCCTGGACAAACTATTAGGTGAAGTAGCCAACACGCGCCCACAGGCTCAATTTGCAGGGCCGGCAATTATTTTCACAGATATTTAAAAATAAAATTATAAATTTTATTATTATACACACAACTTTTATTTCAGGTCATGAGTAGGTACGTTTAAAATAAATTAAAATTGACTCCTCTCCTGCCAGGCGACGAATGGGTACCGTTATAGAGGCCGAATCTGCATCTTTTATTTCAGTGGACGAATTTATTGGAAGAGTGTGTAGTACACACTCTTGTATACTGTATACCGACTCATTTGTCCGCAGGCGTATGGTGCTTGTTTCAGTGTTTTTGGCAAGACACAAGCCTACTGCTTAGTGCGTTGTCCATTTATTTATTCTGAAAACTGAAAAAAAAAAATATCATAGGGAAATCTTCTTACTCCTCAATGGAGTGGATCCGAAGCAGCTGTGAAGTTATGACATGGCGGATATTACCTAACCGAGAAACGTAAGGCATAAACCGGGGCCATTCGTCTCCTTGTATCTTTTAGCTTCCTTTTGTGGATAGCTATATTGCTATTGTTGTTGTTGCATGAATTTATTTAATTAAGAAATATACACATAAAGTACTATATCAAAAATCAAACTAAAAAAGTCTAAAATGTATTTATTTCTCTCACAAATCTATAACATATACACATGCATGTTTGTAGCGATGTTGGGTTAAGGTTAAGCCTGTAATGATACGCTGTATAAAATGAACTGAATAAATAAATAATCTCTGATGATGACAGGTAGATCTCTAAAGACACTTAACTACCAAAGAACTTTCCTGCGAATGTTCAAATATTTTAATAAATCAGATTACGCGACTGAAGACCTAGGCTAGGTTCGATCATATTTAAAAATCAATCTCTAAAAGTCGCATAGATTGGAAATCTCTCCGTTTCATTAAAACAACTTACAAAGGCGACTTGAGTTATATTTTAATCTGCCGTCGCGTCCGCGACGTCGTGCAGACCCATTGTGTTTTGGAGTAATTATTTAGATATTTTTAGATAGATCATTTATTTTTATAGACACAGCAACACATAAGTACACATACAGGTGCAAAAACATAGATCATTATTTTGTTGCAGTAATTTTACTTGAAATTTTCGAATCGCGCGAATACCGAGAAACCTTCGCAAAAAATAGAATTGACAGTAATTAAAATTTAGAGGTAAAAATCTAGTTTGCAGTAGAGAATAAGTTGGCTAGTTTATTTTGGCAAAGTGTCTGACTAAATTCGTATTTTATATTAGGTGAAATAATTGTATCCAAAGTCGGAGATTTCTAGACTGATAGTTTTATCTTCTTATTGAAGTTTAGTCAGCTGTAGAATGATTTTAAAGTCAATATTTTATTTTATCTTTACCTTTGTAAGTTTGAAGTCATTTTAACTTTTTATAGACGTTGATTTTAATTTATTGCTGGTTGGATCTAGGACTATTTGAGAGCTTTAAAATTTACTATTTGATGACGACGTATCTTATCTACCTTAGATGAAAGAAGTTACCTATAGATAAAGTAAAAGTTACTATTTTGAAGATTACTATTCTGGTTTCGTGTCCTTCTGTGAACTTTGCGAAAGTAGGTTTTTTTTAGGACTGAGGTTCCACGAACACAGAAATTAACGAAATTGGAATTTTGAAATCGTTCAGTTCACCCTCATGAATGTCGTTTTTTACCCTTTAGGGGTGGAATTTTCAAAATTCCTTTCTTTGACCTCACGCTTTAAGAATCGGTCTGCAAAATTTTAAAGTTTTGGCTTTGCGTTGATACGTCTTGTACCGACGTCAAACAGTCAGCTTCCAATAAACATATATTTAGATTTTGTAAAATTTGAGTACGAAAAACACAGTTTTTTTTAATGATATTTACATTTTATATATTCGACAAAGCGTATGTGTATACTTCTACATTTTTACGTCAGGACGGAACCTTGACCTAGTATTCTCAGCACCAGAGCTCTTCTAAGCTAACAAGGCCACAGCTTTCTTTAGACTTCAGAAATACTTATATGTTTTTATTTTTTATTTATTTCAAAGTTGTATGATTGGTATAAGAGTATTAGAAGGATAGAACAGTATACATGTTAAGAGTAGTATAGTCAAAATTGACTTCTCAAACCAAGCGAGTAGTTTAGGGTACCTACATGAGGGGTCTTAATACCTCTCCAGCTGTTACTCCAAACAGTATGTATAATCATTTAATTTTATAATATCTTAATTTTAAGCATCAAAAATTGTTAAAAATTCAAATGCCTACCAAAAATCTGGAAAATATTGAATTTGCAGCTGTATTTTAAAATAGACAATGCATGTAGAGAGTTCTTGTTAGATAATTTTATGAGTGATTTAAGACAAATTTTAACAAGTTTAATACATTTTCTATTTCCAATTGTCTACCAAATTGATTATACCCGCGCTATATCGGATCGTGGTTTTCGATAACATGTAATCACTAAGTTATTGACGATGCTACGAACATTTTCGGACATCGAATTCGGGATTAATCTTGGAGATTGGGTTCGTATTGCAGCAATAATTACGCCAAGATATACTAGGTTATCTAAACAGATGAGAGTGAACACGATACAATAATGGAATTAAGGAAATTCATCCTGTAAATTAATATTTTACTCTGAAATCCTATCGCAAAATTTTAAAGGTTAAACTATTTATAGATTATATGAATTGTTCAGTCGGTACTTAAGTTGATTAAATAACTGAGAATAGAAAGATAAGTATGTTTACTAATTGTGAAACTGAAAAAGAAATTAGTAATAAATAGAGTTATCTGTATAAGGAACACAAAGTAGTTATAGCACTAGGTTCCAATCTGTGGTGTACAAATCAATATACATAATATAAGCATAATAGGTTGTAAGTGCTGTTTGTGGACCAAAAAATAAAATCCGAAAAGATTGAATCAAACCCGTAGAGCACATGCTAATTAATGTTAAGTTATTGACGTGTTCGTAAATATGCAAGCTAATCAATATAGTATTAAAAGGTATATTGACCTAGTGTTAGCGTCTATGTAGGCAATAATTATATCTATATGTGTGATGGCTCATACATTATCAAAGTAAAATTGGTAGTTTAAATGTGTATGGCATATCGACACAAATTAATATAATTGGCCATTGGCCACTTTTCGACCAACGTAAATTATATGCAACTCTACGCAAATAAAATTATTGCCAGTTTTCACAATAGACTTCCTAGAAATACATATAATTATAAGCTATCATAAAATATACAAACATTAAAATAACACAGCTAATAAATGAAAGTACTTTCCAAAATTGATAAATAATATTTTGGTTCAGAACATTTAGCGCTTTCCTGATAATAGAATACTCACATGAAAATGCGTCATGCCGTTACAACAATGGGAACATCATGAATGCATTTGAATTTCATATTTCATCCGTAATACATAACTCAAAACCGCTAGACGTGTGAAATAAGCCAAATTGAGTTTTATTACAACGCGTTATGTTTGGCCGAATAAAAAATTTCAAAGAAAATTCTGAATAAGAAAGAACTTTGAATATACCTCGCGCAAATGAGTACAAAGCGCACCGTACGAAAATCTCATTCAAATTTTGCATTTTTATTGTGCGAAAAAAATATGAGGGCAAGGGAAATTATACGCGGGATGCCTCCACAGAATATATCTCGAAAACGGAGGCTAATTTGTAAGTGAGCCCGTCGTAAATTTCACGCGTGAAGTTGTAAAGTTTTACAAAAAGTACAGCCGTATATCGTGGAGATACATCACTTTGGCTGACGTTTGAATACCTTCTAAAGTGTTGCTGTACTCATTTCAGCTTGTACCGCTTTCGGGATTTCAAGGGTTCGTCTGTTTTTACCTAAGTTTTTCTGTAATGGCCGCCGCTTCTTCTTAATTTGCACGTTTTGTTGTGACAGAGGTACGATGAAGTAAAAAATTATGGGTCTGTGGAATCTTTTTGTTTGCGTTTTGCTGAGTGGGTCGGCGACAGCCGAGTGGAGAAAAGGGTCACGTATGCGGGGAAGTAAGGTTTTAGATATACCTACCTTATTTTTTTTACAAACCTTTGAGATTTCTACTCAACCTAATTATTAGAAAGTGCGTTCAGTGCAATATAGATAGACCACGGGGTATTGATTTAATATTTATTTTGAAATCATTTCCGTCACAGAAGTGTTGGGAGCAGTATAGTGGAATTAGATCTAATTATTTAAAAAAATTGCGTTCTTATTTTATTTGTATTATATGCGTGTATTATAGTAAAGACTATAAGAATTTTGTCCAGAGTAGAAAAAATATTTTATTAAATTAAAAACATAGACATGTAGAAAAATCTTTTATATATATAAAATGGACTGTGTTAAAACATAATGAAAAATACAATGTCCTTTGTAGAGTAATACATCCAGTTGGGGTGAAATATTGCGAGTAGCATGTGTATATTTCATACTTGTCCACTGCCACAGTATAGAATAAATGAATGGACTCCCGTTGAGTAAACGCGTTTTGTAGATTGCCACAGAGCAGTAAATTTCACTGATGAAAATGTGTTTAGATTTCTGTTTTAGTTATATGGCTATAAATATTTATAATTACAAAGCTTTTGCTCTCGGCATCATCCTATCCTAACTAATATTATAAATGCGGAAGTGAGTTTGTTTGTTACCTCTTCACGCTTTATCTACTGAACCAGTCTTCCTAAAATTTCGCATACACGTAGTTAGAAGAACATAGGAACACATTAAGAAGGACAAAGGGAACCTTTCAACCCGAGAAAAACACTGTTCCCGTGGGAAATTTACGCGGGCGAAGCCGCGGGCAAAAGCTAGTAACATATATACCTAATACATACATATGCACAGTGGGTCGCTAGTAAACCTATAATAGGTACATCAAATTTAGTTATCTAATCACTACTACTATCACTAAACTAAACATAGCTTGTTGTCTAAAGTGGGCCAAAAGTTTAATTTTGGGATCCCTAACATAAAAATTAAATCAAAATCATGCATAATATAACCTTTTTTTCAGCAGTCGGTTGAAAATTTCACCGCACCTCGTGTCAGTTTTAAAAATATTATTTCTGTGTTTGATACAACACACTTTCATAACTAAATGAATGTTCCCTGTCGAGTTTGTTTCAGTGTTGTTTATTTGTTTGTTTGTTTTATTTCCACGTCTATTTCAAAACGCTAGAGAGACAGTTTTTATACACTCTCTTGCACTGTCGCACTTTATTTAGTCAACTGTTCGGACGGGTAAGCTCCGTGAGAAATATGAAATAATTTTAAACAACGTCACTTTTGAGGTAAATTAAATTGTATCGCAATAAGAAGGAATTTGTGCCGTTCTCTTTGTTAGCTAAGCTACCGAAGTATATTGATAATTTTGTGCTACCTTTTAATTTTATTTTCAGATTAGTTATCAATTATTTTAGTCGTCTACTTTAAGAATAAACATCAATGTACCTTGTAAAAAAACCGGCCAAGTGCGAGTCAAGCTCGCAAACCGAGGGGTCCGTACACATAGAACTTTCCACAATATAGCTCTAACTAAAATACCAACAAATTTCAGAAACAAACTTAACTTTTCAGTTCGATCCCCAGGATTCATACTGCATCAAGGGCAAAATAAGCTTGTAACACTTTTTTTAGACTTCCAACAAGCATATGAATGATTTTTGCATATTAATTTCGCGATTTTTGACAGTAATCAAAAATTGTAAATATTATTTACAATTTTTGATTGCTGTCCGAAACCGCGAAATTAATATGCAAAAAATCGCAACATTTACGGTAATATCTCCTGATCGCGTTGACGTATAATTTTGATTATTTCTTTGCTGAAAGAGACCATGGATCCGAGTATTCGATATTAATTTCAACTTGATACCTTTAAGCGTTCCTGAGAAAAAAAAAGTTTGACAGACAGACGGACAACAAAGTGATCTTATAAGGGTTCCGTTTTTGCCTTTTGAGGTACGGAACCCTAAAAACACCCTAATATCATCCTGAACTTTCAGGTTGATAATATTAGAGAGATATTCCTTCGTTACACTTGAATAGTGAAAATAGTGGATTGCTACGAGTGCGGCACTAACTCAGCGTAAAATATGAGGGACGTGCGAGATTATGATAAGGCAGAGCTCGGTAAATCATTGGATTTTCTGCCTGAGGACCGAGGCAAATTTGAAGATCCTCAGGATATAGTAGAGAGGCGATGAAACTTGGGTTGGATGGTCTTGTTTCTGGATTATGTCCTATTAATTTAGTCACTTGCCTTGGGTTTACCTTCTGAAGAAAGGAAACACAGCTTTATCACCAGTTATATTAAATAACTATTTCAGTGTTTAAAAAAATAATGCATTAAAAATAAAGTTATAATCGAGTGAACTCAGTATGTGAGTAAGATTTACGTGAGTAACTCTTGCCCGCGATCTCGTCGACGCAGAATTTACCTTTGTTACAATAAATCAGGTTCTATTTATCCTATAATTTTTAAAAATATTATTGTATTGAGTAATTTCCACGAAATAATAAGTCATTTTAGCTTTATGACAAAACAATTGATAATGTTATTGCAGTTTCAATCTCCCTACAAACGTCTTTAAATTTTTCATACATACATATTATCAAGCCTTTCCCGTGGTGGTAGGCAGAGAACATTAGCGATTTCAAATTCATGCCAATCCTTACAGATCTCTCGCTTCCTTTATGCTCATCACTCTCTACATAATGCTCGCCGGTTATGAGTGCTCCTAATGCCGCCCTTAATAAAATAAACTCAACATTCTTACTTCAAAATAAGACAAGCTAATTATTAAAAAATAAAAATCACGACTGACAACTCACATAGCCTATATTACTAGGAGAAATTCACAAGGAATCTAAAAATACCTCTCACATGAAAATCTGTTAAGCCGTTCAGGACTTACATGGTGGAATAAAGAAACTTTATAAATACATGAACCCCCGGAAAAGATAACACTCCTTTTTTGGTCAGTCGTGTAAAAATAAAACCTTATTTAAATTTTGCTTTTACGTCCTCATTTATTCAATAAATAGATGTTATTTCTTTTCATAGTTTAAAAACCACAAATGTTAAAAGTAATCTTGAGTATTTTTACTACAAAGAGCTTTTTTGAACTAATTTTGCGAAATATGAACACAAATAAATATAACAAGTAGTGTTTCCTAAAGCCCTTCAAAGAAAGTCCCCGCAAAGCGGACTTTGTTGAGAAAACCCGACTGAAATCCTTAGGAAGAGTCCCAAACCGCCGGTTGGTCTCTCACTTTTTAATGTTTGAGTTCATGTCAGAAACGAAAGCGAATGAATTTTTATTTTGTTAAACATCAATAATATGATCGCTTTTAGCCAATGTTTCAAGATAAAACATAAGAATATGCCAGGTGCTTCTCTTTCCGCGCAGATTGTAAAAGTCAATAGAGGGAAAAAGGATTTGTAAACACAGGATTGATTCACTCATAGGCGATGGGCTAGCAAACCTGTCACTTATATCTGAATCTTCATTCTATCAGAAAGCCCACTATTCAGCTAAGCGTGGCCTGGCCTTCTTGAGTCTTACGACCCTTGACTCTGTATCTACCCCGTATGGATAAAAACGTGATTCTAAGTAAACATCAATATTATGTAGGTCCGTGAGATGAATGATTTGTATTTTTTGTATACCTACTAAGTTTTTTTATTGTGGTACAATTTATTCTTAAGTTTCTAACAGTCGATTTCTGGGCAAAAGAAGTACTTATATGATATTCCAGCCAAGTTATATTCTAGTTTATGATTCTACCCGTGTACTAAAGCTTCATCGAAATCAGTCCAGGAGTCTTTGTGTGATTGAGTTACAAACATCACAAATCCTCACTCGCAAACATCTAAACTTTATCCATATAATAGGTATTTTATTTATTTAAAACTTTATTGCACAAAATTTAAAAAAAATATGTATTATGTATTGGTGGACTTAACGCAATGTGGCAACGTTCTCTACCCAGTCAATAACCATTAGACCAAACAATTTTTTTTTTTTGGCTACACTTAAATAAATAAAATCAAAAGAAATATTATCATATGACCATGAACACCATTTCCGATTCTAATACACAAAGTATAGAAAGGGAGCTGAGGAGTGAAATAGTTTGGTGATGTGATTAGTTCGCGCGCTTCGTCATGCCATAGCAAAGCGGATTGCGCTTGCGATGATATATATGCATAAAGGAGCTATTCTGATAAATTCCGCCATCCTTTTTACAACTTGGATCGCACAAAAACTGTTCGAACTTGAAGCTATATGCGCATTGTTCCGACAGGTACAGGAGCTAAGTTTTTCTGTCCATCCCACACTACGTGACTCAACACTTGTACACTACAATTTGTTGAGAACTCGGCTCGGCTACTAACGAGGAATCGCACAAAAGTTTGAGGCGGCGTTTTTTTATTTAAAAATCGAGGCATCGCGTCGAGGCAAATTTCTCCCATGTAGGATGATCTAAAAGATTAAGAAAATGAAAAATGAGTGACAATAATACTATGAAAAACTCTATTTTAGGTATATGTTTATTATAGAAATCTGGCATATTCCATTTTAGTTCTAACATTTAGTTTAGAACATTTATTCTGCAACTACGCGCGATTCAACATGCTTTCAGCATTAAGTCCGAACCTACATTACAAATATTTGAGCTACAAAGAATTAATGAATTAAATGGAAAAGTAGCAATGATTTCATTCATTATTTTAGGGTTAAAAACTAAGTAAAATGCAGATTAATTGCAGATTAATTCAGGAAACTATCATTTTTCCGGCTTACACTGCTCGATAGAAAACCTTCATGTCAGATAACAAAAACCCTTAAATCTATTTTCATGTCATGTCGCATAACAAAAAACTTAAATCTATTTTCTATAAAAATATTCTCCATTGAGCATAAAATGTAACAATTATAATAATGTTATAGTAAAACGCATTTTATCAAGTTTTTTTTAAAACAGTTTAGTAACATTTCGAATAAAAATTTAGAGATTTAAAATAGAAAATCGAGAAGATCTAAAATTTAGAGATAAAGATATCATATGGCATAGGAGATATATTAAATTTTCTTCAGAGTTTAATCTATCTAGTGCTAACTAAAATTCCGCGAAGGTTAGGCCATCGCCTTCAGAAGATAAGAGAGAGGGGAATTTCTATTTGAGTCTGCCCAAAAACTAAAACCTAACACTCATGAATAATCTCAAACTCCAATTAGTTGGGTGGAAACGGGGTAACTTGCGAATTTGTATAAACAATATTTCTTTAAAGCTACACGTGTTACATCCCGAGTCGCGCTCGCTTAATGAACTCATAACGCTTGATTTAACGACGGATTTTGGTGACATTAGGATTATGCCTAGTTTTGGTTATTGTTTTTGGAATTGCACATGGTTTTGTAAAAGTTTGATGTCTATAATTGACTTGCTAAGTTGCAGCCAATCGACGTACGCATGCGGAAAAGTATCGTATAGTATTTCGGTAGTATACTTTTCTAAGTGGCCCATTGTACGATCGAGTGGCAGTAATCCTGACCCCCTAAGATCGGAATTAGTGAGGTAGAGGTCATTTTATCAGGTTTATCTGATCCCGACTTACCGTATCCTCTTGTGTCGATGCTTAGCCTCATATGAGTGATTAACCGCAACGTAGGTTAATCTCTCCACACACACTTAAAAATGAGAAACGATGTAGATGGGTAAACTAAACAATATGTCTATTATTGAAAAACCGGATATAGAGTTACGCATATATGTATACATATGTGGTGCAAGAATAGATGTAGTTCTGAAAATTGTGACGATTTGTCTAAATCCGTCTATATGTATGGATTCATCTTATCTATTGATGAGGTATGCCCCAGGCCCAGGCTACACTCCCGTGGAAATTTTCGGGTAAATGAATGAATGATTATAATAATAGTATACCCTATGTGCTGTTTCCGATATTTTCTACCCGGTACCTTATACTCACAAACTCACGTACAAAAATCGCATTATTACAGGATTTCCATATATTATTGTCAATGAAAATAAAAAGTGTTGTTGTTAACTAAATTTTATATTTAGTTTTCAGTTTCACAGTTGTCAAAAGGATCACAACTTTCTTCCCTTAGAAGTTGGCACATCAAAGTGAATTAGAACGGAATTGACATTAAGTTGTCACGAATTTTTAAAATATACCTATTTCATTTCGTTTTAAATCAGCCGCGTTTGAGCTCCTGTGCGGCTGGCACAGTTCACGATAAATATGCCATTTTAGAGTTGAGGATAGCTTTAGAGAGAGCGAACTAAAAAAACGCTTCAGAATCCTCGCATTTTAAAACGTCAGTATAATAACTAAGCGGGATTTATTTCGGCTCTGTATATTTCTGTCGAAACGATTTTGAGGTTTCGGTTGAATATTATATGAAACAGATATGAAAGCGCCTTCATGTCAATTATTTAATATAAATAGAATGGGATTTGATTACGTTCAAATAGAGGTATTGGAATAGTTTTAAAATAAGCCATGAATTAATTTAATTGCTTCTTTGAAAGATGACGATCAATGAAATGAATTACAAGGGTGCCTTTTGTTTCGCTTAAAATTGTTGTTCCTAATTTCCACTTCGCCGAACCTTATTGGCCTAAACTTGTTATGCACAATTATTGTCTCGCCTAATTGATGTTTTTGCACAATACCATAATTACGCCTAATAATTAATTAGATGCAATTTTGAGTTTTCTATTATTAGATATTCTAAAATCGTTTGGCTTTTAATTTCTTACACGTAACGATATCCTCGTATAAATTTTTTGAGACAATTATTATTTACTATAATAATTTGTTTTTGTTTAGCTAGTAAAGGCACGCACTACTAATAATAATTCCTAAAAATCTTCATAAGTCACAGATCCGACTTAGAGCATCCCTACGTCCACGTGGCTCAAGTTTTGCCCTATACCTAGAGTGTTATTCCTTTGCGCGGAGACAGAAGCTCGCAAAGGGAGGTCTGAAATCCTGCACGAATGAATCGAAGGGCCGAAGGGGGCCATGAATGAAGTCTTCTGGTAGAGCCAGGAGCCACCCAAGAATACTTGCATGCTGCATGCATGCTGCATGCGCTTGCATGCTGCATGCTTCTTGCATGCTGCATGCTTGCTTGCATGCTGCATGCTTGCTTGTACATGCTGCATGCTTGCTTACCTTGCTTGCTTGCTGCATGTTTGCTTGCAGGCTGCATGCTTGCTTGCATACTCGCATGCTTGCTGCTGCACGTGATGCTTGCTTGCATGCTGCATGCTTTCTTGTGCATGTACGTTTTAGTTCACACGCCAATATAACTTTCTTTTTACTTCTCGACATTTTTCAAACACAAATCCATCAATGTTTAATTAAAGTCCCCCTGCCCCCTATTAGATTTAAATATGTACTTTTGTAATAATTATCAGAAATTATTATAACAGAAATAATTAGGTGTTAACACTTTTGTGTAAGCTTAATTGCTTTGTACGAAATATTAATTAGTATTTAAGAATATTAGAAATAATCGAATTATTAGGCCTAATGACTTATTGGGGAGTAAATATACGCAGCGACAAAAAACTTTAGGGGGAATCGAAAATAAGCTAAAACTAAATTAGAATTCATAAAAATGTGCGAAAAATTTTTGTACTAAAAGTTTGTGCACCAAACTACATTAGGAGTACAAAAAATTAGGGGAAACAATAGAGACCCGAATTATAAACTTGGAGGATTGATTTTGAGTTAATGGAACTTACAAATACGTGGACAAATTAACTGTGGAAAACTGATGCAATAATTAACTGAGCTTCTGTAGTTTCGTCATAACTGTAAACTTTGCGTTTTTATATAGAATAGTAGGTGGACCATGCAGGTTGCCTGATGGTAAGCAATCACCGCACAGTCCATGGATACCAGCAACCCTAAAAGCCAAGTCACTGATGCGTTGCCGACTTTTTGAGAAAGCTATAGGCTCTACTAAGCGTTGATGTGTAAACGAGATGTTGCGACTTAATAATACGTTCGTGACGTGCCATGGGAAAATGAATTAATATTGCTAATTTTGGAGTATGCACCACGCACGTACACCAGAAGGCTACTTACTTATTCCTAATTCAGCATCCTATCCTACTCCCAATCCCACTATTTTACATACCTAGTTATTATTAGTATAACATGTTAGTATGATTAAATAAATTTATGTTCTTAACCGCTAACGGTGGGTTTTTTAATTTACGTCGTCACCATAACGGCATTAACAGACATTTTCACCTCGAAAAGGTTAAAAGATAAGAAGTTGGGGAAAAAAAGCAAGATCCAATTTGTTAAGTAGCGAAGGATTTATAAACAATAGAAATTAAATGTATCCATTCAATTTCTTCAGATAAACCGTTATTGGTACGTTTCCTTACGACCAATGGAAATTAAGTGAAATGGCCAGATTGTATGTGTAATATTATCTATTGAAGGCAACCCACAAATAAGAGCGGTTGTTGAAATGGAAAATTGGATTCGCTTTTAGACGACGCGGTATAAAATTGAAAATGCCATGGAATTGTAGGTTATACGTTTAACGATTTATTTTGAAAATAATAATGACGTCACAATTTTATATTGTAGCTTTTTTGTTTTTTCTTAAAACTCTTTCTAAAAATTATTGCAATAACTGATAATTTTGAGCAATTCTTTAAGAAGCTGAATAAATTTAGAAATTTTGAATTAATTATAGGTACGAACTAACTCCACGTTTACGTTTGAAGTATTAACTTTATTTTATGATATATAATTGAACTGGGTAGACAGGTAGATGAACTCATAATTCTAAATGAATTTCATTTATCATTAGTATTGAATAACCGGTAACATTGTAAATAAAAGTATTAGGCGTGTTTTTTAAATGCTTTGAAGTACAATATTCCTTTACTTCTCTGTATAGCAGAAGCAAAACTGATAAATCTAAATGATTCTTTAAGCAGGGATTAGTTATAAATTCGCAATAATTATTAGGAAGTTCTTAATACTCATATTTAATTAAATAATAACGCAGACTTACATTAACAATGTTTATTTTCCATCACCTCACCATAAAACAAAAGACGGACGGACTGATCGATCACCTTTTTAAAATTGGCGGGAAGATTAACCAGCCAGTGTCATGTCATTGTGACAGCGTCACAGATAATAACCCTTATGCGATCAGACCGTAAATTGATGAATACAAATAACAATTTTAACCTACATATTTATATTTAAAAAGGTTTCTAACATGGTATATTCCACTCTCTGTTCAGCTGGGTGATATCACCTGAGTGAAAAAGAGTAGAACTTTTAGTATCTTTCTTTCACCTTGGACCTTTGACTCATTTCACCTGAAGTGATATCACCAGGTGAATTGATTCGACAAAATTGGTGTCATTTGTTCACTTTCGCATTTATTCACCCAGGTGATAATGGGCCACTTTTTAGTAGATTTAGTATTTATATACTTTTATCACCTGCATACATAAATCTTAAAATCACAGCTCAACTTTTTTTAAAATCAAAGTCAAGTTAATATTTTAATCATCGGTTTTATTTAAATTAAACGTAATACGTATCTTCAGCTGTACAAAAAGTGATCATCAGTCAGGGTTACTCGGTGTGTAAAATTTATTTAATAATAATCATTATACATTATTTTAAAAAATTAAAATCAACGTAATTTTTTCGAGAAAAGGCTAGACAGAAATAGCAACATCGAAAACAATATTTAAAGAGAAAGTATCCACCTGTACACTACAACTTATTTTATTACTTACTGTGTTGCCATTCCGAACAAAGAAAAATACTATATTGAACTAATGAAAAATTTAATTATTTTATTTTTAAACGTAACACTTCAATCAATCACTTTTTTGAATTCCTTTATAAGGTTTGAAATTTACATTAAATAAAAAAAAAATAGTAACAGGGCTTTTAATTTGAGAGTTATTTAGAAGTTGTACGTGGGTGATTAAATTTTACTAAATTGATTAAAAAAGCGGCCCTATATCACCTGGGTGAATTAAGTGAAAGGTGAATAAATGACACTAATTTTGTCGATCAGATTCAATTGATGAAATTTTCGTGAAAAGAGTCCGGAGGTGAAGTGAAGATACTAAAAGTTCACTTTTCACCCAGGTGATATCACCCAGGTGAACAGAGTGGAATATACTTCTAACATTAGGCACTGAATTTCGTTTGTTTCTTTGTAGAATAGAGATATATTTATAGAGATATATTTATTGAGGGAGAAGAAGGAGAAGAGGGAGGTCATTCCCAAGCAGTGGGATCTAAACGGCTGAATAATATAATAATAGATTTTGCCTTTGGTTGGGTTGTGTCGGTTTGTCATCCTGCGTTTATTTTTATTTTATTTATTTAGTACACATAACAAATTGTCAGTCATAAAAAAACACATAAAAAGTACATGGGTAATATGGTTATGTGCTAAACAATTTAAAAACAGTGTTCATAAGCAGATCAGATAATAATGCGAGCATTAAAAGAAGTGACAAGCAAATGTGAAAGTAACCAACGTTTGTTCAACGTTCAGCGGTTTAGTTAGCGTCCAACTTAATAATAATTAAATTGTATAGAAATAAACATAAGCGGCATACATCGTACATAAATGTAATAAAATTAAATTTGAGTAAAATATTAACATGTTTCATTTACGTACCCACATGCGCTTACTGCGAAGCTTATGATGTGCTTACGAACTAATAACAGTTATTTTAACACAAGCTTGGAAGCATTCCGTATGCTTTAGACAGCAGTGAAACCGAAATGGAACTGTAATTTCTACTCGTTCATATAGCGAGTTTGGTTGCTTTTATATGATAGGAACTTATGTCTTGCTGAGTTTAATTATTATTTAGATAATAAAGCTATTAATATGAAAACATAAAATGATTTAATTTTATTTGTATTTGCATTGTTTATTTTTAAACTCTATGTATTATTCGCATCTAAAGTGTCTTTAAGGCGTTTACTTATTGTTAAATTTTTTGTTTACATTATGATTACAAAATAAAAATTTTTTCTAATATTATATAAAATATTATACTAATTTTGTGAAATTAAACTATTATGTGTGTAAAATATTTTTATATAGTAATACATTTCTTTTATTTGTAGAGTACCAACAAGGCAATTTATAATAGGTATCTGTACCAGCGAACAGATTTACATTGGTATAATGATGAATTTAAAAAGTATTTCCTATTTAATATGGGTATTTACACAAAAATCCGTAAGTCAAATATTAGAATAAATTATATTTATTCAGTTTTAAAATAAAAGTGTTGTTAAAATTTTTATTTTTAGTAAATTGTCCTGAATTTTTCTATTTAATCAATGTTTGATAAGAGCCTAACATAGAAGTATAAATATTTCATTCATTTAATATTTGCTAGTGAATAATTTTCATCTACATTAACAAAGATTTATAAAAAATTAAATATTTCGCACGGATCTAAATCAAAAAATTTTTCAGACACTCATAATAATTTTTATATCAAATTATACATAAAAATCGAAAAAAATCATCCCCATTAAAATATAAACTAAATTTTTAATTTTTTAAAATAAATGAAATTTTAATATTACAGTCCAAAAAATGAATTTAAAAGATTTTTTAGAAAATAGAAATTTGACATACGAACACGTATTTGCCTACTTGGAACCCTAAAACATAATAATGAGTTCGTTAATATGCGTTATGTTGCTAAACAATAAATATTTAGTAAAAATAACTGCAGGAATAAAATGAATGTAAAAAACTGCGTTAGTTTTCAAAAATTTCTACTAATTTTAAAAGAAACGAATATTCATTTAAATTTATTTCGTTCCTATGGGCAAATAATTAATATTAATTATTAAAATGAAGAAATGTAATAAATTATTTTAATATTCAGATTCAATTTTTATTTACTTGCGCTTATTATATAATAAAACATAAATATTTTATTCGTACGCATAGATTTTTGCTTATAGAGATTTTGAAAAAGAAAGCAAAATGAATAGTTCGTTTCTTCCATGTTATATGTATACTTTCACTTACACGGATTTGATAGAATTTTTTGTTGTATAGCTATTGACAAATAAGAAAGGATTGTTGAAAATCAATGTAAGCTTTGAACAGCTAAATTGAATAGGAATGACTTTAAAAGTTTTATGAATTAAGCATTTTTTCGTTAAAAAAAATAAAATAAAATAATAATGACGTAATAATTTATATTGCTTATGAAAACTCTTTAATAATATTTTTGCTGACTATAATTTTAGAAATTGAAGTAAAAAGAAATTTTGAATTAAATGGAAACTGTTAGCAAGTGTTCAACTTTATTTTCTTATATTAGTAAATATTATACAGATAGTCTGTAAAGAATTTGTGGTAGAGTAGAGATAAATATAAAAGTACAGAAGAGATTTTAGGCATTACGATATTTAATAATGTATTTTATACTTATTTACACAGGTAACCTAGATTTTGGTACTATATATCTTTAACACATAAAAATTGTCAGTCATATCATTGGTACGAGCCATGCGTCTTGCAAAATTTTACATGTATTTTGATGAAATTAGTTACTTTAATATTATAAAATAACCTAAGTATAAATATTGAAAATTGTACGAATATTTTTCATACTAAAATACGTATCCAAGGATTATGTTTCTAATTTTATCATTAAAGTCAAAGTCTACAAACCGAGATAATTATCCTTTGTAAAGTGCATATTATCTTTGACCTTTATAATATCAATTTACGTAACTGAGTAATCGAATATTCTAATTCAATCACAAGTAAGCGTTACTGACATATTATATTTAGACCACCAATTTGAATACTGAAGCATAATAAAAGTGATATGAAATATACTCCACAGCACTTTTCTCTATATTACTACTAGATTTTGTGTTATAATTTCCCAAATTCGCTCACTTACGCTATATAAAGTAGCAAAATTAAGAGTTTCACCGTTCAAGGGAGTTGAAAATATTAGATAATTTTTAATATACCTACATGATAGATACACTGATGTAGGATTAGCTCAAGTTTGAGCCAATCCTACAATTTTAGCTACGAGTAACCCAAACTTAGTAATGACTGGCTTTTATAGGGTACGATGGGGCTGGCATATCTGTCAAGATAAAAGCCTAAAACTTTAGGTAAAAAAATAATAATCTTCTCCATTTTCTTTATATTCAATTATCTTCTACTATAATATATAAAATACATTAAATACATTTGCAAAAGTTTAAATTAATGTTTACTTAGCTGAGTCTTTAGAATGTATTTTTAAAGGAAAATTATAGCCCTTTACAACGTTTTAAGAAGTTATATTTACAAACTAAATATATTGTTCACACTTCTTTGAAAATAATTGCGTTATCACAAAAGCCACAATTCTTTTGTAATTAACTTTTATTAATGGACTTTTATCACGCAAATTGTTTTGAAAGAAAACTCACTATGTTTTATTTTCCTACTTTTAACATGGGCTGATATTTACAAATCATTATCATATTATCATGATATAATAAAGTCTATCATTTTTCTCAGTAGAAAACTAAATAGATGTTTTCTGTTTTACAAGTGTTAATGTGATAGTGTGAGGTGATCTGATAAATTGACGGCCTTTGATCGGTAATGGCAGCAGCTAGCGAGCGATAGAGGTAGTTGGAGAATAAGGGTTGCAGAGTGGGAGGACGGAAGATGTCTTGGCTCAGGAACATCAGAGAGTGGAAGAATCAAAACAGTGGAACAACTGTTCAGACTGGCTTTGAACAATTTTAGGAGCTGACTGCTAACATTCAGTGATGAATAGGCATACAAAGAAGAAGAGTGGAAATTAGGTGAATAAGAGACTGTTTTTGCCGACAAACTGTCAGCAGTTTGGCAAAGTGATAACTATGTGAATTAATTTTGGTGTTAAATAAAGAAAGAAATAAACAGATAAGGGTAGGCTTTTGCCCAGCAGTGGGACGTATTAGCTAAATAAAAAATAATGATAGTATATAGCACAGATATCTGAATAATTATATAATAGAACCCAAAAAGCATGCTCTATTTTATATAACTAGTTGCGCCGTGGCTTCGTCCATGGAAATTTTGGGATAAATAGTACCATTTTTCGTCTAGTATAGTATGTATAAAAAAAAAAAAAAATATTGACTCCTATAATTAATTTTAATATCGTATTTTAATCAAATATTACTCGTATAGTTCATAGCAGTAATTTTAATGAAATTATATGTAGATTAGATTGAAAGCGATAGTCAGTTAAACAATTATAAAGACTAATACTTCGATAATAATCTTTTTATATGAAATACTCTTTACCACTATTTCTCTAGCTAGATCAATTAAAATAAGATATTTTACCGTTTGTTAGAGATTCACCTACAGTAAGAAGTAAAAAGTATATTTTAAAACCAAAATTTCTTTTAATAACTAGATAATCAAGCCTAAAACTTTATAAAAAAAAAATAAATTATGCTCCCTTTTCTATTCAATTTCCTTTATTTCTACTATAATACAAATACTTATTATGGTAATAATTTGCATCAAAGTTTAAATTTAATGTACTCACTATATTTTATTTATACCTAATTATTTTTATAATGCAATCATACTTTAAGTTTTTTGTATCAGTTTATTTCAAAATAACCATCAAAAAAATCACAAAAGCCACAAGTAATTAACTTTTATTAATGGACTTTGTGAACATCACTTGTTGAGTTTAAAATATATGTTTTATTATTAATTTTACATGTTTTGACAGAATCATATAGATAACAAAAATGTCTAATGACATTATTTTTTTTAAATAGATATATGAAATGATAATTTCAGATTTTTTAAAATGTGAAAATATGTGATCTATAAAACATATATTGATGCTAAAAGAGGTAGTTGGAGAATAAGGTGATGGCTCATAGATAACATAAGAAATCAGTGGAACAACTGTGCTGGCTTACATACTAAAATCGGTATTTTACTACCCACGTACCAAATTTCACAATGTAGAGCCGGTTTTTACATACAAACTTAATTTTTATATAACTTATAGAAATGATAAATTGTAGTTATGGAATTTAGAAAAAACAGAATATTTAAAATCGACACCTATTATGAATTTGATGTTTACGCGCTTCATTTGACAGTTCCCATTTCCAGTACGTTCAAAAATGTACTTTTGAACAGACGTGCCCGCAGAAATAATTCGTTTATTTTATTTATTATTCATCTAGTTATATGAAATACACATATGTTTTTGTGATATTGCATGTAACATTTGTTAAAGACATTTACTTTAATTAATGTTCTAAAATATAAATGAAAAATATCGAGCATTGTATCTAATTTTCTGTCATAATTTCTGAACACGTACGAGGGCGCCATGTCAGTATCGCCATTATACGATATTAAGCGATATTAAATGTATTTTTGTACCATAACAAGATCGCGAAAAAACAAATATATGATGGTCTTAATCGGTTTTTGATATTATTTCTGGTTTTGGGGAACTGCTCATGATATAGCCTGCTATGCAACATGCCCTTTCATTAAAATCTTTCCAGTAGTTTTACGCGATTGAGAACAAAAGACTCACAAACTCACGTCCAAACTTCGAATTTTAATATTCCTTTTCTACCTATACGCACCTTTAGTTATATATGTATGTATTTGTATATATACATATATAAGTTCATATATATGTATATACATAGTCACAGATAACACAGACAATGTATTATTGTAAATTCTCAGAATATTGGTATCAAATTGCTAATTTCTGTAATTATCCGTCAAATATGAGATATCAACTTTGACGCCAATATGAATTATAAGAGCATAGGTTATAGATAAGCATTAGTGTATTCAATAAGGTCATCAATTGATAAGGAATCTGGTCTTTCCCATTTGAACTTTACCATATCGATCTGTACTTCTCCATAATTTGATTTTCCTTCTAATTTAATATTGCTATTCATCACAATATTTTTATTACTGTTTTTTGTTTTTTTTTTCTTTTACCTTTCTCACCATATATCTGTTTGTCTATGTTCCAGTGTGCTCAAACTTTTATTTTCAAAATATAACCAGCACATGCAGAATAATCCGGATTCACACGAACATTTCTCATCAAGAATGTATCCCTACAGCAGTTCAAAAATGTCAAATGTTCCGAACAAACTACTTCCTTCCTTTAGCAGGTCGAAGTCGACGTTTAAAATAGGCTAAGCGCAACATTTTCCTTTGGATATACATTGGGGTGGGGTTTCTTTCTGAGAACCTTATTATGGTGAACGATAATTTAATAAAAATTTAATGACAGGAAATTTTATTATATATATATATTAAAAAAATAGTATATTCATCAGAGATGAAGTCAGATTGTATAGAAATGTAGATAGATAATAGTGTAGCCTTGAGATTTTGCAATGAGGGATTTTCCGAGACCGAAATAAAAAAAAATAGTTCCATATGACTTCATAGATAGCGATTAAGTAAAGGCAGAGGTGATTTTTTTAAAGCCTTTGGTTGACAGAAAAAGCGCACCATATGTTCAGACATTATTACGACTCGGCTTTCATAAAACGCTATCTGTTGAGACTTTTTAATACTATTTTTTTCTTAATTAGCTGTCAGAAAAATCGCTCATTGATATTGGTTCAGTGAACAAGAGTTTGGTGGATGGAGCCATAGAGAAAAACCAACCATCCCGTGATGGAGACGGATGGTAAAGTGTAATAGGTACTTTTTTTTTTTTTTTTTTGGCGTTTATTACATAAGTCCATGGAGCCAACTATCCGACACACGCGGGTTATGTTGCTTGAACTGTTTGTAGGTATTAATTTTAATTTTCAATAACCTTTAAGTCTGATTAAACGTGAAAGAAAACAGAATTTTCCATTAAATCGAGTCAAACTTTTTGAATTTGTATTGATGTGAAGTTAATTATGATCACTCAGCTTACGATAAAAAGAAACAAGAAGCTAAATCAGTATCATCGATTCGTTTTAAAACGTTTTATCGATACTCGGCATCAGAATTCGATCTTCCGAGTGTGTTCTTTGCAAGCCACTGCATCGGCTATATTTTCTGTGACATCTGCGGCTGAATTTACACTAGAGCCCTATTTTTGAAACCACCAAAGTGACTCACCAAAAAAGCGTGAGCCATTCGGCTCACGCTTTGGTGATCATTCGATTTTTCAATCGATATCAATTATTCCGTATTTTTGAATTGTCTATGTCGAATAATTCGCAACGAGTGAAGTCTAGACCGCTCGTTTTCGTATGATTTGGTAGTCGAACGATTTTTACGTTTGAATGACATAGACAACCGGATACGGATATAGATGGAGTCTATTAGAATTTTCATTTTTACGTTCCGTTTAACGCTTACGTTCTCTTTGATTGAAAATTCTGATAACATTTTTTAACGATTCGTTACCGATTCGGTTTTCGTTGCGTAGAATGGAGCAGAAATTGTTTCTCGGATTATTTTTTTCATATCACTGGCAACATTTCTAGACGAGTAATTTCAAAAAATACGGCTTTTATGTTTTTGTTGACATAATAGGACGAGTGCGACATAATAGTCTATTCTGTTTTCGGCGGTATGTCACACTTCTCAAAAAATAGGGCTCCAAGTTGCACGTTAAGTCACTTGTATGAAACTTGTATCCACTCGTCTTGGCGGCAGATAAACATTGAAAAGGTGATGCCAATTTTTCAATACTTGTTTATGTAGAAATTGATTTTTGCCTTTTTCAGCGTACTTGGCTATCTAAGAACAGCTATTTTAAATCTTACCCATGCTTAAAAACAAGACAAAAATTTATTTTGTTAGAAAAACTATGTCATAAAATTAAAATTAATCGAAGAATTATTTATGCACTTAATCAAGTCAATTCCGTATATATTTTGTGCTAAAATGTATTATACT
Source organism: Ephestia elutella (assembly GCA_018467065.1). Classification (NCBI taxonomy): domain Eukaryota; kingdom Metazoa; phylum Arthropoda; class Insecta; order Lepidoptera; family Pyralidae; genus Ephestia; species Ephestia elutella. Next base: position 13,898,444 of record CM031592.1, on the reverse strand, counting down.
GTGATAATCTTATAGGTACATTTACAATTTATGATTTAATAATTAATTTATTCAAAAAATCTTGAACACAGAGAAATTAATCAAAGTAATTTGTCGCACTTGAGAATTTAATTTAAAATTTAATTTTTACCAAATAAACTTGAATGAAATAAACAGTAACAAAACAAAACTCGCGGAGTTAAGAGTCGTATCCCTGGATTAACAAAGTTGCTCTAGAAAATTAATACTAAACTCTGAGACACAGTAAATTTAAATATTCGTGTTTTGTTCACTTCAAGTATGTACCACACACACTGATAAAAGAGACTTTTGTGAGCTGAAGTTGAGCTGTGAAGAAGCACCGTATTCCACTCCCGTGAGAGAAATAATTCTACTATAAAAAAGATAAAGAAAAAATATTGGATTTATTATAAACTATAGGTTTTTTGCCTGCGCTTCTGCCCGCGTGAATTTCCCACGGGAACTCGTATCTATTTCTCGGGATAAAAGTAGCCTATGAGCTATTCCAGGTTTTTATCTAGGGTTCTGTACTCAAAGGGTCATCGAAATCCGTCCAGTAGATTTTGCGTGATTGAGTAAATAAAAGTCATCCTCACAACTCACAATTCACAAACTCATCCAAACTTTCGCATTTATAAGGCTATTAGTACGTGGATATACTCGTATCTATTGGATTGGTATGAGATAGGTTTTTTAGGTTCCGTACTCAAAGGGTCCAAAACGACAACCCAACCCTATTAACAGGATTATTATCCTAAAGATTTGGCTTCGCTAATCGCTTTACTTTATATTGTACTGTAATGGGTTAACCAATGGATCATAAGAATGTATTAAAATATGAACTTACCTGTAATAAATACTGCGTCCCACTGGTCCTTCCCAAATAGAAGCAGCGATTTTTCACTCAAATCAACTTCTCCCAACCATTTCATCAAAAGTTGCTTCTACCTCAAAATACATACAATTGACTCTCAAAGTCATCGTATTTTTTGTTCACATACAGCAATATATTCAATAGACTCCTTGATGTCCATTGAAAAGGTTAAAGACTGTTCATTACCCGAACTAGTTAAAGTCACTTTAGTTAGTTCTTCAGACCCTGAATACAAGCAAAGTCTTAGCTTTAACTTCTCCGTCATCTTCAATAGAAAATAAGCATGATTTTTCCAAATCTTTTAGCTTTTAAACGTCGTATGTATTATGTAAGGCGGCGATAGTTATATTTTCTTTGTTGAACTCGTCATATATCGATACGGGGTCAGACGGGTCGCTGTCGAAGTTTAGTGGTATGTCGAAAACGCCTGTCTGTTTGCTCATGAAGATGTCTGCCAGGTCATACGATACTGAAACAAAAATTCTTATTAAAACGACTACTACGTAGCACTGCATCATGAGTGCACATAAATTCTTAAAAAAAAATGTAAATTGATATAGTATGAATCCTCTTTCAAGTTTGGCGGACCCATCGAAGTATGGAAGATTATGGTTGGGTTAGATCGAAATTGAAGTTTGTGTTAAATAAAGGTTAATATCTAGGCTTACGTACCAAACAGTATCGTTTAGATTTGTCATACTACCTATTTGAAAGAACTGGTGCAAGTCATATTTGCCTCAATCGGTTTGGCTTAAGTTTTTGTTACTGTCAAAGTTGTGGGACTTTGGTAAATGTGTGCAACTCCAGCCTATGTTATCTTAGAAGTGCGTTATCAATACTGATAATGTCTGACATTGCTCCAAAATTATAACACTACCGCAGTCTATAACAGATTCTTCTATCGATTCAGCTTCTCTTCTACATACTTTGATTTTACTATCAAATAAATATAAATTCATGATGAGGAAATTTTTTAGGAATTGTTTTTCAATGTCTATATACAAGTATTTGTTATAAAAAGTTTCATCGCTTTTTGTATTGACCGAGTCTACTTTGAACACCTTAAAAATCAAGGTTTATTTTTTAAAACATAAACATCTCCATTAACACGAAATTCTTATCTATTCGCTATTTGTCAAAGTGGAAGCAAACAAATTGCTGAATTAGTTGCGCCCCTTCATCCACCGCCCCGTGCTCTGTTTAGACGATGGTGGGAGATAAAAAAGTTTTTTTTGTAATAAAAACATTTTTAAGTAACGGGGCGGCATAGGTAGCTTACTTGGGATATTTGGAGGCACCAAAGGCTGGGTTCAGCAACAATCAAGTATTATGATAAATTCTTGCGTTGTAGCTGACAAACTTAGTGACGGGCTACAGGACAAATTCGCACAATAGAAGCTACTGGGCACATAAGAAGCTGAAATTTAGCATGTAGGTTCCTTAGGGAGTGTAGGGGAGCACTAAGAAATGGTTTCTACGAAATTTCTACAGAGACAAGGCCCGAGACATTTCATAATATACCAGATTTGCCCGCAGTTTCGCTCTGCGTGAATTTCCACGGGAACAGTGCTTTTTCCCGGGATGAAATGGTACCCTATCGCCCTCCTTCTCCGTACTTCACAAGCTATTAACAACATGCAAATTTCAAGGAAGATTGGTTCAGTAGATAAAGATGACGTGAAGAGTACAAACAAACAAATAAACAAACTAACAAACAACTATCGCATGTATAATATTGGTTAAGATAAGATTAGGATTAAATGATTGACCATGCATCAACTCGACTAAAGAACTTTCTTTCGTCCGCAGGTTTGCCTGCGTTAATCATACACAGAATTCCTCATCACTCACCACTTTCCATTAGTGAAAACCACATGAAAATCCATTCAGTAGATTTGGAGTTCATGGTGAATATAGACAGATTTTCTCTGCGGCTTCGCCCGCGTAAATTTTCCACGAGAACAGTGTTTTTTCCTGGGATGAAAGGTACCCTATGTCCTTTTCAGTACTTCTAACTACCTATGTGTATGCGAAATATCAGGAATATTGGTTTAGTAAATAAAGCGTGAAGAGGTAACAAACGAACAAACTCACTTTCTCATTTATGTTATTAGCGTGCGCTGTGTGCGCCAATTATACGTAATTCTGCGATTTTCGCATAATTAGAACGATTTCTTTAAAAAAAATCATCTTTCTAGAATCAATGTACCTTATACAAACTTATTACTTAAAATTTGACAATGAGATTAAATTTCTCAAACGGGGCTCAAGACGCGCCCTTATATTAGAAGCCGCTGCTTTGGCTAATCTTGATCAAACCTAATGGCGGAGGTCACGGTAGCAAACAAAACACTCCGGTGCCAACAAATACTCATACACTCTAATTTGTAGGTGTTACTTGTTAACACGAGTTATTTGTGGGAATAAATCAAATTTTAAATTCTCTTTTTTATTTCTTTTGTGTTTAATTTTCTATTGATTGGCCATATATTCGTTTATTTATTTGTTTTGACCCCAAGTAAAACTATTACATATATAACATATGCTTATAAACATTGTAGGTACTCTTTTTTGGTCTGCCATGTGAAAATAGGCTTACGCAGCGTACCTACATGACATGAATGACACATCTAGTTGCCAAGCACGCTTTTCCGTGTTTTCTGGTGGGGACAGTTTTTTATCAGTGTTTGTTTCTTTGTGATGCAAATGCGCACGCGTCGAACTTTAATTTTTGCGCTACCTACATTTAGATGATATTGTTTGTTGTTTTTTTTCTTTTTTATAACCGTACGCTCCTGTTTTTTTTTTATTGTAAATGTTTTCTCAGTAAGTAAGTACCAATGTATTTTTTATATTTTTTATTTTAAATGTGAATGTCATGTAATTTTTAGTGAGAAAAATAAATGTTCTTTAAACCGACCTACTTTCAGAATAAAGATAGAATTCTCTTTATATTTTTTGTCAAGAGGACATGGTAAAAAAAGTTATGTAATAAAATTAAAAAGGTATTAAATACTAACCTGGTGATTCACTCTTGACTATATTTAGAGCGAAAAATACGCCAAAGTACCTGAAAAAATAACAGAATGTAATTTCATAAATTAGGAATCAAGAGATTACCATTTGTCAGTACAAAATAACCTTAAAGTATTATTCCAAATCTATCCGTAATAAAGTTACGATAGTTTAAGTTGTTAACGCACTTAAAAAAAATTAAATAAATATAAAGTAAATGTCAGCTTTTCGTAGTAAGCTCAGATTTACAAAATATTTTAGTAAATTTTACAAAAAAATGTTTGATTCATAGACTCATAGACTCTATAACTACAAAATATCGTGTTATTGACTCCATAAATGCTATTAAAGTTTTAAATACGTAGGTATCTAGAACTTCGTAATATGCAAATTTAATGTATCTGTAATACAGGTTCCCGATATCCACACACAGTAGGTGATCCCTACTTGGAAGTTTTCAAACCTCATTTACATTCGTCGATAAGTAGGTCACATGAAAGATGTGATATGTTGGTATGTGTTTATTCGTTTGTTTGTTTGTTTGTAGTATCTATCTTTAGTACTGAGGATACTTAGATGAAAGTAACATAATTAAAAAGGTAAATACACAAAGGCGGACTGACTTATCCTATGAAGGGATCTCTTCCAGCCAACCAGCGATAGATATTGTTGTTAGAACAATAACATCAAAGATGGATCAAATATAATTTTAGTATAAAAATATACGTTTTCACCAATTACCACAGTTTAAATATAATAAGAGGTGGGATAAGAAGTAATCATTTATTATTTATTTATTAAATACAATTTAAAAATAAAACAATGTTTGTAGTATGTACGACGCCACATAATCTCTTCTGAGATTTTACGGGGCTCGAAAGTTGCAATCAAAACAAATCAAAGTTAATTGTATCTAATACAAATAATATACAAATAACATTAAAGCTAAGAAATATATCGTATCGTAACAAAGGCCGCAATCGGAACGTGCTAATAGTTTAACAGTTAAATCAATGAATTAATTTGTCTACTATACGAAATTTAACTTAGATTATGGTAATGTAGGCTGGTACCTGGTATATCGTTAACACGTTGAGAACAATTACTACTTGCCTTTTACTTTCCAATGATAATTCATAAACAAACAGAAGTAATATTTTCCATACAATTACTGATATAATAAATTTAGGCAATAAAAACAATCCAATTTATTCCAATAAAAATACAGACACACAAGCTTACGTAATAAGCTGATTGTTCAATAAAGATTATGATAAGAGGGGAAAAAATCTCTGCTATATTATATAGCGTGAACACAGAAAGAAGAATAATTTATTGTAACACCATAGAAGTGGCATGGATGCGTTATTTTTCCGCATATAGGTCTCTGAAGCTCCTTATCAAATTAACACAATTAATACAATCGAATTTTCGACCAAATTTAGATTTTCAAAGTCAGAGCGGGGATTAGGGCGATTGACACTACAAAGGTTTGGCACCACCGTGTGAATGGTATAAGGACCACGTCCCATTCTTGTGGTTCCTTCGGCCAAGTCATTTAAGGTTTAAAATGGTGTGAAGTGAATTGACCCATTGGAACCTTGTGGTTCCAACCTTGTGGTTGGTGGATAGGTCGTGGTTTCAATTGCTCAATTCAAAATGAGTCCTTGCCATTCAATCCCCTCAAACCGACAAACATTGTCCTCTAAAATATCTCTCTTTAGTCGTATTTCCTCATGACTGAGGGTCGTGGTCATTATATGGAATGAAACACACACAACGACTCTCTTGGCAATTTTTAATGGAGTGTCATTGCCTTCTCCAAATCTCCATTTCACACACTAGCTGATAATCATCAACCATAGTGCAGGTTTCCTCACGATGTTTTCCTTCACCGGAAGCAAGAGGTGGTCGATGAAAACTAACATGAGTCAGATTGGTATACAAACTCATGTAGCCCGGGCAGGATTCGAACCTTTGATTTTGCATCCACAGGCGGGCGCCCTACCACACGACCATCACCGCTTCAAATACCTCTAAAATATAGCAATTGTTATTTCTAGTTGTTTATTATTCCAATTTCTATGAGCGTTATGTTATGAAAGACTGAATAAATGTAATACAGTAGAGAGATGAGCGAAATTGGTAATATGAGAATGATGAAGAATTATTTTTATGCTCAGTCGCGTTTTTGCGTAATATGATGTGTTTGCGATTTATGGTTTCTTCGAAACGAATGTGCCGAATTAATTTCCTTTCCTTTGTATTGTAATTTACTTTCTTCAGACAGATGTGATACTGTTATCTACAGGGTGAATACTAAATCATTGGCATCTTTTCTACTGATGAAAGTACTCATGAATATAGCAACTTTTTAAATGGGATAGATTCTCAAAAAAAAAAACCGGCCAAGTGCGAGTCAAACTCACGCACCGAGGGTTCATGCAAAGTATCTCAATAGCTCTAACTAAAAGACCAACTAGTTTCAAAACAAACTTAACTTTGCTGTTCAATCTCTAAGATTCATACTGAATCAAGCGCAAAAATAAGTTTGTAACACTTTTTTTTTACTTCTAACAACATATTTACAAGTTTCAGATTTATTCCTGTATAAATACTGTTAGACCTTACTTTTTGCCAAATTTCATAATTTTAGGTCAACGGGAAGTACCCCATAGGCTTTGATTGTTGCCTGAAATAACAAAATGTGCGAAAATTCGCAACATTTACGGTAACATCTCTGGATCGCGTTGACGTATAATTTTGATTATTTTTTTATGCTGAAAGAGACCGACACAAAGTGATCTTATTAGGGTTCCGTTTTTGCCTTTTGAGGTACGGAACCCTAAAAAGAACTGTACGTATTGTGTATCATATGGAACAGCTAATCTTTTTTGCATTTTTATTTTTATTAAAGAATGAAGTTTTTTTTACATCTTTGTTTGACAACATCAAGGTTATTTTAATTCTGAATGGTAGTTTATACTAATTATATGCTGGACTATATTTTTAGCCAATTGAACATTTGGTTTAGTAATATGAGACTGGAGAATTATTAAAAAGAGTATCATATATCGTATTTCATGGTTTACAAGCTGTCAAGTCCATATATGCGATGAGATCACTGTCTGCTATTCAATACAGACAAATTTTTCAAACACACTAGCTTAATAATATTTATTGAATAAAAATAGTTAAAAGTAATTAATGAACTAAAGGAAAAAAATACAAATTGACATTTCGCTTTCTTTCAGTAACGTGCTCAGAAGGGGTCACATATTGATCCCTTAAAAGTCGCACACTGCCCATTCGTACCCTCAAATTTTTGAAGATTCCACTCGTCCCGTTTTCGTTACGTTTGTAACAGTTTTTTGAAAGATAAAAATGTGTTTCTTTGTTTGAAGGCGAATCTCTGGAACTAAAAATCAGATTTCAAAAATTGTATTTTCGGTTTTCTGAAATTTACGCCGCTAAAACTACTTTTTTTTTTGTTTTTTACCTATCTCACCCTTCTTCTTCTTATTTAAGAGCTGTGCTTTTATCAAGTGAAGTACACGCCACACCTCTCTATTCTCGGCTTTACATTTAAGGTCTTGATACGACACGACTCCTGCCTTCTCTTTCAGTTGGCTTACATAACTCTTTCTGGTCTCATCTCGTCTCACAGCTACTATTTATAAATTAATTTTAAACAATACCTATCAGCTTTCAAGCTGTAATGAATAAAAAATAAATTAAGATGCAATAACCAATTTTGAAATATCTACTTTGAGTAGTGAAAGGCTTCGGCTTAGTGCTCATTCAAAATACAGCATTCTATGTGTGGGCGCATTACTAGTTATTCTACACTTGAATTTCGAAACTGGATATTATTGAGCAGGTATTTCACAAGAAACGTCTCAATTTAACCTTATGTAAGTTAATTAAGTTAATAATTGCTCTTTATACTAAGTTTACTAAGGGCTTCATAGAAAGACTTATGGCAAGCGAATTTCTCCGTAGAGCTAGCTTCGAGCATATTCAAGAAATAATTTGCTATAGAAATAGCTATCCTTCAGAAATAAGTAGGTACCTACTTCAACAATTTCATCTTAAAGCTGTGTGCACATGTAAGTCCTTTTTCCTTCTGAAATGTTAGATTAGGAGAGCCGAATGCATGCGTGTTCGTGGGCGCACACGTGTCTTACATTTTTCGTTCGGAAAACAAAGCATCTAAAATTCCTGTACGGAAAAATTGACGTGTGCGCCCAGCTTAATACATAGTTGAGAATTACATTGCTGAAGTGGCAATAGTCGTTGGAGTTGAGAGATTCTTGTGAGAATATCGATCTATAATTGCACTACTTGTGATTTTCTTATTTCAACTCATCGCTGAGCAATTATTATACTTGCTTGCTAATATTTTTATATACCACGAAGTCCAATATACAGATATAGGAGAGGAAGAAGGAAATTAACGGAAGTGTTGTCTAACACTCCTGTTAATTCCCCTCTTCCTCTGTTAGAGGGGAGTTTTTAATATAGAAAAAGAATCCTCTTGGTGATTTTATAAAAATATGAGAAGTGTATTTAGGTGATAAATAATAGTTATTTAAATAAGAGCGGGAGACAACCTAACATAAATACCAATACACCTAAAAAATATTCCACTAGAACATATACAAAAATAACATCAATTCTTCATAACGAGAATGTGAAACTTCTTTGCCGATAGATACGAGGAAGGAGGAGGAATATTGACCCTTGAATTATCAAAAAACCTCTCTTAAAGTTAAACCTTCTACTCCACCTCAATCCAAGGCACCCCGTGACCCCGTGTTGAACGATCAAGATAACTATTTGGTTCTACGCCATTTTTCATTCCCGGAACCCCAATGTCACTTTAACTGAAAGGTTAACTCCCACCTTAATTTATAGTGTGCATTAAGAATGATAGACGGCCATTTTTTTTAATTTGACTTGAAAATTTACCTTATATTAAATATTTAATTATGCGGATTTGTAAGAAACCTTTATTAGCTGTAATACTAAGTATAGTAGGTATATTATTATTTATCTATATTGTATATCATATTTCACATACAATCTGTATTTGAGTTTATTTATATTGTATATCATATTTCACATACAATCTGAGTTCTAGGGCGTTTCTATGTTGGAATTTAGAAGTGAAAAGTATATAAATACTTTTTTACTTTTCCTTTTTTTTTAAACTTTTTTTTGGTAGTGTAAAGTATAAATACTTTTCCGTGTTTAACTCGATCCGTATACAAAATTTCATCTATCATATCTATAAGTTCTGTAGATTTTTGTGACGAAGTTATAAATTTCAATTGTTTAGTTTTTTTGCTTTTAGTTAGATAGTTTGCGCAAAAAATAAATAAAATTTGTTTCGTTAAAACAACGTATTCTTAAAAACTTATGCAAAATATATTTTGTTTCTAAAATTTATATTAGCTTATATAATGTGGTTGTAAATACGAAACTAGCCAATCTAATTTAAACCGTTTAATTGCATAGTAAATAGTTATAATTAAAAGCAAACACAGCAAATTATGTGACCTCAGGGATACAGGGTGGAGATATAAATGCAATGCATCAGTAACTCCCCGATGGTTTCAGGTGATAGCTATACAGGATGATCTATTGTCGCCATTATCCTTCTCACGTTAGTTGGTCATTACTGCGAGTGAGAAACTTTTTACTGCTAGAACCATAGTTTACATTATTTATTGTTGTTTTGTCTTTGTTGTGCAAAGATGGTTATTTAAAAAAATATTATGTTTAGTACATTTATATTGACATCTAAAAAAACGTAAATCTTAATCAATCAATCAATTAATAGTTTGTTTGTTAAACATAGGTACAATAAAAGATGTTACAAGTTAATTAGCGCGCCATGCCTTGCAATTTCTAGCAAACAAATATTTAGGTAGTTTCTAAATCGAGTCAAAATTAATTATAAATAAAATAGAAGAGACAAAAAATCTAAATACATGTCAAAAATTATTGTCTTATTACTATTGTCATCAGATTCACTTAATGCATACAAAATTTGTAGCTCAATAGGGAATCAGAAAATTGGTCAAAAGTAATACTCTAACAAAAAAATTATTACAGACAGACATTGGGATGTACATGTAGAGAACGCTATCTGAGTGGTTGGGACACAGAGCAGAGTTGGGACACAGAGGGTTGGGATGACGCAGAAACGAAACCACTGAACGTAGAAAACTTGAAATTTTCCAGACAAGTTTAACTAAACTACGAATTTTGAAAATTTCATCCCAAGGGGGTTGAAAGAATTAAAAAAATTAAAGGAAACACTCAATGGTTCCCGAGCACTAAGCTTGTGTCGTGAGTCCGATGGACACAAATATAGAAACGTGCATAACACGCCTAGAACCGTAAATAAATATCGATGGAAAAAAGTACAAATATTAGCCCGAAAAACGTCATTCAGGCGCGTGAAGCCGCTAGCAAAAGCTTGTAAAAAATCACACCTTTTCACCTCCACTGAATTTAAGCCAGACTGGGGTGGTTGAACCGTATATAATCCTTTTAAATTAGAAGGATTATGCGAATAATAAATGTGACGCAAATTATTACTAGTTCCAGGTAGAGCGTGTGTATCCCAGCGGATTATTTTCTCCCATTTGTTTCCGACCCTTGGGATAACATAAAGTGTAATTAAGCTGCCGACTTAAGAAATCTTCGCTAAGTGGTGTTTTTCAGGAGATCAGTGCCTCTTGACTTAATATACACTTAGTGGCTAGATTAATCATGGTTGTTTCTTATTTGTGTCATTGTTTTCTTATTTTTCTTGATCTCAGTGTTGAGTTCTTCACAAAATCAAAAAGTGGAGGGTGGTAGCATTCATTTATTTTATTTTTAGATCTAAAAATAATTGCTAGAAATGGAACATGATCTATTGTTTGCTTTTACATTTTTATTCTTACCGTGGTAGACAAGTTATATATTAAAAAAAATATATATCATGAGCTCAAGTACCTAATTCAAAAATAGTAATAGCTGGCAATGCCTGTTCATGACTTTTACGATCTCGAGAAATAAAACAGCAGATGCATTCTACTCTATTTTTCATCATGGATGGTAAACAAAGTGTTTTAAGGTATATTCATTTTACTTAAAACTAGCTTTCGCCCGCGGCTTCGCCAGCGTGAATTTCCCACGGAAACAGTGCTTTTTCCCGGGATGAAAGGTACCTATGTCCTTCTCCGTATTTTTAACGATGTGTATGAAAAAATTCAGGAAGATGGTTCAGTAGATAAAACGTGAAGAGGTAACAAACTAACAAACAAACTCACTTTTTGCATTTATAATACCTATTAATCTTCTAATTTATATACTTTATAATATTAGTTAGGATTAGAATCAGGATACTTGTACCTCAAACAATAACTGGTTGCTGTCATAGTGTTGATAAATTGAACGTTGGTATAAATTAATATTCATGCTTTATTGATAGTGGTAATATACGGGTTTATGATTATTTACAATCGACCATATTGAACGGTTCATTTCCATTTAATACAATTAATGTTTCGTATCTAATAAGTACCTGTTTAGAAGTTCATAAGTAACTTTTTCTATACAAAGAATATTATTAATGCCAAATGTTTTAGTATTAATGCGAAAGGTATTTATAAAGCTGAGGTGAAATTGGTCAATGGTCAGGGTCGACCTCGAAGAACGCAGTTCGACCAGATATTAGGAGCAACCATACCGGAGAGCATGTATGAAGAAATTGATGAGTGTAGAGGAAGCAAGAGAGATCTGTTAGGATCGGAGGAGCAAGTGGAAATTGCTAGTCTCTGCCTACCCTCACGGGAAAAAAGGCGTGATAATATATATGTATGTAAAGGTTTTAGTTAGTAACGCAAGTAACTGATCAAGTTTATAAATAAACGAAATCAATAAGAATTTTTTAAGTAGGTACCTACTCGTGGGATGCGCATGGATGCGGGCAACGCAGGACCGGTCGTTGTGGAAATCCTTGGGGGAGGCCTTTGTCCAGCAGTGGACGTCTTTCGGCTGAGAGAGAGAGAGAGGTACCTACTCGAAATTTTTATTTAACTAAATTCCAAGCAGTCAATAGCTACTGTAGCTAAGTGAGGAAACTCAAGATCCCAAAATACCCGAGAATTGGGTAAAATGGTTTAGTTTTCATTGTCCCTACGCCTTATTATATTAAGTTGGAGAAAGCCCGGTACAGGTACAATGCAGTTGATTTTGTTAGCTACCTTTTGTTGGCGTAAACAATGCCAGATATTTTAGTACAGAGGTTCTCAATCTGTAGGGCGCGGCTACATAACTCTTCCGGTTGTTACCGGTAACAAATTTTCATATAAACCGTACCGTACCGGAAAGTACCGGTCCTTTCCGGGAGTTTCTATGGAAGTCTGTCATCCATCTATCTGAAAGCCCAATAGTGATTTAAAAGGGAGCGAGAAAAGATTGCATTAAAAAAAATAATAGTTTATGCAACTGATACATAATGAGGAGACATTAAAACATGAGTGTGGTTTTATGAAACGGGCCGAAGGCGAGTTTCATAATAACATCACACGAGTGTTTTATTTTTTAATTATATGTATGTGCGTTTTTAAAGTACCTACATCTTTATAAAACCATTTTCAAATTCGTAATTCAAATATTTCGACATGAGTGTAGATAAAGTTATAAATAAACTAGGAATCGCTCCCATTAAATAAATAATCGCTCACATAGGAATATTGAGATAAAATGTAAATCTTATGTGCTATTATTCCAGGATATATTCAACCCGTTTACCAAATATTGACAAAATTAAATTAAAGTATTTGCCTAATTGAGTAACAAAGATAAAATTAGGAATCGCTCCCATAGGAATATCGAGATAAGATGTAAATCTTATGTATTATTATTCAGGATACATTCAACCCGTTTACCAAATTTTGTCAAAATTCAATTAAAGTATTTGCCTAATTGAGTAGCAAACATACTAATATTAAAGGTATAAACTTTTAATATTAGTATAAAATGGACAACTTAATGTTGTAGGATAGATGGAATTAAACACAGAAATAAAAATCTATCAATAGGTCGATTTTATGATCGATTTGATTGCGTATGGTCTATATTTGACATTGACATTATACGACTTTGACATTTCTAGACTTTAAACTCTGATACGATCTTCTTGCTTGGTACCTAACTTTATCCGGGAATGGGGTGTAATATTTTACTAAACGTTGCGTGATGCGTATAAAAAAGGTTGGGAACCTTTGTATTCAGTCACTTGAAGTTAAGAAGTTTACAGATTCTTATCAGAGAATTTTCAAAAGGGCTGGGCAATTGAGTTGTATTCAATGTTGGCTTGACGCAATTGGATTTACAAAGTTTTTAAGGTTTGTCAATCAATTGAAATAAGTTTATAAATTGAAATGATTTGTTAATTTCCTTGTTTTTTATGGATTCTTTTGAAACAATTTCTTTTAATTCATGACTTAAGAGTTTAAAAACTCTATGACGAAATGCTCTTTGACTAAATAATATTTTACTTTTTTCATAAATGAAATATAAAAAATATTGTTGCTACCGATTCAGGTTGATACATTATATAATCAAGTAATACTGTACATGCGTGAAAGTGCCTCTCTAATAATCTTGTTGAAATCCAAAACTTCGTCAGTAAAATTTATCTATGCAAATAACATTTACTTCGCCGAAGCACTCCAAACGACGTGAAGTAATTTCTTATCGTTTTGCATGGTTAATAGGATTATATTCGAGGATAGTAAGTAAAGAGTCAAATCATGGAGTCTGATTGCCGCTTTCAATTATCACGTGACGCGCGTGTCGAATCAAGGAGCGTGTTTTACACGTTCCGACCTCATCCGATACTTTCGACCCGACGAATGTAAAGCCTGACCAGAAATATAAAAACCCTGAATTAGAGGCAGAACTTATGCGTTTCATATTGCAACATTACTGAAAGAAGTAGCGGATTTATAGGGTAGAAGCTCGGGGGCACGTGCCCCCCCTCCCCCTCCACAACCCCGACTGCTATTTTGTGCACATGTACTGTGGAGGCGCAGGTTCCATAACAGTACATATCAAATTAAGATTATAGTTGTTAAAATAACAGGATTTAGTAGTAATAGTTTCTTACAAGTTTATTTCCAAAAAATAAATCCGCCACCATTTGTGATGGGCCGAGCTCGAAATTTTCAAAGACCAAACAGAAAACTTCCTTAAAATTTCTTGGAAATATTCTTGAGAACGGAAACGGTGCCCTTCCCAGAAATAAAAATGTACTGGACCCGCCCTTGATTGAAAGTTAAACGTTTAAACGTTGACAGGAGAAATGACAGATGGGTTTTTAAATTAGTTGCCAGTAAAAGAAATTAGTTCTATTGCTTTTCCGCAACATGGCTAGGGTTTTTATATTCCTGGTCGAGGCTTTAATTTTTAAGCATAGAAATCGGAATCAAAGCAATATGAGGGTTATCGTTTTTATGCTCACTTACTAATACAATAAGCGCTTCTGGTGAGCGTGGTCATGTCAATGGTACAATACTGGTAAATTGAATTTGACACATTGACATTGACAGCGTTGTACCATCTGACAGATGTGTGCACCTTACTCGTAGACAGGTGCTGACATCTGAAGGAATATTTGAACACGATAGCCCATTGCCTTGTGCTTTCTTATAATACAATATATCTGCCGTTACAACTATAAAAAGAGGAATAAGTGACTGAAAATTAAAATCCGAGATACAAATGCGAAGATAAAGCCATGAATATTTGATACTTCCATATTTTTATTCTGTGTTATTAACACAAAAAAAGCGCAGTATGGATCTAAATGGAAAAATATCGATTTTAATTACAAAAGTACAAAACGAACACAGTAACTAACATTGTTGTCAATTTGTTTTAAGTATTTCGATTCAGAATCAATTTGTTTTAAGTATTTCGATTCGAAGTAGAGGAAAACCATGGATTTCGTGTATAAATGATGAACATGGTGAGAAACATCAAAATCTAGATAAGATTATAGAACTATGCACCGAATTTTACAAAAACTTATATTCCAGTCATACTCCTGAACCTGCTCGAGAATATACTTACGAAAATGAAATACCACCAATTACAGAAGATGAAGTTCGGTTTGTGATCAACAAATTAAAATACAATAGAAGCGCAGGTCCCGATGGCATATCAACAGAGATTTTAAAACTCGGAGAACCCTCACTATTGCCACACATCACTACCTTATTTAACACCATTTTGAGTACTGGAAAAATCCCAGAAAACTTTTGTCATTCACATATTAATACTACTACACAAGAAAGGAGAAAAATCAGAAATAAGTAACTATAGACCGATTAGTTTGATATCCCTTCTTTACAAATGCTTTATTAAAATCATCGAATTTAGAATAGCAGAAAAACTTGACAAAGCGCAACCAACTGAACAAGCTGGCTTCCGTCCAGGCCTTTCCACTACGGACCATCTACACACCTTAAACCAACTAATTGAAAAACTATCAAGAATACCATGTACCTCTGTATCTTGGTTTTGTAGATTACGCCAAAGCTTTTGACAGCGTCCATCATCATACCATTTTTGATGCACTACTAAATCAAGAAATAGACACCACTTACATAAATCTCATTCGCAATGTTTATAGTACTAGTACAGCCTCCATAAAAGCTCCAATCATCCGGGCCTTCATTTCCTATTAACAGAGGAGGTGAAACAGGGCGATCCTTTGTCCCCTAAATTATTTAATAGCACCTTACAAGAAATTTTTCAAAAATAGAACCGTTGTGGAAAGATATGGAGGTATCACTATCAACTCTGCCCAGTTAACAAATTTGCGTTTTGCTGATGACATTGTTGAGCATGATCGCGACATCAGCAAGAACAGCTGCAATCCATGCTTAAAGACCTTACTTTTGGCGAGCCTTCGGTTTTGGGCCTACAGGATGAACATGCTCAAAGACGAAAGTTATGACCAACAATACCCAAGAAGATCTCGTAAAAGTTGAAGGGGAAGAGATTGAATATGTCCCGGGAGTATATTTATTTAGGTCAAATTGTCTCTTTCCAGTCCAGACAAGATGATGAAGTCAATAGACGAGATAAAAAATGCCTGGAAGAGCTTTTGGTCTATGAAAGATCTTATGAGAAGGCAAACTACCATTACGCGCTTAAACGTAAACTCCTGGATATGTGCATTCTCCCCATACTCACTTATGGAAACTACAAACCGTGGGCTCTGACTGACATCCAAAAGCGCAAGCTGAAGGTTTGCCAACGAAGAAATATGGAACGCAGCATTCTTGGAATCAGATTATCAGATCGTGTACGAAACACCATACTGCGGTCTACTAAAATTATGGATGTAGCGGAAAAGGCAGCAATGTTAAAATGGGACTGGAGCGGGGCACGTCATAAGAATGTCTCCAGACCAATGGGCCCGACGAGTGACGGACTGGATCCCTCCTAATGGCAGGAGGCAGCCGGGTCGACCACCGGATGCGCTGGAGCGACGAACTAAACAAATTTAGTAAAGAAGTGGCGCGATGTAGCCTTGGATCGAGAGTCTTGGAGGAGGGAGAGCGAGGCCTTTATCCAGTGCTGGGACATTGACGGCTATTAAATAAATAATAAATAAAAATTTCGATTCACGAAAAAATTAAGCATTTTAGGAACTAATTCCATTTTAAACACTTTAAAATACCTTTAGACTTTTTCTTCTTATTATATTTGATATCGAATAGTGTAAAACATCCCAACCATCCCACCTTATCTGCCGAATTGTGACATGTAATTTGCATTAAGCGCATAATTTTCATATTTGAGATATACAGTACATATTATTACTACCGATATTTATTTTATTTTAAAAAGACGTGCATTTATTAAGAAGCCACCTTTGACGTAGATGTGTAAAGAAGAATGTGGTCAAAGGTTGATTAACAAATTTTATTATTATATTATTGAGTGATATTTTTTTCTTCCTAATTTTGTTCACCAGTTTGGGAAGCCAATATCACAGATTACTAAATAGTTACTTCGTAACCAATATTCACTGAATCAGCAGACTGCGACTTATCAATCTTAAAAGTGTGGTATATTACCTCCTGTTATCAAAAATAGGGATAATACAAATTGCTTTATTATTTTACAAGAACACGAGGTAGCTTTCCAGTTAAATTAAATTTGATATTCGTGTTTGACGAAGGCAGTGTTGCCAGGTATTAATTAAGCTTCATGTTGTGTGACGTCATGTGACGCACAATTTCCGGTTGCTGTCAGTTGTCAGGTTATTAAGTAAATAACATTTTTTTTATAAAATATTTTAAAAAATATTTAAAAAAAGACAAAAACAATTTATAATGCAAATAGTTTAGGATAGTAGATACCCAAAAGGGTCAAAAACGAAACCTAATACCTCCGCTCTCTAAGATGATTCAAATGGCTCTATCTATCTCTGGAACCATAATAAGTAGATATTTAAAATTTACTATAGTCGGTTAAACAATAAAATAAAAGAAAGTATAAAATTAAGGGGGCTCCTATTCTATACAACGAAATGTGATTTTTTACAAGTATTTTAGTGCGAGTTACTTTCGCCTCGCTCTATCGGAAACAGTTCATACAATTTTGTACATATTTATTAATGGCAGAAAATCAACAAAAAAATCGTAAACATTTTTTTCTATTGGTTTAAGATTAATGAAGATAATAAATTCCCCAGACATAAGGGAAGCCCGAGGCGTAGGTATATTTTTGCAAAACAGTGGGAGTAGAATTAATAAGATGACACCTAACGCTTTTTCTAATTTCGATATAACAAGCAAAAATACTTCGGGATCTTTATTTAATTTTGGCACAGTCTCAATGAGCCGTCAGCTTCATTCGTTTTTTTTGCTAATGTGCAAAAATATATTTGCTTTTCATTGAGATAACAGTTGTAGGTAAAAATCAATACCATTAGGTTCAAATAAATTCAGAATAACTTGTTTTTTGAGACCTTGATGACGACAGTATATTCCCTCACATAACACACACATGTACACATACATGTCCTCCCACATGATTTTAGTTAAACCTAATATAAGTAGCTCTTTTTGTATATATACTCTTGTATATAGAAATTTGGATGAAGTGTAACAAATGCCTGGGCCCTATTTTTGGACTTTTGCATGAAAGGCCTTTGATACCGTTTCGATTCCAATACTATTGCACAAGCTTGAGTCGATCGGTGTCAGAGAGTTCACAGCTCAATCTTTTTTAAAGCTATGCTTTCTGGCAGAACTCAATGTATCTACATTAACAATCAATATAGTTCAGAACTGCCTATTCAACTTAAGGGGTACCACGAAGTGTCCTGGGTCCCTCCTTATTTTTTGATCTATATTAATGATCTCTTCACGTTGAACATTCCATATTGTAAAACTATTCCGTATGCGGATGACACTGCTCTTTTATTTCAAATGTGCCAAATCTTGGAATGAAGCTTATCATCATGCGCAGTATGGCTTCGACTTGGTTTCTAATTGGCTTCGCTTGAATCTTCTCACGTTAAATATACAATAGTCACAACTACTAAACTTTTCGATTTATAACTTAAAATCCCAAAAAATACAATATATCTCTAACCTTTCATTGATTGCCCATACTCATCCCCATCCCATCCGACAACCTCTTGCTCTTGTCACTCGTTTTTCGACATCTGAATACACCAAATATTTAGGAATCCTTATTGATAAAAATTTCAAATTTTAAGCCGCACATTAATTTAATGGCAGGCCAGAATACGAAAACTTATTTATATATTCAAACGCCTGAGACAAGTTGCTGACCCTCCATATTGTAAAAATGGTATATTTTTTCTTTAGGACCAGTTATTGTTACTTACCTACTGCGTACACCTACTCTTGGGGTGGCGCTTGTAAAACCGTTTTAATAAAACTCGAGCGAGCTCAAAGAAGCACTTTTAAAAGTTTGTACCTTTTAAGCCGTTCTTATTTCCTCCACCATTCGACTTGTCTCAGTATTAGTGAAGTCCTCTCCGTACGGCAACTTTACATTTTGTCTATAATTTTTACAGCAACATGGCATTACTCCCTACAACCCGGATTTTCATAGACGAAATCGTCCTGTCGCTTCTTCTTCATACCCTTTTTTCTACACACTTCTCTCATCGCTTTTCTGCAACCCAATTGGTCCCTTCTTATACAACAGACTGCACCCTTTACTCCGTATCCTACCTCTCTAACTATTGTTGCAAACGAACAGTTTCACAATTCTTTGCAATCTCTTGACTATGACGACACCGAAAACCTACCTACTGCTCCCTTTGATATGACTGATAAAATTACTAATTTCCTAAACTTACACATTTTGCTTTTTAGCTGTAACAATACTCCTTTACTATTAAGATTTTTTGTTCTTCATTTTGTTTTTTATTTTTTTCTCTTTTGTTAATTCATTACCTATGAATAGTGTTTAAGTTCATTTGTTCATA
This sequence comes from Ephestia elutella, assembly GCA_018467065.1. Taxonomy (NCBI): domain Eukaryota; kingdom Metazoa; phylum Arthropoda; class Insecta; order Lepidoptera; family Pyralidae; genus Ephestia; species Ephestia elutella. The sequence continues at coordinate 13,879,005 of CM031592.1, read as the reverse complement.
TTTTGTATACTATATCCAAACTTAACAAAGTATACTAATACCAAAACTTCATCCAGATGTGAGAGCCCTGGTGCACTGTGATACAGTGCCCAGCCTTCTTCAGGCGCCATCTCCAGCATGCTGCGATAATTTATACCTCAATTGTCTCTAATATTTATGTTAAGTGTTTTACGGAGAAAATAAATAAGAATTTTTACTTTTACTTTACTTTTACTTTTTACTACTCTAAAATATAATCTGGAATCTCCGAAAGTCCATTCATTAGCTACCATCTACTAACTTAACTAATATTATAAATCCGAAAGTGAGTTTGTTTATTTGTTTGTTTGTTACCTTATCTACTCAACTAATCTTCCCTGAAATTTCGCATACATAGTTAACGCGTACTGAGACGGACATGGTACCTTGTCATCGAGAAAGGCACTGTTCTTTGGTAAAAAATGTGACGAAGCCGCGGGCAAATGTTAGTATGATATAATAAAAAGTATTTGTAAAGCCAAATCTGTTGTAAACAGAAGCAATTCAAGATAACTTCGCCTCTAACTTTGTCTCAAATAAATTCGTACTTAAGAGGCAATATACCTGGCAATAGAGCAAAGAATGTTAAGTACCCAGGTTAATATCCGATGCTTGCTAATTTATGAGGTCGAAGTGCTAGTTCCATGCTGCCCAGTCGTGGCAGGCTGAGATCGTTATAGATCAACCAATAGTATTAGGTACATAAAATAAATACAAAACTAATTTGTTTACATAGTACATAACACTTTATTGGACAAATAGTTATAAATCTATACATTTAATAAATTGTTCATTTATTTATTCAAAGTTTATTTAACAAATTGGTACTTATAACCAAAAAATTATTGCGATTAAGTGCATAAATGATGAGTGAGTTTCTATATGCAACCTTCTATTATGAAGACACATGACTTATCTTTATTTTTAAGGTTATGTCAGAACTATAGGCAAATACTGTATAAACTCTCTTAGGTTTTACTATTATTAGAAACGTAGGTAAATCAGCCCAAACTGTCACAGTTTGCTGAATAGAATCTTTGAATTTTTTTATTTTTAATGGCAGCGTGTTCTTTATCTCAAAATAAACTCCCTTTTTCCAAGACCTCATTAATTAGAGGTGATATTTTATTTTAATAATTTTAAAAGAAGCGACCAGGTCTGATGTAGCAGAAAAATGAGGATAGAGAGGTACACAGAAAATAAAAAGTATGTTTAAGTATGTATGTAAATTACAAGAAAAAGCTGACATAGTGGGGATACGATATCTATAAGATAGCGCCAATGAAAAAATTAATAATTGACATATCGGTTTTAAATGTGATTAACAGTTTAATTTTCACTTATCTTTATTAGTTTACAATTACAGCTAATTGTGAACTTCGTAAATGCAGATATGAATTAAACTGATATCATATAAATCACATTGTCGATATGTACCACTATATTGTGATAAAGTGCTGACTTTATCGCAATAGGATTATGTATTGAGATAATTTTGTAACTTGAAAAACTTATTAGTAGTAGGGTCTTGTGTTAATTTCGCCCAATAGTACAAGAATACCACATGGGAATCTGGGCTCAAATAGGTTTTAACAGCATGCACATAAACAAAAAATCATAAATACGATAGCGAGAGATACGACTCAAGGAGGATAATGTTTGGTTAATGTGATTCTTTGCAATGATCTTCCAATATGCTCGTACTCAAAAAAATAATCTTTTCAAAAAATTTGTGATATTTTTTATTCTGAAAATTGTTGACTGCACAGGTCCCATTTCTTAGTGAACAATTTGATTATATATTCCTCTTTAGTACAAAATTTGTAACCTACTATTCTCTTCTCTTAAATGTCTCTGTATAATACCCATTGTGCCTCTACCTTACTAACCAAGTCAAGCTCGTTACACTTAATTATGTAAGTGGCGGCAGCACAACACTTGAAAAGCACAATTTCCATTCGATTAAGTTCCGACAAACTGTCATTACCGAACCTGATTTTAATATGAGGTTTTACAACGCCGTTCAAGTTAACTTGCAGTGATTGAACTGCTGATGTAGCTACCTTGTTATAAGAGTTTTTACACGGAAATTAATTGCACTTTCTTGAAGGCTCAAAGGTTGTATGTGTAAATTACGTTGTATTGTACCAACATGCTCACCAAAAAAAACTTGTTTATAACACCAAAGTTCTATATAGCTTCGTTCTTATCAAAGTAGAGTCTTAGCTATAGTAAGGACATTAAATTTAGACATTTTTTTTTATATCCTTTACCTAATCCAGACACGTAACATATCGTTAAAAACTTTTCGTTAGCCGCTGAGCAAACAGCATGCAAATCCGTTCAGCAGTTTTTGAGTTTATTGCAAACAGACAGACTCGACGGGGCACTTTATTATATTATGTAAGGATACCTAGATAGTAATTTAATTGTAGACGTATGTTGTAAAGTGACGTCTATGGAGAAAATGCAGCACAGTGGAGTTTGTTGCGCCGCCGCCTCTTCTCCAAAGCGCGCTTTGGAGGCGGTGGTAACCTTAGCTTTAAGTAATTTTATCAGGTCAACTAACTACAAAAACAAGCATATGACGATTTAAAAGTGCTATTTTTTAGCCAATTTAAATAAAATAATTTTCCATTTTCACTGTTCTATACTCTAAATTGATAATAAAATATGCGAGTCCAAATGCAACGGACTGGTTGTTTACGACATGGAATGGCTTTCAGACATAATTATAACTTGAAACGTTGGCAAAGTTACAGCGATTATCAAGTACAATAAGTCAGGTTGATGTCGCTATTATTGTAGATAACAGTATAGTAGGTACCTACCTAATCTATATCTATATCTATACATACTAGCTGTTGCCCGCGGCTTCGCCCGCATGACTTTGGCTTAGATGAAAAGTCTTTTTGTGTTTCAAACTGTTTTCTGTGTTTCAATCTTCGATTTTTATACGTCTACAGAAACTGCTCATCAGATTAACCAAGTTTTGCTAAGGCGCCATTTCCGAATAATTTATAGTGCAGCTGGTCTCTTGGAGTTTTTCATCAGATGTGCCAGATCTTCAATTTTTATACGTCAGCAGAAAATGCTCATCAGGTCGAACTGTTTTTGCTAAGGCGCCAATTCCATATATGTTATAGTAGTAGCTGGTCTCTTGGAGCTTTTCATCAGATGTTCCAGATCTTCAATTTTTATACGTCAGCAGAAAATGCTCATCAGGTTGAACGTTTTTGCTAAGGCGTTTTTTCCATATGTAGCTTTAGTGTAGCTGGTCCAGTGGAGCTTTTTGACAGATGTTCAGATCTTCAATTTTTATACGTCAGCAGAAAATGCTCATCAGGTTGAACGACTTTTGTTAAGGCACCATTTCCATATTTATTATAGTTTAGCTGTTCTGTTATGGTTCTTCATCAGGTGTTCCAGTTTTCAAAATGAATTATAGCCTATATGTTGCCCAGGCTTAATAGCTATACAACAAAAAAAGTTTAATTCAAATCCGTCCAGTAGTTTTTGCGTAAAACGCGTACATACATACAGACAGACAGACAAGAAATTCAAAAAATTTTTTTTGCTTTCTATTATTCTTTTTAAGTGTCCCTCTATCCATTTCAGTCAAAAATACTAAATGTACAGACAAAATATTTTTATTGTTTTATTATATGTATAGTTGATGTATAGATAACAGTACAGTAGGTACCTAAAACTATACATAATAATAAAAAACAGTAAAAATATTTGTCTGTACATTTAGTATTTTTGAGTACCGGCTTTTTTAGTCCGAAAACGGATGAGAATTTGTAAAAACTGTAAAGAATCAAAGTTATAGAAAATTTTATAAGCTTACATTTCATCTTAGAACATTTTTTGCTACAACGCACCGTTTTGGGATATTGGCGAAAAACCTAAAATTAAGACCTTTGTCCTCCCTCCGCCTCCCCTCCAAAACTCCAGGACTTTTAGTATTTTTCTCCTTAAGCACCCTGATTAAGTTTCTGCAGAAATCGCTTGGTTCCCGCTCACGCATTCTACAACTACTTTATTGACCGGACTATACGTGTACCTAATATATTCCCGCGGGACACGGGATAACCAAATGGCTGAAATTTTGAGTGCAGGAGTAAGGTTACTACAGTTTGGAACACAAAGATTTTTCATCTATGCGAAACTCACGCGGGCGAAGCCGCGGGCAACAGCTAGTCAAAAATATAAACACGGGAATCCCACAGATTGATATAACATGCAAAACATAAAACACTTCACGATAATAAAGAGGCCAATAGGTAAAGTAGCTGACCTATGGATATGTCATTTGTTTATTTATATTAATAATTTTGTCTTGATAATGATTATGACATAAACACAACAATAACATCATATTTCCCTTATTAAGTATTTCTTCCATATATATTTATTATCCTTTATTATATTTTTCATATTTTTAATGGGGATAAAATAATCGAGGTACTCCATCGTCTTAATACAAATTCAATTGAATATTCACTTTTTACAACTACTATTGAACCGGTTTAATTTTTATTTGTGAAACGTATAATTGCATCATACAAAATTTAATTTTTCCTTATTTGAAATACAAATATAGGTATACCTAATTTACAAAATAGACGCCAGGAAAATGTCAAAAAATACCTAAGTATTTCTGATGACGTGCAAGGCTAGAAAATGTGTTGCCGGCATTTGAATTAATATAGTTTTCTCTGCACTTCTTCATGGTCGTTTCGTTGGCTGCATTTTATTGAAACACTGACAAAAGCGGTTTATTTTTAGAAGAAATTGTGACTATTCATCGCGAAAAGCGAGGTCAGTGTCGGTCTAGTGTAGCATCTTGACTGAACCACGTAATTTGGTAGAGTCAACAAAATTAGTAGCTGATAATGATGTCATCATTGCAAATCATTAGCTACTAGCTGCGCCTCAGGCTTCGCTTTCGTGGGAATGCCGGGTTAAAAAGTGTTATGTGCTATTTCCAGTATTTGACTACCCGTATTCTAAATTTTATCGAAATCTAATATCGATATCGATGCTATCATATACAAAAAAATATTATATATATTTTTACCCTTTGTTTTAATTTTCGTACCGGTTGACTGGAAGAGATCCCTTCATAGGATAAGTCCGCCGTTGCAATTTCTGTCTTCATGTAAATTGTAATTTATCTATGTTGTTTGTGCAATGAAGTTATTACAAACAAACAAAAATATTTTTTCGTAATAGTAGTTAACATCGGACCAGAAATTAGCGCGTACAATTAAATAGAAAACAGTTTTTTGTCACGGACAATGTAACATCGTATGTGGTCGTGTTCATTCAACATGTCACCGCTTTATGGCAGACTTCCAGTGTGAGAATAATTTAAAATATTTTAATAGATTTATGGTTATTGATGCCAGAAGGCGAGTGTGGAAGATTTCGGTTCGATTAATTGAACTTTTGTTGCTACGACAAAGTATTTTTGGCCTGTTATTTTTGTCATTTGAAGTCATTGATGTTGTGTAATTTAATCAATAAAAAGTTTTACATAATACCACAGATTTTAAATAATATGAGCCAAACAGAAGTGGCCAAGACGCGTTATTGTTGTTTGTTCGCCTGACATTAGCCTAATGGGAATTCAGAAGTTTTAAGGACACATACTAAATCGAAAAGTAATTTCAATTGTACACACACATCCATTTGTATACTCGTTATCAAGTGTGCAATAGATATTTTTATATAAAACACAGCAGGCACTTTTATTGCCTTATTTTTCCAAACTAGATAGGTAAATATACCATTATCAAGAAGTTTTGCCTGCTTATGATGCCAAGAAGTAAAAATATAAATGAACTGATTGCACTCTGTGGCTCCACTTCCGTGGGAATTTTGAAAAAAAGTACCGTCTACTTGTCTACAAAATTTCATCGAAATCCATCCAAAATATTTTGCGCGATTGAGAAACAAATATTCTACATACATATTAAATCACACCTTTTTCCAGTGGGGGTAGGCAGAGACTAGCAATTTCCACTTTCTACGATCCTTACAGATCTCTCTCGCTTCCTCTACTCATCACTCTCTTCATACATGCTCTCCTTTTAAATCTATGCTAGCATTATTATTATCATAGGTATAGCAAGAATGTCTTACCAGTCTCGTGGACTCAGTTCATTTGCTTTGTGCGAAGTGATACAGTACACGTAACTATTCACAAAAGTATACATATAAGGAAGAAGGACTAGTAGAATTTGAATAATTATGTGCTTTTTAGTTTTCAAAACGTAATATCATTTCGTTAGTTACAATGGCCGCCTAAAAATGTTACGCTCAAAAAAAGTGAAAAGAATGGCAGAATAAATAACCAGGTGAATGAATATGGAACATTGGTTTCACTCCATTGTCATATCTCCTCCCATCCACGACTAATGTTTTTCCGATACCGGCCCGCTTTAAAGTGCATTTCATTCCAGATATAAGGAGCAGAGTTCCTTTTAAATATTGTCTGGATTTAATGTCTTTCCAACATTATTTTATAGAAGTTAAATTATTTATTTCTACCTACATATATAGGTATATATATACATGTGATCACGTCTTTATCCCTTATTGGGTAGACAGAGCCAGAGTCCTGAGACTCGAAGGCCACGCTTAGCTGAATAGTGGGCTCTCTGATGGAATGGAGATTCAGGTATAGTGACAGGTTGCTAGCCCATCGTCTATGAGTGGAGGAATCCCCAGTTTAAAGCCCTTTCCCTCGATTGACCATTCTGCGCGGGAACAGCTGGTACATGTTTTCTTCGCTCCCAGACTAGCATGGAAGCAAAACTATTTGTGCCTACCTATTTACTAGAAAAATAGTAGAGTCAATAACGTAGGTAGTGACGTAGTCTGTGACAGTTAAAAATTACTACTAGAAACTTTGGCCATGTGACACACCGCGAAAATGCTGCAAGGTAGAGTAGATGGAGTTAGGTTTCGGGGGAAGTCGTCAATGCTTTGGACCGACAAAATAAGAGCCCTCACCAACGCATCTCTAAATGAAAACTTCCCCCAAGCATCAGTTCGGGAGAAATGGAGAGCTAAAGTGCTACGCGTCTTTAAACTGAATACCTGGCCACAACTGCTCTGTCAAGAGCATACGAATAAAAGAAGAATCTACTAGAAAATAGTAGATTTAACTCAGAAGGCGTAGCTATACATTTTGGGGTCCCCAGTGCTTTCCAGTGCCTCACGGTGACGAAGAAAAAGCCATATTTGTGCATAATTTGTATTTGTATTTTGTTTGTAATTTTATGCAATAAAGTTTTAAATAAATAAATAAAAATGGTAATTCTCGCAGTGTCTGATGACGAATGACGTCGTGGCCTTTCCGGCTTTTAGGCCCATCTTAATCGAATAAAGTCCCCCGCAGTGTCTATGTCTGTCTGTTTGTTTGCGAATAATAAAAAATGGATCATGAGGAAGGTTTTGGTGTATAATTTAAGCGGACGAAGCCACTGGTAACAACTTGTTTAGAAAATGACGTCAATAATAATGTAGGTAGGTACCTATTAACAAGTTCTATTGTCCTGCGCGATAACCTAAAAGACATGTATGAGTTGCGGTTAGTATTTTCTAAATCTATATTCTATTCTATAGTATTTATTTACAGTATTTTTAGCAATGACGTAATAAAAACCATTTACTATTTCTATCGCATAATGGGATTTTCAAGTGTTGACAACAAAATAAATTTGCAATGAATATCTATATATCGAATTAGGCTTGGAATCCGTCCAACACAAAATCGGTTTGAGTTATTGGCATTGGATCGTATACTGTAGTTGCAAATTAACAAAATACAGTAAATGAATTGCCATGCAAACATTGAATACTAACAACCATAGAAACAAATTTACAGCCAATCCTACCATATGGGTGTGCCGAGTGACGATATCATTTGAGGGATCAAATTGGATACACAGTTGTAATACCTACACAGATAATAGTAATTTTGCAAGTAACATTCTTTTAACCACTTAATCATAGGGTCTTTGACAGTTTTTCAGCAAGTATCCCTATTTGTTTTATACATTCTTATCACATATATTTGTTACTGCCGTCTAAGACCCTATTGACATAATAGTTTTCTTTTACTAAAGGTTTTCTCTAAGCCAAACTCAGGGATCTGATATTTTTTATCAAAAGCTCCATCGAAGTTTCAAATTTATATGGAGCGCCCGAATATTATTTTTCGCTTCCAAACTCAATTTTGAATATAATCCCTGATAACAATAAATCTCATATTTTATTACATTGATATTCTTCTGAAATCTTGTAGAACAAGTAGGGTGGAAATTAAGCGGTTTTTAGATGAAAATCGCTGATATTTTTGTTTTTTTACAAAATAATATTTAAGTGGGTTAACTTAAGTGAGATTTGGAGCTTGATTAAATTATTTTCTTAGAACTCCTGTAATTGATTTTGTTTAAGGATTTCTAAGTAGTAGTCGACTTCTACCATGGAATTATTAAAGTACCCAATACTTAAGGGTGGATTCGACCAAACTTATATTATTATCTCGAGTAAACCAATAGTCGTTTTTCCATTCTTGGAATAACTATACGCGGGTAGCAGAATGAACGACGAACAAAATACGAATGAATATAATACCCGGCCAAAAGATGTTGTACTACAATGCATTGATGTAAAGGTTTAGGTCATAGCTACTGTCTTTTGTCGTATTATTTTATGTCAACAGTCATGTCAATGACAGCAGTGATAGCAGACAGACAGAACATATAACGCGCAGGCGCGATTTTTATTCTAAAATTACTCTGCCATTCCATGCATGTCGGTGGTTTAAGGAACTATTCCCGAATAGGCTCTCTATTCTTAGAATTGCAGATGGTGAAATGTACTCCCGGATAACTGACGTATATCGTCAGTTCTAAGAATAAAATTTACTCTAGTTTGGTCGAATCCACCCATCAATTAATCCTTCAATTACGGCGTTTTGGATTACAAAGGATCGTGAGTTACCATTTTTCCGCTCACTAGTTGGCTAATGTAAACAACTCTACGGATGATGTCATACTTCAACGTGACCCTTATTAATTTTTTTTGCTCTCACTGATTTCGTTCAACTTTTATTGCATCACGGGAGTGTGTAAACTCAATTTATTCTTACCAGTCCTATCATGTAAACAATCTTACTATGTCTTTTTATGATTTTACAACAATATAAATTAAAATAGACTTTTTAAGAAATTAATTTCGTGGTTAATAAATGTTTTACTTTAGAATGTTTAGGTTTGAACTAATATTTGATTTATTTTCAACAAAATTCAACAAAAAGTACTGTGAAGATTGTTTACATGATAGGACTGGTAAGAATAAATGGAGTTTAGACGGACGTATACTTTGCTTCCAAGCGAACCAAATATAAATGTAGTTTGGACTTTTAAAACTAAATAATAATACTTTTATTTGCCCTAACCTCCAACAGGCGCTCCTGGTGAGTGAGGTCAGTCACTGTCAGATGATACAATACTGACATTTGAATTTGATAACTAATGACAGTATAGTACTATCTGACAGACTTCATTGACTTGTATAGCTTATACCAAACCCTAATATCTACTTAGCTCTTATATGAACCCATTCACAATGCTTTAAAAATCCTTATCTATACAAATGAATCCATTTTGGTCAAGTTTTCAATCTACGCTTCCCTATAACTGGTGACGTCATTTAGGAAGGTATTCAATTACATACCAACTTTGTATACAAAACGTGTCTTAACTTGAAGTTATAGGTACGTAAGTATGTAAGCTATATTGAAATGTACCGTCACTTATCATAACATGAGTAAGGCTTGGTTCCATACCCTACTAAACTGGGTTAGTTCGACCCATGTTACATACTACTGATATTAAAGGATAAATACCAAAATGTACCTAATTTTATTGGTGGATCTTTGAAAATAATGTTAGTGAAAAATATAAGCAAAAAATTATAGATAAGAAAATTATAATTAAGATAATATCGCGTGGGTATTCCACAGAGCAAAAATCATTATTTTCATCCAAATAATACAACTCTTTTATTTTTTGTATAAAAATATTGATCGGTGCTCTAAGTGGAAAACCTGGGTTCAAAGGGAATACTTCAATGTGAACTACGCTTAAAATCAAAGCCCTCCTGCTAAAAGGTGTGGACGTGACTTGACACTTATCACACGTCAACCAACTAATGCAAGTGTTCTGTGCCTTTATGCAGTCTAAACATATTTCTAAGTGGCATCAAATAAGTATAAAAGGAGGAAGACACCACAACTTCTCAAATATTTATTAAAGAATAGTTTTTACATCTTCCACTTCTTTACATTTCAAACAAAATCGTAGTTGCTAAGCAATAATGCAATCAAAGAGAATTGCAAAGAGGTGCTCTGCCGATACAAGGCCGACCACATGCATAAGCCCGGAGAAGGCGGGCGTTACATCCTCCCCCCTTAGTCAGTAAGATGCGACCCCAACTACTGACTAGTAAGTCTAAGCTTTCGAGGCCTACCGCGCCTACGTTTCTCGCGAACAGGGTTTGAACCTCGCCCACGAAAGGTGTCAGATTCGAAACGTGATGGGCGCCAGTATAAAAGGAGGGAAGACACCACAACTTCTCAAATATTTATTAAAGAATAGTTTTTACATCTTCCACTTCTTTACATTTTCAAACAAAATCGTAGTTGCTAAGCAATAATGCAATCAAAGAGAATTGCAAAAGAGGTGCTCATGCCGATATAAGGCCGACCACATGCATAAGCCCGGATAAGGCGGGCGTTACATAAGTTTATATACATAGTATTTGGTAGCATTTGCCCACAAAAAGAAGAATATATATATGACAATGAGGTTTTTGGACATAATTAATAATTATGTAATGTCTAATAATATTATATATAATACTGCGATTTTTTAAAATCACCGGAAGTATTGGAGTGAGATGTATAGATAAGATATATTATATCAAGTATCGTAAAAATATCTGCAAATATTTAAACGCTACGTTTTTTTCCTATAACGTAATTTAAAAAAATATTTTTTCTTCTAAACTCAACTTCGACTTATAATAACTTTTAATTCCCTTATTGTTTTAGAAAATAAAATAGTAATTTATTAATAAATTTAACGATTTAAGTTATTATTTTTAAACATATAATAAATTGTGTGCGTTAGCAATGGGAATGAAACTGAAGCCGTGCCACTTTGCATAAAGCCGGTCCTAAGCACATCTAAATTATACTTGTCAAGGTTAAGGACCTTTGAACTAGTCAATATTAAGTTATTACAATTGTTTTGTAAGTGAAAAGAATAACTCAAAAAATAGAAGAAAATAGATAAAAATAGTTCGTTGGAAAAAAAGAAGAAAAAAGAAATGTTTGCTATAATTCTCTCTCTCAGCCGAAAAAGAACGTCCACTGCTGGACAACGGCCTCCCATTTGCTACCAACATACGTACGTTATAGCAATGGGAGGCCGTACATGTAATACAACTACGTAAATATAACTGTAACTTTACTGAAACAAACTTAATGAAAATGTCGTCACTTCTGTCAATAACTTTAAGTACAGTGGGCCACATAGACAAGTATACCACCTGAAATACGATTCACTATAAAAAGTGGTATACTTTTTCTAGTGTGGGCCCACTTTACATTAGACCAAAATCTCTATATTGTTTTATAAAATAAAAATAATTTATATTTCATTGTTTTAGTAGGTATATTTTTAAAATTATTTCGATAACTTTGAATGTAATATCTGTCTCTTAAATAAAAAATTCTACAAGCGTGTGTACGATTCATAGACATAGGAAAAAAAAATCAATAACAAAAAAAAAATTGCTAGCTCTATGGTACGATTAATCAAATGAGTGAACGAGCCTTTATTCCCAATAGTTCCATGTGTATTTATTATTTGTCGTGACGTAGTTTGCTTGCCATCATGTCGACCAGTCGAAAATTTGCCAGTAATGGAGGCACTACACAATATTTGCACATGATTATCGTTCCAAGTTATCACTACGACCCACAAATCATATATCGGTCAATGTACTCACCGCCAGTCAAAGGTATGGATGATGAATGATATTAACATTTTAGGGTAATTAAAAAATACATTGTTCCGAAGCAGTCTAAAATTTTTGTCACCGTTTTCATAGGTCATAGTTTTTCTATATAGTATGTTAGAAAAAATACTTATAGTTTTATAAAAAAACAAAAACACATACCTACAGATGTAGGCAAGTATAATTTATTTCTGGGCTTCTGATTTTTTGACTTGTTTGATTTTCTAATTCAATCGTTCGTTTTTTCGTCTGAGTTATACGATTTTTTCATTCTAGCATATTTTTTATGTCGTTTGCTATAATTGGACGTATACGTTCTATGAATAATACATTTCCTTTTAGCTTTGCCGAATTTAGATAAAAATTTAATATTTATTAGCAATTGCGAATATCGCTATTATAGTTATCATGCCTGTTGCCTGTAGAAGTAGGCAGATATTTTTCATTTGCTAACAATCTTTCGTCCTCACTCGAATCATAGACGCTTTTTTATAAAACATTATTTATTTGGTTCCTTATCTTATTTTAATGTCTTAATTTATGTTCTATTAATGTAAATTCAAACATATTACATATTCAACAACTGACTATTACAAATTATTCTCTTGCTTCGGACAAATCATCTGACGTAACTTAAAATCAAGTATTTTTATTACCTACTTTGGTTAATATTATTATTTATTTGTATGGAGTTTGACAGTTGTTCTTATTTATTTTTACTCTGGATTAATAAATAGATACTATATCTAAAATGCCACTCTTGGAAATCGACCCATCAATATCGTAGATATCTATGGTTAGTACTATCTATATTTATATAATTTTCTATCTAAGCTTGCTTTGATAAGTTTAAAAAAAAAACTTGGCAACGATCACAAAGTACAACGCTTTGCCTTCGTGCTTTGCATACGTGCATTTTCTGGTTTATAGGGATGAGTAATATTGAATCATACATCTGATTTGAATGCCCTTTTGTTTGCATCGTGCATTGCCACCTACACAAGAATTGCTATGTGCTGACGCTACTATATGATTAAATCAATAAATAAGTCCTACTTAATAATCACTTTAGCCCATTAATCATTTGCCGTTTCGCTTTGTCCGTTTTGCTTAATAATCCTTTTTTTTCTTTTCTTTCTATGAAACCGGGCAAAATTGAAAATCCATAAAAACTATACCCAACAATGGGTGATACCGGGAAGAAGAAATGAAATTCAAAATCAAGTAAAGCCTGACCAGAAATATAAAAACCCTGAATTAGAGGCAGCACTTATGCGTTTTATATTGCAACATTATTCGCCGCCACCATTAGTGATGTGCCGTTCACGAAGGTATTTTTCAAAGATCAAGCAGAAACTTCCTCAAAATTTTCATCGTAAATATTCTCGAGAACGGAAAACGGTGCCCTTCCCAGAAATAAAAAATACTGGATCCGCCGTTGATTGAAAGTCAAACTTTGACAGGAGAAATGACAGATGAGTTTTTAAATTAGTTGCCAGTAGGTATAAGAAATTAGTTCTATTGCTTTTCCGCAACAACAGTGCGAGGGTTTTATATTCCTGGTCAGGCTATACATCATATTTCATACATTCTAAGAATGAGGGATTTTCCGTGACATAAATTAAAAAAAGAAATAGTTCCAGATATGACTTCATAGATGGCTGCTTAGTAAAAGGCGAGAGAAAAAGGTTCCATACAAAAAGCAAAAAATTCACCCGGGATTGGCATTTAAAAAAATTAAAACTTAGTAAAAAAACAACTAAAAAGTATCTATATTGTGGTTGTGCAACTTTGTCAAACTGTTATGTGATTTTTTTTCTGCCTGTGGTTGACAAGAAAAAGCGCACCATATAGGTTTCAGCCATTACTATACGACTCGGCTTTCATAAAACGCTATGTGTTGAGACTTTTTTTTTTTTTTATACTGATTTTTTTTTCTTAATTAGCTGTCAGAAAAAATCGCTCATTAAAAAACAAACAATCACATTAAAATACAGAACCGTCCGTATCCGGTATTGCCAAGGCTTAGGCTACTTTTTTTTCGACTGATGATTTTATTGCTGGTAGTTTTGATTGGTATGGGGAAGAAATTGTTTGTGAAGTCTCTGCCCTGTACCACCCGCAAGAAAGTCAAATATATTATTTTTTGACTTTTTGCTTACCGGCGACTTATTATCGACCGAGCAGGCGCAGCGAGCGAAGCGATCTCAGGTTCCACTAGCCGAAAATTCTTTTGTCTGTCCGGATGTTATCGCCTACAGGTCGCATTTCTGAACCGATTCTCATGAAATTTTGTAAGCAGGTTCGGTAATTTTATAGAATTTTTTAGTCGAGCCAGTTTTTCGAAATTTAAAAAAATGGCCGAAATATATAAAAAAATCCTCATATCTCAGCTATTTAAAAAATAATTCAAAAATGTCATTAGACATTTTTGTTATTCTTATTAAGACGCATTTTTTTTGTTTGAACAACATAGTAAAATTCAATAAAACCGCTATAAATCCATATGTTATAGATTCTCATACGATAATTCACAAAAAAATCAATAGATGGCGCAGCAAAGCTTTTAATACTCGCAAAATCGCTATTACGTTTACAAGAGTGACTTGATTTATTTATTAAATAAAATTAAATGGTTCTTAAAAATCATATGGCTTTTTTTTGTCTTGCTTGGCTTTGAATTGTGTGTATTTATTTGGTTAATGGTATTGTATTGTGGATTGCTTTTTCATGGTAGAATTATCTTGAACACTTGAAACAATTCTGATATCAAAAAACTTCATTGTATGATTAGAATCCTATTATAAAAAAAAGTAATATATATAATACCTACATACTTACTAATCAGAGAGATTCGATTTCAAATTGAACTTTCTTTTTTGAACTTTAATTTTGTTGCACAAATAACATATACATACATAATTATAACCATACCCATGCATTTCTGACGACTGACGACCTCCGTGGCCTAACGGTCATCACGCCCCGGACGGCTACACCAGAGGTCCCGGGTTCGATCCCCGGTCGGGTCAAGATGGAAAATAATCTTTTTCAGATTGACGTGGGTTTTGGATAGTTATCTATATGTATTTGTTATAAAATATAGTATTGTTAAATTAGCATCCCGTAAAGTCTTGAACTTACACGGGGCTAACTCAATCTGTGTGATTTGTCCGTCTATATTTATTTTTATATTATTTTTTATATTATTTGAGGCAAAAAAGGCAGGTTTCAGTAATTTTTTTTGTGGTATTGACCAGCAAGAACATGTTTTCGGCTTGTGGGTAAAATATGAGAACTTTTTACTTTCTTTCCAGCATTGGTAGGTTGGTTTCAAAACTCTTTTTAGCCAGGGACACGGTAAAATATCGGTTATTTCGTGGAAGGGCTCGCGAGGTCTACTGTTCTGGCAGAACCACTAGTCCTAACTGAGTGGAAACACAACTAATTGTAGAAAGTTTTAGTTGAGATAATAAAGGAACTTGGATACTATTTAGTTTAGCTTCATTAGTAGAAGCTTTAAAAGTTTCTCCTAAAATGAATTCAGTAGCACTGAAACACGCTGTATTTTTTTCATTAGTATTTTGTATTTATATATTTGAGCATAGCATTATTATTTTCTTTCAATATACTATTGAGACACAATATTATTATTAAATGTTGTCGATAATGCTTTCTTTTTTGGTTTATCTCTACGAAATACATCCTTTTCACAGAAGGCTAATTTATTTTATGAACCTATATCTTTCTTAGCTTGGAAGTGTATCACCCAGGTCTACCTACCTATAATCTAGCTTAAAATTTTGTTACAGTGACATTATTATATTTCGTAACAATATTACATGATTGGCAGAATGATCCATATTCATATGGCACTTTGCCGAAGTGGGCCACGTCGTTTTTGTTTGACATGTCATGCACATTACGTTAAAAATGTAAGTGTTTCTGCGTGATCTATCACTTTTTATTGTTCTGGATCTTAAACTGTCAAATCATAAATGTAAATTTTTATTTTAAGTTTCATGTAGGTGAGACGTAGGTCAATCACGATTTCCGTGTCTGCTGCTTGAAATTAAAAATAAATATTTTATTTATATTCATCTCAAGAATGACAGATGAGGGTCGGGAATGGCCTGCCATTTATGATTAGTTCAAGGAGCTTGAGATTTCAAGTGGATACATTGATTTCTAAGAGCTGATAAAAAGCTTTTTAAGCGTAAGTTATGTATTCATACGTTTATTTATATATGTCAGTCGGTAAAATTTTCTTAGTATTTTGTTCCAAGTACTAAAGTGTTTAAAAAAAAAATGTTCTGTGATAATCTTACATGGCCAGTATACTCGGTCCAAGCCTAGGCCTAAGCATAACTTCATTTACGTTTACATAAATATTTTTTGTATAATGGCAATATTATTTTGACAAAGAGGTGATTGATCATGAAGCCGGCAATTAGCAAGAACACTATAACAAAAAATACAACTTTACTTTACGTTAATTTAGTAAATTTACGTTAAAGTGAGATTTGTATTGACAAGGATCCTGGGTGCCGATTCTGCTAACGATCATGCTAGTGTTATTTGAACGTTTTTAGGGTTCCGTAGCTCAAAAGGTAAAAACGGGACCCTTATAAAACTCACTTTGTTGTCCGTGTCCGTCTGTCCGTATATGTTTGTCAAACTTTTTTTCTCAGGAACAGCTTAAAATTATCAAGTTGAAAAAATTAATACTGAATATTTGGATCCACGGTTTCTTTCAGCAAAAAAATAATCAATATTATAAGTCAACGCGATCAGAAGATTTTTTACTGAAAATAAATATATATGTAATAATAAAAGTAAATTTTTAGCATATTTTGCGATTTCAAGACAGCAATCAAAACCTTAGGGGTACTTCCCATTGACCTAAAATTATGAAATTTGGCAAATAGCAAGGTCTAACAGTACTTATACAAGAATAAATCTTAAAGTTGTAAATATATTATTGGAAGTCTAAAATAAAGTGTTACAAACTTTTTTTTTGCGCTCGGTGCAGTATGAATCCTAGGGATCGAACTTCAAACTTGAGTTTGTTTTTGAAACTAGTTGGTCTTTTAGTTAGAGCTATAATGTGAGATGCTTTTTGTGTATGGAACCCTGAGTTCGCGAGCTTGACTCGCACTTGGCCAGTTTTTAATACCAGCGTATAAAAAATGCTGGAACTCTCAAACCTATATTCAAGTTAATACTTTTCTCGTCAATAAATCATACATTAAATGCTGTAAACTACACACAAAAACTCTAGCTAGACTCCCATAAATGTAAAACAAGATAACATACTTATTACAGTTTCCGTAAACGCCACGAGCATAAAAGACTTTCTATTACGTGGATATTGGGCTCAGATTTCAGGTGAGTCACGTATTACTATGGTTGGGACATACGGCCTCCTAGATAGATACTTACTTAATATTTTTTTTGTGAAATATACAAAAAAAACTATTTTTTTTTTTTTTTGTATTTTATACCTTTTCACTCGGCAGCACGGAATATGTAGTGTAATAAAAATAGAAAATATTATTTTTTGCAGTACATCAATCTGCATGATTTGTTGTAAATATTTAATTATATAAATATTTTTTAAAATATAATGATAAGTAAATAACTAAACAATGAAAGGCCAGCACAAAAATCACAATACAATGAATGTATTTTAATATAGTGAAATACAATAAGCTTTTATGAAAGTGTGTTTTAGAGCTAATATGTTTATTTATGTTATGGTTATTTGTAAGCGGTAAATCTGTCATTGTTCAAGTATTAGTTTAACCAATAACTATTATTTACATATGTGGTTTAAATAGTGAAAGGCAACACTGTTGCACATTAGTTATAAATTGAGTACCTACCTATTATACAAAATGATTTGATTGAAAGCTTTATCAGGGCGTATAAAAAAATCTTACAGGGAGCATGATTCCAATGACTCCCCTTAAGTCATGGGAATTATGCTCCCCTCCACACCTTCCTAGGACCTTTTAAGGCAAGTATATTATTTTTTCTATATAAAATAAGTCCGGCACTGTTCCCTGGGTTATTTTGAAGGTATAGACGACGCACTAGACCATGTGACGCGGTGTCTGGATCCGCGCTTGAAATCCTAACTATTAGTTACGTACCCATTGCGAACCCAACTTTATTATTTTTGCATTAAGTTGCATTTTTGTTGTCAAATAAAGTTTGTTACAAGGTTTTGAAGTTTGACTTAGCTTTTGCCACGCGGCTTCGCAAAGTGTGAATTTTCCATAGTAACAGTGCTATTTACCGGGCTGAAAGATGCCCTATGTCCTTTTCAGCACTACTATGTGTAGAGTATGTGAAATTTCAGGATGATTGATTCAATAGAAAAAGCGTGAGGACGTAACAAATAAACAAAGAAACAAATATAATCACTTTCGCCTTTATAATATAAGTTAGGATTTGAAATGATTTTGTAAATTTTAATCACTACTTTGTAGGTGATTAAAAATAGTTATTAAAATATTGATCTAAGATAAAGATACAATCTAGGAGGCAGTGTGTCCACCACTGGCAAGAGGCTGACTGCAGTGTGTCACGTCTCTTCATAAATTTTTAGTATAATGTAAACAATTCCGACCCGGTTATTGACAGTGGCAGCTATTGGGGAATATGTGTAATATGTTAAACAGGAACCGATCGAATTTTGTAAATATAAACAGCATATTTTTTTGTTCCCAGTTTCCTACACCTAATACATACAAATTATACTTACACACTTCACATTTAACTTTTACAAAATGTCGAAGTAAGGTAATTATTTATTTATTTAAAGCATTTATTTACCAAAAATAGGTACAAAGCATTCTCTAACACTCAACCTTCGGGAAAAACAGGAATATTTTAATTTTTCCAAACCCACCTCTTATAATATACTGTTAGGTAAAGAAATGAATGGGATCACAATGAAGAACATAAGATGTTTTTGCAGAAACCCCACAAAAAATTATTTTAGTTAATGTAGTTCGTCAAAAAAATAACAGAACAGTTAAGAGGCAATTCAATTTTAACTATAAAAAATACAAAAATGATGAAAAAAAATATCAGAGGCAGAGATGGATCGCAAAATATAGAGTAGGTATCTATCATAGAGACGAGATTGCTTTGGAATCTACTGAGAAAGAACAATAGTGCGTCAGCAGTTGACTGAACACCTTGACTGATAAGACAAAGTATTATTAATACAGTTCCACCGACTTTGTTCTCATAAAATTAGTTTTGAATTGTTACTTTGTAATCTTTATTTGATTTTATTGATTCGATTAAACTTTATACGAGGATTTTTAGGAATCAAGATAGTGAGGTGTACGTACACGTGTGAAACGCGTAAAGCTTAGGTATAAGGAATTGAATCGTCAAATAGGAATTTGTCCATTTTGTTCCTGAAGGAAATAATGAATAATGAGTTTTCATTCGGCGTTTCTTCACAGCAGAGGTATTGTTGGTTTGAAATGCTAGTAGTTTATGACATTATATAGCATTTTCATTTTTAAAAATTAAATCAAAAAATTTGTTTGTTGAGTTTTTGAATAAACCTTTTATTTTGTAGTAAAAAACAAAAATATTGACTAGGTAAAGTATAAACAGTATTTTTTTTCACAGGACCTTATAAAATAATCTAAAACAAATGTAATTTTTTTTATTTTTATATTAGTTTAATTCCTAATTTAATAGAAATTATTAATTAAACTTACTTGAAAATATTCATCTTGTAAATTATCAAAGCACACCAATCACAAAATTGCACAAAAACACAAAAATCACAAACACAATTTTTGAACAGAACCATTTCTACAAAAATAAACAAATAATTGCTACTTTTTCAAATTTCGAATTCGCGCACACTCGTGCGCATGGATTCGTCCCCTTGGCGCTAACTGAATTTAATTTGGCGGCGCCAGCGCAAACTGTCGCACATATTTCATTGATTTATGGCACCCTTGGACTTCCTCATCAACAGAATATGTCATGAAATCATTTAGAATAATGAATATAAACGGCTTTTTTGATCTTCGCTGTAGGTCTTAATAGAAAAAATGTATGACATCTGTCTCAATAATGATCCTCTATCTATGCATAGATCGTGACGTCATATGTTTTCTATTATCACTCCTAATATTTAATTTATGTCTACAGCGCACAAAATTGGCAAAACTAGATACCTATTCCTCTTTATGGATTAAAAAATGTATGGCTCTCATTATTCTTGTCCCTATTTCGTATGTCACGATCTTCAATTGGTCTTAATAATTTTTTCTAATTTACAGAATTATGGAAGATCGAAGTCTTTTACCATTAGCAATATCAACGTATGTGAGTTAAAAACCTTAAAATAACACCAACTTTAAGAAAGATATTAAAATTTAACAGCCTCTGTCCTTTGTTTTATTATCCTAATCCTAACTAATATTACTAGTGGTTCTGTCAGAACAGTAGACCTCGCGAGCCCTTCCACGAATACAATGAAGTTTTTTGTTATCAGATTTATTTCAGAAGTGTTCAAGATAATTCTACCATGCAAAAGATATCCACAATACAATACCCAGTAACCAAAATAAAATACACACAATTCAAAAGCCAAGCAAGACAAAAAAAGCCATATGATTTTTAAGAACCATTTAATTTAATAAATAAATCAAGTCACTCTTGTAAACGAGTGAATATGCGAGAGTATTAAAAAGCTTTGCTGCGCCATCTATAGATTTTTTTGTGAACTACCGTATGAGAATTTATAACATGGATTTATAGGGGTTTTATTGAATTTTACTATGTTGTTCAAACAAAAAAATTGCGTCTTAATAAGAATAACAAAAATGTCTAATGACATTTTTGTTTTATTTTTCTAATAGCTGAGATATGAGATTTTTTTTATATATTTCGGCCATTTTTTAAAATTTCGAAAAACTGGCTCGACTAAAAAATTCTATAAAATTACCGAACCTGCTCACAAAATTTCATGATAATCGGTTCAGAAATGCGACCTGTAGGCGATAACATCCGGACAGACAAAAGAATTTTCGGCTAGTGGAAACTGAGACGCTTCGCTCGCTGCGCTCGCTCGGTCGATAAATGTCCTATATATAAAGTGAGTTTGTTTGATTGTTTATTTGTTTGTTTATTACCTCTTCACGCTTCATCTACTGAACCAATCTTCCAGAAATTTTGCATATACATAGTTAGAAGTACGGAGAAGGATATAGGGTACCTTTCATCCCGAGAAAAAGCATCGTTCCCGTGGAAATTCACGCGGGCGAGGCTGCGGGCAAAAGCTAGTACATATATATTTTTCGTCCCGTTGACTGGAAGAGATCCCTTCATAGGATAAGTCCGCCGTTGCCATTTTCTGTCTTCATGTAAATTGTAATTTATTTGTGTTATTTTGTGCAATAAAGTTATTACAAACAAACAAAATTGTGAATTATAAAGGTTAGTTTGAAAGCCAAAAATAAAATGGAATCAATCAAACATACTAGTAATAATTATTACGAATTGTTGATATTCATGTCTACATATGACATCATCAATGGGTAAACCAGATTTTGGTTTATTCAAAGTAATAAACATATAAAATCCGGTGACAAAAATTATTTTAACATTATTTTAGAATACGCTCTAAAAAAGAAAATATTTTGAGTCACTAAGGTCTTATTTACAACATTTTGTATAAGAAGTTTATAATAATTTTACATAAATAATTATTAACTTCTTAGATATCACGTCTTTATCCCTTACGGGGTAGACAGAGCCAAGAGTCGTGAGACTCGAAGGCCACGCTTAGCTGAATAGTGGTATAATTTTCTTATTTAATTAATAAATTATCCTAATTTTCTTTTTCTATACTGATCTATAAACGAAAAAGAAACGTACAATTAATAATTAATTAAAAAAAAATAAATTCTTCTAGGTCTAATATAAAATTGTAACTAAATGTAGTGGAGACAATTTTTTTAGTATCAATAAAGTACAAAATTATTTTGTCACTAAAATTACTTTACATTATCAAGTTTCTACGGAACTCTCGGTGTAGGATATCAACTTAGCTGGTATTTATTTTATAAAAACCAATAAAGCACGTATCTATTATTCAAATACTCATGTTTAGAATATTGTTAGAATATTGAAAGCATAAAATATGTTCAGATAGAATGCTAATGTCACATTTAACTTAAATAAATACATTAATAAAATAAATTAATTCAAAGTTAACGTACGTGCATTGAGAGAGAAATATTTTATTTAAATTGAATGACTGTTTAGCTTATCAATAAATAACTTACTATAAAGGTATTTTTTTCGCGTGCCGTTTTAGATACTCCTAGGTATGTCGTAGATTTATGAAAATTCGTTTTGTCATTATCTGTTTTGTCCATATGTTGGCAAACAATGCCATATGACTTAAGTCCTTCAATTTTTTTTATTAGTGCAAAAAAATAAAATACGAAATTTAATGAAACCGCTTAATGCGACAAAATTACAGTTAAAATGTTTGTTATATATGAACATGAACACGTAGACAAAACAAACATATAGACACTTACTTCCCACGGGGATAGGCAGAATATATCTCCACTGTGCTACGATCTTTACAGATCTACATAGTTTCCTACTAGTCCACACACTCATCTTATATCCTCTCATCACTCTTATCACTCGTGCTCGGTATATGGATACTACTGATCTCTCTTTTTCAAGTCTTTAATCTGGTCCAATCCGAATTCGAACGTCCATTTCCCTCAAACCACAGGGCGGGCGCTTCATAGAAACGGCGCGTCAAATATGCCTACTACTACTACAAATGAAACTGTATATCCATGAACACGTCAGTAAAACGTCAATGTGTGCGTTTTCATAGTCGAACGTCCCACAGTTACACAAGAACGGGGGAGAAGTGCGGAAGGAGCGGGGGTGCCATATTGCGGGAGGGGCAGGGAGTTTCCTTTCTGTAAGTAGTACTAATATTAATTCTGTGCTCAAACGGTAACATTCCTTGAAGAGCCACTTCCCTGAACACCCTGAACAGCCATTTCACTCGAATGACCATACACTTGAAAGACCACATCCCTTGGATGGCCATATTCGCCATATCCCTGAACGCTATGCTAGATGTGGAAGATGTTGCTGCAAACTTCGTTACTAAGTTACTTCTTTTTACATTTATGTACAAACTAGCTTTTGCCCGCGGCTTCAACTGCGTGAATTTTCAACAGAAACACTGCTTTTTCCCGGGATAAAAGGTATCCTATGTCCTTCTCATAAGAGTATCTTTTATTTCACATTTCTAATAAAACTTAGCGAGTTCTAGTTAAAGTTACTAGAAGTTAGTGCCAATGTGCAATATTGCTTGAAACTTATAATTGGCAACCAGTTACTAACAGCAACATAAACTAGTATGTCGTTGCACGGTGCTATAATAAATTACAAAAAGTCACTCATTGTATGTTAATGCGAATTCTATCAACGTAGTTTTTTAGGTCGTGTCTATTCGTGCTTTATACATTTGAAACAACATTATTATCCGACAAGTTATTTTGGATGTATTTATGGATCTCCTTAAAATCCTTTCAAATCTTTTTTGATTTACTTTTTTACACAACTGACCAGAAAAGGAGTGTTATGTTTTCAGGGTTCATTTATAGTGTCAAAGTCAAAATTTTTATTGAAACTTGGCCTTTAAAGAAGGCTCTTTTTCACGTCGATAACTAATTATTTAATTATAATATATTATGTCTCAAAGCTACAAACTACGTCTGCTGAGAAGAAATGCCGAAAGAAACTCATGAACCAGTCTTGGTCGCCTAACATGCCAGAGGGGCTATTTATTAACTTTATACATACATGTGTGAGTGACATAGTCTATGTAAGTTGTCAGCCGTGTTTTTTTATTTATAAATAATTAGCTTGTTATATATATGTGCCTAATTATTTGCCCTGTCACCTTTCTGGACAGCCAAGGTAGTGAATTTAGTTCATTATTCATTATCATCATTCTCCTTTAATTTTTTTTATTGCTGAGTTTAAACTTTTCAGAGAAGTGAATGCAAATGTGGTACCTGTAAAATTCGCGACTTCATCTACAATTAATAAATTTGCTATCGAAAGCCTATAGGCATAATTATGAAGTATAAATGGATCATATGTAGAATAAGTTGTATATAATATAGTGTATACATTTAACTTGAACAAAAATTCATGATTAGTTCCAAATTTAGACATTCAATTAAAAACTTTCCTCCTAAAAAATACGAGGATATTAGAACAAAAATACGAGGGATTAGTTTTTAGAATACAATTATACGTACTTATATTGTATTCTAAAAAATCAACATACAAGGCTTTTAACTTCAATAACCCAATTCCCTATCGAGCATCAAACAATGGCTACCCAGGCCACATATATTTCACCATGTCATCGTGTTAACGACCGAACCTAATGATCCATACATCCGACGGGATATTGATTTTAACGGGTCATCATTGGTTCGTTGTCCATTCAATTTCATAATACGAGTAAATTTATGTACTTATTAATATCCTTGCTAATATTATAAATGCGAAAGTGACCTTGTTGGTTTATTTGTTTGTTACCCCGTCACGCTTTGTCTACTACTGAACCTTACCGTACCTTTCATCTCGAAAGAGCATTGTTCCGTGGAAAATTCACGCGGCCGAAGCCGCGGGCAAAGCTAATTTACTACAAACACTTTTAGGCATACTGTTTGATAGCCATATTTGCGGTAAACTCAAAACTACTAAACAGATTTTCATGCGGTTACCAATGGACGGGATGGGTCCTGAGAAAGGTTTTGGTGCATAATTTACGCGGGCGAAGCCTTGGTTACAAGCTAGTTAGATAAATAATTCCACAGCTCACAAAATAACACATTTTATGGCTACCCCGATAACATCACAGTAAGTAATAAAAAAAATAATTAATTATAATTAGTTCACAATCAAGATAAGAAGAATTGAGTTTATTTGGTTATCCTATACTTATACGGTATAGTTATAGTATAAATTCGATAGTTTTTGAGGGTGTTTTGTAGTAACAAATCCATCTAGTAAATTTGTGATTGCGATTGAGTACAATCGCAATCAAAATTTACTAGATGGATTTCGATGAAATTTGGTATACGGGCAGAAAAATACCAGGAGTAGCACAGAGGGGTACTTTTTATCCCGAAATTCCCACGGGAGCGAAGTCCGGGGATGCGGCTAGCTAAGTATAAATTTTTTCAAACTATATAATCAAAAATAATATATATTAATTTTGTAATAAAAAAGATAAATGTAGTCTTTTATTTGGTATTTTTTTTCATCTGTATATTTTCTGTATCACGTTTGTCTGCCTTTCTTTTCAACTCTCCTCTCATGGGTCTGCTCAAAGAAATTTAATTGAAATAAGCAGCGCTTTTGTACTTTCTGTCCTAATTTTAAGTTTTTCTATGTGTATAAAAACTGCTAAATTAAAATAAGATAGTAAGTATCATGTCTCTATGTGTACAAAAACTGCTAAATTGAATAAGATAATATTTGAGGTTTACACAGTTTTTTCTATAAATACTTTCTTCGACCTTCTATTGTTGATCAATTGTTATTGATAAACGTCGTGAGTGAAGGATCAAAGTTAAAAGCAGGCTAAGTAAATATTCTTTTCAGATCAAGAGATTACCAAATTAAATGGACAAACAAACAAACTTTATCGTTATCTATTTGAGATTACAGGTTTTTAGACATTTTAAAATATAAAACCGGGAATATTTTATGACAGTTAACCCAGATATAACTATTTTTTTTCTTGTGTGTACCTATGTGTATATGTAATGTGTGTATATGTAATATAATCTTTCTTTGTAATATTATGATGATGATGAAAAAAAAACATATTGCAAGACATTGGTAAAATAGGTACTTATATTGCATAGACAAATTATACTCGTTAAGTATTTTGTCTATGAAAAAATGCCGACAAAACTCGAACGAATCCTTGACCGCAATTGGAATAATCAGTAACTATCATAAATCATTTTGGCAAGATTAATAGCCAGTACATTAAGATCTTCCATAACGATTAGCTTTTTTAAAAGTCAGTCACTCATCTTTTTTGCAATTATCATAGACTTTAATATATCTACTGGCAATTGCATAAATTTGCCCGACTGAATTCATCAAAAGCATTTAAAATTGTTTTTGTTTTATTTTTTAGTTTTTACTTACGCCTCCATAACAGAAAAATTACAAACGTGAAAAAATATTCTTCTCTCGCAACTAGTTACCAACAGCAAAAGTAAAATCTTCTCAACTGTAAGGTAGGTAAGTTTAGTTACCATAGAAGAAGGAGACGAGAGACCTTTTTTTAGTAGCTTATGCTGTCCCAATGCTGGGGCAAACAAAGGCCTCCCCTCTAATTCGCCATTCCTATCTATTCAGTGCATGAGCCTTTTATTTTTAAAAATCCATTTATTTTTGAAAATCTAGCATATAAATGTCAAAGTACGTAGTGAAATAATGAAATTATACTTCAATATTACATCCTCGAGATTTAATACCAAGTAGTAGTACGTGTCTTTCCATGTACTCCCTTCACACAATACAAAGCTTATATTCTATAAATAAATAAGAACAAAAACGAACTTCTTAGGTCAACATACATTCACTCATTGATACAGTTCCTTCGTTCACCGACTGTTAGCTAATGTCATTCGTGTTTCGTGTGCGCACCGTCACACATACTCTCGTTCAAATTATTATTATTTTTTCTATCTATCAAGTTTAATAAGTTACTTAACACGCGGAAAAGAAGAGAAAACATAAAGAAGATATTATGGTATCAACTCGCCGCGCCATAAACTATGCTGCTTGGAGGAAAAGTTGAATCGTTTCAAACGATATGAAGACGACAATATCAGCCAACCTACCCTCGCAATAGCTATTTTTAAATTTACTTATTGAAGAAGTATTAAAATTACATATTACGCTTGGAAGCGTGGTCTGACAATTGTTATCAACAATCTAAGAAGATAAAAATCATGTTTTTCTACCATCTTAATGTGGTTATACGAGATATTGTCCAGGTATAAACTATTTTTTTCCTAACGTCATCAGTACAAGATGCAACAAGGACTAATGCAAAAAGCATTAGGGTACAAAAATGATCCGGGACCAAATTATTACTTCCCTAACGTGGTAATACGAGATATTATCCAGGTATAGTACGAGATACTACGAAATATTATCCAGGACCAAGCTATTACTTTCCCTAACGTGGTAATACGAGATATTATCCAGGGATAGTACGAGATGCTACGAGACATTATCCAGGACCAAACTATTACTTCCCCACAGTGGTAATACGAGATATTATCCGGGGATTTTATGTTTCTAAAGTGGTAATACGAGATATTATCCAGGAACAAAATTATTACTTTTCCTAAAGTGGTAATACGAGATATTATCCAGGATTAGTACGAGTTACTACGAGATATCATCCAGAATCAAACTATTACTTCCCTAACGTGGTAATACGAGATATTATCCAGGGATAATCTATTACTTTCCTAACGTGGTAATACGAGATATTATCCAGGAAAAGTACGAGATTCGGAGCTGCCAGTTCCGATCGGATCCAGTACAAGACCTGGAATCGACATCGATGAAAAATGAAAGCCCTTAGCGGCCGTACCGGATGAAATAATATAACTATTTGGACAGGTCTCTGAACGCTGGGGAAAGATCCTGCTGGAGAAGTAATCGCTGTTGTGTCAGTGCCTGCGAGAAATCGGGATAAGAGGTAAGAAAGTGCCCAAGGCCAATTTATTAGGTTCAGACATTGCTTGATTACTCATAAGTTGACAAAAGATTTGATAGAATCAAATTAAGATAAGTCTTCTTGACCTACAATAAGAAATAAAAGTTGTATTTACTGTTAATCACTGGTGGTCACATAAACATTTTTCAATGATACAATATTTAGAATCCATCTAAATTCGTGCAACTTTTTATTTAATTATATCGTATTATTATTACAAATTACAAAATAACATATTATGACAATATGTTGCGTTTCAAAAACCACTGAGATCATTGTTTTTTTTTTGTTCCTGTATCATTTATCAACTTAAACCCAAATATCGCCAAGTCATGTTGATGTTACGTTGTTGCTGTATACTCATATCATGATATGAAATATGAAAATGTCTTAAGAAATTGACATATGAATCCAATCAACAAAATAAGCAGCCCGCACCTGAATTTCTAACAAAACCACTAATGAAGTTGAGAAAACACACGCCTTCCTCCAACACGACGTACACAAAGGTACGAGTAGCTTCGAGCAGCCAACACGCCAGTGTCTGTAGCAGTGCAGCGTTGCCAGCAAAGAGGAGCTCGACTGCACGCGTCTGCACGCATCAACAAGTCGCGTGATCACCGGCGCCAATTCAGGTACCTACCACACGCTGGTCATATTCAGTACTTTTATAATAACTGGCGAACAATTATCGACGATCCAGTATTGCTGTTCTATGTCAATGTGTTCTAGACTACTGAACTAAAAATAGTCTTTTTCCTGAAATTAAAATGCTTAACGCCTTATTAACTTGTAATCTCGGTGCCATGCCACCCTAACATGAGTTACCAGATCAATTCGTTTCTCAAGAATCTTTAACACTAAAAATTAAGGAGCTTTTGATTTATGTTAAATTAATGAAAGTTAAATGAATCCATCAATTGTCTTCATTTTATGGAAACATAATATGTACCGTATGCCGACTAATATCCCGCATTGAACATATGGTAATAACTGACCTTAAATATGTCAACTTTCTGGTGACCTTTCACTTATAAGCCTAAGATTCAAATTCATTCAATTATATGAATTTAACTACTTACTTTGGGTCTTTGCTAGGCCCGTACATTTTTACCAAATTTTTTTGAAACCGCTTTAATCTTTGCTGAGAGGCCAAACTGGCCATTGGTAGCCTATTTGTTAAATTATTATAATAATTTGTATCGGCTTAGACTACACATTATATAAATACATGAACCCTGAAAGCTTAACGCTCCCTTTTGGTTCAGTAGTATGAAAATATAAAAATAAAGGAAGAAATATTTAACCTATGCAGTTATGCAAGTCCTTATGTTCATATTTTAAAGGATTAAAAAAAATCAGAATTTCTAATTTAGTTAAAATACTTCCAAATAAAAATAGTAATACTATTTTGCTTTTATAAATTCGATCATTATACGACTTCATCGGTACCTTCAAGATTGCGTACGGTTGGATAATAATAACAATATTTCATTGTTCACCTTTTTAACATACAGTTATACCTTATTATACTTACATGAGTAGGTATATTATTATGTTTGCTGTTTATTTGTAATATCTTTATTGTACCTGCTACCAGGGATACACAGTTGAACATAAATGAAGGGGTAAACATACAGCGGTGGAATTATTGTGTACTTATGAAAAAATTTGAACTATATATAGACTAGCTATGCTTACAATTATGTTTGGTTTGAATAAGTACCAAACGCTTTGAGCGCGTGAAGTTTCTTTGGCTTCAAACATGTTAATATAAATATTGTAATTACTTTATACTTAAATCATTACCTACTTTTCTTAGTAGTAAATAACTGAGCTAATACAGGATTTTTTCTTATTGTCAACGTTTTTTGGTGGGTCTATATTATCGAAAAACATTATAATTTTTGAACTAAAAGTTCTTACGAATTATTCTATGATTCTTTCTGTGTTGGCGAGGTCATTCGAGGTAATTGAGTGCATTTGAAATGACTCACCACATTAATTGTTTACAACTTTTAGGTGCATTCTTTAGATTGCAACGTGATACACGCTGTTAGCATTAAATTAATTACAAATTACAGGATTTAAATCCTTTGTGAAATAAAAAAAAAAAAAAATTGTTGTGTATTGCTCAGAATCGACCACATCTCTGTTATCTCTTACAAAGGATGGACGGCATATAATTCTTCTCTCTAACGAGAGAAATACGAGGCAATAGTAATGTGAAACATATATATATATATATATTTTTTACTTTTTACATACGTCATAATCATAATCATTTATTCATACTTAATAAACGACCACGTTTGATTAGCTGGTCATTGACCTATTTGCACCTAGGGTTTCCGAAAACGGGACCCAAATGCTTATGAAATCGACGCATTTGACGGACGACGGAAATTGCAATAAGTATTTCTTCTACGCATTTCCACTTTTCGCTTTCATTTTTAAAATACCGTAGAATAAATTATTGAAAAAGAAGGCCACGAGATACGGCTCGTACATATTAGCCCAATAATGGCATCACCTTTTTGTTGGAAAGTTTGCAGTTTCTGAAATATCGTTTATGAGACCTAATAAAAACCTTTCATTATCATCTTCTAGACAACTGCACCCTCGTGGTATAGCCGTTCCTTGCATTACATTGGCCGACAAGCGTATAGGCAATGATATTCTTAGTCAGTATAACGTTACTTAAGACGATGGTTTTCTTTTTGTCAATTGAATAAAGTAAATTATTATTCTACGCCTTCAAACTAGGATTACGTATTTTAATTCAACAAGTCGAAAAGGGTGCTTATTATGGACTTATTGTACCTTAAGGATAAAATTGATAAAAAATAATCAGAATTAATAAAAATCAATTAATTAGACTGTTTAAAAGTATTTTTAAAATAAAAATATAAATCTGGGATCCCGACATTGTTTTACAATATATGTGTAATATCTACACGAATTATTCTGTTACAATTGATTTATCAGCCAAAACACTTTTTTCGCGTATCAACAGGACAACGCGTATAGACGCTTATGCATGCTTGACATAATTACTATTAATTGGTACTATTAATTACCTTTTAGAAAGAATCGTATAATAATTTATTTCTTTGTTTTAATGATTTAATTATATCCTCCGCTCCTAGTTATTCCAGTCCGGAACTCAACATCCCATATTTTGATAAAAATATTAATTAGCTATTTGAAATGAACATTCCAATTTCGTTTCTTGTCAAGTACTAATACATTAGGTATTGTAAACCTAATTTGGAGAGAAAAATAAACTATTTATTTATTAATTATTACGTAAATTGGTATTAACTATAATCATAACGTACCTCTTCAATGATAAGTCGATGAATAAACAAATCTTACGCGGAAGTTGCGTAAATGTGAACACATTCACCGCGTAGCGGACACACAGGTGACCAGCCGGGCTGGACTGTCCATCGACTTGATCAAGAGGACGGTGGGCAAGACTGAAAACTCTCTTTATCTTGCAAAGTAGTTATATAAACTGCCTTTAAATGAGTTAGATAATACACCATTCGCTAACACAATCCTGTCAAAATCAGATTATTATAAAAAAAAAAAAAAGTGTTGAATAACCTTTTTCTTTCATTCTGCAACATATTTACGCTAAACATCTACTTGGTATTAAATCTCGAGGATGTAATATTGAAGTATAATTTATGGTTAAAAGAACTTACCTAAGTGAATTTCAACCAAAATTATACGAAATATTACATCCGAAGAGATTTAATCTCCCACCCATCCCGTTTGACATGCTCACTCGTAGAACTCTGCTACCATGTCTTATGTGCCCAGGGTTGCAGAATGCAAACAGCAGCTCTAAAAAGAATGACATTAGCTAACAGTCGGTGAACGAAGGAACTGTATCAATGAGTGAATGTATGATGACCTAAAAAGTTCGTTTTTGTTCTTATTTATTTATAGAATATATGCTTTGTATTGTGTGAAGGGAGTACATGGAAAGACACGTACTACTTGGTATTAAATCTCTTCGGATGTAATATTTCGTATAATTTTGGTTGAAATTCACTTAGGTAAGTTCTTTTAACCATAAAATATAGTGTAAAATAAAAAATCTAAATTGCCTGATATTTTTAATTTTGCTTTTATTTGATTAAAATAGAAGCCGTGGCTCAGTGCGCTCAATTATCATTCAAAATGCACAGGTTCAAGTTTTAGGTGCGTCCTGACATTTACCCGTTAGAATACGTAATCCTTATTTATATAGCAATTAAGGTCATTCAGTTTTACAGCCAAAGATTCTCAGACAGACCGTTCATGTGCAATAAAACGGAGTAAATTTTACAGTTGTAACAAATAACAATTGTCTTTTACGACACGATATACCAAACATACAAATTATTTTGTTTTGGATGAAAAAATGGTCTAGACGAATGCACTAGTCGCGCCCGGTGCTTCGCTCCCGTGGTAATTTCAGGATAAAAATTACCCTATGTGCTATTTTCAGTAGTTTTCTACCAATGTAACAAATTTAATCGAAATCCATCCAATAGATTTTGCGTGATTGAGGATTAAACATCCAAACTCACATCCAATTTTTCATTTATTATATTAGTAAGAAGTAGGCTGCCTGTGGTGTGGCCTAGAATAGCACCAACCCATCTCTTCCCGTGGGTGTCGTAAGAGGCGACTAAGGGATTAAAAACACCGGAGGATGGGCAGCAGCATCTTTCCGCGTACTATGCCATCACACTGCGATCGCCAACCCGCCTGCCAAGCGTGGCGATTACGGCAAAACCCTCCATGGATAAAATCCTTGGGGGAGGCCTTTGTCCAGCAGTGGACGTCTTTAGGCTGAGAGAGAGAAGAAGTAGGATTTTATACATTGATTTTCAATTAACATTCTCTGCTAGCATTTATAATTGGTTGTATGTATGTTGCGATTACGAAAAAGTGTATACAATGAATAGCCAGTAATAGGTTAACCATAGTTTCCATTAGAAAAGTGATTTCCTCCTGTTAACAAAGCCGACCTAGGGCGGTTGTCTGACTTATCGAACTAGGCGCCTTCCTGAAACTATAATAAAAACCTTCTCAAACAGATTTTATATCTTTATTATGCAGAGTTTTCATAAAATGCTTAATTTATGCTTAATCGTTTGAATTAAAAAGTCAAAATTCAGTTCATTTCAAAAAGTATCGACCAAACTTATTGACGACAAAGCTTTTATTTTTTCTTAAGCCACAGTTTAGTTGGCACAAGCTAACTAAACTGTGGCTTAAGAAATACCTATCAATTAAAGTTAATTTGCAAAGTTTTTCTTTTTAGCAAAGCTCGTGAAAAACATTTTTGGTCAAGATTTATCGTCCCCAGAGAGATCTAGGGGCATTAAATGGTGTGACAAATACTTCATGTCCATGCAGTTAACAATTGAGGAGTTTTTTCTTTGGGAACCGATCCTGGGTGCATCTTTATATTATGCTTAGTTTAATAATGCTTAATTTACGCTTAATCGTTTGAAGATTAAAAAGTCAAAATTCAGTTCATAATTCAAAAAGTTGATAGATGAAGAGTCGAGTCGGACCGAACAAACATACATTGCTTCATAGCTTGACTTATAGTCGAAAGGTCTGGTGGAAGCAAAGACTATAAATACCTATGCATTAAATAAGTATTATTACACGACTGACCAAACACAAGGAGTGTTATGTTTTCAGGGTTCATGTATGTATGTATGTATGTATGTAAATTTTTTTTATTCCACTATCATAAGTCCTCAACGGCTTAACAGATTTTGATGTGATGTCCCTTTGTATTGTTAGATTCCTTGCATTCCTCCGAGTGACATAGGCTATGTGAGTTGTCAGTCGTGTTTTTTATTTTAATAATTTACTTGTTTGCAAATTTTTCTTTGTAGAAAGCTCGTGAAAAATCGCTAACTCGCTTTAGGACAGACTAAATCCCGCTATACAGTTCTGTATCACGATCGCAACACTCGCGTGACTGTTGATATGCACTTAAGTAAATCATTTGCTTCTGCACGATCAGCTGTGTGCGTGCTATGTCAACCTTTTTATTATAACCTGCTTTGGATCGAAAAATGTTGGCGCCATTTTACGATCGTAGTGGCCAATGTCCGTCCGCCATGGCGGTATCCTGAGTTCAATATGGAGTAGGTACTTTGAAAATAACCGCTATTCTCTTATGTTTTCAAAATTTTAAGGCCATACCCAATCAGGATTTTCCGAAAAGTACAGTCTTTAAACGTAGAGTGTGAACCATAGGTTAGACTTTTAACCTATGGTTCACATTGACGTTTAAAGACTGTACTTTTTCGGAAAATTCTGTGTATTTTTCTTTTACGGGATATTTTTCCTGCTTCAGTAAGTACTGAAGTAGGAAAAATATCCGTAAAGAGAAAAATACTAAACTAGAATAATGATATCGAATCAAATTACAAATAAAATAAATAAGTCTAGATAAAAAAAATAAAAATAAAACACAATCCTATTTTTTCTTTATCGTCGAAAATCACCGTAATTGAGCCGATAACAGTAGAAAATAAAGAATACAATTATGTAAAACGATACTGGTTAATTTTTTAAAATATATTTGGTTTTATCATAATTAAAAAAAACCTCTAAAATAATTACCCTAAGAGCCTAACGTAAACTAGACTAACTAAACGTATAGAAAATTCGAAAAGTAACCTAATTGTGTCTGCTTTAAGGCCGAGCTTACGCTTTAGCCCCTCACCCCCTCTGATTAGCCTTGGATTTCGCCTTAACATAGGTTTGTATGTGTTACTGTTATGTGTAAACAGAATTCAAAATTTATAAGCAATTAAAATCCTCTGCGGTACAGTCAGCTGCAGACCGAGATAAGATTCGGCGAGGACAAGTTTCTCTGCAGCTGATTATTATACATGGGTATTATTCATATCATCATTAATTTAAAACAAAGACCTCTTTTTGATTCAAAATACTTTTTTTAACGAACTATCAATTTATCTTCTAATGTATAACTAGATCGTACCGTAAAACAAAACTATTTACTTACTTTACTTTTTTATTGCTTATCGAAAAACATTATTTACAGGAAGCCGTTAGTATAATAAATCATTCTATTTTTATTCTGTGGCGCCAATGACTCACAAGTTTTATCTGAACTATTTCAATTAATAATATTTAATTGAAGTGCAATAAATACATAATTGCTGTGGATACAAAGAAGCGACAATATAATTACCGTGTTTATAAATATTTTATGTTACATTTAACCTTAAGTAATTGTATAAGTGAATGTAACAAAAATCACTTATTACTGACGTTATATAGAAAAAGTAGAAACCACTAGGTAAGTGGGCTTATAATAGCCCCACTTCCTATGGTTTTTGGACTACTATGATATTAATATTTATTCATACCAACATTCGTACAAAACATACAAACCATCAGTTAGCAAAAACTACAAAAATTGACTTTGATTTTTAACACTGGTGTAAGATTTAATCCAAGTAAACTTTAAGAAAGAATCTCTCACATGACTTATCAACTACCGTCATCTTGTAGCAGCTTTTGGTTGAAAATTAAGAAAAAAATGGTCCCATGTTGTACTATTGGCACGCTTTGTATAAAGGAATTACATATGAGCATTTAAAACATGATTAATATGATTATATTTGAAATGCTATAAATGCCTTTTTAATAAGATAGAAATTGAGAGAAAAAAATCCTTAAAAAAAGTATTTAAAACATAGTTTAATTAATTATATTATATCCTGCGACGACGTTAAATGGCACTAATTAATGTCAGTTTAATTAAACAGTCTTTATGTACACGTATATAACTATTAGGTACTCGGCTTCCTGCCACAAACCCTTTGAGGAATACACAGTGTTGTTAATTAATGGGTAAATAGGGCCTCGTCATGTTATATATTCCTGTCTTGCTTAACTAAAGCTTGGAATATTTAATAAGAGACGCCTCATTATAGTTCCTCGATACAAGGATTTCGTAATAGCTTAATATCGAAGCGGCGGTTGGCCGAGTGGTAGCCGGCGCCCGCCTGTGGCTGCAAAAGTCTCAGGATCGAATCCTGCCCGTGCTACATGAGTTTTTATATTAATCTAACTCATGTATTCATGTTAGTTTTCATCGACCACCATTTGCTTCCGATGAAGGAGAACAGCGCGAGGAAACCTGCACTCTGGTTGATGATTTTCAGCTAGTATCGTAAAATGGAGAAGGCAATACACTCCATTGAAAATTGCCAAAAGAGTCGTTGTGCTCCATATAATGACCACGACCCTTGAATACGTCTTAAGAGAGGTAATAAGATATTATATTCTTTAGTAATAGGTACATAACGACTGAGCCCCACCCCACGGCTTTGCTTCCGTGTTAATTTCGGAATTCTGGGTAACCTATTCCTTCCTCAGCTTTGGCGGAGAGCAAAGTCATCTATGGCGACTCCGTTCCATTCCGCGCGCGGAAGTCTTTGTTGCTCAAAGTTCGTAAGCTATAAGGAATGGCCTCATCAATGAGAATCACATCTAGTGATCTTCATTGTTGACGGACTTAGTGATTTAATGGAATGATGATAAGATACATCGAAAAATGAACAATTATTAATTGCGAAATAGTTGACAATGACCTATTTTTTTAGTAGAAATATTATAACTGACAAGCAATTGTTTAATCACACCGTGTCTTAATAGCAAACCGTTGTTGTCCAAAACAAGATAATTGCTCACTCCAATTAACGTGACACGGTTCTGTCAAACCTCATAACTAGAACAAGCAAGGTCACTAGTTCACAGAGAAAAAATATAAATGTATTAAAAACCGGGCAAGCACGAGTTGGACTCTATCACCGAGGGTTCCGTGTAAAAGTTCATGGGTACTACGAACCGTCGTCACATGGATTGCCGTCTTGCCTTTCGTAATGACTTTCAAGCTAGTTTAAAAAACATATATACAGTTTTCAGATTTATTCCTGTAGCTTCATGCCAAATTTCATGATTATTCGTAAATGGAAACTTGGAAAAAAAGCTTCGATTTGTCAGATATAGGAAAAACCATGGAAACATGATAACTAATATTTTTTCTAATTATAAATGACAATGTTCTAAATTAAAAAATGAATGAAAATCATACGCGAATATAAAAATTAAAAAATGTACCTATAAAAGAGCGAATATTTTCAAGTATTAGTAGTTTGTTATTTATTCTAACAGAAGAATATTTTTGCAAAGCAAATATGAAATAAAAAAATAACGAATCGGACAGAAAGATCCACTTAAACACGTGTACACACTCGAATTCCGAAGAACAAACGCGAACGTTAAATGATGTGATACTGTAGAGCCTAGCTGGGTCTTATCGACCCCGCGATGCGTGAGGATCTGCTAGCATAGGGCTGTGTCGCGGTAGTGTTAACAAATTTACAATGTGTTTGAATAATTAATTCGCCACAATGGAAAAATTCGTCTATCTATAAGCTCTTGTACTTATTTACGAACGTCTTAGGTATTTAGTTTAATTGGTTGATTAATAATTTGAATTAAAACTATTCGGTAAGCTATATAGTGTAAAAATAGCCAGTTAAACAGTTATAGTTAGAAGTTGATACAACAGTTTCCGAAATCTCAAATTATTTATCCAATTTCTTGAAATCGAAGGTTTTTAATTTTTATTTTTATAGAAAATTGTTAGAGCAGGGAGATGCGGAATATATTTTAACTGAGTTCCGAAACTTAAGTAAATTTTATTTTGTTAGTACCACTACCGAATTTAACATACTTGTTACAATCATCGCTAAAATCATCTAAAATACATCCCTGATTCTTACTTAATTCATCAAATTAAGCTAAGCACACAGACATATCTACCTTAATTTAAATATCAATGGGTGGAGCGGCTTTAACCCTCCTGTTACGCTACATAAAATCTACTTAATTCTTGATGGTATTAAGATTTTACATATTGAAGCAGCCTACGTGTGTTTAAACCGTTTACGCCTGGAAAAACATACAGGATTAATTTAGGAGAACGTTGATGTGCTTGCTTACAACATCTCTTTATTTTTACTATTAACTTATACGTGGCTGGGGCAATAGGAGTTTGTGGTCGAATTTGTAAGATATTAGGAAGCTGTGACGTCACCTGTGGTGAAAAAGTCCCAGGTCCGTTCCTATCTCGTGTACCATGAGTTACACCAATCTGGCTGGTGTATGGTAGTTTTATAGATCACCACTTACTTCTGCTGAAGGATAATTTCATAACGATTTAACATTTTATAAAGGCAAATGGCAAAAAGTCATTGACCGTGTTACATTCCACGTAATGACTCCGACAAGAGCATATAGTTTTTAAACAGGAAGAAGATAAGGGGTGGTGGGTTAAATGAAATATTATTTAAATTACACTTATATTTGTGGAAGAAACCATTTTTATTGGAATAAATGTAGTATTCACTCAAATATTTTTTTCTTTTCTTAAATCTACCCAACTTAAAGTCATTGCACTTCAAAAAAAATAAATTAAGTATCAGTACATTAAATATCATGCAGTGCATATTTTTACGTACCAACAAAACCTTTTTAATTGTAATTTATTTATGTTATTTGTGCAATAAAGTTATTACAAACAAACAAATAAACAAATCTGTGTAGTTTTTTACATATACTTTTTGAAACACCATTGATACCAAGAAGTTAATAAGAATTTATATTTAACTAGACTAGAGTTGTCCCTACCTATCTGTGAACTAAAAGTATTCTATGTTCGCTGTTCCTGTATTTTTCAAGTCACAATCCTTGATCTTGTCACGTTTCAGTCCCAGGAAAAATACTGCTTGTACGATTCCTGGCGTAATAGGAAATTGAACAATCTCATATCAAGACTTGTTACAACTAGGCAACATACTACCTGTCTCGCTCAATTCGATAGATAAAATGAAATAACACTTTTTTTGTAACCGTACACTGGGTTTTAGATAACAATTGTTTAGCAATAGACTCATGTGGTTTCTTCTTCATTGAATGATTATTCCTACTACAACATTTAGTATATTTGAACATTGAAAATGTTTTTTCATTCGCTCCAGTAGGCCCCCATTTTCGCTGAAAGTGCGGCTCGCCCGTGATACCCTGAGGTTTAGGGCCACAAGGACGTATGAGGGCTCAAAAGACGCGGGATTTGAAGGGTTATAAGATGATGTAAAAATATTTTGGAAAAGTTGAATTTGAAAAAAATAAAAATTTTTGTTTTAAAAATAAAAATTGTAACTTTCGACCGAAAAATTACGCGTTTAATAGGTAGATTAATTTTCAATGCTCCTTTAAGTCGTGTAGAGCACGAGATCTGTAAGTATCTATTGATAAAAACAATTAAAAACAAGTTTCATGTATAAAAATTAAATACGAAAACTGAGTCAGAAATTCTTGTTTAAAACCCTTTTTAAAAGTTCTATTTCTTTGGTTAGCACTTACGATTTACGTTCCGCTGCACTCTGTTCTTCATTACCAGTATTTTATTACTGCTCCTAGATAACCTTTCTTCGGCAGGAAAGAGAAATAATGTTTTTATGCACGGATAAAAAGGAGAAAGACTTTTTTTACACGATTGACCAAAAAAGGAGTGTTATGTTTTCAGGATTCATGTATGTATGTATGTATGCAAGTTTCTTTATTCCACCATAAGTCCTGAACGGCTTAACACATTTTGATGTGAGAGGTAGGTATTGTTAGATTCCTTGCATTCCTCCGAGTGACATAGGCTACGTCAGTTGTCAGTCGTGTTTTTTATTTTTTAATAATTAGCTTGTTCCATATCGACTAATATAATTAGCAGGCAATTCGTCTCTTCGTTATTAAAATTTTCTTACCGTTATATTACCTTTTGCCTTTTATTCAATGATCCAAAATGAATTACCTACTTCAAATCAAGATTAGGTAAAATTTCTTAATAATATACCATCAAAAAATCTTGTAGACAAAATTACGTCTTAATAATCTTAAACTACTCTTATTAGACGGCTATAAAGTTGACTAATTAACAATTTAATCGCGCTTCTATGAAATAATTATAACAAGATTGTATACATATTTACTCTTAAATGGCATAGAACTGACATGTTTATATTCTTGCCGTTGATAATCTAGGTTAGTTTAGTTGCTAAACTAACAGTATGGCTTGCCGATTATTATGACTTTTGATCAAAATCTGGGCGAGAAATGTCTGGTGGATAAATCGACTCCATACTCTATTCGATAATATAGGTACTAATTAATAGAAATATAATGAGGGATTTTCCGAGATTTAAAAAAAAAATAGTTCCAGATGACTTCATAGATGGCGCTTAGTAAAAGCCGAGAGAAAAAGTTCTATACAAAGCATTATTTCACGGGATTGGCATTTTTAAAAAATAAAAATTAGTAAAAAAATAACTAAAAAGTAGGTATCAATCTGTATTTGTGCAACTGTCAAACTGATAGGTGATTTTTTCTGCCTCTGGTTGACAAAAAAAGCGCACCATATAGGTTCAGCCATTATTACGACTGCTTTCATAAAACGCTATCTGTTGAGACTATTTTATACTGATTTTTTCTTAAATTTAGCTGTCAGAAAATCGCTTATAGTAGGACGCGAATAAGGATTCGTTTTTTCGCTCACTAGTTGGCGAGTGACTGTCCATGGCCAGTGAGGTATAGATAGTACAAAACCGAAATCAGTTGTCAAACTCAACTGACAGTTGTACCACTAACAGGCCTCACTTGCCAGTACTGCCAACTGATTTTTAAAAAAATATACGGACAAATCAAACAGATTGAGTTAGGCCCAAAGTAAGTTCGAGACTTGTGTTATGGGATACTAACTTAACGATACTATATTTTATAAAAAATACATATATATGTCGGAATAGAACACATCACAACATCTGAATCATCAGTTCGTAGGTTCAGGGGGCCGAGCTCAGAAATGGATGACCAGAGCGGTAAACACAGATAGTACTTCAACAATGGGTTCAGAACAAATTAACTGTCAGGATGAGGATATTTCCAAAATAACATGCACAGCTTTTAACAGACAAATACAACTCCTATCTCAAGTTACAGCCCAAAGCATCCAGGGATTCATCGGATATTAACGGATTAAGAAATCATCTAGCACTAACCTCTCACTTGGTCCACGCGTCACGCGAACCATGCCGCCACGCACGGATCAATCCATTTCAACCAGTGAGTTCTACTGAATGGTCTTCCGTGCTACCTTAGATCTCCAATATCGCGCTGATAACACCATCACACACAGTCACATCGTTAACGCACTAAGTAACACGACAATAACACTATTCTGACACTGACTACATAGCTACAGAGAATTCAACACAACCGGACGACACGTCCGCACCGCACCGCGCCACAAATCAGACTGCCTCGCTATAATGTCATAACGATCGCACGTTGGATTTATTACAAAGAGGGGGTGACACAAGTGACATTGTCACTTTGACACATTTCCTACGAGTACCGTCTTGAAAACTGTTTTAAACCATTGATTAACTAACAAAATAAACCATAGTTAATTTGATTAATGTTAACGCTCTGACATATAGATATAAACATCCAAGACCCAGGTCAATCTGAAAAAGATCATTTTCCATCTTGACCCGGGGATAGAACCCGGGAACTCCGGTGTGACAGTCCGGCGTAATGATCCTTCTCCAAAGTAATGGTCGTCATTTGAATGCAATAAATAAGTTACGGATTGTCTGACGATTAATTTATCTCAAACCTAGTTAAACCGACCTTTAATTTGTTTTTATTGCGTTATCAGTGGCTCTCCACCGTAAATATTACCAAAATATTACTAGGTATTGTAGTTTATTTTTATTACAATTTATATATGGTTCTTAGTGCCGTAATTCATATTCGTAAATTAAAAAGTATATTAATAAAACAGCATGATATCGATTTATGTGTTAAAACCCATTATATTTAGCTATAAAATTTAAGATTATTTGACATTTGATTCCTAATAAAAACAGTAATTAACATAAAAACCAATAATTTCCCATTTCAATACTTTGGGTAAAGAATAATTTTCACTGTACACTTAATTATTTATTGTTATCAATATCTACAAGTGTAGATAAAATTAGATTTTTACATCAGAACATTTAATAAATTTATTATCTTTTCGCTGAAATTGAATCGTTAGCTCCAACCCATGGGGTCTCCAGCACCCTGGAAGTGATAAGTGGATAAAACATAGCTATTAGCATCCGACTCAATGATATACGGCCCGCCAGCATGAAGCTGTTTGGCAGGGGAGTAATCTCTTTCAACTAAATGAACCATCCTTTGGTATTTCACAGGAAAAACATAAGATTTAACGGCAATATCCTGCTTTAATAGGATTAAAAGTGCTAATGCAATATCTAAAAGCTTATCTTCGATAAAATTTTTGATATATTATGCAATAAATTTCTTCGAAAAATTTATCGGTCATTCATTTATTAAATCAACAACAATTATTACAATGTGTTTGATGTACCTACGTAGTTAAAAATTATATAATAAAAAAATACATGGAATATTATTATGGCGAACAATTTATAAATTCTACGTAATGCTTAGAGATGAGAATAATGTCGTCGCCAAGAAAGCTTTATCTCTCCCAGATAATAAAAGAGGTCAAAGA
Source organism: Ephestia elutella (assembly GCA_018467065.1). Classification (NCBI taxonomy): domain Eukaryota; kingdom Metazoa; phylum Arthropoda; class Insecta; order Lepidoptera; family Pyralidae; genus Ephestia; species Ephestia elutella. Next base: position 13,836,316 of record CM031592.1, on the reverse strand, counting down.
TACCCCTTGCCTACGTGGTGGACCAGTATGAGTAAGCTTACCCAAAAAGAAAATTTACCCGACCTGTAAACCCTTGACAGAATGTCTTGGCACCAAAGAATTAGGAGTGCCGACCCCTACGAGTACCTAATATGTGAAAAGGCAAAGAACAAGTAGAAGAAGAAATTTCTTCGGAAAAAGCTCCGTATAAAAATCTCTGTGAATTTTAAGTCTAAAACCCATATGAATGAGATTGACAATGATTTCTAACAAGTACTAGTAATAGCAGTAGTTTGTTTACTTAGAATTTACCTAGAATACAATTATTATTGGTTTGATATAAGCAAACATAGTTCTCAGTTGGATCTCGGATTCAATCATAACTTCAGTCATATAACTCTCATAGCATGAACTTACCAAAACATATTGCGTTATGCGGAATAACTCTAGAAACGGTACCCAGGAGCTAAGAACATAAGAGGTTACTTCTAAATCTATACATATAATAAAACAGTAAAAATATTTTGTCTGTACATTTAGTATTTTTGACTGAAATGGATAGAGGGACACTTAAAAAGAATAATAGAAAGCAAAAAAAAATTTTTGGAATTTCTTGTCTGTCTGTCTGTCCGTCTGTCTGTCTGTCTGTCTGTCTGTCTGTCTGTATGTATGTACGCGTTTCACGCAAAAACTACTGGACGGACTGAAATGCAACTTTTGTTGTATCATTGGTAAGCCAAATGACATATGAGCTGTAATTATTTTTGAAAAACTGGAACACAATGAACCACCAACAGAACAGCTAAACTATAAGAAATATGGAAATGATGCCTTAACAAAAGTCGTTCAACCTGATGAGCATTTTCTGATGACGTATAAAAATTGAAGATCTGGAACATCTGATGAAGAACTGCAAGAGACTAGCTACACTATAACATATATATATGGAAATAGCGCCTTATTAAAAAGTTGTTCAACCTGATTAGCATTTTCTACTGACGTATAAAAATTGAAGATCTGGAATATCTGATGAAAAGCTCAAGAGATTTTCATCTAAGCGAAACTCACACGGGCGAAGCCGCGGGCGACAACTAGTAACTAAATATTTGTTTCTTACTTTTGAGTGTAAGGTGTCAGATATTATCAAAGTCACCTAAAGCTATTTGACATTATGTACTTACCGACATCTGGCGACAGCAACCGTAACGTATTATGTAAACTGATTAATCAGATACCAGTGTGTTCCTCATCGCTTTAATGGGTGTCGTCAAACCATAGCAGCCAGGCATTTGGATTTGGAATATAAAATAGGTACTAGCCGCGCCAAGGCTTCGCTCCCGCCAGAATTTCGGAATAAAAAGTACCCTACATGCTATTTCCAGTATTTTTTTACCCGTATACCAAATTTCATCGAAATCCGTCCAGTAGATTTTGCGTAATTGAGTAACAAACATCCTCACAAACTCACAGAATTTCACATCTTAACTTTCGCATTTGTAATATTAATTGACCGAGCGAGCGAAGCGGTGAGTCTCTAAATCGAGTTGGGGGCGAAACACATTGTTTGTATGTATGTATGTATGTATGTATGTATGTTTGTACCGCGATAACTGCCGAACCGATGGTCCGATTTTGATGAAATTTGGTAGGCATGTAGGAAATATCAATAGAATTTTCAAGTTCGTTGGGCATCAAAATCGGTTCAGTAGTTTTTGAAATAATAATAAAAATGTCCGCGTTTATGTAGCAAACGAAACCATAGCGTGTTCTAACTTTGGATAGCGCCATCTACATTTTACTTATGGAACTGAATTATGTTAGAAAAGTCGAAATCAGATCTAAGCAGCGGTTGTAGACTTGTAGATGATTTGTAAGGTACACCCTCATATTACAAATTATTATTTAAAAAACAATCATTTTATAAACAACTTTGTAAAACTATACATTTGAAAAACATATGCTTTGACAAACTCATTCTTTTAAAAATGGATCATTTTACAAACTAATTACTAGACAAATATTGTTTTTTTTCAAATTATCATTTTACAAACAAACTAGTCGTTCGCTGCGAACGTAGACCTCGCGACTATTAAAATACAATATTTATTTTCACAAAAAATTAAATATCTCAAAAACGGCTAAACCGATTTTGATGCCCAACGAACTTGAAAATTCTATTAACCATCTCTACATATATTCCAAGCCTTCATCAAAATCGAAACAACGGTTCGAGAGTTATCGCGGAACAAACATACATACATACATACATACATACATACATACATACATACATACAAACAATGTGTTTTTCGCTTCAACTTGGATTATAGCCCTCGCTCGCTTCGCTCGCTCGGTCAATTATTTAACTAAATTTTCAATTGGTAAAACAACATAAGACAACATATCTTATGGCAAATATATCGTTTGATAAATATTATTTACCAAAACTAGAAGATATGAAGTTTCAAGTTTAAACTTACCAGTCCCAAGATTTTCATCATAGGGTTAGGTACAGAAGTCATTACTCGTCTTTTTGACCGAGCGAGCGAAGCGAGCGATAATTCAAGTTGGAGCGAAAAACACATTGTTTGTATGTATGTATGTATGTTTGTTCCGCGATAACTCTCGAACCGTTGTTCCGATTTTGATGAAAGTTGGAATATATGTAGGGATGGTTAATATAATTTTCAAATTCGTTGGGCATCAAAATCGGTCCAGCCGTTTTTGAGATATTAAATTTTGTGAAAATAAATATTGTATTTTAATAGTCGCGAGGTCTACGTTCGCAGCGAACGACTAGTAGCAAGTAGGATAGGATAAGGGATTCAGGAAAAGGAGATATCATGTTGTTGACAGTGAAATATTTTGGAGGCATCACATAGATTCTAGTAGATACTATCCTTATGAGTAATTATGATATCACTTTTTTCACGGAAACGGAGCCCTGGATTGACGAAGCTGAGTCTAATAATATGATAAAAATCTCTTATACAAAAAGTGCTTTTAAATAGATATATGTATTAATATATAAATATCTACTTAAATTACATCTGTAGCGTACAAGGATACTTGTCCGACTCATACAATTTCGAAAATTGCATAATCATAAACTCCATTTTGTTAGAAATTCCATGAACCCAACTACCAAGTTCCCTTTGAAGTTTTATTGGTTATGCTAATGTCGATAGTAACTGTTATTTGTTGTTCCACCTAAGTTTGAATAGTGGTATGAAAATCAGCGTCAACAGCTATTATACCTATGTGAAGATTAAGAGACGTCCCATAGTTGAAATCAGGTATTATAATTTGAAAACTAGTTATTTGGTTTCATCCGAGTGAATGTCGTCTTTTGCTCTTTTAAGGAAAGAATTAAAAAATTACGACGATTTAAATATTATTATATACTTATTGTCAACCCAAGACAGCTATGCCAATAAGCCACCCCAACAATAATTAAGTAATGTAACTAGTATCACTCCATTTTAGTTCAAAAAGGAAGATTCAGTATAAAATGGAAAATACTCCGTCATGTGTCAATTAAAAATGTTTTCATGGACATGCGAATTCTGAGCAAATATTTTCCTTTGGCTTGGATGGAGCGATACAAAAAAAACATTGATGTTACACAACTCAGAACTAACGAACTCAGAACAACAAAGAACGTAAATTAAAACGAAAACTTCGTAAATTATCCAAAATTTTTGGGACTTAGTTAGACACATTTTAGTTGAAAAACCGACATTTCGAAATAATAATCCGATAAAATGAAGTGTGGTCTACGTACTTTGTCTGAGATGTTAGTAAAAAATACTTCTTTAGCTTACTAGTAAAGCTTATCCCCAAGCAAGCATACTATGTCTTCTTCACTTCACATGACAAACGCAAAACTCTCCTCTAAACAAAAGACATGCACTATTTTCTGCGATAAAGGCGTATTTCCATCGCTATGTACGCTATGCATGCATGATGTGGCGTTTGCACTATTACAAAAGTTTGCCTAATTTTCTAAGCTCTACGTCTATGTAACAAGCATTTTAAGTTTTAGAAATATTGATATTTATAATTGAATTAGATATTTTTTTAAATATATACTTATCCTAACTAATATTAAAAATACGAAAGTGAGTTTGTAATTTTTTTGTTTGTTACCTCTTCACGCTTTATATACTGAACCATTCTTCCTGAAATTTTGCATACACATAGTTAAAAGTAAAGAGAAGGATATGGGGTACCTTTATCCCGGGAAACAGCACTGTTCACGAGGGAAATTCACGCGGGCGAAGCCGCGGGCAAAAGCTAGTTGCAAATAATTTGGTCATGCAAGGTTTTAGTTGTCTCTACTTCACATTGCATAATTAAAACATACTGACATTTTTTTACTACAATTTAAAATTGAGTACCTTCTTGTTATTTTTACTATGATAATATCAAAATGAAGAAAAGTTCTGTCGGCAATTAGTTTGTAAGAAAAGGTACTACTTATAAGTACTAGTTACAATTAAATTAGTTAATTAAATTATATAGCTATCTATCTAAGTTAGGATGTAAGTATTTCTACATGTGTGTGATTGGTAAATAATGTAATTACTAAGATCTTGGTTGAAATTAAAATATTGTGTGTGTAGCCTGGGACATGAGTCTGAAGCAGTCTATCGTGGCTTAGCTTATCCTACATAGCTAAGGAGTTCCTGCCTTATGACGGTTGTGTTTCGTCTTCATACACTTCAAACTTCTAACTTTGACGTCCTTCCTACTCACACATATACAGAAAGAAAAGGAAAGACCGCCTTGTTGTGCCGCTAAAGTGGCCGCAGTATTATGCATTTTACAAAGTATCTCACATTTATTACTGTCGTTTGGACCTTACTGGAGTAGAAATAGATGTGAATTTGTTTTATGCGTTTGACATGATTTTAGACATAGTCGTACATTTGGTACTTACAGTTCATATCGTATGAAGAGATGTAAGTAGTAAATGTATCTTGAACGGATCAATTTCATTTAAAAATCTACTTACTGTTTAAATGTTGCTTGAACCTAATTCAAATAAAGATAAAGAGTAACGAGTAATAATAATAAATAAATAAAAATCATTTATTTCATTAACAACGATGTGTTTACAATCATGTTGTGAGGACTGCCTCTCTCTCTCTCTCAGCCTTCAAAGACGTCCACTGCTGGACAAAGGCCTCCCCCAAGGATTTTATCCTGCCTAGTAAGCAAATAATGCTTCTGTCAGACAGACCTGCTCTTTCATAGCTTACATTTTACATAACACACTTTAAGATAGAAAATATAATTTGTTTACAATTTGAGTACTACAATTTATAGATGACTAGCTTTTGCCCGCGGCTTCGCCCGCGTGAATTTCCCACGGTAACAGTGCTTTTTCCCGGGATAAAAAGTAGCCTATGTGCTATTCCAGGTCATTATCTACCTCTGTACCAAATTTCATCGAAATCCGTCCAGTAGATTTTGCGTGATTGAGTAACAAACTTCCTCACAAACTCACAAATTCACAAACTCACATCCAAACTTTCGCATTTATAATATTAGTATGGATTAGATTTAAGAAAAATAGAATTAAATTTTTACATTTTACCATAATATTACTTAATATTAATATAGGTTGATAATTCATTTAATTTGTGCTTCCGTGTCATTGTAGCTTAGACCTTTTAAACAAGTGGATACTTTTTCTTTAACTTCCTGTAATCGTAAAGGATGAATGTTGAGATTTCTATTTATATTATTGTATAGATATGTTGATTGACGAGTACCTCATAGAAAGCTAAAACGATATAAAAACGTAAATGAGACACAAAGATGCAAATATTTTTATCGTTTAGTTTTCACTAGCTTTTGCCCGCGGCTTCGCCCGCGTGAATTTCCCACGGGAACAGTGCTTTTTCCCTTGATAAAAAGTAGCCTATGTGCTATTCCAGGTCATTATCTACCTCTGTACCAAATTTCATCGAAATCCGTCCAGTAGATTTTGCGTGATTGAGTAACAAACATCCTCACAAACTCACAAATTCACAAACTCACAAACTCACATCCAAACTTTCGCATTTATAATATTAGTATAGATATAGATTCATATAATGTTTTCATAGCATCGTATCTATTATCAAGTTGCAGAGAAAAAAAATCTTAAATGTCAGATTATTCTTCCACGTTAACTTAGAAGTTTTGCTTTGTACTAAAGATATACTTTACGATGTTAGCTCGACTGTACCAAAGCCTCTTAACAGTGAAACACGCTGTTTTCCTTAGAATTAGTTCCACATTGGTAGAAGTTTTATTGTGTTTGTACTCGGTGCTTTTTATTTTTTGCTTGGTTCAAATTTAAAAAGCGTTTATCTGGCTAAAAGTTGCTAAATTCGTGTTCAAAATATCGTGATTTTTTTTAAGTCATTTATTCAACATAGTATTAGAAAATACACATAAGTAATTACCGAACTGCTGAAACTTCGCAGGGTTTACCTGTGTTCGGTGAGTCGCTATACATTTAAGGAGAAAGTATTTATTAGATGAACTCTACAATCTATATATATATAACTCAAAGGTAACTGAGTGAGTGACTGACTGACATAGTGAGTTCGTGATCTATTAATGCACAGCCCAAACCATTGGACGGATCGGGCTGAAATTTGGCATGCTGATAGATATGACGTAGGCATCTGCTAAGAAAGGATTAACGCGAGCGAAGCCGCGGGCACCAGCTAGTATCCTTATATATTCTTATTTGGTGTGTATACCTAGATTATACTGGTGTCAGATTTTCCTCAAGCCGGCCAAAGGCTTCTGACATGATAACTTCAAATCAAATCAATTTTTTTTATTGAAACTTGGTCTTCAAAGAAGGCTCTTTATCACGTCAAAAACTAATTATATAATCAAAGTACATTATGTCTCAAAGGTACAAACTACTAATTGACGTATTAAACTAACATTTTCCGTAGATACTAGAAGAAAAACCCAGTAGACTCAAATTTATAAATTCTCAATACTTGCCTAAAACTGTCTGTAGTTGACCATCTATATCCAAGTAATAACTGTAATCCTCTTTCAATAAAAAAAAACCAAGCTAAAAATCGCATTTATTTTATTATTCGGCACATTGGCACACTTTTCCAATCTCAAGCTCCTAGACGTAAAAGTACAGTCAGCCTCTTGAAAATCTGGTTGAATTAAAAACTATACCTATCACCGAAGAACTTCCGTTCTGTAATAATTGCGCCATTGTATGCCTCTGTCTTTGTCTATTATTGGATTTTTCTTGTGTATGTGCATTATGTTTAACAACCTTTGCACTTTTAAACTTATTCCCTTTCCGACTTCCGGGGTCCTGGGTTCAATCCCCGGTCATGTTAATAGAAAATCCTACTTAATATTATAAATTCGAAAGTTTGGATGTGAGTTTGTGAGGATGTTTGTTACTCAATCACGAAAAATCTACTGGACGGATTTCGATGAAATTTGGTATATGGGTAGAAAAATACAGGGAATAGCACATAGGATACTTTTTATTTCGAAATTCTCACGGGAGCGAAGCCCCGGGGCGCGGTTAGTAGAATATAAGGTATGAAAACTTTCTATGTCGACAGTACTTCATAACTACTTTGTAGCATCAGTTCTCAGGTACGTACTGATACGATCTGCTGAAGCAATATCAGCTTCAACAGTGTAGTGTAGTGTTACCAAGCAGGTCTGGAACTTACCTATAACTTGTACAGTTTGAATATACTCGATCTATTATATATATACTAGCTTGAATTTCCCACAGGAACAGTGCTTTTTACCAGGATAAAAGGTACCTTATGTCCTTCTCAGTATTTCTAACTATGGGTATGCTAAGTTTCAGACAGATTGATTCAGTAGAAGCGTGAAGAGGTAACAAACAAACAAATAACCAAAGTCACTCTCGCATTTATAATATTAGTTAAGATGTCTGTAGTGGTCTTATCAAAACTTATTGATTCTTATTCTTATAAATATTTAAAAATTTAAATACCAATTTCTGAATTTCGAGAGACTGATGCGTTTTTAAACTTAATGTAGAGATTTTATCTAAGACTAGTTATAGCCTGAGCCTCCTCCTGCAGCAAGGTAACCTATATTTTGCCCTCCAAAGAAAGAAGGACAAAAACACACTTTCAAATTTATAATAATTGTATGGATGTATTTTTCGAGTACGGGTCATTGATTTTTTTAATATCGTGGGATCAGATTCAGTTTCAGCCGTTTAAGAATATTTAATGATGGGTTTTCATTAATTCTTAATTTATACTTGTTCTATACAAGCTGTGCGCCTCGTCTCCGCCCGCGGCAAAAAGTATGTTAGGTGTTTTTCATACAAACTTTGATCCCCCATTTCAACCTTGCGGGGGTTCATTTTTGGAAAAAAAGGCTACTTTTTTCCAAAAATGTTTGACCCAGGATCTTCAACTATATCCATATAAAATTTCATCAAAATCTGTCTAGCGGTTTAGCCGAGAAAGCGTAACATACAGGCAGACCTTTGCATATAATATTATTTGGTATGTACAATTTTAAGGGCCTGACTAAATACAACTCAGTAGATTGATAAATTAACAAACCAAACAAACCATTACATGCTCCCTGTGGATTTCTTCAACTTGTACCCTTAATTACGGACAGTAGTCGGGTGAAGTTTAATCCTGGACTTTGTTCCACACCGTGCTAGTTCCCCAAGGAGTTTGTTGGGATGTGTGGTCAGTTTCTTTGAGTACCCTCTTTGTCTAACGAGCGGTCTAAGTTTCCAAGGAATGCATTCTACTAAAGCCGCATGCACACTTTGGCAAGTGATGTGCCGTTTTCGAAACTTTCAAGAAAAAACGGAAACTTTCTTCGAAATTTATCAGGAATATTCTCGAGAACTAAAAAATTTCCTAAAATACGTTATTATGGGAATTTTTCAAAGAAATTTGCGAGAACAGGAAATTTTTCAGCGGCATATCACTAAAAACACTTCGGTCCTTAATTCAATGTGATATGGTCTACAATTGGACACATATCAATGCTCGTCTTTCTCGTGACTGTACCTGTCAGTCATAGGTACATTCACGAGCATTGATATTGATATTTGTTTTGATATACAAAACAAAATCATGCGATATATGAGGTAAATTAGCAGCAACGTTGCACTAGCATCTACGTGCATGTATAAGTATGCATCATTAGGAAAGAATGGAATAAAGAAGCGTAAAGCGTACCCATAATTTCTGATGACAAATTTTATGGTAAAACGTAAATTGTTGAAATAAATCCAAAATAATTTAATATTAAATTATACAATTGCAAAAACTCATACGGCATTTAATCGGACCGCATTTTTTCACAAGCGAATTGTTATTAAAATTGTTATGTAAATTAAGTTACTTCTGTGCATAACACTGGATATTTAATTTTAAATAGTAACGATATGAACGATCGAACTTTATGCAAATTAAATTACGTATTTTAATTCATGTGAATAAATATATTTTGAATATTTAATGCCTTATGCATACGCAAAGGGCACTGAAAAGCCCAGGTATTAATTTAATGTAAGTTCCCATAAATGTCATGACGACTGTTGTATATCATTTTAAATCATAAATTCCCAAGGAAATGGATACCTGAGGCACATAATTAATATTAGTACTACGTACCTGAGGCATAGCAAAACAAAGTAAACAACAAACGCAACAAACAAGGCTAATTTTATTATGAAAAGCTCTCCCCTAAGGACACATTAAGGACGTTTAAGTAATAATTCTGTCTGGCACTGTGTAATGGAGAAAGCTACCTAATAACGGGTTTAGAAATTTAATGCTATTTTTTACTATTAATTATTTTTTAATATGAAACGTAGCATTTTGCTGATTTTCAAATTTACATAAAACTAAGTAGGCACCTAGTTTTACCAGCGCAGCACCGGTCGTTATGGAAATCCTTGGGGGAGGCCTTTGTCCAGCAGTGGACGTCTTTCGGCTGAGAGTGGAGGCACCTACCTAGCATTTGCCTGCGGTTTTGCATGCATAATTTGGCTTTAAAAATTTAACTTGTCATGCTTCTAATACCCTGTAAATTTGACATAATATACAAAACACTTCATGAAAATCGGCTTGTTAAAGCGTGATGGAGTATAGACAGATTAAGAATTTAACAGTTACAATGTAGGTTCAAAGAAAAAAACACCAAAGACCTCGTGATACGGAGCCCTAAATGCACTAATGCAATTCACATTCACCTATTTTTATTTTAACAATGTTTTGTGATCATAAAAGTTTAAATAAATTTTAAATCCCCTAGTTAAACATTCATAGCAATGTGTACGGCGAGCTTTTGATACTTTTTATTAATTTTAAAATAAGGCGATTAAAGTCGGCGTTGAATAAATTCCGTGCGATTCTCGTAATTTATAATATTTTCGTTGCACAAACAGTTCGAATTTTGTTAAGTATTCTCCTTTTAATATTTATATCCTTACTAGCCTCGGGGCTTCGTTTTCGAGGGAGTTTATAAAAAATATATAAAATTTTGGTCTGCTTATATTATATTTCTAATGATCACAAACATAACATGTTTTATTATATTATTATTATCTTTTGTTATATTTTATTTTATTTTTGACTGTACACAATTTAGTGTATGTATAAAGTTAATGAATAGCCCCTCTGGCATGCTAGGCGACCAAGACTGTTTCATGAGTTTCTTTCGGCATATCTTCTCAGCAGTGGTCGTTCCGAAATGCTAGTAGTTTGTAGCTTTGAAACATAATATATTATGATTAAATAATTAGTTATCGACGTGAAAAAGAGCCTTCTTTGAAGGCCAAGTTTCAATAAAAAAAATTGACTTTGACTTTGATACATCTTGAAACATATTTAAGAGCTATGCTCTTGTCGTGGTATCATTACTTGGCAATAGTAATCGAGTGCTTTTGCCATTTTTCATCTCTATTTCCCACACTTACATCAACTTGAGTGCAGGTTTTTTCACGATGCTTAGATATAAACCATAGAGCTAGGATGGTATAAACAGGAAAAATTGTAAGAAAATCACCAAATGTAGATTAGATTTTACACATTTTATAAATTTTACAAGCAAAATCAACACTGGGAAGTGTAAGCAAATAGAGTAACCAAATCAGCCAATCAAAGTGCACTTTTTGATTCATGCAGCGTTGGAAATCGGTTTACACGCCGCGGTAGAGCGCCCGCGTCCTCTAATCTGTTTTCGTATGTCAAATCCGGTTTGCTGGCAGTCATAGCTCGACTAACTTTTTGGCTTTCATACCGAAATTTTGGCAGCGGGACCGGGACGGGACAATTCTAAATACCTACTTTGTCACAATTAAATAAGTGGTTTGAGCAAGAATATAGTGATTTCATTGTCGTTTTACAATAAATATTTTTTGCTACTCTTTCCCAGAGCAACAGATAGTTTACATTATGCAAACATAAAACTGCTAACTATTAAAAAATAAAACAACACGACCGACATTCACGTAGCTTCTCTGAAGAATGCAAGGAATCTAAAAATACCTCTCACATCTTATGGTGGAATAAAGAAACTTACATACAAACATACCATACATAGGAACCCTGAAAACATAACACTCCTATTTTGGTCAGTCGTGTAAGAAATGGTGGGATGAGAACAGGATGAGGACAGGTGGAAATGTAAGCCTGAAATTTATATAAATAAGTAAAATGTAATTTAATATCTGTGTCTATGAATTAGCACCCAATCTTCACATTTGATTTTAATCTTAGTTGATATTCTGTTAAATTTATTTTTCTATACATTTATGACTATTGAATATAAATTTTCAAGCCACGTACGTCTGCACTACTGCTCCGCTTTTTTAAATGATGTTATTTATTATCTCCATTTGAGATGAAGACTCGTAAATATTTTACTACCCTCAGACTAGTGTTGAATAATAAAAAAGAATCTATGCAGTCAAACGAAATACTTATAGACTAGTTTATGCTTGCGTGAAAATTGAAAATTGCTTGCACGTAATAAACATTAGGATTTTTGAGAAAAATATGTCTTTTGAGCATTTTCATAACTTCAACTATTCTTAATAGGTATCTTTAAAATTTTAGCAAATCGGCACTTCTATGTTTCTGTATCTATGCATTATAAAATAACAAAAATAGAAATATAACAATGTGTATGTTAGCCACGTTGGATAAAATCCTTGGGGAGGGCCTTTGTCCAGCAGTGGACGTCTTTAGGCTGAGAGAGAGAGAGAGAGTACGTTAGCCATATACAAAAAAATATAATGTCAGGAAGAAATGTGAAACTCTATAATAAATAAATTGATGCCTCTTACTTACTTACTCCGCTGGCTTAGTGACCCCAAAGAAGATCTTGGCTTCCAAAACGAGACGGCGCCATATACTTCTATTCTCTAAAAAAAAATTACCTCTAATTAAGTTTTCATACATACATAGCACGCCTTTTTCCAGTGGAGGTAGGCAGAGATAAGCGATTTCCACTCGCTACGATCCTTATAGATCTCTCTTGCTTCCTCTGCACTTCAGTACTAAATAAATTAAATTAGGTATAAAAGAAGGAGAAAAAGAGGAGACAAGCTTTAATTTGTTTTTTTAGAAAATATTTAAGATAATTGATTCAGTATAAAAGCTGATAAAGAGCTGCCCGGAAGTTTGTGATTCAATTTGCCAAGTTTAGATTTGACCCACTGTATTTAAATGAGCGGACAATTTGCATTTAATTTATAATTTCCATTTCATTAATAAACACGACAAAGTTTCTTTAAAAAATAATGAAATAATAACTTTTGTAACAAAACATCTATTTTATTGAGATTTCGCATAGAATTTTTTGTCTTTCGTCTGATGATTTTTTTAAGTCTTCTAATAATATAATAATTAATTACCAAGCATTTGCTTTTTGATGAGCAACATACAATAAAATAAAACACTGGAATTTACTTTTTATTCAGATATGAAATTTTTAATAACTATAGAAATCGCAAGAAAAATATTTATTATGATCTATGAATTTTCGTTAAAATGACTTAGCATATTATTTGGCACCGAGTGAATATTGAAAAGCAGAAAGAAAATGACACAATGAGATGAATGAGAGATCTACAACTATTTAAATACCTTTTAAAAAAACATTAAGCTCTAAAATAGCATATAAAACTTTGAAAACAAAGCGCAGAAACAAACTAGCAGAATTGAGCGGACGCAGCTCTAAACTAAATTTATTAATTTGCAACGTTAAAACTTAGTTTGTTGTTAACTCACCGCCACTGCTATTGAAATGCTGTCTGCAACGGGATAGTTACAGCGGAGATAAGTAACTGTTATATAACAGTTACTAAGTTCCGATAACAGCTTTTTACGAGTTTCAAAACGTAACACTCGCCCAGCTTAGCCTAGAATTGACAAGTGTAAAATGGTAATAGAATAGGTAATGTTCTTCCCATAGAGTGTTTTATAAGTGTTATGTGTTGAGTGTTTTTCAAGTCGCCTAAAGACAGCTGACATAACTTTAAAAGTACTGCCCTCTACAGACGCAAAAGTACCTAGTGTACTCACTAGTAAACTGGACCTCACGAAGTTTTTTTTTACTGGAAGCAGGTGGTGGTCGATGAAAATGATCATGATCATACATGGGTCATATTGATCTCTAAAGTCAAAAGGTACATGTCGGCCCATGTCTAGGATTTAAACCTGTGAACGTATGGACGTAAGTGAGTAAGCCAACTAAGTCACCACTGCATCAGTATTAATATTTAAAATGACTCATATCAATTTTATTAAAACCGGCCAAGTGCGTGTAGGATCACGCATAAAGTAGGGTTCCGTAGTCATTTTTGGCACCGCGCTGTTTTTCATTTCTTGCGTTCTTTTGGAAAAAAGTATATATTTTTATTTTATTTATAATTTCAAAAGTATTCATCATTCAATTTTAAATAAGAGTTTCCGCGCCTGTTTTTTTACGTAAGTGATTTGAAGTTTATAGGTTCAAGACTTTAGAAATTACAGGGGGGGACACCGTGTAAACGACTTTAGCGGGCTATATCTCGCAAATGGTAAAGCTAATAAAAAAGTGTTGTATGGAAACCCTACCTTATTTTCATAGTCCTTTTCAACGATACCCCACACAAGGGAGTGCACTCAAAAAATAATTCACCCCTCCCTTTACATGAATGGGGAGGTACCCTTAAAAAGGGGTAATTTTAATTTTTTGTATTTTTATAAATGAGATCTATATGTGAAGTATCCTCGAACCAAGTTACATGCAAATCAGTTCATAAACGTAGAAGATATTCTGCTGTGACAGATTAGGACGGACTGAACGATCTTATAAGGGTTCCTTGTCGGACTACGGAACCCTAAAAATCACAACTGAATATAGAAGCTTTATATTTTTTCAAAGATTTTCTGAGTATTGGAGAAAAAAAAAGATTTGAACCTAAACTACAAATTAATATAAATGTTTACCAAAGCCTCACGAAAAAATCTTATGGATAAAATTTCAATATTTTGAAATCATCTCCAAAAGTAAATTTTATCTTTCATGAAAATTTTCTAAATATTTTCTTTCATAAAATTTTCAGATCAAACTTCATTTGCACCACACATTCTGGAGATGGCATACGCGATACAAAGTTTGAAAAGTAATACAAATTCAACGCGATTGAAATTCGAATATTTTTACGAGACTCCAGCGTAACATCCACAATCGTTTCGTATCAACATTCATAAATTCTGAACGTAAAGCTACGATATTTTGTATCTGTTCATCACTTTACATTTTATTTCGAAAGCAGTGAAATTAAATTTAGTGTGAGAATTCTGCAGACAAAGAACATAGGTACATTTAAAATTGGTTTTATTTTTCAAGATCGCTTTTTGAAAATCAAACTTCTCTTTTCAGCAAAATGGTATACCACGTCATGATCATATATCTTTTCCATTATACGGGTTATGTCATCGGCCCATCTTGTCTGTGGCCTCCCAAAACTTCTACGGCCCTGTATCGGTCTACATTCACTTAGCTTCCGGCTATTTTCATCTAACGTGAATCTCCATATAATAAGAAGCTACAAAAGTAGTATTTTTCATCTTGAAATTTTTAACACACTAATAAGGTACAGTCAACAAACCAAAGTTCTCTATCCTTCAATTTGGAGGTATGAAGTTGTTCGTGACCAAAGTTGCAACCGAACTAAGTGCAAACTGGCGGTAACTGAAACTTTGTTTTTTGTTAGTTAATTAGTGTTAAAGACAATCAGAGCCGACTGGTTAGGGAAGTTAAGCTTACCAAACAAGAACTAGTAAATGGTAGTAGATAGCAATTTTAAACCATACATATAGTGCGCACTTCACTCATAAACTACTTTTTTGATAGTGAGAAGCAGTTACGTCGCTGATTTGAGAGTCAAATAGCGTACTTTAAAGATAATTATTAAGCAAACTAGGTAAGATACATAATCGTGTAATAAATAAAAATTAAAAGTGAAATTATCGTGTTTCATCCTGAACTGATACTTGAAGACATTTGCAAATTCAAACAAACTTCAATTTCGCCGTTTACATTTATCTAAACACTATTTATTTGGCCAAATAAACATATTTGTCATAATGATATCGACGACAGGTTCTTTAATAGGAAGAAGAACGATTAAATTGTATTTATTATAATATTACCTAGCAAGATTGGTATATAAAATAGTTTGGTAAAAATGTTCCTATATTTTTAATAAAACCATTAAATACGACTTACCACTTAAACGAACCCTCTTTTTATCAAATTTACGGACACATTCTATGATTGATGATCGGAAAATTGTAAGCAAGTGGCCTAATCGTTGTTTATAGGGGAAGCCGTAAATTTGGGGCAATCATTAAAACGTGTCCCCAGGGGACAAGAAGTACTGTAGTTTAATTCAGTTCGGAATAGGGGATGAGCAAATAATTCATCCCGCATTGATTTTGTGATCGTAAGTCCGTCGTCTGAAAGAAAAACGGAATTGTTCTTGAAGTAACTTTTGTTGTAAACAGCTATTGTTTAGACACACAAGTTGTCGAATTAAAAATAAAATCTTTGATTCATTGTCTTTGTTTTAAGTATTAACATAAACATATTCAGCATTGTAACTCGAAATTTTAAAATTTTACTATTTTATATCATAAAACCTAATTTCTAACTTAGTTTTGGTAAATGGCAGTTATAGTTAACATTAAAAGTATTTTTTTGAGGATAATATTTGTCTTTTCAGTTCACGCAAAATTAATGAGTTCAGTGATCAAAGAGCCACTTCGGTATTTTTGCTTAGATCTATTGAATAATGATTCATAATTAATTAACTATAATTTGCGATCTCATTTATACGACATACGTCATCGTTTGATACTCCCACTTGCCAACTTTACGACCTCCCACTCCATTTGCTTCTCTAGATCAAACTCATTGTTCAATTTGGGAACTTTGGCCAGTATTTAATATAGAAGAAAGAGAATGTTTTAATTATATCTTTAAAAAATGTCCACAATTTTTGGCAACTATAATTATGTTTCAAGATTAGGCGGGGCATTTAATTTTTTTTTTACCGACAAATTCCTACAACCATGATTCTTATCCTTAACATTATTTTGATGTTTTTAGACATCCTTATAAAAAAAATATAGAATTTTGATAATCCGATATGAAATGGAAGGGGTAACTAAACTATTCTGAATTGCTCGTAAACAAAAACGTCTACAATAGAGATTACCTACTGTTCACAATTAATTAATAAGACTTCATTTACCTGTAAATAAAAGTTGATCGGTTTATAATAAGGCTTACTAGTCATAAAATGTATTTTTAACGTTATAAATGTCAATATGGTTTTTATTTAATTACAGAAAATCGGGACCATTAACATGAGTCACTTTTTAAAATTAAGATTGAATAAGTAACATTACTTACGAATATACATTTTTCCCGACTGTAGAATTAAAAAAAAAAAAAAATGTTAATAAAAAAAAACTGCTGTAGTCACCTTTACAAAAATTGAGGATATGGTTCATTACAATAATATACGAATAATATATAAAAGTCACCATTAATGGATTTTTTGTTTTTGTACAGGATGTTTTTAAAGTATAAAAATTACAACTCATTAAAAAATCCATTTCGGATTGTTATTTATCGGTGATTTTTTAAATCAAGCTTTTATTATTCGTAAGGAAACATGTAACAGAAAATAACCTTGGTGAGAATTTTTTTTGAGAGTTATAACAATATGAGTCTAATAATGGCGTTTAAAAAAAACGGCGGCGGTGATTTTTGGTGACTACTTAAATTTGCAGTTGTAATATCATAATCTATGTAATTTATAAAAATCACCATCATAGGATTTAATGTGAACACCTCCATACAACTGAAAATTCACAGCCCCGTCTAGATGTATACAATAAGTACAAAATTTCCTCAAATTCAGTTAAATATATTATTTTTATATCAGAGCTCCAAAGATACTCTTACTACCTTTTTGATATAAAGCATCTATTGGCGCGGCTTGGCAATAAAATCAATTCGAATGCCGTGACGGAATATGCGAGTCGTGCCACGATGCTAATTTGTTTTACATCTGCTGAGTGTCCCGTGACGGCTAACTTTTTTTACCACATACAGATACATATACATATTATTACGCCTTTTTCCCGTGGGGGTAGGTAGAGATTAGCTATTAAGACTTTTTTATTTTAAGATACATCTTGCTCAATTTTGAGATACACCAAACATGTTGGCGCAACATTCCTGGAGTCAACTATCAAAGGCATCAACATAGTTGCGAGTCATAATTTCAATTTCAACTTCAGCAGAACATAAAAGTTGTTTTAAATTCAAAAGGTGTAAAAGTGTCATAAAGCGTGTTTTACAGAGGGCGGTAAAATGACGAAAAGAATGAAATACTAGAGCGGAATATCAAACAGTTCAATAAAAATATTCCAGTTCATTTATTTGGAAACCGAATTCGTCATTTATTTATGTAAGATTTTCACAAAATTAATTAATATGAAATTATTTTACAACACAGATTTTGAGTAAAAATATGAATTATTATGAACTAGATTTTGCCCGCGGCTTCGCCCGCGTGAATTTCTCACAGGAACTGCGGGTCGATCGCCGTAATTCTATGACGCATTAGTCGAGTGCACGTGCAGTTCACGCATACGCGACGCTCAGCCAAACGTCGGTATCGCCGTAAAATAAAACTACACGTCAACGTCGCGTACACTGCACGTCTACTTCACTTACGCGTGAAACCAGCGTATGTTGCCGAGGTGTTGCCGTACGCAAGTTTTGACAATTTTCTTGTCGATTATTCGTTGAGTAATCGATTATTTACACGAATAAAGTTGTTATTACAGGGCTATATCACGCTTAATGACCTAGGATCTAAGTTTATACACAAACAAAACACTTTATTTTGGTCTAAGCATAGTAAAAATGGTATTAAAACGAAAATATTTAACACAAAATGTGGATGTATGGATTTAGTCTCTTTGCATACCCTCCCATGAAGAAAAATGCACTGTTGATTGATGGTTGGTTGAGTTGAGGTTATGTTTGTTTATGTTTAGCGTGCAAGAATTGAATATTTGTATTTCGCTCGGGGTTTTTGTTCGGAGCTATTTTACTTGATATAGTAAGTAGGTATAAGTATATAACTATTGTACTAGTAAGTTGGCATTTAATTGGTTTGCCGGCAACTACCAAATAACATGAGATTGTGTGAGTTTTTACTTTGTAGATTTATGGATCATACTTATTTCATAATTTCATATTTTAGACCGACACATTCAAGACGACCTACAAGGAAGTTGAATGAGGAAGTGGTGTCTCAAACTGAAAATAATAGAGCACTAGAGGAGTCAAGACAAATGTTATTAAGATTTGCGAAGGCACACAGCTTTTAGCTGGAAGCGAGAAGCAATTGGCAGCTTCTTTGGCCCAAAATGCGGTTGCCCATTCCATGCGGTTAGAAAAGGTAAGCTATCATTATTTAAAATCATGGATGAGAAAAGAAAAAGAGCTTTTGTGATGTAAATAGTATACCTACTGCTATTTAAAAATGTTTAATTTGCTTACAGAATAAACGTTGCTGCTGTCGTTGTTTCAAAGATGAGCTAACCAAGACCTTCCCTAAAGAAGTATAGTGTATAATTTGAGAAGTGAAAACAATAAACAATTTTTAATTAAATTTTAAATTTGTTTTATTAGATTTAATCTTGTCAAAAATGTTTTATTGAAACTTGACCTTCAAAGAAGGCTCTCGTTCATATCCAAAACTAAGGCTCGCCTTGCCTCGATACGACGGCGGCGTCGTCGTCGCCGGCGATCTTCCCGATTCGCCAAATCTAACTTTTGCCAACACAAATCGTTCATGTTCAAATTTTGCGCCTGAAAAAGTAAGTAGATAGGTATGAAATTATAAGGTAGGAAAGAACATTACTCGGTAATTGTGTATGATGCTGGTTTTTACTATAATTCTGTAGGAAATGATATAAAAGGTACTTACAAGCTTTGCAAAGTCAACTATCCATGTACGTCTGTAATGCGTCAGCAACACTCGATAAACACTGCAAAGTGACATCTCATTTGGCATTTCTGAAACGTAAAAATTTTGCGCGATACCGTTTCAGTGCGTGTTCGTGCGATACAAGAAACGCGTAGGTCACGCGGCGATACGGCGGTGCGCTGCGTTTAGGTGAGCCTGACGCGAGCGTGACGTGTATGTCATTATTTGATTACGGCAATACGAAATCGATCGTTAAGACGCAAACGCAGTCAAGACGCGCTGCATAAAATTACGGCAATCGGCCCGCTGTGCTTTTTCCCGAGATGAAAGGTACCCTATGTCTTTCTCCGTACTTCCAGCTATGTGTATGCGAAATTTCAGGAAGATTGGTTCAGTTGATAAAGCGTGAAGAGGTAACAAACAAACAAACTCACTTTCGCATTTATAATATTAGTTAGTATTAGTATAACAGAAATTATTTATTTAATTAAAAGCAGTCATTTACTTTACTCAATAAATTAAAATATCCTATGAAACTCAATAAATACTATATAAGAGTTTCGAAAAAATATTCTTCACCGGTCCTTGTGCGAAACATATGCTCCTATGATCTCATATTTGGTTTCCCACGCCACACTAGATATACTTACAGGTAATTTTTATTACTTTTCAATTTCTTACACTCAATAGAGATGTTATATTTTCCCACTATTACATTTCTCTAGTTCCCACGTGGTCTAAACTAACAGAGCTTTCGTTAAACATTAAATTTCTCTACTTCTCAATTCGAGTAAATATGAAACTATAAAGCATAATTTCCTTGAGATGCAGTACAAATAGCAATATATTGCTCAGGCTGCATATTGCTGCACGTAGAAAACGCGGCGACACACCGAAACTGCAATATATACGTGATTACGACAGGTTTCCTTAGACGTATAGTGTACTAGAAGAACAATTAAATAAACAACATCATTTAAAGATACTTCAATACCTAGTTGATAATCTTGGAACATTTTAATTATTATATTTGAGTATGTGTAGGTGTTTGTAATATAATTGCTTGAAACGAAACGCGGGCGTTTCGCATTGCTGCCGCTAGGAGGCCGCGGGGTTCTCATGGCAAGGACCCGGCTTGCGTCGCGAGACGGCCATTGGCAGTATCGGTTTGGACAGCGCGCGGGGAGGCCGCGCCGTATGAAATACCTGGTGCTAGGCGCCATTTTGTCTGAGGCCACATTGGCATAACGGATTATCCATTGTGATGTGTAATTGTTAATTAGTTTGGATTGTAATGTTGGATTTCCCTTTTGTTAAATAACTATTGAACGTTTGTGTTTGTGAAAAAACCTGTTATTGTGACTTTTTCTTGTGAGATGTGAAACGTGGCTGGCTGTTCACATCCAGCTGTTCCCGAGTGAACCTTCGGGAAGAAACCTACGTATTTATTCTCGGGAATGAGATCTCGGGGTAGGTTGGGTGCTTAGGGATCGCCCCCCTTCCGAAGACACTCGAAGTTGGATCCGAAGATTAAGAAGATTCAGTTTGGTAAGTGGTTTGTAATTGTAGTTATTAAGTTAGGTTAGTATATAGGGCCCTGTAGCTCCCGTTATAAGCTATGGTGGTAGCAGTCTGCGAATAGGTTAAGTTAGGTTCTAGTCGGACAAACGTAGTGCCGGGTCGAGGTTTTTACCGGTATTTTACCCGGTAAAATTTTCGGTACCGAACCCTCCCGCCATTTCGTTTGCCCGGATTCTCTGCGCACATTTTCTGGTAGCAGAGCGTAGTTGTTCTACCCTCTATTTGTTCGTTTGTAAAAAATAATTAATTGTTTTTTTATTTATTTTGGTTGTGACTTGACGCGATGGCGAAGGTCTCCCATGCTAAGGCGACACTCGCCAACGAATTGAGATGGTTTGTGACGGCCGGTGGCCTCCTGTCCCGGAAGGACAGGGAGGCCGCTATACTGGAAAGAGCGGATCAGCTCCGCTCACGATTGAACAACGCGGAAGTGGCCATGGCGGCGCTTACCGAAGCCGACCTTGCCCCGGAGGTCTACGCAGGTCACGTGGCGGACCTGGACCAGATCCTGAGTCTGCACGATGACATCGTGGAGGCGGCGGCCGCAATAAGGGCGAGACAGGCTGGCGGACCAGCCCCTCGCACACCTGTTAGACAGGAAGGACCAGCGGTTACTGGTCGGCTCCCCACCCTTCAGCTGTCCCACTTTGGGGGTAGGATGGAGGAGTGGGTGGCATATAAAAATATGTTCGAGTCCCTGGTCGTAGCACGACAGGATTTGTCGAAGGCCCAGAAGATGGCCTACCTCCTCTCCACTCTTGAGGGTGAAGCGCGGTCGCTCATCCAGCACCTCCGGGTGGAGGACGACCAGTACGACACGGCTTGGGAGTTATTGAACTCCCGCTACCAAAACTTACGTTTGTTAGCGGATGCGCACGCCGCACAGTTGATGGCCCTGCCCAAGGTGGCCAACAGGGCACAGTTGCGCCTGCAGTTGCTCACGCCCGTTACAGTGGCCTGTAACGCGCTCCGCACACTGGGGCTGCCGGTGGACCAATGGTCCTTTTTGCTGGTGCACATTGTATTGGGCAAATTACCCAATGACATCCGCTCGCGATTTGAGCGCGAGAATGCGGAACGGGATAGCACCACCCTACCAACATTCACTGACTTGGTGAAGTTTTTGGAGTTTGAGGCACGGGCGGCTGAGAATACCATGACGGACTCAGCGCCATCCAGAGCGCCTGAACGCAGGCCCTTGGAACCCTCATGGCGAGGGAAGCCCCAACAGGGAAGACAACCACCACCGCGTGGAGCTGGTGCGCGGGTTGCACACACGGCAGCAGTCGCGAGGGACGCGGACTGCCTGCAATGTGGTCGGATGGGCTACAGCCTGCTGCAATGCAGGGACTGGCAGAGACTGCCAGTACAAGATCGGCGCCGCATGGCAAAGCGGCATGAACTTTGCTTTTATTGTTTGGGCGGTCACTATGCACGTGACTGTCCCAGGGCCATACAATGCAGTGCATGCCGTGGGCGGCACCACGCGATGCTTTGCATGAACCGGAACGGGGATGGCACCCGGATGTTGAGGCAGGGGTCCCCTATGGGCGGGGGCGCTCCTGCGCGAAGCCCTCCACCTTTGGAAGAAGGACGCGGCTTCGCTCGTCGCACCCCCCCTCGGGAGGGGGGTCGCGTACCTGCGCGGGTCTTGGTGGACCGGGACCACGCGCCCCAAGGTCGTGGCCAGTATGTGGCTGGCCAGGCCCCGGATAAGGCCCCCATGGGCGGGGGCCCTAGATCGGACGTGAGAGTGGGGACACCCCCCTCCACGCGGGTTACCACTACCCAACACATGCAGCCGCAGCGGTTTTCTCCGCCGCTGCACGAGTACCCACGGCTGGAGTACCACCCGCCGTACTATAGGTATGGCCGGGCCGCGGGTTATGCCCCCCCTCAGATGGGGATGTGCACTCGCCCGCCATATTATCCGGGTCAGTGGCGCGCCCCTGGTTTGGAGAGAGTGGGGAGCCCGTAACTAGCTTGCTCCTTGCTGGGACAGAGCCGCGGACGGTTCTGCTCCCTACCGCGGTGGTCCGCGTATGGGGTCGTAGGGGAAGCCATTAATTTGAGAGCTCTGTTGGACTCAGGGGCTCAAAGCAGTTTGGTTACCACTCGAGTGGCACGCCAGTTAGGTTTAGTCGTGGAAGACTCGCCTGTGCCACTTCTTGGAGTTGGTGGCATACAGGTGAAGTGTCTGAC
Source organism: Ephestia elutella (assembly GCA_018467065.1). Lineage (NCBI taxonomy): Eukaryota > Metazoa > Arthropoda > Insecta > Lepidoptera > Pyralidae > Ephestia > Ephestia elutella. Next base: position 13,812,978 of record CM031592.1, on the reverse strand, counting down.
GGGCCAGACACTTGTCACCTTTTCTTCGCTGAAGTCCTCCACAATGAGGATCACGACCTCGGCTATGGTAATGGATACCATTGCGGGTTGGCAGCCCTCGACAGACATACCGCCGGGTGTGTTGTCTTTGGTTTCGGGTCTGGATTTGGCCGACCCCTTTGTTTTTCATCCTGGCCCAGTGGACTTGCTCCTGGGCTCGGACGTATTGGGTTGGATTTTGTTGGGTACCCAGAAAGCTCTGGGTTCGTCTTCGCTGATAGCAGTGTCTACTATCTTTGGTTTCGCCCTGATGGGCCCTGTGTTTGATAATAGCACCGTGGAGGAGCCACCGGTCGTCGCATCAGCGTCCTTGGCCAAGACCATGCAAAGGTTTTGGGAGGTGGAGGAGCCACCTATGAGTTCCAGGGTGGATCCGGAACACGCTGAGTGCGAAGCCTTCTTTCGATCAACCACGGAGAGGTTGCCCTCCGGTCGGTTTGTAACTAGATTACCATTTGTTGCTACACGTCCTAGCCTAGGGCAAAGTAGGGCGCTTGCGGAGAAACGACTGCTGTCCATGGAGCGACGTATGCAGCGTGACCACGTACTTCGCGATAAATATATTGAATTTATGCGCGAGTACGAGGATTTGGGTCACATGTCTCCGGCTCGAGTTGATTGGAGCTCAACTGAGCATTATTTTTTGCCCCACCACGCGGTGGTGAAGGCCTCAACGGGCAAGTTGCGGACTGTCTTTGATGGGTCCGCAGTTCCGCACCCACTTCGAACGGAGTTTCGTTGAATCTATGTTTGCATTCCGGTCCCAAATTGCATAGGGACATAATTGACATCATCTTGAACTTTAGAAGACATCAAGTGGTTTTTGGCGCGGACATCCGGATGATGTTCCGCCAGACAGTCATACATCCTGAGGACAGGCGATTCCAGTTGATACTCTGGCGTGAGCGCCCTGAGGATCCTGTGACGGTGTATGAACTCAATACAAACACGTATTGTTTGAAATCTAGTCCCTATATCGCCATCAGATCATTGCTTGAATTGGCAGAGCGGGAACGGATCCGCTTTCCCCGTGGGGCTTCCGTGCTGTCACGTGACTTGTATGTCGATGACGTGTGCACCGGAGCCCAAAGTATTGAGGAGGCCCTCCTACTGCGGGATGAATTGATTGAAATATTGAAAACGGGTGGCTACGAGCTACGTAAGTGGTTGTCCAATGAGCCTAGAGTTCTAGAAGGGATCCCGGAGGATCACCAACAGAACCCTCACCTGTTTGAGGATGTAGATGATCCCAACAGGATAGCGGTGCTGGGCATGCAGTACCAGCCGCTAACCGATATTTTTACATTCCAAGTGGACTTGGAAATACCAAAGGTCTGGACTAAGAGAACGGTGTTGTCAGTAATAGCTCGTATGTTTGATCCAAGCGGTTGGATCAGTCCAGTAATATTCTCTGCGAAGTGTCTTCTTCAGAGACTTTGGACTTTGGGCGTCTCGTGGGACGAGCCGCTGTTTGGTCCTCCATTGGATGATTGGCTCGAGTTGTTTTCATCGATTAAGGAAGTCAATCGGATTGCCTTGCCTCGTCGAATATTGCCCCCGGGAAATATCGAGCCAGCCTGCATGGCTTTTGTGACGCGTCGGAGCGAGGCTACGCCGCGTCAGTCTATATGCGGACAGTTGACGCCGATGGCCGGGTCAATGTCTCGCTTTTGTTAGGGAAGAGCAAGGTCGCCCCCATCAGGACTAGGCTGACTATTCCCAAGCTTGAGTTGAGTGGAGCTCACCTTCTCTCTAAATTGTTGCATCACGTTGCCAGTGAGCTGGCGGCCACGGTCGAGATACGAGACATCTTCGCCTGGTCGGATAGCCAGGTCGCGCTTGCATGGTTGCGCGCGGCCCCACATACCTTGGAGGTTTTTGTTGGAAACAGGGTTTCCCAAATTCAAAATATTGGAATTGATATAACATGGAGACATGTGCCGGGAGAGCTTAACCCAGCGGACTGTGCTTCCCGAGGTTGTACGGCACCAGAATTGGTGTCACACCCGCTCTGGTGGGGTCCAGAGTGGCTGATGGGATCAGAAACATCTTGGCCTGTCTGTCAGACAGATGTTACTTCTTTGAGTTTGACTGGGCTTCGTGTACATGCTGTAGTCGCTGAGACGACGTCGGAGCCGGATTGGCTACTTGCTCGGTATAGCAGTTTGGATAAGCTTCTGGGTGTTACCAGTTGGATTAAGCGTTTCATACATAATTGTAGAAACCCACAGGCAAAGCGGTTGGAGCCGATTGCAGGTGCAGAAGAGCGCCGGAGCGCGGGCGTTTCGCATTGCTGCCGCTAGGAGGCCGCGGGGTTCTCATGGCAAGGACCCGGCTTGCGTCGCGAGACGGCCATTGGCAGTATCGGTTTGGACAGCGCGCGGGGAGGCCGCGCCGTATGAAATACCTGGTGCTAGGCGCCATTTTGTCTGAGGCCAAATTGGCATAACGGATTATCCATTGTGATGTGTAATTGTTAATTAGTTTGGATTGTAATGTTGGATTTCCCTTTTGTTAAATAACTATTGAACGTTTGTGTTTGTGAAAAAACCTGTTATTGTGACTTTTTCTTGTGAGATGTGAAACGTGGCTGGCTGTTCACATCCAGCTGTTCCCGAGTGAACCTTCGGGAAGAAACCTACGTATTTATTCTCGGGAATGAGATCTCGGGGTAGGTTGGGTGCTTAGGGATCGCCCCCCTTCCGAAGACACTCGAAGTTGGATCCGAAGATTAAGAAGATTCAGTTTGGTAAGTGGTTTGTAATTGTAGTTATTAAGTTAGGTTAGTATATAGGGCCCTGTAGCTCCCGTTATAAGCTATGGTGGTAGCAGTCTGCGTATAGGTTAAGTTAGGTTCTAGTCGGACAAACGTAGTGCCGGGTCGAGGTTTTTACCGGTATTTTACCCGGTAAAATTTTCGGTACCGAACCCTCCCGCCATTTCGTTTGCCCGGATTCTCTGCGCACAGTAGGTGTATGGATGCGGGCAGCGCAGGACCGGTCGTTGTGGAAATCCTTGGGGGAGGCCTTTGTCCATCAGTGGACGTCTTTTGGCTGAGAGAGAGAGAGAGAGGTGTAGTAGGTGTGAAGTACACACCTACTTAAATATACTAATTAAAATGTTGCTGCAAAGTTGATGAATCAAATCAATCTTACAAGAATTTTTCTTATTATTAGTCTGATTAAATTTTTCTTATGCCTTATATTATTTGACTTTCGTTTTTTTTTCTTTGGTCAAAAAACATGTACCTATGATACTTTTTATTTTATTTTTAAGGCGGGTTAGGCGGTCAGCGAAAATTCATATGAAGCGACTGAGGCGTCGGGGACGTCCCGGTTGCGCGCCATTCACATTTTTATCAAAAAGTTAATAGAAATGTTTAGTTTTTCAAAAATTTAAATCAGTCACGAAATCGAAAAGTTAAAATACCTTTGTGTTGGTGATTTTAAAACATTTTTTATTATAAAACACGGATGTTATCTGTATTCATATGAAATTTTAGAGGTAACTTCAGGATTTTTTTCTATCGAGCAAAATTTTTCCCATCGTGTTTTGGAAACAGTCCTCCCTTTAAACATACGTTCTACAATACATATCAGAAATTTCAGGGCGATAACTCTTCAATTCTTTAAACAGCAGCTTATAGAAAACAGCCAATATTGCCATTTTCACTTACTGAGAGCCCTTAATAAGCTGGTCAGCGACTTCGTTCACGGGGGATTCGTTATATAATAATTGTTATGCTTATTCCAGTGGTTTCATTTGCCCTTAAAATTAAATTAAATTAAGTACCTTTTTTTACCTCTTAAGTGCTACTTAAAACTATACCACGGTAACGGTACTAAGGCAGGTAAAAATATATTGCGAAAAATTGTTGCGATTTTTACTTATTTTGAATATTTAGTTATCCTTCCTTGTTAACACTTGTGTGATTCTTTGGCTGATGCGGAATATGTGCGTTTATTTTATTTGAGAAACTTTGGAATTCGGTTTGTGTCTATTTGTGAAAACTTATAAATGGCTTTTTCCTTATTTATTGTTACTGTTTTGTTGTAATTATAAGCTGTAAGTTTTCCGTTGAGATAAAATAAAATGTTAAAAATAAAAATATTCCGAAGGAGATTTAAGTAATATTATTGGGATTGACCCATATAAATCTGTAAATATTTAGCTGCATAAGTATTGCCGATTTGAGTTTTATATCTCATTTCAAGTTACCCTCATAAAATATGATCCCTTTTACTCGTATATTGCATGTCTTAACTTTGCCCAATCTTTGAGCCAGGGGAACGTGTATCATATATTTGATTATAGATAAATTCTGGTTTATTGTCTACTAAAAATATTTACATATACAAACACTTTTATACACATTTGCAACATTTACTAAGGAGAGCTGTGTCAGTGAAAGTAGGTGGATATAGGGGGAGAGGAAGGTTCTGATGGAGATTGTGTTGGGGAGGATATGAAGTCAATGTCAATGATTTTTATTCATATTGGCTAAAAAATAGCACTTATAAATCGTCACATTCTTGTTTTTTAGTTAGTTGACGTCATAAAATTACTTAAAGCTAAGTTTACCACCGCCTCCAAAGCGCAAGTGGAGAAGAGGCGGCGCAACAAACTCCACTGCTGCATTTTCTCCAAAGACGTCACTTTATAACATATGTCTTACAATTAAATGACTGTATTGGGAGCATTTTGCGCCGAACCCAGATGATGGGATAAGGTAAAAATGATGTAAATTATAATCGCAATGCTTTCTGTCATTCGAGGATACAGGTTAATGCCTAATTCGATGGTACATGCAAAGATTAATAAACTACATTGTTGAGCGATGGAGCCGCCTGTATGCGACTGTTCTAGCGTAATAAATACACTTTGTGTTAAAACATAAATACCTTTTGTGTTTTGTAAGAGATGGGTCAATAAAAACTTTTTGTTTGGAAAAAATTGTAAAAGTTACTTATTTGTCGGATTCGGACTGACTTCGCGTCGCACCACAGTCATAAAAAATATTTCGGGTCAGAATTTTTTAAATTTTATCTTAAAGTATCTCAATATTTTTGTCTGTGTCTGTTGCCTTTTATAACATATTAATTCTCATCATCCTAACACATCGAAATCGACCTAATTGTTGAGGTCAGTATAGTTCTAAGTTCATCTGGTAGTCATCAGAATAATTATAGTGGATTTGTCTTATATGATGTCATATGTGTACCTACCTAGTGTAGGCACATTACATTTATCTTCACGATGTCCTCTTTTGGAGAAAAGAGCCTAAGAATAGATACCGGAGTAGATACAAATAGACTGAAAATTACTTCGAAAGTTACAATTAAAAGCGCCTGAATTTTGATACTTACGGTAGGTAATAAAATGGTGCCATTTTCAATGATAAGTACAATCTTTATGACTTCATCAAAAAGCATTTCCAGCGAACTAACCAAGCTAAGGTTTTAAATTATGAGTTTCATATGTAAATTTATTGCAGTCGGCGTGAGGCTAATTTGTACCATAAATTCAGGTATGCTTGTCCTGGCGGATATTTGGCCTAGTCCTAACAAGATATACGTCGGAACCGTGCGTTAAATTACGTAAGGTTTTAGTTAAATCCTCATATGAGTGGTTGTCGTAAGAAGAAGCATGAAAGTAGCACTAGAGAATGAGAAACTAAGTAGTTATAGAGATTTGCCGATATGTAAAAAGGAAGAAAATCATTTCACAAAAAAGGCCTTATATATGGAAGTATAATATTGTTCGACGTAATAGGTACCTACCGCAGGATTTCACTACCGTACCAGCCGTCAGAGGTTGAAGTTTCATCCATACCATCTGGATGACTGCCTGTCAACCACTGTACGTTTTAAAAGACCTTCTTGCCACGTACGACCAAACTGTGGAACCAACTTCCTGCGGCGGTGTTCCCGAACCGATACGACATTGGAACCTTCAAAAACGAGTCTACATCTTCTTGAAAGGCCGGCAACGCTCTTGTGATACCCCTGGTGTTGCAGTAGTCCATGGGCAGCGGTGATTGCTTACCATCAGATGACCCGCTTGCTCGTTTGCCGCCCTATGTTATAAAAAAAAGTAAAGGGTTTTTAAGGAATAAGGACAGACTGAAAAAGAGATGGGTAGATTGCGTTAAAGACATCATGGTCAGGAAGGATCTGTTGAATTCAATGGGAAAGATAGATCGAAGCGGAAATAAAAAATACCATACTGTCCACACAGCATAAATAGGATAATGGTTAAGAAGAAAAGTGGTTGGCTTAATGAATGAGGATGCTGGCATAGTCTGGCGATACTTCCGTAAGTGGAGTGTAGTAGGGTATTACCACTCACGTCACTGTCTGATTATAGTTGGTCCTGGATTTACTCTCATAACGAGTACAAATTTAAATAGTTATTGTATTTTTTTTCACTGACTGCGATTCAGGTGTATTGTATTTGTTTGTTATACCATTATTTTACATGGTTACAAAAAAAAATATACCTAATAAAATATTTAAAGAAATAAAAGCACAATGGCCGTGAATTTGTTTGATTTTATTGTGTTCAATGATTTTTTACGACATATCACTTCAAAGTTATACCTACGCGATTTGAAAAAAAATGTATTTTCTCAATTTCTTTATTGCGTTCATTTGGTACATAAGGTCTTATACAATTAACATAGGTGCACAAATGAGCCCTGCAAGGGCACTTCTTACTCTGAGCACGCTCTGAGGGTGAATACCAGCCTTAATACAAAACATCCTACGAATGATCTGTCAAACTTAACGACGACATCAATACGCAAAACTACGAATACTTAAGTCAAGCATTCCGGCAGATAGATGAGCTTTTAATGGTATTACTTGTAATTCCGCTAATGCGTTTAGTTTCGGATACTAATGGATTAGTTGCTTGTATCTTACACTATACTGTCACATGAAGCTACAAACAAAATAAACTGTCGCTTGTTGAAAATCTATTATCGTACTATCGTACTTCCTGTAAATATTAGTACCTATTACATACAACATAGTATCCTTTTTCCCGTGGGAGTAGGCAGAGACATAGTATCAGAGTATTAGTGTTATATTCGCAAAACTTTATTAGAGTGATTATTGTCATGTAAGAAGTACACCCACTAGCGGCATTAAAAAGAGAAAGCAAGGCAAGATGATGTGTCTTATCCATAGATATTTACTCAAAATATGTATTTATTTATTTCAACTTTATTACACACATACAAAGTACAGTACAAAAGGTGGACTTAATGCTAGAAGCATTGTCTGACAGTCAAACCTTAGGGTTAAAATATTATACTAAAGAAATATATACATCATTAAAAAAATTGAATCAGTCATATAGGCAGGTATGTATCGAATTTTAACGGGCGCCCTTTGTTTCGCTTAAAATTTTTGTCTCTAATTTCACTTCGCCGAACCTTATTGGCCTAAACTTGTTATGCACAATTATTGTCTCGCCTAATTGATGTTTTTGCACAATAATAATTTAGCCTAATAATTATTAGATGCAATTTTTGAGTCTCTATTATTAGATGTTCTAAAATCGTTTGGCTTTTAAATTTTTATACGTAACGATATCCTCGTATAAATTTGTTTGAGACAATTATTACTTACTATTATAATCACTTCTTATAATTATAACTAATTGAATCATTATATTAGTAAATTCAATTATTACTATTAGTACCTTCTCACCGGCATGGGTACTGTGACATGTCTATCACAGCAGTGCCGGAGATAAGGACAGTCCAGTCTGTCGTCAATCATTTTCAGAATGATGTTAGTAATGCACTACTAATAATAATTCCAAAAATTCTTCATAAGTGACAGATCCGACTTAGAGCACCCCGACTCCACGTGGCTCAAGTTTGCCCTATACTAGAGTGTTATTCCTTCGCGCGGAACCAGAAGCTCGCGAAGGAGGTCCTGAGAAAATGAGGGCACGAGGCCGAAGCGCAGCGAGGGGGGGAGGTGGCGAGCGAAGCGAGCCGGCGACCTCTCGAGCGTAGCGAGGTCGAGTGCACGAAAGAATCGAAGGGCCGACGGAGCGAGTCTTCTGGTGGATCCACCCAGAAATACTTACATGCTGCATGCTTGCTTGCTTGCTGCATGCCTGCTGCATGCTTGCTTGCATGCTGCATGCTTGCTTGCGTGCTGCTTGCTTGTTTGCATGCTGCTTGCTTGCTTGCATGCTGCTTGCTTGCTTGCATGCTGCACGTTTTAGTTCACATGCCTAATATAACTTTCTTTTACTTCTCGACATTTTTCAAACACAAATCCATCAATGTTTAATTTAAGTCCCCCCTATTAGATTTAAATACTTTGTAATAATTATCAGAAATTATTATAACAGAAATAATTAGGTGTTACACTTTTGTGCTTAATTACTTTGTACGAAATATTAATTAGTATTTGTGAATATTAGAAATAATCAATTATTAGGCCTAATGACTTATTTGGGATGTAAACATACGGCGATAAAAACTTAGGGCAATCAAAAATAGGCTAAACTAAATTAGAATTCATAAAAATGTACGAAAAAATGTTGTACTAAAAGTTTGTGCACCAAACTACATTAGGAGTACAAAAAAATAGGGGAAACAATAGAGACCCAATTTTAACATGCTACATTCCATATATCAAATAGATTTTTACATATAAAATAATACATGCTGCAAATAAACACTTTTCTCTTAAATATCTGCTATTTAATCATAAATCTCAATGAGCGGAAAGACTTATAAAGCTATAGCTTGAAATAATATACTTACCCATTATCTTAAATCAATAGCTTAGGAGACGATATTCGATAATGAAGGCACGTAAAATGCCTATATTCAAAGATAATACTTACAAAACAAAAGCCAATCTGGGATGAAGCTATAAAATTATTTTATGTCGTACCTAAAATCTATAAAAGATGACCCAGCTTACGTTGGATATATTATCACAAAACGATTTTATGACTATAAAGTTCCAGTATTGATATATGTGAAGTAGATAAGCCAGGCCATAGTACACTCACCAACATAATTTGATGACCAAATCACTTATAATATTTTTACATTAAACCTCTCTGTGTAGCTGAATTTGGCGTTTTCCTATCAACATGTACTGTATTGATCATTTTGAAGCCAATCACCAGAGGCTAATCGAAAATAGTACAACCTAGACGCCCAATTACGTTGCTGACTGTACTTAGTGCAATATGAGAGTAATTTTGGACTGGTGCCGGAAAATGCTTACTTTGTTTTTTAAGAGGGATTTTGTCTATGCAACTCGTTTGGAAGTTGTCCTCTTTGGTGCAGTCTGTGGGATTTTAAAACGATTTGGTTTCCACTTGCTAATGTCACTTTATCTGAGGTTATTTTTATCACAAGGATATAAGGTAATTAACTCATAGTTTGTATCTCATTGTTTTTTAAATATTTATGGAAAATATAGAGTACTAGCTTTCGCCCGCGGCTTCGCCCGCGTGAACTTCCCACGGGAACAGTGCTTTTTCCCGAGATGAAAGGTACCCTATGTCCTTCTCCGTACTTCTAGCTATGTGTATGCGAAATTTCAGGAAGATTGGTTCAGTAGATAAAGCGTGAAGAGGTAACAAACAAACAAACAAACTCACTTTCTCATTTATAATATTATATTAGTTCGGACTAGCTTTTGCCCGCGGCTTCGCCCGCGTGAACTTCTTTGGGAACAGTGCTTTTTCCCGGGATAAAAGGTACCCTATGTCCTTCTCCGTACTTCTAACTATGTGTATGCGAAATTTCAGGAAGATTGGTTCAGTAGATAAAGCGTGAAGAGGTAACGAACAAACAAACTCACTTTCGCATTTATAATATTAGTTATGATAAGATCGTATAGAGTACCTATTATACTGTTAGGTCGTCTTATGTTTCAATAATACTGTTATTATTTATACCACCACAATTTATTACACATACCAATTTATTACTCTATCTCATATCTATTACAAAAATCACCAAGACAAGCTATTTTTCATTAAAACCCTACTCAAGAGGCCTCCCTCTATCTTCCCTGATTCCCTCTGTCTCCCAATCTGTCATTTTTTGACGTTGACATCACATTTACTTTTTTTTAAATTAGTTCCAAAAAATATCGGCACGGCGTATCATTTTGTGGGACATCAACATCTATTGGGATTTCAGAGTAAAAATTATCCATTTTTACAATTTTTTGCGTTTAAGAGGAACAAAAATTACACATCTGAATGTATACAATATTATTAAAATTCCAACACACTGACACTGATAAACAAATCTGGTGAAACAAGATAATAAATGATGAAAAAAAAATGTGCGCTATAAACAATCCTAAATAAACAATAAATTGGACGGCTGTAACAGGATTACCAGAAAAGTACTTGGGGTCAAAGGAAAACCCCGTCTAATTCGAGCGAATAAAGACAACAACTGAATGTATACAGACCAGCTATAAAATAGATTGGAGTCGCATCATTAACCTCATCCCAATTTGTAGTGATGAAGTTATCTACTCAAAGAGGAACCAGGAAATCTAATTCACATTGCACGAGTCCGGCTAATTTTGCTACGTTTTCAGTGCAGGCAAATATTACTGAAAAGATTTAGATTAATGTCTAAATAAGAGATAATTATGTTGGATTATTAAATTTACTCTCAGGAATAGCCCATTTTTTTAAAATAAATGAGTATACATGGGTATTTATATTTAATTAAATTTTATTCTTTAACCAAGCTGAGATTATAGAAAATTATTTTAATTTATTCCATAACTTTTGTAAAACTAATTGAACAAAAGAGAAATAAGGTATATAATGAAATAAATTCATGTACAGATCGTAATTTGTACTCTTATTTTAAACATCACACAGATAAAATCACTGATCTTCGTATTAAACTAAAAAAATTACAGCAAATTACATTTCTTTTATGCATTACTCATTTAAAACTTACCTACATCACGTTGTTTCTAAACTACAACTGTTTTGGGAAAAATGCTAAGTTTCTATAATTTTATGTTTTCTATAGAGTTACATGATGTGTTATTTCAACAATGACCAAGTTTACTCGAATAATTTGAATTAAAAAATACCTACAAAATTGAGTTGGCTATCTCCAAGTCTCTTTTAGGAAACACAGATAAGATCTTTTTATTTCATTAATCTTATTCATTATATCTTTTTAGTGTTAGCTCATAATGTAAAACATTTATTTTTTATATATTTTTTTTTTATTTTTTTTTTTTAACATTTTTTTTACTGGCGTCATTCACCTAACGTAAGTATTAAAAATATAACATCTGTTATTACCTAAAATAAAATCAGTTCGGTAGGTTTAAGTTTATAGTGTTCGGGAAGACCTTAGACAATCTTTTAACTTTATGGGGCAGACCGATCTTTGCATAAATTCGCTTTCCCTTTGAATTTGTAAAATCATCCCCTCTACAGCCTGTTGTTGGTTGGAATGGGTTTGAATACCTCCAGGAGTATGTGTCAAGCTGTGACTTCTTAAATCATTTCCTTTTTATTTTATGTCCGTTTATTTTGATCTTCATACAACTTTCAAAAGTTGTATGAAGTAGCAATCTTACCATGTGTTACCTACGGATGCCAAACCTGGTCCCTAACAAAAGAAGATAAGGAGAAACTTTGAAGCTGTTTGTCAAAGAAAGATGGAAAGGAGCATGCTCGGTATAAAAATTTCGGATAAAGTAATCAACAAGAAAATTAGAAGGAAAATTGGAGTGACAGACGTTAGTTATAGAATAAGACAACTGAAATGGAAATGGGCTGGCCATATACGCAGGATGGATGACTCGAGACCATCTAAAAGAGTAACGGAGTGGATACCAAGGAATAACAAAAGGAGTAGAGGAAGACCCAGAATGAGATGGAGAGACATTTTTGGCAAGAAAGTAGGGAAAGACTGGATGCAGAAGGCCAGAAACAGAAATATTTGGAAAGCTTTGGGGGAGGCCTACGCCAGAGAGGCGACTACTACCTAAGACAATATTTATAATTTACCTAATATCTAAAAATCTAATATATATGTACGTGATGTCACATTCGACGAACCTGAACTGGTGAACAAGAATAATTTTAATTATGTATAATTCTCATGCAAGTATATATACTGACTAATTAACCTTTTTTAATATTTAACATATGGCATGGTAGTAGAATTAATGGCTATTTTATTTATTTTGATCTACCACTCCACCGACAAGAACTAAGTTCTTAAATTTATTGATTGATTATTTTGATCCTACAAGAACATATCTTATTTCTATCTAACATATATCACGCATTTTTAAACATAAGAACCCCAAGTAACACGGCAGCTAAATAGCTACAGCAATTAAAATTCATCGCGATGTTTAGTAAGCACGTTTTGCTCCCAGGCGTGTCATAATTTTTACTACTTTTGCGAAGTTAAGGCATAGCGCCGCCGCGGGCTTATTCGGATTAAATTCTTTTTTTATTTTTTAACTGAACCACTTTTGGTAGGTAAATGTACAATTAGCCCTCATAAGGGTGTTTATTTATTTTTGAGTAAAATTTAAGATTTTTTTTATTAATAATGTGTTGGCTCTTGACCACAATTTTATAATTATCTTGATTTACTTATTTTGTTAGAACAAACTTGTCAAAGTACAAAAAAAACGAATGCTTCCGACATCATTTTCAGTTTTGTATAAATTTCAATTTCTTACACTGAAAGAATTTAAATAAGTAGTTAATATTAGCCTATTTTGTGCTCCCACTCTATACAAAGATAATTTTTATCTACTTATTCGTATTCGTAAAATAAAAATATGTAGTTAGGTACCAGAATAAGCAGGTCCAGTAGCAATACGAAGTGCAGTTTGCGATTGTCACAATTTATACTCTTAAGAGATTTCTTCAATTTAAGAACCCAAGTTTTCATGTACAATTTTGTCTGGGACGACAAAGTTTGTTATTACAATACTAACTTAACTGCTGAACTGAGTTATGACTGTTGTTGTTCTACATTGTAGGAAATTGGAGATTGCTTCGTGAGTCTAGTGCATTAAAATTAATTATTTCTCTTTTTCACATATTACATACATACATACATATTATCACGCCTTTTTCCCGTGGGGGTAGGCAGAGACTAGCGATTTCCACTTGCTACGAACTTTACAGATCTCTCTTGCTTCCTCTACACTCATCACTCTCTTCATACATGCTCTCCCGGTTATGGTTGCTCCTAATATCTCCCTTTTTAAGGAGGTCCGCAATCTGGTCGGAGTGCGTTCTGCGAGGTCGACCCTGACTGACCAACTCTTCCATTCACCTCTGCTTTATAAATACCTTTCGTCAATCTCTTTTCATCCATCCTCTCAACATGCCCAAACCATCTTAACATTCGTTTTTCAATTTTGGTCACTACATCCTCTTTCATTCCACACATTTCTCTGACATCAATATTTCTAATTCGATCTTTCACATAGTGAACTAATAATATAAATGCGAAAGTTTGGATGTGAGTTTGTGAATCTGTAAGTTTGTGAGGATGTTTATTACTCAATCACGCAAAATCTACTGGACGGATTTCAATGAAATTTAGTATACGGGTAGAAAAATAGCGGGAATAGCACATAGGGTACTTTTTATCCTGAAATTCCCACGGGAGCGAAACCCCGGGGTGCAGCTAGTAAATGAATAAATATGGACAAATCAGACAAATTGAGCTAGCCTCAGCACTAAATGAAACGTAACTAAACTTTCAGATGCGCTAATGAAATCGATTACTAAATACAAGTGCGCTTCAAAAATAAGTTTAGGTGCGCTTCGTTTGGGTCACTTGAAAATAGATGCGCTTCGAAGAATACCACGAGGTACCCTTCGAATCCATTTTCAGCAGGCAAGTCTAATAGGGTCCGGCCGTTAGGCTCCCATTCCGCCACGCACACGGCCGCGACGCTCACGAATTTAAAAAGTTGTTTGTCCTCGACGCTCTCGGCCGCGACGCTCACGATTGTAAATCAAGTTTTTTTTTTACTTGTAATTTGAGAAAGTACTGTTGAGAACAAAAATGTTGCGTTTCATTTTTTATTTTCATATAAACCATGTGTATTTTTTTTCACTACCTTTCATAATAATTTTAAAATACACACGTATATAAAAAACAGAACCGAATATGAAATTATTGGCCAAAATATAGAAAGGTTACTATCGACATACTTAGATGCCAAAAAGGACATCTTACCCCGTCTTTTGTCTGCAGGTAGGAACCTGTACTCAAACAGGTTTTGATAACAATAGACAAGTTCGGGTGGACATAGGTGCATCTCTTTCACTCATTATCCAGTATTGCAAAAATGCGACTGATAAGGGAGTTCAGAATGTCAGTATGTCATTTCAAAATGACGAGTGAAGGTCCTTCTTGCTCTAAAGAGCTTCAACATAATTATAATTTTATAAAAAACAGGAATGGAGGGAAAACTTTATTGCACGCAGGATATGGCTACACGTTGTTTAGAAATAATAAACTTTCAAGTGTATGGGTGTGTACCAATAAAAGAAGAAGAAAATGTACTGGTTCAGTGAAATTAGTGTTTAAAAGTGATAATGTGCAAATGCAGATGAAGCATATTGATGACTGTGAACCAAATAACTTTAAAAATGAAATAAATGTTGTAATGGATAAAATAAAGAAAGAAGTGAGAGACAATTTTAATTCAGTAAAGAAAATTTTTGAATCACGAACTGCGCAGCTCAAAAATAAAGGCTTTGATGCAGATATTCCCTTGTACACGGATGTGAAGACAGCTTTATACAATGAACGTAACAGGGCTTTGAAAGTGCCAAAAACCAAGTTTAAGGAGCCGTGTGATGTTGTAATACCGGAAAAATTCCAAACACACATTCTCGTTGATCATAATGAAAATGATAATAGAATTATCATATTCGCATTTAAGAAGCCTTTGATTGAAGTAAAAAATGTGCTCAGCTATTTCTGCGATGGTACATTTGATTGCTGCCCCATGCCATTTAAGCAAATATTTACCATACATGGAGATTTTGGGTGCGAGGGTGATATAAATGAAACTAACATCATCCCAATGTTTTACGTACTTCTTACAAATAAAGAGAGAAGTACATACAAAACAATGTTTATGAAGATGAAAGAAGCTTTACCGGACTTTAACCCCATGAAATTTACTTTAGATTTTGAAATGGCTATAATGCTCGCAATAACTGATGTTTTCCCACAAGCAGCTATACATGGATGTTACGTACACTTTCAAAGAAGTATATACAGAAAAGCGCAATCACTAGGACTAATGGATCATGAAGAAACATCAAAATATGTAAAGCTATGCGCTAGCTTAGCATTCCTTCCTAAAGAAGACATAGAAGACGGGTGGTTAGATGTGGTAGCTAATAGGTAAATTTCAATTAATTTATTACTGTATTAAAATTAAAATAAAACTAGCGCCTGCTACATGTAAATTTTTATTTCAGTTATCCGGACGAAAAAGTGACAAAATTTAATGACTATTTTGTCGCACAGTGGCTTGAGCCAGAAGACATGATATCAAAGTGGTGTTGTTATAAAGAACGGCACAGAACCACTAATTTGGTAGAAGCCTGGAATCAGCGACTTCAATCATACTTGGGTAGAAAGCCCTCTTTATTAATTTTTTTGGAAACAGTTGAACTTGATATTTCCACTTTCGACACAGCACTTGAGAGGTATGTATTAAAATATTTTTTATACCCAATTATATACGAAGTTTTAAAAATGAAAAAAAATACTGGTTGATTTTACAATTATTTATTAGTCTGTAAATCAATACTTTTCTCCATGAGTCACGGGCTTTTTTGTCACTGTTGTACACCGTTGTCAATGTTATAAAAAATCTTGTTAACTATGTGTTATTTAAAAGCTTTTTTGTAAAATGCACTTTATGTATGTATTATAATGTATATAAGGTATATATTTTTAATCTGCCTTAGAGATGCAAATAAATACTTTTATCTACGAGTTTCTTATAGTATTTTTAATATTTCGTTATTTTATATTCGTGTATTATTTAAGTAGGTATCATATTTATTTTACTTATATATTATATATTTTGACAGATTGCGATTAAAAGGAATACCTGTTACCCAAAGAACAATGAAAAGTATAGATAACGACAAAGCTATAGCACGCCTGACAGAAGAATACCAAAAAGAAAAACTTACGATCATTTCATTTTTAGAAAACATCTGCCCATTTGTAGTTCTTAAGCAAAAAAAATGATATTTAAATGTTGAAACGTATATTGATATTTACACGCAGTTAGTTGTTGATTATTATGTAAAAATGATTATATTTAACGTGTTTTACCTAAATTAACCTATATAAATAAAAAGAAGCTATATATACCTATATAGCTAGTTTTTATATAAAATGACGAGTCCCGGTTGGAACTGAAACAAAACCAGTGATTGTAGATTTAATTTTAATTAAAGAATATTTCGTGTAGATTTTTAAATTTTTGGTAATAGATAAAAATTAAGATTTTTAGTTTTATTATTAGTAATTGTAGATTTTATTATTTTTTTTAGTTTGTTATATATGTTTATATCTTACGTGTCTTACCTCAATTCATCTATTTATACAAAAACTAGCTATACCCCGGAGCGCAGCACCCGGTTGGAACTAAAGCAAAACCTGTGATTATAGATTTAATTTTAATTAAAGAATATTTCGTGTAGATTTTTAAATTTTTGTGTATTAGATCATACCTATTTTATTGAAATTGTTTACTGTTTTTATTTTGCATGTTTTACCAAAGTGTAAATATTACTTACTACCTGTACCCCGGAGCCGTAACCGGTAGGAACTGAACTGACCAAAAACTGTAATTGTAGATTTTTTTTTTCTTAGTTTGTTGTTGATTATTATATATGTTTATATCTTATCAATACATCTATTTATACAAAAACTAGCTATACCCCGGAGCGCAGCACCCGGTTGGAACTAAAAGAAAACTTGTGATTATAGATTTAATTTCAACTAAAAAATATTTCTTGTTGATTTTAAAATTTTTATTTAATTGAAATTGTTTAATGTTTATATTTTGCATGTTTCACCAAAGTGTAAATATTACTTACTACCTGTACTCCGGATAGTATCCGATAGGAACTGAACTGACCAAAACTTGTAATGGTAGATTTAATTTTATTTTAAAGAATATATTTCCTTGTTGATTTTTAAATTGTTAAGATAGTCTCTTATTAAAATGATTTATGTTGATATTTTAAAAGTTAAAAAATTTTGATAATATAAAGAAAAGAACCGTAACGAAATTACAGATTTTATATTTGTATACTAACATAACTTAATAATACCGTTTCTGTTAGTGTACAATAATTTATACACTAACAGAAATTACTGATTTTATATTTGTATACTTAAGGACAGTTTCAAATTATATATCTTGATTCATGAATACCTTTTTTTTTTTCATAACAAAACTCCGCCAAACATACCCACCTACATCACTTTGGTAATACTTATTTTTATTTTAACCATTCTGTTCTCAACAGTACTCTTTCAAGATAGTTGCAAAAAAAATATTAAATCGTGAGCGTCGCGGCCGAGAGCGTCGAGGACAAACAACTTTTTAAATTCGTGAGCGTCGCGGCCGTGTGCGTGGCGGAATGGGAGCCTAACGGCCGGACCCGTCTAATAATAGTACATAATTCTTACCATTTACAATTTTTATTTACCTATGTAATAATATAGTTGTATGGTAACGTAAAATTTTTGTAATAGTAGCATAATAGATAGTTACCCTAGGTCTAATTGTAGCTCAAGTCTTGCCATTTCCTTACGGTGGGCGGTATACAGTATTAGAAAGGACATTATATGCCCTTTGGTGGGCGGTATGTATAAGCCTTATACAAATATATTTAAAAAGTAAAGATTCGCTGGCCGCACATGGCCAGTTAGATTATTGAAAAATAAAACAGGATGCAATTCAATGTCGTAGTTCAGATATGGTTTTAGATCAAATTATATTTTATGTTATAAATAGTTGTATTGATTTGTTAATTATTAGTTGAACAGTGAAAAGTGAAACTCGGTTCGTTGTGTAATAGTAATAACAGTGCAATATAATTCATCCCAATAGTTCAACAGCAGCATTTTGATATCTTCAGTCCAGTTACATTCACACCTCCCTTTTTCACATACTTTTCCTCAACACGCTAGTATCACGTTGGTGAATTAGAGACTGTCTTTGCCGACAAACTGTCAAGCAGTTTGGCAAAGTAATTTTTATGTAAAATACAGGTGTTGGGAAATAAAGAAAATGAAATAAGTGATTCTAAAAAAAAACTGCATTTAAAAACCTTAAATATGACATCGATAACAATCGAGTTAGTAAAGGGTATTAATCAGCGCTCCCTAGAAACTCACATTGACCCTGCAAATTCATAGCCCCAGTGGGCTATTTTATTTAATTATGTAAAACAAGTAAAGTTAGTTGGTAGTTCAACGTCCTAAACACGACCTGTAACTACGGGAAAATAATAAACGGTAAACTTTCCGGGCCGTTTGGATGCGCTCATAAGTGGTTAGACAGTTTATTTATTTTATTTTGTTTTATTTGGAAAACCTACAGTTAATAACAACTAAATAATTACAAATCTGTCTTAAATAACTAATGCGTGGTTTTCGTATGTTGATATCTAAATACTTGCTTACTACTAATTTATTAATACTTACTTGTTTATATAAAAACCAAAGATGTAACAACTGCTAAATCAAGAACATATAAATATTTTAATTCCAAAAGGGTAATTTACTAAAACAATTTATAGCTCATTAGTAAATATAACTTGTTTAACTAATAAATTCTAAGAAGAGAACCAAAAAACAATTATGGTCAAAAATCTACCTATATACCAAGTAAGTAAGTGAACAAATAAGTACAGTAAATAATAACGATATAACTATTAACGTTAGGGAACCATATCGAACCACTTTTTAGTTAAAGAGGTTCTTTAATTTTTACTTCAACTATTAAAAAGGTCTAGATCAGGGACATCGACAGTCTCTTAAGACTAGCTTTTGTCCTCGGCTTCGTCTGCGTGAATTTCATTTGCAACCATTTCACCCTCCTAAGAGTAGAATTTTCAAAATTTACATCTGAAGTGCTTACTTACGCTGTATAAAGAACCACTCTTGTCTACCCTATAATTATGGTTTGTTTCAAAATTGTTCAAGATGAAAAATACTAGGTCCCACTTTAAACGATTTAATTTAAAAATGTTATAGGTTACTTAGTTAAAAGCATAATTTTTCCTTCATTCCATTATTTTTATAGGTAAACATTTTATAATGTAAACATGTAAACATTTTATTGTATTTTATTTATAAAATACATTAATTAGATGTATTTATTAAAGTGATTCTATCAACTTAAAGACTACCTTACTTACCTTGTATACACAAGGTATATCAATATTGTAAATTGCCGATGTACAATTTTATATTTGTCTTCATAAAGTTTAAAGGTCTATTCTGATTAATAATCATTTTCGTTTTGTTCATCATCTTCTTTTTTTAAACAATTGCCATTAAATTTAGTATATCCGATTGGACACTTATCCACTTCATAATTAAATATTCCACCGATACCACCAAAAATATCAATATTGTTTGTATAAGTAAACGGAGCCAGCATTATGTCAACAAGAAACAAAATGGCTTCCTCGTCAGTCATTAAGTCAGACTCGAAGTACGCAGGCTGAGCTGTCATGTTACTGAAATTTTTGGGACATGCTTCATCGGTACCTATAACCAACTTAATGGAGAAAAATAAGCAAACTGTCAGCCATATCCTGTAGACAAAGATACAAATTAGGTTTCATGTTTCTCAATAAACAAAGTACATATCCCATAGTCTTTTATACTAGTCTGGGAGCGAAGAAAAAACAGAATGTGCCAGCTGCTTCTCTTTCCGCGTAGATTGAAAAGTCAATCGAGGGAAAGTTAATTAATAAACAAACTAATAAAAACTTTATATTATTACCTGAAATCCATACTATGGAGAAATTATATAATTCCGTTGTAAGTACTTATATATAAATATATTTTCACCTTTACAGTTTGTATTAGGTTTAAAAATATTTTTTTAACTGATTCCGATGTTATGCAGTTAAATAACAAAGGCAAACTGAAAACTAAAACAAATTATGAAATTAACTCAGTTACAGGAAAATAGTCACATCCATGGACATTCAGAACCTGGGTTTAGTCTAACTTTCCTGTATGATGTAATTATTACATCATACAACTATGTCAACAGTTGCAGGAAAATAATTTAGTTTTTTCGGTATAAGTAACTGTCGGCGTATTTTGATACTGTTTATTTTATTTTTTCAAACAAGCAAAAAAATAAGAATAGTTCTAGTTTTTATAAAATTTGTATTTGATCGTTCCATTTATAAAAATGAATTTTATTTTGTTTTAGTTAAAATCTATCTACAATATTCGGTTCTTTAAATTTGACTACGCCATTTTTATTACGCCTTGTTCTCGTGGAGTAGGCAGTGCGCTATTATATATTCTTCTGTGGCAGTGCGTGAACCGAAAACCAGCGATTTCCACTTGCTACGATCCTGCCAGATCTCTCTCAGTTCCTCTACACTCATTACTGATTTTATACATGCTACTCGTAATATCATTAAATTTATTATAATTTAGATGAAAATCCTAGATAAAAACTATATTTGTAGTTGAAAATAATAAACTAGGTGCCTCATTAGCCATGAATAATCGCATATAATGCCATAAATTTGGGTAAGGATCGTGAAACCACCAAAGGCAATATAGGCACATAATCTATTTACACGGCAACGACTGCAATGTTAAGAACCCCCATTAAATATAGGGATTAATAGGTTTGCAAACAATTGGCATGAACACAAAGGCCTGGTATATAGGTTAATAAACCAATATTATTTCACTTATTAGGGAAATTCAATATGCTCCCTTTGTAACCAACTTTTTAATTAGGTAGGTAGTTGAAAATGTGTAAAAAGAATTAATGAATTAGTTTGATAACAATTTATTTAAACTCTTAAATCGACGCCCCCTGTGCCTACGTGTACTATACTTCCCGTATAATTGCAAAAAATTTACAACAAAAATATAATTATTATATACAACTGCTGAAGTTTGCAAGAATATTTCCCTATCTATCTCAGGTTTCTCTGCATATGACTGTACGTCATCATCATCAAAATTTCAACCTTTTCTTTTTCTTCTATCCTCTAAGCTATCTTTTGGTTTCTATCACTGGATATATCCAGCATAGGCAATTTCTTTACTTCTATACGCCATCCGTGTACGTAACTTTAATAGTTTTATAATGTTTCCTAATTCTTATATTATATTTATTTCTTATATTTTATTTTATTTTTGACTGTACACAATCTAGTGTATGTATAAAGTTAATAAATAGCCCTCTGGCATGTTAGGTACGACCAAGACTGTTTCATGAGTTTCTTTCGGCATTTCTTCTTAGCAGTGGTCGTCCCGAAATGCTTAGTAGTTTGTAGCTTTGAGACATAACATATAATGATTAAATAATTAGTTTTTGACTTAAAAAGAGCCTTCTTTGAAGGCCAAGTTTCATTTTGGTTTTGATTTTTCAAATTTACCTTGAATAATATACATACTTACATCATCATCATCGCCAGTTTTCCACTAAGTATAGGTACTGCAGGTTTAGCCAAAGTTTCATTTGATTCGTAGCGATACGATATCTAAATTCATAATCATTTCGATAGATGACAAAAGCAATTTTCTTCCGTCATCAAAGGCGAAAAGCGAACGTCAAATGTACGGAAGTAAGCGATAAAACAGTTCGTTACTCTATGGTTTCGAATCGTTTTCTCTATGAACTTGCGATGACGAAGGCGATCGACCACGTGATTTAGCGTGGCCTTATGTCATCCCATACATTTTAGCTGTTTTCGGAACTTCGTTTTCGTTTTCAAATTCTGACTTTATCTAAAGTTCCTGTTGGGTATAAACTCTCTTTTCATTGACCGAGCGAGCGAAGCGAGCAGATCGAGTTGGGGGCGAAACACATTGTTTGTATGTATGTATGTATGTATGTATGTATGTATGTATGTATGTATGTATGTATGTTTGTACCGCGATAACTGCCGAATACGATGGTCCAATTTTGATGAAATTTGGTAGGCATGTAGGAAATATCAATAGAATTTTCAATTCATTTGGGCATCAAAATCGGTTCAGTAGTTTTTGAAATATTAATAAAAATGTCACGATTATATAGCAGCAAAACGAAACCATAGCGTGTTCTAACTTTGGATAACGCCATCTAGATTTTATTTAGGGAACTGAATTATGTTAGAAAAGTCGAAATCAGAGTATATCAATAAAAACGCGAGTGTAATAATCGCGAGGTCTAAGTTCGCGGCGAACTACTAGTCTATACGAGGCACAAGAAGGAGGTACAAGCTTCTCTTTTCCTGAGCCATCGCCATCCAGTTCTTGCCAGCAATACTCTTTATATCGTCGACACCATTAAGTAGCCAGATGTCCTTTCCGTCTCTTGGGATACTACTCCAACTACAGCCACCTAACCATCGTTCTTTTTCTAGCCAGGTGTGTCTCTCAGTTCCATTCCATTCAATGTACACACAAATTTTTTCCTTTATTTACATACATACATAAATATTATCACGCCTTCTTTTCCCGTGGGGTAGGCAGAGACTAGCGATTTCCTACCTGCTACGATCCTTACAGATCTCTCTTACTTCCTCCACACTCATCACTCTCTTCATACATGCTCTTCGGTTATGGGTGCTAATATCTCCCATTTTAAGGAGGTCCGCAATGTGGTTGGAGTGCGTTCTTCGAGGTCGACCTTGACCAACCTTCCTTTATTTTTCGCCGTTTTTTCTCAGCAGTGGTCAATCCGAAATGCTATGGGCGTAGTTTGTAGCGTTGATATTTATAATACAATATAATTATGTAATTCGTTTTTGACACGAAAAAGGGTACTTTTCACAATCACAGGCATGTGAAGACCAAGTTTCGATAAATCATTTTTTACTTTTGACTTTCAATAAAGAAATCTTGAAAAATTAATTATGAGCAACCCATCTATAATAAAAAAATCTATTGTTGACTCCATTGCAGTAGTACACATCTTATCTTAACACGCGGGGGTCCGGAGGCCTGAAAGTATTCTCAAACCTTGCGTTTTTTGGTATTATCCCAATGTCAAAATTACCTTTGGTACCAAAGGGAACACATCATTAATCCGAGGCGCAGATGTTAAATATTAATAACGCAATTTGGGGTTCCTGATTCCGTCGTCCGTCCTCTCCGGTTTATCACGTAGAAATAATCCATCAGTCATTTAGCTGACAACGTGGCTAATAACAAGGGAAATATTACCGTACGTTTTATTATACAGAGGTGTGGAATTCTCCCTTGTATATGAAATAAAATTGTCATCATATTTGTATTTTGGCCACAATAGTCCATAATTGAATATGAGCTACCGATAAGTTTTGGATATTATTTCTTTTTACTTAACTACACGGCGAAAAGGAGGGTTTTTATTGTATGTAAGAAGTACAGCTCTGACCGAAATGTTTTTCAACAAAAAATTGTTTACGAATAAAAAATACTTATATTTTTTTACTCTAAATCATTTCAGCCAGTATCATAAATTACAATTTAATTTTTAAACTGAAAACGGCTAAACTTACATAGTTTGAAAGAGCCAAGACGTAAAGGCGCGAAGTGATAAAAAAGATTGCAACAGAAAGACTTTACTGCTGACACTTTGAGATTTCTTTCACTTTGTGATGTGCGGGACAATACATCAGGCACAAAACGTGGCGTTCTTTGACGTGGAAGCACTTTTCTCGTCTTAAATTGTAAGCTAGGCATTTACTACTCCTCAAAAGGAAACTTATGGAATTAACTGGTAGCGAAGAATATTTACAGAGCTGCGTTAATCTTTCTTAATCCTGAAGATATTGTACAGTGAAGTGCAGGTGAAGTTACCCAGTATGAGAACAGTAATAGTAGCAAATTTACGACGAACTTGATTTGAGTAAATTCTAAATATATTTTCCACTAGGCAAAAATTATATATCAAAAATGGGCTATCCCGTTCAAATATTCCACCAAATGTCAGCACTTAAGAGTGAGAGCTGACTATCAGATTACAACGCTGTCAATGTCAACTGTCGATGTGTCAAATTCAAATGACCTATTGTACCGTTATTAGCATAACCATACTCGCCAGTAGCTCAATCTAGTGAAGGCGTAAAAAATGAATAAACCCCCATTGACGCACAACATGTCATTTTTTCTCTCTCCGTATGAGTGACATAGTCACGTGAGTGAGATCTACAAGGTGCTATTTCATTTCAAGTCCAATCAAGAGTGAGAGCTTATAATCGGGCCAGAAACCTAAACTCCCGTATGACGTATGTCACTTTGACAATAATAGTGATGTACCTAAACACGAATCGCTGCGATTATTTGATGTTACGTAAAAAATCAAATCGAAATAAAATAACTCATTTTTATTAATCCAGAAGTCTGAACCTGAGTCATTTAAATAGCCTGAGAATAAATTCATTGTGAATAATATTTGATGTCACGATTCGATACGATTGCGTGAGTTCTTCTCCCTTTTTTCTTTCTTTTTTTGTATTACTTTAATGTAAAAAAAATTTAAATCTTAAAAACGCAATAATTTTTATATCCCAGCATTTGTACAAACCTTATTAAATTAATCGATAAAATAAACGAGCTATCGCGATTTTTTACATATTCCTCTTCACTATCGATTTATTGTAGCCGGATGCAATGGAGACTCCCTACACGGGCAAGCCGGAAGTTGAAGTACTACATTTCCGCGCATAGATTAAAAAATTAAAAAATTTGATACTTCATGGGCTTGACACTGACGACACCTGTCATACGGGAGTTTAGGTTTCCGGCCCGATTATAGCATATTATGTTGTGCGTCAATGCTGTTGGATGCACTTATTAGTGCATACATAAAGTACATAAAATTAAATACAAAGGTCAAAAACACAAACTTATAATATGTTGCGGTATCGAGAATGCAAATTTCCTTTAAATAAACTACGCAACGGAATTCAATCTAAAAGTTTAAATAATGAAGTTTAAAATCGCTGCGCTGTGGGACACTACGTGCGAGAATGCTTCTACATTTTCTTGGCTCTAGAAAAAGATGGCATATAAAGCAGAGAACTGACACAGAACACATTTTTTAGCTAAATAAATTGGACTTATTAAAAGAGGAATGGAGTCTGAAATTAAACAATTTAGTATTTAATTGTCTTTGTAATTAAGTTTGCCTAGGTAATTAGTTGTTACTTATATTATGAAAGTAATATTATAAGTAGCTCGTTATACTCAGGTACTTCACTCCTATAGCTCCAATGGATCTTGGCCTCCGAAACGAGAGAGCGCCTAATACTTCTATTCTGCGCAGATAGCTAATCACAAATAAGTTAATGTAAATGGTCCAAAAAAAAAAAGAATTTTTTAATATTAAAAAAATTAATAGCTCGCCAGTTATCCGCTCCTTGCTGACGCAAATCAGCCTCCACAGTGTCTCTCCAGCTAGATATCTGGGGCGCCGGACTGGGCGTCGTCTTGACACTTTTTTCCAGGTAGGCTGATTTGACGCCACGATCCTCCTTCACATTCTCTCGAGATGTGGTCATCCAGCGCAGTCGCTGTGATTTGAGAAGATTGACAGAGCTATCATTAAGCTAAAGAACAATAAAGCTCGTTATAATGCTGCAAAATACACAACAAATACTTACAATTTATTTCACAGAATACAGCAAGCCTTAAAGATTATCATTTCAATGCAACTAGTCTGTACAATGCCTTAATCTTGATCGTTCCTACGGTATGCAAAACAATCTACAGTTTCGTTCCCTGCTTTTTGCGAGCGGTATAAAATGTCAACAGATGACGGGACTGCTTCCATTGTCACTAAAGAGGTTTTTATTCTTACCAACTTTGTCTTGGAGGAATTGAATTAAAAATGCCAACTTGATGTTGAGTGTTTTCCAGTTTATTTTCATTTCGGTACGGATGAATGTGCAATGAATGTGCATAATTTTTTTCACATGGTAAGATTTCCCATTTCTTTGTATTTACTATCTTTTTGAATCATTATCATCTTGAGTCGAAATGGCAAAAATTAGATATTTTTTTACTAATATTTGGCCACTTTCACCGCCCGTTATCGTTGGTCTCATTGAATTCTATGTGTTTGAATGATATATTTTCTTACAGTAGGTAGGAAGCTAAACGCATGTTATTATTACTTCTAAGTCTATACCTAAATTTATATGTTCATATACCTAATAAAGTAAAGTTCGTATAATATATTTTCTCAAAATTCCCTCTCAAAGTTCTTCGTATACCTGGGAATTCTGTTTCAGACAATATTAAATTATGTACTCTTTTAATTTCCTGAGAAAATCAATACCTCATTTAATTAATGCAAATATTGCCCTTAAATTTTCCTTGCAAATTCTCCTTTGACATTCAAACATTTATAACGACTCCTTTAATATTTCCTTCGCTCATGAGACTTTTTTGTAATTAGAAAAGTACCAGCAATTAAAACTTTATAATTGTCGGGGATGAGGAATGCTGAAATTTACTTCGGGGTGAACAATGGGCAACGGGCAGAGACAATAAAAAAAAGGAAACTTAAGAACTTTTCTCAATTAGACACGGAACCTGTTACCTTTTTCAATTTTGACCCATATTTGGAAGGTTACACTTGGGAACACGCAGAGGAAAAGTATTGCAAATAAGTTACACAATTTCTCTATTTATTAAAATCATCAATTTTATCAACCGTGAATTTATTTAAACTATTACCTTAATACCTTGATACTTTTTTACGTGTTCAAAGCCTGCTCGCATGGAATTTTTTCATCATTTCTAATTTCTATATCAATATAGCTTTCGCTCGCATTGAATATTTTACGGGAACAGTGTTTTTTCCCGGGATGAAAGGGACCCTATGTTCCTTTTCTCCTTGTACTTCTAACTAATGTGTATGCCAAACAAATACATAAACAAACTCACTTTCGTATTATAATATTAGTTAGGATTTAGGATAGTTAGGATAAGAGTACTTTAACCTTGATACGATTTCAATTCGCATTAAAATGCAGAAACTTATGCTACTCGTAAGTAAATTTTTTTCTGCGATAGCTAGAGTCATGAACAGTTGTATCTATATAATTGTTTCAAAAATTCTTCGAGGGAGCCGGGACCCTTGGGCACTGTTAGTAATATTAGTTTCGTATTTAACAAATGTTCTCTGACATAATCCAAATAAATTAAATTAAATTCGGGCTTCACCAAAATTACTAGCAAGAGTTTAACGACAGAGCGTCAAGCGAATACCAATTATTTTAAAATCTTCATTAGCAGTCCACTCAATTTCCGAATTTATGTTTGAAACAGGTAAATTTTGAGATTTGTCGTGACCCGGATAATGTAATTAAATGTGATGTTTAAACAATTGTATGTAAATTAAGGTAAGGCGAAACTTTGCCGAAAGGTCTCATTATGAAAACCGGGGGTACCGTATGAATACGAAATATTGTACGTCATTCTACTGAGGGATTGAACGACATGGTTCGCTGTTATAGAATTTGAACAATATAAAAGTGAATCCGAAAATGTAATGTTTTACACATACGTATAACATTGAATTACTAGTGCTATTAAAGTTTGCTATGGATAAGTAAGGTTAAGAATTCATTTTGGACACGCAAGTCACGATCGTTGTAGCGGGTACAGAATCAGGGCTAAAGCCATATTTGCCATCTTCCTCCGTAAAGATAAAAATCATCCTCACTTGACATCGATACTTGATACGACGCTTAAAACCTGAGATATTCACAATAGTAAAAAGTCGAGGACACAAACTAGTTATTAATAAACGAAGTGCTTGTTTTCTTTATTCTGTATTTGTTTGTACTGGAAAGCGAAATAATAAATAAGAGACCATAATGCGTGTAATCCGCCGTTCGCTATTATTTTTGTTAATAACTTCAAGAAGAACAAAGAAGTATTGTCCTAGTAAGGAATGGTCTGGGAGCTAAAGAATAAATACCCTTTGTTTTGGGTCATGCCTAAAGCCAGCTTAGAGTTCCGTGGAAAAATAGAGCCTACCGTTCCTTTTTCTTAATGATAATTAATAATAATATTTAATTTTAGTTATATTTAGTTTATTTATAGTTTACTTATAGTTTTTATTTTAGGTTAATTTAGTTTATATTCTTTGTATTTGTGAGAATTACTTTTGTTATAATTTAAATAAAATAAATCATTTATTAGTTATGTATGATCCAGGGAAATAAAATTATTTTTTAGAAAAAAAAAGTTTATTTTATAGATAATTAGTTTTTAGGTTTTTATTCTTCACTTTACAGTTTTAATTGTGATCTGATTGTGATAAATAAATATTTATTTAAAATAATGTAGGAATGAGACAGGAATAGGTTAGAGAGAGATAGCGATAGTTAGAAATAAGATGGCGTAACTAGCAAGAAGAAAGACGTGTGAAGATTTTGTAAAGTGGAAAATAAAATAGGTGAAGTGCTCAATACTGGTTTCAATCAGTTGTCCCACAAATTTTGGGGCTCGTCCGGGAAAAAAGAAGACGCGATTCGCGGTGTGTTTTAAGACGACGACGACGAATTTCCACGCGGTCAACGACGCAACGTGTACGACGACTATTTTACGACGAAGATATGCCTAAAGACGATAAGAAGGATCGACGCCGGAGCCGTCAGGGTGATTTCGAGGACTCGGAGACCATGTCGACTTCACGTTCTGCTGATAATAGCAGCATGTTGCAGATGACGGCTGAACTGATTCCCAGTTTCAGTGGGCGCGATAACACCTATCCAGTTTCCCGTTGGATTGACAATGTGGAGGATTATGCTGAAATATTTGGCTGGACGCCACTACAGCAGTTACTCCTAGCACGAAGATCACTCACAGGTACGGCGGAACTGTGGCTACGAGCGGAGCGGCCATTTAAGACGTGGGACGAGTTAAAGGCTGCCATTCAGAAAGAATTTCCTGATTCTGTCGATATAAAGACCATACATGAAATGACGAGCTGTCGCAAAAAGCGCTCAAACGAATCATGCCTCATGAAAGAATTAGGCAAGCGCGGCAAAATGGCCGACTATGTCGCGATAAAATACATAATCGACGGCATCACCGACATAGAGAGCAACAAAATAATGTTGTATGGTGTCACGACATACAGCGATCTTAAAGAGAAATTGAAAATTTACGAGGCCGTGAGTGCTAAAATGAAGAAGTCGGTGCATATGCATAAAGGAATGGCGGGTGCTGATCCGGCAAAGCATGCATCGGGCGATGGCAAAGTATGGCGTTCGACAGGCGTGCGTTGCTACGGGTGCGGTGAAATCGGGCATACCTCTGCGGATTGTCCTCATAAGAGCAAGGGAATGAAGTGTTTTAAGTGCAACGAATTCGGCCATGTCGGAACGGCATTACCAAAACTGCCGCTGGAGCAACGGGGAAGAGTGAGACGGCACAACATGTACAACCGCAGGTGCGAGCGAGTACAAGTAATCAGAAGGCATTAACTTGGTCTAAACGAAGAACGCTGTGCAAATAAAAGATTGTGTTTTGATGGACAAGTGGCATGCGAGCGCATAGGCAGCTTTGTTGCGACTAAGTATATAAGGCTTTGTTTGAATCATGAGACGAGTCAGCGGGAAGGCAGGAGCGCTCGCAACTACTACGATGACCGTTTATTTACCAAAATAAACACAAATATACATATGTAATACAATAGGTAACAAATATACATTTAGAATAATACAACATTGAAATACCTAAACATACTGAGTACATAAGATAGAAACGCATTTGCATCGCCTACATTCCTCCTCATGCTGACGCAGCACTCATATCGTGGGAATAAACGCGACGCGAGCGGCGGACCGACACAACACTCCCGATTTTGTTCGCACGAACAACACGCACCCGGCCATCCTTGCCGGGACACACGGCCACGAGTCCCTTCGGCCATGTGTTTCGTGGCGAATTGGGGTCTACAACTATACGAGGTCTCCAACTTGCAATGGCCTCTGCTCTTCACACCACTTCTTCCTGGGGCGCATCTCCGGCAACCTCGAACCCATCGTCTCCAGAATTGGTCAGCCAACCGCTGTGATATGCGCCATTGTTTGCGTAGAAGGCGTCCGACGCATCATAGGCACCCAGAGCAAGTTTGATGACGTGCCCAACTGGTTCGGCGTTATTTCTTTGCAGGAGGTTCCACTGTCACATGAGTAAGGTCGACTTTCACCATGTGTTCAACCTCGGTCATTAACGTGTGAAATGTCTCTTCGCGCGGTGATCGCTTAAGATGAGGGCGTCCTTTATGCTCTTATCAGCCTACGCTCCGGCCCATTGGGGACTAGCAGGAAGAAAGGACCACGTCGTGGCTGAGCTGTAGTTTGACACCTTTTCTTTCAAATTTGCACGACAATTACACATCTTTTCAGTTCAGCGTCCGCGCCTCGCATATTTGTCCGTGTCCGAATACAGGTGTTGTGGCCAGCCTCGCCTAGCAGCCATACGTCGAATAGCCATTATAAGAACATCAGTAGTGAGCTGGCTAACTATTTCAATAAACCGAACAGTGAGGCAAGTGAAAATAACACCGTATCTTTTTTCATGATGACGACAAACTGTGATTTCAAAGGCCCAAATAAATCAAGCCCGCAGTGGGTAAATGGACGCTGGTGATGAGCCATTGGCTTCTGGCAAGTCACCCATTCCGGAACAAATTCTGCAGAGCACTGTGAACTAATATTTTTTACAGTAGGTCGCAGTCTTATCATCAATAGTGAATTTCATTCACAACCATTTCTTGGTTGCCATGACACGCAACATGATAGTGTTTCACAATGAGGCGAGCATGTGACAACGGCCATATTAGGGCTCAACTTGACAGGTACATCCGCAGCAGCACTTATGCGACCACCCACGCGAAGAACACCTGGCATCGAGTATAGGCGCCAAGGTAGTAGCACTTGTTCTATTTAATGATCCGTTTCAGATTATGAAATCTGTGTTTTCATCTGCGAGTACTTCACCAACAGGACTTCTGCAGCTCCAGCAGTGTGCGGTCTGGATCACAGGTAAGTTACATTTTTCTATGAAGGACAGGACAACTGATGTAGACCTCAACGGAGCCAAGAAGAGAACCGTTCAGGCTCGGGAACAGCAGGTACCATAGGTACACCGAGAGTATACACCATGGGACTGACATCTGGTTGCTGCATACATTCTACTGGCTTTCATCTTCATATAAAAATCTCGGTCCGTAACATTCATTTTGTAATGTTGTTATTTCACAGGAGTCGCGAGTAGCGATCCGCACTCTCCATCTAATATGGGTATACGTTGAAAGAGACGGAATCCAAGCGGCATCATGGGAACCCGAGTCCCAGTACGTTCTCCGTCGACCATAAATGAGACAGCTGAGCGTAGATCCTGTATGCGGTTCAGTATCGATTGGTTCCCATCCTCGAAGCCGCCTTGTTTGTGAAGGTGACGTCATTGACAAGTTTCATAGCTAACTGTTCATCTTCCAACTGCCGATGTAATCTCCATATAATGTTGTTTACGAATCGCATGAACAGCTTCCGACATTAGATCAAACCTCTCTGTGATATAAATTGGGCTAAATGGCGTCCGCACCAAATATAAGTGAGCTCATAGTGTAGGTTTTGACATGATCAGGTGCAGAAAACGGGCGTTATCTTCTTCGTGAGATTCAAAAACATGTCGCGAATATCGCCAATCTGTAAATGTATTCACGAAATCTTAACATTATTCCATATAATGTTCAGTATCCTTCAGTATGTATCATTAAGGCTCATAGTTCCACTTCGAGCAGCTGCATCTTAACAGTTTCTTTTATGTGGGTTATCAACGCCAAAATGCGACCAAATTCTTCAGTAACTGCAGCTGATGCAATGTTTTTTAATAAATGCAGTATTTCAATATCCATTGGACTTCATTTTTCAGTTCAACTCCGCGACGTGTCATATTTGGGAAGAATCAGGTTTGGCAGTGCGAATATATACCGACGTACCATCTCCCATTATAAGAACGTTCAGGTGTGAGCTGGCTATATATTTCTATATGAATAGCCCAGAGGCAAGGCGAAAGATATGACCGTATATCTTGTAGTTCTCTGACGACATTTGATTTCAGACAGCAATAGCGTCGATTGAGCTTGTGGGACAATGGAAGATTGTAACATCCTGAATCCAACCCATGGAGTGAAGGGGCGGTTGACCTAATCTGCAGAAGGTCAATCCTTGACCAATCAATATCTGTTTGCAATGCTCATCACTAATAGATTTGTTTAATTTCATTTCACAACCATTTCTCGTCATGACACGCACATGATATCTCTCACAATGTGTTTATACATAATTCCATTCTTAGACAAGCTCAAGTCCACTATCTCGCTCTCACAGACCATTTCGCTCCAAGCAGTACATAGCGAAGGGATTGTTTATTTAAAGTCAAAGTAAAGTCAAAATTTTATTGAAACTTGCCTTCAAAGAAGGCTCTTTTCACGTCGATAAATTAATTATTAATCATATTTTATGTCTCAAAGCTACAACTACTAGCATTTCAACAAGCTGAGAAGAAATGCCGAAAGAAACTCGGGAACAGTCAGGTCGCCTACACCAGAGGGGTATTCATTAACTTTTCATACACTTTGTGCAGTATAAAATTATAAGTTAATATTATTCATGTTAGTTTGTGATCAAGTAACCACAATGAATGTTGTTTTCGAATCAGATCGAAGCAGGATCTGGCAACAGTTCAGGGAACATTTTAGTAAAAACTTTCAGTCACTTGAAGATCACAATACACGTACATGTTTAACAATTCTAAATGTCAATGTAATTAAATTGGTAAGGTTATTTTTCTTATCGTGTTCAAGTGTGGAGTGGCGGTTGAGAGCCAAACTTTTTTATCGTTCATCTTATTGTGTAATATTTATTCATCAAAGTATTTTAAGATATGTTTTAAATTTTTGCATCGGTAAATTTATAGCCTCGTCGATTGTTACATTTTTACATTTCATGAAAGACCGCAACCAAGCCTAAACAGGCGTATAAAGTTTATTCTTAGTGGGTGTTTATACTATATATCGCAGATTTTTTAAAGAGTTTAAATTGATTCAAAAATGTACAGAAGATGTATTAATGCATCAGTAAAATTTTTATTGATTTAGGCTCAGAGAATCGCTCGTTTTAGCATAACGAATTGCTCTTTTCTGTAATCAAATATCATCTCGGCTGCATCATATCAATAATGTATGACATTATGCTAGAAAGTAGCTGAAATACACATCTAGCTGTTTCAATGTTTGTACTGTCTTATCCAGCATAAGCCGCCGAGTAAGTTTTTCCGTGAGTATGTGTTTATTTTAACTTACAGTCAAATGGTAACACCTAAAATTTGACACTGACCCATCTAATACTTTGCCATTAACTATTAAAGGTATAATTATGAGGTGTCAAAGAAAACTTTTACAGCTTGTCCTTGCCATTGTTGGTTAAACCAGTCAAGAAATTTCATATATTACTTACATCTCATAATGACTATTTCTGTTGACATAAATTTTCGTCATAAAACAACTTCACACAATTGTTTCAAGACATGGAAGGTATTTATTAAACAAGGAATAGAAAAGGACCGATTATGATTTCGGACGATGTTGCCGCGCTGCTGGAAGATCGTAATTCTACTTTCAGTTCTGTTTCATACTGTACCTCAAGGTCAGTAACACCATAAATGCTTGTTTTTAAATTTGATCCACGCAGTAATTTAAAATATCAAAAATACCTATGACATCTTTGTGGATTCAACTTCATAATTTTTATAAAGTAGATGTTGCATCAGTAGATGTTTAAGTTTAAATATCTACAGTGTGAATGTACTATTGCCAAGCAAAATATTTTTAAATCAAAGTATTTTAAATTTTGAGAAATATAGATGGCATACAAATTTCTTTTTATAATTACCAAAATAGCATATTTATCAAAATAACATTTTACAGTATAAATATCCCTGAGGGGCTGTTAACATTACATAATTGTAAAATAAAAAAAACTATAATTGTATTAACAAGTGTTTATGATGGATCGTAACCTTTTTAAGTAAATAAAATATTTTCATTAAATTTTAAGCTTGAATTTCAAAGTTTTTTAGAACATTTTTAGTAAGTCAACTCACCTGAAAGAACATACACGTAATCTTTAATTTTTTCATTATTTTAAAAATAAAAATAAGTATTTTTAACAACTTTTGTTCAATTGGAAGTTTAAGACCAACTTTTTTGTCTTAATCATATTTGTCAGTTTCTTAAATGTTAATTTTCACATATTTCAATTTTAGCCTGATAAAGATATATCATTTGAGGTGAACATATGTAAACAAACATTTTAAAGAAGACTGGTTGACCCACTGAAAAGATTTGATCATTATAAAGATTATATGCTGCTGAGAGATTGATTTTTCTTTCTTGTTTTTCCAGGAAAAATAGTACATTTCAGTGTCCCAGTAACAATGATGTTAAGCGTTTTTAGTATCTCTCATTGTTTTCCACCGTCAGCTTTTAGAGGTTCCGTTGACAAGTAAGCTCTGTATCTTTTTCTGGCGTGCACTGTCTTATTTCAACTAAGAGTGTGTTGCAAGTAATGTTTTTTATTTTAACTAATTTGTATAATTTTAGTTTATGTTTTGAATAAATTTTCATTAACGATAAGGAAAAAATATGTGTCTGAGAGTCAAAAGTGTAAAGTAGATTTTGTGTTTGTTTCATACAATTTTTGTTATGTTGTTGTAAAATGATATAGAAATAATGGTGTTATGAAGTATATTAAAAATTTAACAATTGTTTAAACATATTGTTAAAAATAATTAAAAAGGAAAGGACAGGTATCATCAGAATGTAGAACATCACAAGCAATAAGTGGAAAGTGACCTACCGAAGGCTGCTGGTGTTGATATTAAGCATTTATTGTGTCCAGGTA
The DNA here is from genome assembly GCA_018467065.1 of Ephestia elutella. Lineage (NCBI taxonomy): Eukaryota > Metazoa > Arthropoda > Insecta > Lepidoptera > Pyralidae > Ephestia > Ephestia elutella. The sequence continues at coordinate 13,777,695 of CM031592.1, read as the reverse complement.
AAGGCTATATTCAGCTCCATTCCAAATTAAAAGAAGCCCGCAGTAACCAAATGACATGTCCTTATTAATCTACTTTAATTATTTTCATTAAATTTTAGTGTCTTGAGTATATATTGTTTTTTAGAAACATCATATTACTGGTTTTGTTAAAGAATATCTTTAAAATCCTTTCTTAATAACACATATATAGATTTAAAACTTATTTTCACATAATTAAATATCTTAACTGATAAGATTTCTGTTATTCTGTTTTTTTAGATCTATTTAATATAAAGTAGATTACAAGTTATTTTGGAGGTGGGTGAAGGTGATGAAATGCCTGGTTTTCCGCTGAGACCAAGAGTTGCCGTAAATAAAGGCACGAGTACAGCTGCTTGTTTCTCAGCCTGGAGAGATTTACCTGTTCTGCCAGCTGTCTTTCCAGGAAAGAGATGCGCTCGAGGTGGCTTCATAGGTGTCCCGGCAATGGTCTGTCGAAGCAATGATGTTTTGAAGCTGTGCACATTCTGCAGTAATCTCTTCAATGCGTCTTTCCATTGCTGTCAGCTGATTGTCCTGAGACACTGTCCGTTCTTGTTGGAATCTGCTATTTCTTCCATCGTTTTGTTCTAACATTTCTTACTTTTTTCAAGTAAGCCTGAGCTTGATGATGGGTCAATTTTTGCCATTAATTTGCAATTCGTAGTTTACCTGCTTGAATATTTAATTTTAATTAATTAACTGGGGACAAGTTAGTAGGTTACTAAAAATTCAATGGTAAATCAATGAGGTGTTTCACACCTTTACTAGTGTAAATGTAGATTAATTGTTGTTTTGTTCTCTAATTAACAATTTTAAAAGTTATGTTTATGATCATAAATGATATAGGAAACTGAAGTAGGTAGTTATGAAGAAAACACAATATTAAAATTTATTTAATTTTTTGGATTTCACTAATACAGTGTATTGTTAAAAATAATTAAAAGGAAATGTGTACCTAGGTATTTAGTCTCAGAATTTGGTCAGCAAATCCACTTACAAGTTAATAAGTGGAAAGTGACTAAACTGTGACAAGGCTGTTGTGTATAGGACAAATTAAGCAGTTTATTGTATTGTTTAACTAAGCAGGTACATATGGCTGCAGAAGTCAGTCGTCAGCTCCACTTCCAAATGGGTAAGTGAAGAGAGACCCCAAAGAAAAAATAAAGTGTAAGACATGACCTACTATTGGTAATGTTTTTTAAATCTAGCTTGTTGACGTTAAATTTATAGTGAATCTTGGTAGAAGTATGTATTAGTGTTATTTAGAGTATACTAAAGCAATACTCATCTGGTTTTTTTAAAAATTCGCAGTTTAGTTCAAAATCCTTTCGATAAAGACCCGGCCGGCGAGCTGTCACATAGGTAGGTAGATAATTGTTAACGCAAGTTGCGCGCTTATTTTGCTTTACTATTATTAAATATCGCTTAATTTTGATGAAGATTTCTTGTTTTACGTATAAATTTCGTCTTTTTTCACGATCTTTTCAATATTTAAAGTTTAAAATATTACACAGCTATTTCCGTGGATATAGACGCGACGCAAGCGATGCGCCAAAAAGCGCCGCATCGATGAACCATCGTCTAATAAGCGCTGAGCAGCACGCAATGTACCGTTAGGTCCGTGTAAATAAACCGGCACTGTCTTTAGTAACACTTTGCGATTGTTCGTGTTCAGATGCGTCTGAGTTTCGACCTGCAATTCACTCGCGTTGGCCTTCGGCGACGGCGTCGGCGACGGCGTCGGCGTCGCGACGCTGCTGTTAGCAGGATAGTGCAACAGACGGTGGTGGGGACGACCGCAGCCGTCCATCTGCATGCGATCTCCGGGCAGTCTGTTTGTTTGTGTCGGGCGTTTAGACGTTGTAACACAAACCGAACCGTTTTACATATGTCCACCAGTCTCTTTACGTAAACGCACCAAACTTTTTACGGTCAGACAGCGCGTGATTGGAAAGGCGACAAAACCGAGCACTTATCGTCCTTTGCACTAACACCAGTCAGTTCATTGTTCACTAACACAGTCACAGAGCCGATTGCGGGCGTTATCACTTTGTTTACTAAGTCCGTACGCAAGGTAATAAATGTTTTTGATGTCTTCTCAGCTTTACTCAAAAACTCGGACAAGATGATGAGCTTCGGTGTTCCTTGACTGATACGTGAAGCTGTAGTCAGTCCATTTTGGATATCAGTACACTTGGTAGCTTAGCAAGAATCGTAGCTACTATATTCATGCCGTCGTAGATAATCTTTCACAGCCGATAGCTGTATCACCTGCCGCGACACAATTCTTCACTTTGTTGGAGAAGGGGATGATGTCCTTCTGATATTCAGATAACATTGGTCGGAGCTTATTCAAATCTTGCAGGATTCGGGATATAATCACATCAGGGTTCCCGAACTGGAGCTCCAGCGTCGACATCACTTCATCGGGCGACGTAGCACCAATAAATAATGATATAGGCTCAGCGTCCTTGGCCGCGCCGTGGAGACATTTTCTTAAACGCCATAGGTTCTCCCGGTCAGTGAAATTACACACTAGGGAGGATTCTTCGTATGCTCGCTTGAATTGCAGCCACTCAATCGGGGTCTCCGGAGATAGGACGGCAAATCTTTCTCGGAGGTGCACAAGCGGTTGAGCATTTTGTTGCTGCATCCAGTAGCTCCGGCAGCAGTGGTCGCCGGTTAGAGTTCTTCAGGGCACTCGCCAGTGCGTGCACGGTAGCATCAGTGCCACTTCATGGTGTGGTGGCGGTCGTGCGTCAGCTTCGAGTGCAGGGTCAGCTACTGTTAGTTGTGGGCCGGCGGGTTTCGTATTCAATTGTGCTGGACCACTAGTGCCGTCAATATCGGCTACGACGGGAAGCTGACTCTTCAAGTCCTGTTGAGTAGATTCTAACCACTTTTCAAGCAAATTATCGTTGTGCTCACTAGGTACCTTCGATAGCGAATCGCAACTGCCTTCAGATTCTAACTGCGCCAAATCCACTGCTAACCTTTTATCAATAAGTTCCATCTGTAAACGATCTTTTTTCTTCAGCAGCCTTAAATTCCAGCAATTTCTTCTGTTTCATAATCGAAGACGAGGAAGATTGTTTACTAGCGCGACTGATCGACTTTCGCACGGATTTCTTGTCCTCCATCTTGTTTTTCGGACTCAACGTTGCATTCCGCTTGCGAGCCGCGTGCTTCCAATGCTTTTTGTTGCTTTTGTTCTTTCTTTACAGCACCCCTTGTGCTAACCATGCTTCTTGGTGGCGTGGTGAACATTCAAGGATTCGGCCGAAGGACCAGCGATGTTAAGGGTGCAAATAAAAGATTGTGTTTTGATGGACAAGTGGCAGCGGCGTAGCTGCGAGCGCATAGGCAGCTTTGTTGCGACTAAGTATATAAGGCTTTGTTTGAATCATGAGACGACCCCCCCCGTCAGCGGGGGAAGGCAAGGAGCGCTCGCAACTACTACGATGACCGTTTATTTACCAAAATAAACACAAATATACATATGTAATACAATAGGTAACAAATATACATTTAGAATAATACAACATTGAAATACCTAAACATACTGAGTACATAAGATAGAAACTACGCATTTGCATCGCCTACAAACGCCATGTTTGGAACCAGCGGACCAATAGCGAACGACGACTACGAGGTGAAAATAGCTGCGCAAGTTCGCGATACGTCGTTTGGTGACGCGGCGAACTTCACGCAGGACGACTGTTCTACCGACGATGACGAATATCCCAAAATGGCGGCGTTTGTCTATGAGGAGGAAGTGTCAATGTCAAACGAGAGAAAGCCGGTTGTCATGTTGAAAGTAAACAAACATTGCGTGAAAGGTTTAGTTGATTCCGGTAGCGATGTAAATATTATTTCGGAAAAAGTGTACGAGACAATCGGAAAACCAAAGTGCGATAAAGATGATCTTAGCCTCTCGGGTATCGGACAGTCAACAGTGCGTTCTTTAGGAAAGTGTCGATTACAGCTGTGCGTTGATGAACATTGCTATAGAGACGTTATTTTTCACATTTTACGTAAAGAATATGTTCCTTATGATGTAATATTGGGTCAAGAATTTCTTAACGATGTTACAGTGGTATTGAAAGTCGGGAATGTACGGTTTGTGAATAAAGAGTGGGAGCGCTTGGGATGCTATGTGAGTGATGTGTGTTCTACTGATTCTGTTGTAGGTCACATGACAAATGCAGCTTTGAAGACTGAAGTGCAGCAGATGGTGCGAGAGTATCAACCCAAGCAAGTCAAAGAAGCGCCGATACAGCTCAAGATCGTGCTCAAAGATGACATTCCAGTGGCCTTGCGACCTCGACGGTTGGCACTCAAGGAGCAAGAAGCGGTTGACAAGCAGGTATCCGAATGGTTAGAAAAGGGGATAATACGCGTAAAGTCATTCTGAATACAGTTTTCCTTTAGTCTTGGTGAAGAAGAAAGATGGTACACTTAGAGTATGTATTGATTACAGGCTTTTAAATAAAAAGATGGTAAAAGATGAGTTCCCGCTTCCTGTAATTGAAGATCTTATTGATAAATTAAAAGATGCCAAGCTGTTTAGTGTATTAGATTTAAAAAATGGATTTTTCCACCTGAAGATTAGTGAGGAATCAATTCCTTATACTTCCTTTGTCACGCACAATGGTCAATATGAATTCCTGCGTGCGCCCTTTGGCCTGTCCATATGCCCAAAGTATTTTATGAGATTTATAACAATTATCTTCCGAGACTTACTTGTAAAAGGAGAGGTTATCATATTTATCGATGATTTGCTTATTCCAGCGCAAGACGAAGAACAGGCTGTACAAAGACTTAAAAATGTGCTTTTTATTGCAGAACAGTATGGTTTAGAGATAAACTGGAAGAAGGCCAAGTTGATTTCCAGAGAAATTGAATATCTGGGACATTTGATCAAAGGAGGTGAGGTGAGACCAACAGCAGAAAAGACAGATGCCGTGTTGAGGTTTCCCAGCCCCACCAATGCAAGGCAAGTTCGCAGCTTTCTTGGTCTTACTTCTTACTTTAGGAAGTACATAAAAGATTATGCAGTCATAGCAAAACCGCTCTCCGATCTTCTCAAGAAAAGATGTAATATTCAGATTTGGAGAACAAGAAAACTTGGCATTCAATAATTTGAAGAGAAAGTTGTCAGATTACCCAGTATTAAAAATTTATGATTGTAACTTACCTACAGAAATGCATACAGATGCATCTTCTATTGCATATTCTGCTATACTATTACAGTTACATCCAGACGGGTGGCATCCTGTTTACTACATGAGTAAACGAACCAGTGAAGCAGAGTCTAGATATTCTAGCTATGAGCTAGAGGCTTTAGCTATTATAGAAGGTGTTAAGAAGTATAGAATTTATTTGTATGGTATTCATTTTAAAATAGTAACTGACTGTCAAGCTTTTTGAGTTAACCTTAAAGAAAAAGAGTTGTCACCTAAAGTAGCTCGTTGGGTATTATTTTTGGATCAGTTTGATTATGAGGTGGAGCATCGTGCGGGTACAAAGATGCAACATGCTGATGCATTAAGCCGAAACCCATGTATGACAATTGTTACCAACAGTTTGCAAAGTCGGATAAGATTAGCCCAACAAAATGATGATGGATTAAAAAGCAGTATGTGAAATATTACAACAAGGTTCTTTTTCAGATTATTGGTTAGATAATGGACTCCTTTACAAGGGAGAACAAAAATTGCTGGTTATACCAAAGACAATGGAGAAAGATATTTTTAAACAGGTACACAGCAATGGACATTTTGCGAAGAAGAAAAATGAAGGAGATTATAACCAAAGATTATTACATTCAAGATTTGGATAAGAAGCTGGATAACTTCATAGTTTCATGTATACCATGCCTGTTAGCCACCAGGAAGGCTGGTAAGCAAGAAGGCTTCCTCAACCCATTGGAGAAGGAAGGTACTCCATTGCATACGCTCCACATTGATCATGTAGGACCTCTGACAGAGACGAGGAAGCAGTATAATTATATTTTAACCATCATTGACGCTTTCACCAAGTTTACCTGGATTTTTCCAACTAAGAGCACCACCAGTAAAGAGGCTATTGAGAAACTGAAGATACATCAGCAGCATTTTGGTAATCCAACTAGAATAATCAGCGATAAAGGGACTGCGTTCACCAGTGGTGAATTTAAGGATTATTGTCAAGAGGAGAATATAATGCATGTGACCATCACCACCGGAGTACCCAGAGGTAACGGCCAAGTGGAAAGGATTCACCGTGTTATTCTAGCTGTATTGACCAAGCTTTGTATAGAAGAACCATCATTATGGTATAGACATGTCAGTAGAGTTCAAAGGGCAATCAATAGTACTTATCAAAGAAGTATCGACAGTACCCCATTTCGCCCCATGCTGGGCACAGAAATGAAAATAAAAGAATATCTAAAAATTATTGAATTGTTAGAGAAAGAGGAAATAAATCTTTATGATCGAAACAGGGAAGAAGAACGGATTAAGGCAAAGCAACATATTCTTAAGGTGCAAGAAGAGAATAGGAAGACTTTTGATAAGAAGCGAAAACCAAGTACAAAGTACAGCGAGGGAGATTTAGTAGCTATCAAGCGAACACAGTTCGGCCCAGGTCTCAAATTGAAGCCTAAGTACCTAGGTCCTTATCAGGTTACGAAAGTAAAACGAAATGATCGGTATGATGTGATGAAGATGGATAACCATAGCGAAGGCCCTATTAGGACTTCAAGTTCAGCCGACTTGATGAAACCATGGCCAGCAGTTGATGAGGACTGAAAGGTATGAATGGTATTTTGTCTTTCTTAAATTTTTCTTTGTTTTGTTTTGTTTATGAGCGATGGATGTAAGCTATGGAAGAGACACCTTTCTTATGTTATGTCACTGTAACATAGGTTAAGATTTGTTTATTTCATTTGTTCTTATTAAGGTGAACATACATGGTAATATGTTAACTTAAATGATTAACCACTCTGTATTGTTTATTTTTTAATATTTTTAAAGAAAATACAGTGTTTACTGAATAACATAGTTTATTCACTAAGTACTACTTTAGCCTAGTTTAAATAAAACGAACTTGTTTAAATGTAAGTTTATTTCTATATTTCATAAGTAAGATGAGTAAAATTTCAATTAGGTTGTTATCACTGAACATAAATGATATCACGCATAATAACATAATGCCATATTATTGACTTGACATATCATTGACTTGCTGTTTGCCAATCCTGCCTATTAGTTAATTTTTTTTTTTAATTTGTAATTCTGTGTAAAAAAAAATTAAATATTTTAGAGGTTGGTCATGTTAGTGTAAACATAGATAGAATGATAATTTTTGTAATTCAACATTTTTGTTATGTCTGGGGACAGACATAGTTGCAGGATGACCGAATGTAGGAATGAGACAGGAATAGGTTAGAGAGAGATAGCGATAGTTAGAAATAAGATGGCGTAACTAGCAAGAAGAAAGACGTGTGAAGATTTTGTAAAGTGGAAAATAAAATAGGTGAAGTGCTCAATACTGGTTTCAATCAGTTCCCCCGTCCCACAATAATAAATATGTACATATATATGGACAAATCACACAGATTAAGTTAGCCCCAAAGTAAGTTCAAGACTATATTATGGGATACTAACTCTAAAATATTTCATTTTATAACAAATAAATAAAGATAAATATCCAAAACCCGGGTCAATCTGAAAAACATAATTTTCCATCTTGACCCGACCGGATCGGAGATTGAACGCTCCGATAAGACAGTCCGGCGTGATGACCGTTGGGACACGGAAGTCGTCAATGATAGGTATGTTAAAATGGAAAAAGATTACGGCAATAACCATACTGACGAATATACTTTAGTCTATGGCATTAGCATACTAAAGTGAAAAAGTTATATGTTAACCATACAGTAAAATTAATATTAAAACCCCATTTTTCTATGACATCGTTTATATTTACAAAAATTTAAATAACAGCTGTTTAAAATACATTTTTAATTTTAACAAAAGCGTGAAAATACGCAGTTGTTATACCTACTTGTACTGCGCTACCTGACACCAATATATTAGAATCGATAATATAAAAAAAAAACAAAAGTATTTTTTTTTTCTAACTTTATGAGAGAACAATAAGTCTTCATTTCGAGTGTGAAGTATATATTATGCGTGATATCATTTATGTCAAATTTATGCCTAAAGTAATAACAATAGATAATAAATTATGTTCGGACGCATATCTACATCTTCATTAGCATATGACCGGTTAAATTTTACTATATACATTATATTATACACTTATACATACAGTCTTACATACCTACCTAAAAACAAATCTTCCATATTTCTATGTAGGTTCTTAATAAACATAATTTTATATATCTACGAGAATTAAATCTTTCTAATTGATACAAATGTAATGTTACGGAACTTTCATATTTTAAATAATTCCAGCTTACGTATTTTTTCTTGGCTTTGACGCAATGAGCGATGAGTTTCGCCACAACTGCGATTTAAAACAAGTCTAAAGTAGAACTTGGTAAGTACCTAGTATTCCAGGATAAAGATGGAAATTGTTACTGCATATCGTATATTAAATGACTAATTTTGATAGCATTTATTTTGTATTATTTTGTTTTAGTTTTTAAATGGCATAAATCACGTCCAATGTATGTACTTAGAGCCAAATTTCATATGATCTGCTCATTGCTCAAACTGTTTATGATTGTGTGCGTAGTTTTCAAGCTAGTGGTCGGCATTATCTTTGTGTGCGTGTATAAATTATGTTGTTAAACACGGCGCAGTGAGCGTTAGTGAGCGCGCTTTCCCCCTGCACCGAAAGTAGCAGACTTTTTGCATTTAAATTTGTGCTCGCATCCATTCCTAGGTCTTGCTTTAAGATAAAAATAGAGGTATCAACCTCTACATAATAAATCCTGACAGGTGCCTACCGGACTCCTACGCTATGAAAAATTGCAAAAACGATTTTTTGCCATTTGTGGTGAAAGAATCGTGTCACACGTACAAAATGTACTTTCCTAAAAAGTTTGATCTCTATGTACACGCAGAATTTTCACTGGTTTTGAAAGAAAAAAGTCGAACCCATAATAAATAAATTCGCAGTCCAAATTTGTGTACGACGAAAAATAAAAAAGTTACAAAAGTGATTTTCGTTCGAGAGTTACGCCCAACTTATCATAAGTGCCGCGTGAAGTCGATGGCCTTATGCTGCAAAGTTGCAAAGCATATTATTGCATTGTTTAAACGTTCTCATACCTTGCCCCTATTGTCTTGGTAAGATGCATCTTACCATCATCATGGACTGCAGTCCATGAGGTGATTGATGACTATGTAAGATATTATTATATCCCACTAATATTGTACGGGACAGTTCGATTGTATGTGATGGTGTTTTTCATAGGGTACTTTTTACCTCAAAATTCACACAGGGCTTCATGGTGCAGATAATCCATACTATAATTCTAAATGCGAAAGTCTGTCACTTCGTCTGTCTGTTAACGTTTTCACGACTAAACCGCTAAACCGATTTTGACGAAATCATGTATCAGATGAAGACCCGGAGTCAAACATAAGCAAGTCATTGAGGGTTAATTTTTGGAAAATCTACCCCCATTGAGTTGAAATGGGGGTTCAAAAATTGTATGAAAAACACAAAAGATGTTGTTTGACATAAAGGTGTTGTTGTTGTGATGATGCCACGGGCGGAGTCATGGGGAAACAGCTAATGAATGTAAAAAACTCCCGACATCATCTAGCAAAAAGTTAATCACTCTTTGCGACTGACTGAAACTGACTGAAATAGTACTAACGTAATTGAACTCAGTAATTTCTAACGTATATCTAACGTAATTTCGGAAAGTCGTGCAGAATTCTGCATAAATTTAGTTTGGGCCATTAAAACGGCTTAATTAATAGCTAGCAGATTAAAACAGGTGGATTGAATAAAATCTTCTCATTTTTATAATTTGTTTTATTGACTAAAATGAATAACAATAACTTTGACATCCCGACAACCAAAATGTAACCTTATCCCATTCATCCATAGACTTATTATATACTGGTGTACATTCATCCGATACACGTAAGTTACAGGAGTCGCATATTCGAAGCCATATAAGAATTTTTCTCAAAGAAATCTGTTAACATAACAAAACATCGGTGAAATAAACCCTACCCTAAAATGACATACTTTGATACTGATGAGATTTTAAGATATCACGCGTCTCTTAAACTTAAGAGGCAGTCCTCCTACAAAATTTTCTGTTAGGGTACCGGTTGGATCAGGATCTGGTATCCGTTTGCTGCAGGCCGCTGGCTCCACTGAAAATTTCTGTAATATGGCAGCCACGCCAGCCATGGCCTGCATCATTCCAAGCCTTACACCTGAGAAAGAACATTTCTAATTATTTGTATTTGAATGAAGGCAAGCAATTTGAAATTTAATTATTCTTGCAGGTTGGATAGGCGTAACTTCAAAAACTTATATTATTTTATATTTTAAAAGCAGTTTACAATGTTAAACGTTTGTAATACATAAATAATATATTTTGATTTGGATCATACTCACCAATACAAGATCTCGGTCCGTCGCCAAAGGGCATATATATACCATTTTTAACGTCCATTCTAACGCCATCTCGGAATCTATCAGGGTTAAATTTCTCTGGATCACTAAAATATTTCTCATCCTTTTGGTAAGCAGCAATAGGAATCATTACTCTGACTCCATCGTTTATAGTTAAATTTAAATCAGGGAATGTATACTCTGGTGTAGTACACATCCTGATTAAATATCCAACAGCGGGATACATTCTACTACCCTCATAAAATGTCATTTCCAAATATTTCATCTCTTTTATGGCTTCATACGAGAGTTTATTATTATGATTTGCAAGAACTTTATCTATTTCATTCTGTAGTTTTACTTGACAATCTGGATTGAAAGCTAATTGATGTAAAATGTAACTTGACGTAGTTGATGATGATTCAAATCCAGCTGCAAAAAATGTGAATACTTGTGCAGATAGTAAAATGTCATCCAATTCAATTTCTACAATTTTTGGTGATCCATCAGGATTTTTCTTTATCTATAGATTCTCCAATAATATTTCCTTTTGCCCTAATTTCCAACATTAAATCAATAAAATCACCCCTTCCCGAAGGTTTGTAATTTCTTTCTCGTATAACTGTTTTGAACTAAATGTAAAATCATTTCTACTACTTCTGGGGCTAACAAGGTCAAGTTTTTTGCAAGTTCTGGAAATATAAATTTTACTGCAAAATGTATCTTATCCCTGAGAGTTTTGTGAAATATTCGCTTTCCGAGTTTTGTAAACTGGTTGTTTTCTTCAGATAACGTATCCATATTTATTCCAAAGCCACATTCACCAATAAAATCTGTTGTGTACCTTGCCATCAACTCTCCGTGCGTCATAATAATCTTTTTCTGTTATTTCGTCAGTTAAGGCTTGCAGTCTTTCTGCTCGAGATATTATAAGTAGAAACATAGCTTTTAGTTTGGCAGTACTGAACAACGGTGTTTGATTTTGTCTCAATAAACGCCATAAGTCACCGTCACCAATAAAGAGGTTTCTTAACATCGGTTCCACTACTGTTCTGTGCGGATTCAATCCTCTTGCAACAAATGAATTAAAGTCTGTCAGTAAAATTCGTTTTGCAATTTCTGGATCTCTGATAAGTAACTCTGGTGCTGATGCTCTATAAAAACCTACAACTTTCTCTTCAGGATATTTATTGTATAAATTAGTAGCTACCATTGTAATACTTGCCTTCTGCAAAAATTGTGTTAGATTATTTCCAACAAATGCCAATGTAGGGTCATGTTTCACTCCTCTCACTTTCCAGTAATCAAAATTTCTAGTTCCGAACCGATAAAGTGCTAACAATCCAAATATAATGCTTATCATGACCAACATTTTTTATGTTGTTTGTTTGATACACACGACTGACATGTAGGTACTGATATTGTGGTTAATATATTTAAAATGTTGCTCTACATTATATTAACATGACATCTCATTTTGAAAAGTTGTTTGTATTTGTAAAACCATTTTTAGGGTTTCGTACCTCAAAAGGCAACAATAGAACCCTTATAGGATCATTTTGTTGTCTAACTAATAATTTTCTCAGAAACGCCCAAAGTTATCAAGTCAAATTCATATCAAATATTAGTTTCTAGGATCTTTTTTAGCTGTAAATCCAAAAATATAACCGTATGTGCTGCAAATTTTCGCAAATTTTTTGACCTCAGTAGCGACAGTCTCTAAGAATATAAACTTGATTTTATTAAAATAAGATCTCGACTAGCACATGCACGCTATGGTAAGGTCATTGCCGTGTAAACAATGACCTTACCTTAGCGTGCATGTGCTAGTCGCGATCTTATTTTAACCGATATACAATAGCTTCACAACACTTAGCACTGTTCTAGGTATTATCACATGAATTACATTTCTACTTGTTCATTCTTTTGATTACATAACAACAATGGCACTAGTTTAAGACAAATTTTAATATATTTCACACAAATCACACAAACTAAATAAAGAAATGAGGGTGTTTTGTTAATTTATTAGAGTGACAAGTGACATTTCTTCTAGTATTGCCAGTAATTGAAAATAATTTTACTAAACTATGTTCCAAAATCGACTTATCGAAAAATAGAATTTTTGCGGCACAATTTATATGGCAAAATGTAGTAAGTACATACATATTGTCAAATATAATAGAAAAAAGAAATAGAAAATACGAGAACTTAATGCTCACTCACCTCAGACGAAGGAAAAAGAATAGACATGCATGACATAACTACAAAAAATCGTGCATATCTAAAGCCGGCGCCAACAAAGGATTTGGCACAAAGATGGCCGCCTGCGCGTACTAATAATAGTGACAAATCATGGCGATCGACAGCATAACTACTGTTTGTATATAGATTGTTACATGATATGATGTGTTGTTGTTGATTGTTGTTGTTGGTCTATTCTTTTTACACGACTGACCAAAAAAGGAGTTTTATGTTTTCAGGGTTCATGTATGTAAGTATGTCACTGACATTTCTTTAATGAACCACAAGTATATGTACTACTTTACACTTTCTTTAGGCGAGAGCGCCGCCGCGCGGCTATACAAAGAAAGAAACTAGCAGTGCTGCCATCTAGTTTTCAGTGTAGTACTAGCATCGTAATTATAAAATCTATTGCAATTTGTGAAAATTGTATAAAAATGTAGGTACATAAGAATAAGCTTCTTAGTGTCAAATAATCAAGAAAACAATAAAATGAAATAAAAATTCAAAACACATAAAAGTATCATTATGACTTTACAACTTTAACAATAAAATGAAATAAAAATTCAAAACACATAAAAGTATCATTATGACTTTAGGTGTATCGAGTGTGTGGTTAGGGTTCCCTTACTCCCTCCTTCACCCCCTTCCCCCCTCATAACCCCCACTCCCCCCAATTTCCTCCCAACTACCCCCTCACCTCCACCTTCCTCCCTCACCCCCTCTCATTTCCCAAACTCCCCCTTACCCCCGACCTTCCCCCCTAATTTCCCCAACTCCCCTCTCAACCCCTCACCTTCCCTATTAATTTCCCCAACTCCCCCTGCCCCCAACCCTCTCCCCCACTTTTCATATCTCCCCCCACTCGAGCCTCGCTGCCCAAGGCATCGAACATATCGAATTGTACTCGTAAAATCGCTTAGGGTAGTTTTCCCATTTCCCTATAATTGGCAAACATTTTTAGAATGGTAATTTTTCTCGTCCTAAACGTGGTTAGAGCTAACTTTAACTAGAATTTAATGTTAACCATAACGAAAACAGTTTACAGTGCAAGTCCGGTAATATAAAGTTAGCGAAGAATATCATTCGATATGGTTAACTGTGCATCGGCGCGAGCGAACAGATTCTCTCTTGTAATTGGCTAAGCGCAACCCAGAAACCGCCAGTTGGAAGGAGATAGTCGAACGCCGCGCGGCGATTTAAGGAAATACTTACAGTGCTTTCATCTAGTACTAACATCGTAATTTAAAAAATTGTTAAAATTTTATGGAAATGTGCATTAAGATAATGTTATTAGTGTCAAATAATAAAGAAAACAATAAAATGAAATAAAAACTAATCCAAAACACGTGAAAGTATCAAAATACTATGAATTTACCTGTATCGCAATTGTGGTTACAGTTATCGGCGGCTCATATGAGGCCGATAGAATTCGTCGATTGTATTGTTAGCTATAACCGTAGATGCCTAAATTGACATTGGACAGACTTACAAATCTGGTTATGAATGATCGATAAAATCTTTGCGGCCCTTATTTTTTATTAAAAACTGTGAAATTGTCGTTTATAGTTTGTTAATATGATATTTTGGTTCATTATTGATGTGATAGTTAAGGATTTTGCATATTATATCGCCTCAAGAAAATTGCCACGAAAAGAAAGTAAGTTATTGCAAGCGATTATCTCAATTTCAACCGATCATATAATTGATCACACGTAAACTTTGAGACTTCCGCTACAGAAGGGAATCAAAACCTATATGAGGTAGTTCCCGTTTACCTATAATCATGAAATTTGGCAATAAGCAATGTCATACAGTACATATTCAGGAATATGTCTGGAAATACAAGTATGCACTTAAATAGGTACCACAAAAAAAAAACTAAAAAAGTCAAAAACCGTTTTTGCAGCACAAGCTGAATCCAAATCATCCTGATATCCTGATTCAGCGATTAGCTGCAAAAAGTGTTTAATTTGACTTTATGACATAAATATAAATAAATATCCATAAATATTATTCATGTATATATTTTTTTGAACTTGAACCCGCAACCAGGTCTTTATACGACCTTGCCCTTCCAACTGAGCTATCGCATTTCAATACTGCAACAAAGTTTTCAATTAAAAAAATAAAAACTAATTTACTAATAATAACTAATTATGTGAAGTAGGAATCTTTAAAGACGTGTCTAGGGATCGAGCAGCATATTTGAATTTATTTTTTTTACTTGCTTACTTAATGTACCTAAATACCTAAAATAATACTTAAAAATCTTCTACGGAATCCTTGGCACATCCACGAAATCTTGGCATCCTGGGCCGATGTTTTTTGCCAAGTTGTCAATTTTTTTTCGACATTTTTAAAGTTTTATTTTCTACCTACTAAACTTGCAATAACTAACAACATTGACGACTTTAGTAATTTAGGTACTAAACGACGTCACAACATGCGCACGAGCGCGCCCGCGCCAAGAGATCATAGAAACTTTGTAAACAAAGGATAGTGGTACGCAACATTTGGGTCGAAGCAAATATATTATTTCTGTAATTCTTTTTTTATGGTTGACTAGTAGGTAAGGATATTTATCCTAACTAATATTATAAATGCGAAAGCGAGTTTGTTTTTTGTTTGTTGTTTGTTACCTCTTCACGCTTCATCTACTGAACCAATCTTCCTGAAATTTTGCATACACATAGTTAGAAGTACGGAGAAGGACATAGGTTACTGTTCATTCCGGGATAAAGTACTTTTCCCGTGGGAAATTCACGCGGGCGAAGCCGCGGGCAAAAGCTAATATTTCAATAAAAAATATGAAATTATACTATAGTAATTCAAAAAACAAAAAATCATTTAATTATTACTACTAAAATGAATGACAAATAATATGAGTCAATTAGGAAAGAAATTCATATAATGTAGAGAACGAGCCTAACCACAACCTTTTGTAAAACAATCTTATTTCAAGGAAGTTTTGTTTCAAGCTTATAATAACATTACTCGATTTCGTACTATGACCTCTACCGAGCAATATTATTTTATTCCTGCTTAGTGTTGCGAAAGGAACGAATGATTGATGACATTGTCTATTTCCAGTTAAGGATATGAACATGGAAGTAATAAATACTTTCATTTACTTCCATGGATAAGAAGAAACAGCGCTATAATAATAGCGCAATCTTTTTCAATGACGTTCCACGTAACATGTTACGTGGAACGTCATTGGAAAGAGATGGCTAAAATCATGATATGGATAAAACCATGGAAGTAATAAGTACTTTGTACAAAGTACTTATTACTTCTATGTGTAAAACACATAGACATAGAAAAAAAAAATCATTCTTTAATAGACTGATAAGCTTGGTTGTCAAATGAAGCCGAAAAACGTTTTCCAAATTTAATGACAGTATATGAAAGTGATGTGACCTTACAACTAAGCATCGACATTTTGTATCGATACTACATAAATGAAAACCTTTTTTTATCGAGGTGAAAATACCTTCGCATACCATTTCACTTCTCAATAGTTGAGCAGTGAAGCGGCATGTGGGACTTGGACCCACTAAAAACACCCCGGTGCCTCTACATGCCAATACTGAAGAGGCATAGGTAGTGCCAGTAGTACCTTTGTTGCCAAATTTCTCAATTTTAGTCAATGGGAAGTAGATACCCTATAGGTTTTGATTCCTGTCTAAAAAACAAATTATGCGAAAAATCGCAACATTTACGGTAATATCTCCTAATCACGTTGACGTATAATTTTGATTATTTTTCTACACAATGAGGTTTGTAATAAAAATAAAGATAGGATTTAATCAAAATTAAATATTTATTTTTATATCTATATGTACGTACATATGGTCTATACATATAATAAACTGTAACCAGTCTGTGACTATTCATGAGAGATATGGAAAAAAAATAGAAAACCATTCCTTTTTTTCCATTCGTCTTGATGATATTAATACTCGTATTAACAATAATAATTAATGGGCGGACGAAGTCGTGGGCACAGTAATAAGTCATGACAGTCATCAGTAATGGTAATTGCATAATATAGTCTCAACGGACTGCTCTTTTAAATTTGCAATGTTTTCGAAGAGCAAAAGTCAAAATCAAAGTCATCCAAGACAAGCCAAATAGTCGAAATAAAAGTCATCCAAGAGAAGCCAAATGAAGCGCAAGAGTACTATCTGCCTTTTCTCGAAGCGCTTCCTAATTTTTTTGAACCCTCATAACTAGGGTTTGGAATAAACCAGATAAAACAAAATTCTCAGCATATAATTGTAGTAAATCACCCCCACCCTTTAAATTAGGGCATGAAAGTTAGTTACAAACTTAGTTGGTATAGCGGATTTTCTTAATCGTATCTTGCCACCAGCAATGTAAAGGTCGTTGTTGTCGAAGTGTCGACTACATATACGAGATCCTTCATTTGTTCGCATTATCCAAGTTGCATTTTTAATTATTTTAAGCCAAGTGTGGCGTCGTTGCCGATCAGTGGTGATTCTGAAATCGAAGAGAAGTATGTATTTAGCTGGTTCACTAATGTTTCACCAAAAAACCTTTCACAAACCATCACTTTATAAACTATCACTTAAAAAACTATACCTTTTAAAAATGTTTCATTTTACAAACTCGTTATTTTAAAAAAGTTTCATTTTACAAACCTACTATAGGTAAATTATTAATCAAGGGCTGTCAGCTTCTTTGGCCAAAAGCTAAGCAATGCCAATGGCAAAAATAACCTAAACCTAACGTTTTTTCCACCCTCAAAGTCTTTCCAGGTAGTCATAAAAAAAAATAACCTAAACCTAACATCTTCTCCGCCCTCAAACATTCCGGGTGGTCATAAAAAAAATAACCTGAACCTAACTTTTCCGCCCTCAAAGTCTTTCCAGGTGGTCATAAAAAAAATAACCTGAACCCAATTTATTTTTCTGCCCTCAGTCTTTTTGGGTGGTCATAAAAAAAATAACCTGAACCTAACTTACAGCTCAGATCGTTTGGAGACAAACTTTCTTTTTTTTTATTAAAAAACTAAAAATTGTTTATTTACTCCACAAAAAATGGTCTTGGACTACATTACATAGGTATGTGATAAACATTAATTAAATTTAATACCATAAAGGACAGTATCGTTGTGGAGATCTGGTGCCCGCGCTAGTTATCAAAGATCCTGCGTTGCAGGTTACTAGGTCCCCCACCCAGTGTGACACAATAAACGGTATTAGCATGTTGATATCATGTCACAATATGATTTATGAGTTAATTTACAAATAAAAGACGAGTAATTACTTCTGTACCTAACCCTACGATGAAAATCTTGAGATCAGTGAGTTTAAACTTGAAACTTCATATCTTCTAGTTTTGGTAAATAATATTTATTAAACGATGTATTTGCCATAAGATATTTTGTCTAACGTTGTTTTACCAATTGAAAATTTAGTAAAATAATTTGTTTGTAAAATGAAAATTTGAAAAAACACAATATTTGTCTAGTAATTAGTTTGTAAAATGATCCATTTTTAAAAGAATGAGTTTGTCAAAGCATATGTTTTTCAAATGTATAGTTTTGCAAGCGTTGTTTATAAAATGATTGTTTTTTAAATAATAATTTGTAATATGAGGGTGTACCTATTTACCTATTTAGCTAAGAAAAATATTGTTTGCAAAATGTACTAGACGATAATTGAACCTTTTCTAAGTTTCGAACTAAAATCCATTTGTTCTTACCAGTCCTATCATGTAAACAATCTTCACAGTACTTTTTTTTTAATTTTGTTGAAAATAAATCAAATATTAGTTCAAACCTAAACATTCTAAAGTAAAACATTTATAAACCACGAAAGTAATTTCCTAAAAAGTCTATTTTAATTTATATTGTTGTAAAATCATAAAAAGACATGGTAAGATTGCTTACATGATAGGACTGGTAAGAATAAATGGAGTTTAGTTTTCAGTTATATATTGAACCGAAAATGTTGTTTTGAATTTTTTATCGATAATTATACCTCCGGTACTGATCCTACCCTAGCAATTGCCTCGAAAAATGCTAATATTTCGATACTCAATATTTTCTTAAATAGTTCATTTTAATATGCGATGATACATTTTCTTACAAGAAAACAATACAATACACGAAAAATACATCATTGAGACGACCATATCGATGTATATCAACAGAACAAGCTCACTGAAATTCAACTAATGTAAACAACATTTACCTGTTAAAAGAGTATTGATTGGCATTTCTATTAGAAGATGAATCACAATTCAGAATACTACACTACACCATTTTCACTCGATGAAACTTTAAAAAGCTTATCTATAATAATAAGGGAATAAATTAACTTATAAGGTTTGTTTACAATACAATATCAGTTCCACATTAAGCTTCGATTGTCAAAGTCTACTGAAAATTGGATTCACAGAAGATATTACCTGTCCTTCACCAACATAGGTAAAAACCATATCTGTCATCCCGCTTCCTCAGCTGTCAGTGCCTCTAAATAAAATAAAAAAAATTTTTTGCTAGCTCTATGGGATAAAATCATGATTTTATAGGTTATAATCACTACATATAATAAAACTGTAACGGTCTGTGTCTGTACATAGAATTTTTAAGAGAAAAACTATGAGAGGTCTATATGGGGTTAATAGAAGCCAAAACCAGTTTTTGTTGAATTTTTGTCTGTCTGTCTTTCTATCTGTTTGTTTGTATGCGCATCACGCAAAAACTACTGGACTAAATTTGATGCGGTTTTCACTGTCGTATTATAGAAGGTCTAACTTAAAATCTGGCGCAGTTTCATCTTGATATGCCGCTTAGGCGGAATCTGAAATATGCGCAGACAAAGTGGCAGGTACAGGCTAGTTCATAATAATAGAAGTGTGAATTGATTTAAAATGCTCGTTTTTGGAGAAAATAAGTATATTTCAGTAACTTATTACCAACGTAATATACACTAACATCTCCTCATAAAAACGCATACGACGTCTTTTCTAGATGTACACTCTTCGGAGTTAGAATATCGGCTTCCAAGTACTCAAATATTTCCAAGTCCAAATTCATTTAGTGTCAAATTTAATTAATTGCAGTTACTCACTATAACGTTCACGTTTACTTTATATTTAATTATTTTTCGAAAATAAGTTGATTTACTTCATATTTTTGAGCAAATAATAGTAAATAATATTGTATCAGTTGCGAAAGAGTAACTTTTTTAACATTGCTAAATTTGACATTAAAACAATAATGCTAGTGGCCAAAAGCACGTCGTGGTACGAATTGAGTGAACAAAATAGAGGTGACGTCACCAAAACTGCTGAAAAAAGTAATATTGTTTCAAGTTTGTTTCAAAGACCTTGTGGTACGAAAACTCAATGTAATCTATACATATAATAAAACAGTAAAAATATTTTGTCTGTACATTTAGTATTTTTGACTTAAATGGATAGAGGGACACTCAAAATGAATAATAGAAAGCAAAAAAAATTTTTTGGAATTTCTTGTCTGTCTGTCTGTCTGTATGTATGATCACGCTAATCACCGAAAGTACTGAACCGATTTGAATGAAACTTTTTTTGTTGTATAGCTATTAAGCCTGGGCAACATTTAGGCTATAATTTATTTTGAAAACTGGTACACCTGATGAAGAACCTTAACAGAACAGCTAAACTATAAGAATTATGAAAATGGTTCCTTAACAAAAGTCGTTCAACCTGATGAGTATTTTCTGATGACGTATAAAAATTGAAGATCTGGAACATCTGATGAAGAACTGCAAGAGACCAGCTACACCATAACATATATGGAAATGGCGCCTTATTAAAAGTCGTTCAACCTGATGAGCATTTTCTGCTGACGTATAAAAATTGAAGATCTGGAACATTTGATGAAAAGCTCCAAGAGAGATTTTTCATCTAAGCGAAACTCACGCGGGCGAAGCCGCGGGCGACAGCTAGTATTATAATAATACTGCTATAAGACGTTGTGGTTAGCCCCAGTACTTACAATTAAACAATAAAATATTAAAAACATTTTTTTATATTGCTAAATTTAAGAGAATACCACTGTTTATATTTATTTTAGAATGAAAAACATATGTCACCATATTCGTCGGGTCAGAGGTAAACTCGCCAATATGCCATTTTGGCGATTTTGACTTTTTTGTGTCAAAATGTTTTTTTATTTTTTATACACACTGTGGCAAAATATCACAAGTGTAGGATAAATACTTTCAGAGTTATTGCAATTTAACCTAGTTGCTATCTGCATAAATTTAGAATATTACAAAAGTAAACTTGCATAAGTGAATATAGGTCAGTTACCACATTTGAAAATATAGCCTTTTATAATAAAATCAATGTATTAAACTAGCGTAAGTGGTATATTGATTGTTTTACTTTGGTTTACAATCCATACTAATATTATAAATGCGAAAGTTTGGATGTGAGTTTGTGAATTTGTGAGTTTGTGAGGATGTTTGTTACTCAATCACGCAAAATCTACTGGACGGATTTCGATGAAATTTGGTACAGAGGTAGATAATGACCTGGAATAGCACATAGGCTACTTTTTATCCCGGGAAAAATCACTGTTCCCGTGGGAAAATCACGCGGGCGAAGCCGCGGGCAAAAGCTAGTGTGATATATAAACAACTAGCTGTCGCCCGCGGCTTCGCCCGCGTGAGTTTCACTTAGATGAAAAATCTCTCTTGGAGCTTTTCATCAGATGTTCCAGATCTTTAATTTTTATACGTCAGCAGAAAATGGTCATCAGGTTAAACGACTTTTAATAAGGCGCCATTTCCATTATGTTATAGTGTAGCTGGTCTCTTGCAGTTCTTCATCAGATGTTCCAGATCTTCAATTTTTATACGTCATCAGAAAATGCTCATCAGGTTGAACGACTTTTGTTAAGGCACCATTTCCATATTTCTTATAGTTTAGCTGTTCTGTTAATTTTCTTCATCAGGTGTTCCAGTTTTCAAAATAAATTATAGCCTATATGTTGCCCAGGCTTATTAGCTATACAACAAAAAAAGTTTCATTCAAATCCATCCAGTAGTTTTTGCGTGAAACGCGTACATACATACAGACAGACAGACAAGAAATTACAAAAAAATATGTATGCTTTCTATTATTCTTTTTAAGTGTACCTCTATCAATTGGGTTGTTCCCAAAGTACTCCATTTTTTTGTTCTAAAAAGATAAGAATCTCATACATGTGTTCCCAAGTTACTCCACGAAATTATTATTATTTAAAAATACTTATTATTTTGTTCCCATTCTACTCCATAGGTATTTCAATTTATTCTCAATGTACTCCGCAGATTATTTGATATCAATTCTCAAACTACTCCATCTAAATAATTATAAAATATTTCACTATGTACAGTCAGTCACAAAATCGTTCAAACAATATCGTTCTGATTAAAGTTCTAAAAATTATTCTAAATTAAAGAGAAAAAAATTGAAAGCAAGTTTGAATTGAAAATGTGTGCTATGTTAGCTTGTTAAAATGGATGTACAAAGAATGTGAGTCGCAACCTCGCCGCTAAGACGGATTCTTTTTATGTAAATATTTTAAGTTTTTTCAAAAATATAATTTTATCAGTTACTTCTTGAGTTTCTCTCAAGCAGAATTCCTACATTTACATAATAATCATAAATCTCTTTGGTGGAAAATAAAAAAAAAAGCTCATTTATGAATATGTTTTTGATTGTTATTTTTTTAATATCTTTAATATTGAATTATAGGTAATAGCTAAATAAATGTTGATTATTGAATTGTAAAGTATTTTATGTAAAATCGTCTTTATAGATAAAAACATTGTAAGCTTTTGAGTCTGACTGTACTATACGTCAGCTACACTTTTTATTCTTATTAATGGTTTTTTAATTTAAAATCGCGTGGAGTACTTTGAGAACATTTTAATATTACCGCGGAGTAGAATGGAACTTAATTTAAAATATTATTTTTTTCATGTAGTAATTTGGGAATATTTTTTGGAGTACTTTGGGAATAACCCTATCAATTTCAGTCAAAAATACTAAATGTACAGACAAAATATTTTTACTGTTTTATTATATGTATAGATATAGATAAATTGACATTGCCTAACTGGGTTATTTCCAAAGTACTCCAAAAAATGTTCCCAAACTACTCCATGAAAAAAATAATATTTTAAATTAAGTTTCATTCTACTCCGCGGTAATATTAAAATGTTCTCAAAGTACTCCACGCGATTTTAATATCAAAACGCATTAATTAGAATAAAAAGTATAGCTGACGTATAGTACAGTCAGGCTCAAAAGCTTTGCAACAATATTTTTATGTATAAAGAAAATTTTAAATAAAAGACTTTACAATTCAATAATCACCATTTATATTCAACAATTAAACATATTTAAAAATAAACAATCAAAAACATTTTCATAAATGAGCTTTTTTTACATATTTTCCACCAAAAAGATTCATGATTATTATATAAATGTAGGAATTCGGCTTGAGAGAAACTCAAGAAGTAACTGATAAACTTATATTTTTGAAAAAACTTAAAATACTTATTTACATAAAAAGAAACATCAAATTTCCATCTTAGCAGCTATGTTGCGACTCACATTCGTTCGTACATCCATTATAACAAGCGAACATGCAACATTTTCAATTCAAAGTTTTTTTCTCTTCAATTTAGAACTTATTCAGAACTTTAATCAGAACTATATGTTTTGAACGATTTTGTGACTGACTGTACATAATGAAATATTTTACAATTATTTAGATGGAGTAGTTTGAGAATTGATATCAAATAATCTGCGGAGTACATTGAGAATAAATCAAAATACCTATGGAGAAGATTGGGAACAAAATAATAAGTATTTTTTAATAATAATAATTTCGTGGAGTAACTTTGGAACTTATGTATGAGATTCTTATCTTTTTAGAACAAAAGAATGGAGTACTTTGGGAACAACCCGCCTAACTAGCCTAAGTGGTAGATTCATTACTTTACTGCAGCTTACAATAAGATTAAAACTCTAATTGTAACACCACGAGCGCGCCTCCATGACGTCAGCGAGCCAGCCGACCAGCAGCGCGCCGCCACTGCTTCCCCACCGCCCCGCCGCACACGTCGCCAAGTCCGAGCTCGGCTATAAAAACCACGCACCGCGCGTATCTCGCCCTGGGAGCCCTTTGTGCTGTTACTGTTTCGGCTGTATGGCCCTCGAGGCTGTCGCCATATTTCCTCCGGTGAAGCAGTAAAGGTCGACGTAGCGACCAACTGCAAGTAGGCTTCGATAAAAAAAAAAAAAGCGTATCTCGCCAGTCTGCGTTTGGCGACATTCGGGACGGTATTGTACCGACTTAGGTCGGTCTCTCACTTGCCCTGACGCTCGCTAAACATAGGCCGCTTGCTTGTCATCAGAGGAAGTGTTGCCTTCGCTAGCGAACTGCACTACGCCCGATGATCAGCATTTTCCCCTATTTCCCCGTAGATCAATTCTACGTGATTAGTATTGTATTTAGAGTCCTTTCTTGAATAAATTTTCACTTTGTTACCTTTACCGAGAATTTTTAATTATCCTGTAGATTCTATATCCCTTCTTACATAATTTATCAATGCTCAACTGGCCTAAGTGGCAGATTAAAAGCTTTACTTTAGTTTACAATATGATTTAAACCTAATTTGACAAGATCAACTAGTCTAAGTGCCAGATTAAATACATCACTAATTGCCCAAATAGTACTATGTAACAGATATAAATACACTTAATTGGAGTAAAACTATCAGACTATATGAAAAAAATTAAATTAATTTAATGAAAAGTTAAATGCAAGCGCAAATTTGCAAACTTCAAATAGTTTAACATTATGGATTTGACCATTTTTACTACCAAGTTTTTATATTGGCCCAATTTCTATACCATAGACAAAACCAAATTTTTGTGTTATTTTTGGTGACGCTTCCCGCATTGTAGACGCCCCGCTTCTCTTCATCTCTCATCATTCTCACGCCAAGTTTGGTTGAAGTAGCGTTGCAGGACTATTGACACTTATATTTCCACAAACAATCGATACTATCGCACTATCGATAGCTTGATAGCTTGTAAAATTTAAATAGTCATCAATAGTATTGCAAACTATTGGCTATCGATTAGACCTATCGATAGTATGACTATTTTTCAAGGTCACAATACTATTGACAATAATATCGATAGTCAACACTATTGCTGCAACACTTAGTTTGAAGTAAAGTACTTGTGTTTCGTGTGTTGAGGAATACGAAGATGAAAAGAACCTCACGTGTGCAGCGAATACTTAAAAATATTGGTGTCCTTTATGATCCACTAGACAAAAGCATTCAGAAGCGATATTTTTTTTTTAAATCCATACCTTAGCGGTTCGCATGATAAAGCAGGAAGCGAACATAGAGGTGTGGTAAGCTGGATTATCAACCACATGTGGATTGATAGATAGATAAAGAATTTTATTTGTAGCCACAACAACACATATAGTTTCTTACAACCAACAACGAAAAATAAACAAACGAAAAAATAAATGTGTGTTGCAGCTTGCAGCAATACACAAAGGTCACACCTCAGTGGCACTATTACCCGGTGGGCAATATACTGATTTTCAGTTGTGACCAGATGCGAGTGTGATATGGATGGAATCCGCGTGATGTCGTCATTGAATGAGAAGTTTATACCAAGAAGTCCGAGGTGATCGGTGACAGGAACAGGCATACTACGGAAAGTGAGAGCCAAGTTGAACGGGCTCTTTTGAGCGGAAAACAGTCACAGACAGCCTGCAGAGTGAGATTGGTACAGTCACCATTGCCTGCCTAAGATCATCTATATCCGGTTTTTGCCTTTGCACTAGAAAAATATCTTTCCGTAACGGTACCATTGTCCGCGTACCCAATAATACCAGGTTTTAGCAGATCATTCATGTTCTATCGAAAAAGCGTTACGAAAAGTACAGACCCCTGAGGGACTCCGGCATTAATTGCCAATAGGTCAGACGAGCAGCCATCAACAACTACTCGAATAGACCGTTCCCTTAAGAAATCATAAATCCAAGCACAAAGGCTGGCGGGGATACCATAGGCGGGAAGCTTTGCAATAAAACCGTCATAACAAACTCTGTCGAATGCATTCGAAATGTGAAGTGAGACAGCAAGTGCTTCACCATATTTTTCAAGGGCCTCACCCTAGAGATGTGTAGCGTACACAATAAGATCTCCTGTAGATCGGCGCTGGCGAAATCCGAACTGCCGGTCCCAGAGGAGATCATTGTCTTCAAGGTACGCCAGCAAGCACTTGTTAATATCACGCTCTATTACTTTGCAGAGAATGGTGGTGATTGCGATTGGGCGGTAGTTTGTAGGATTGGCACGACAACTTCTTGGGTACAGATTGTATGTTGGCAAGATTCCACGCTTTTGGCACAATACCAGTCCGAAATGATAGACGATATAGGCGTGTCAGAACATAAGATAATTCGGCAGCGCAATTCCTCAAAATAAAAGCAGGTATGCCATCAGGGCTACTGGCTTTTTACACGTCTAGGTTGCGTAGAGTTTTAAGAACATCTTTTTGGTGAATGTGGAGCTCAGACATTTTACAACCACAAAATGTGACTGGGGGTGTTTGGTTACTCGCATCAAGACAGGAGTTTTTAGCAAATAGAGAAGCAAGTGAAATAGATTTTTCTAAAGTCGTGTGTGCCAATGTTCCATCTGGTTTTGCAGAGGGAGAAGTGAGGAGAGGCCAAAGTTAGTTGCAACAGACCAAAATGCTTTTCTGCCAGAGTTTGGTCTACACTCAGCCTATGTTGTCAAAGCGAGCCTTTTTAAGCAATTTTCTGCAGGACTTAAAGGCCGCAGAGTTAAAGGCTTTATTCTTTTTATACGTATCCGGAACTTTACAACGACGAGCATAAGCCCAAGTCTGGTATGCGGACTGTTTAATAGCCTCAGCTTTCGAACAGTCAGCATTAAACCAAGGCTCAGATTTGATGCCAGAGGGTCGATCTGAGAATGGGATATAATACTCCATTGCAAGACCGATAATCTCAGCAACAGCGCTTGCACAGCTCGACGGATCGCCAGAGGAAAAGCAAACCTGCAGCCAAGGGTTAGATGCTAGGAAGTCTGAAACAGACACTTCATATCGATCTAGTTCGGTCGTCAGCAGAAGGTCCAAACAATTGGTTACCTACGTGATTTGCAACGTCAGGTCTACCAGAGTTGCCTGGTCAACCAGAAATTATGCTCGTCATTGCAGATCCCTACAGCTTATCATAATTGCTATAACAATCTGCCTTGCACTGAATTTGCAACAGCCAGACATACCTAAATGAAGAAAGTGAAGATAATTTTGACTGTATTTCATTTGTTTTTTAAGGAAAATAACGATTTATTCATTAGAATTATTGCAATAAACAAAATTTATTTTATTTTATTAGCTTAGCTATCAATATTTAGCCTAAATACCTACTCACAGTAAAAATTATATAACTATACCTAAAAGATTGATTCAAATATACTAGAAAACGTTAAAAAAGGTCATATTTTTCCCATAGCCAATTGATGTAACTGCCACATTGGCTAATATACAAGTGAATTAATTAATTTAATTTGTTCTCGTTATGGTAAACATGCCAAACTGCTTTTATTTAATTAATAATAATAATTTTACATTTTGGGCCATTACCAGTAAAGATAGAATATTAAGATTTCTGAAAATAACAAATTTTAAAACATATCTTTAAAACCTGATTTACAATTTTTTTTAACTTCATTGCCCTCTCCTCAAAAATTCAATATTTTCAGTTTGGTGAATTTTCCACTGACGACCCGACGAATGTCACCTTTTTAATGATCATGTAACAAAGCATATACAGGGTTATTTTTAATTAACTAGAATCCATCCTAGGGGTGAAAGTACTCAAACATCTTTTTGTAGGGGACCGACTCTGAAATCTTAAAAAAAAAAACAGCTGTTCCATACATTTTGCAATAACTACATGTCCAAAATCCTATCCTATCCTATCGTGGCGGCACCTTTATAATTTTTTTCTTGTAGTGAACTCGCTCCATCGTGAATGTCAATACAGTCAGCTACACAAATATTTTATCTCTCTCAGCCAAAAGACGTCCACTACTGGACAAAGGCCTCCCCCAAGGATTTCCATAACGACCGGTCCTGCGCTGCCCGCATCCATGCGCATCCCGCGACCTTCACCAGGTCGTCGGTCCACCGAGTGGGAGGCCTGCCAACACTATGTTTTCCGGTTCGTTGTCGCCACTCGAGAACTATTCTGCCCCAACGGCTATCTGTTCTACGAGCTATGTGCCCCACCCACTGCCACTTAAGTTTGGCGATTCTGCGGGCTATGTCGGTCATTATAGTTCTCCTACAGATCTCCTCATTTCTGATTCGATCACGTAGGGAAACTCCGAGCATAGCGCGCTCCATCGCCCTTTGGGTGACCTTGAGCCTTCTTATGAGGCCCATAGTAAGCGACCACGTCTCTGTTCCGTATGTCATTACTGGCCTGGCAACACACACTGGTCAAAGACCTTAGTCTTAAGACACTGCGGTATTTCGGACAAGAAGATATCGCGAAGCTTCCCGAACGCTGCCCAGCCGAGTTGGATTCGACGATTGACCTCTTTCTCAAAGTTGGGACTTAACTGAACTGTTTGTCCCAGGTATACATACTTGTCAACAACTTCGAGTGTAGAGTCTCCAACCTTCAGAAGAGTGGGTGCGACACGGATATTAAACATAATTTTTGTCTTGTCCATGTTCATTTTTAGACCCACTTGTTGAGAGGCTCTACAGAGGCCATCGAGCATTGTGCCTAGGTCTTCCAAGGACTCAGACATGACTACGATATCATCAGCGAATCGAAGGTGGGTAATGTACTCGCCGTTGATATTGATACCGACTCCGCTCCAGTCCAGGAGCTTGAAAACATCTTCCAGGGTGGCGGTGAACAGTTTCGGAGATATAACGTCTCCCTGTCTCAACTCTGGCTACAACTGGATAGGTTTCGAGCCCTGGTCCTGGAGACAGACCGACATGGTGGCGTTTTCGTATAAACACTTCAGCGCTTCGATATATCGATAGTCAATTTGGCACCGTTGTTGGAGAGATTGTTGGAGAGACTGTAGCACAGCCCAGGTCTCGATCGAATCGAAGGCTTTCTCGTAGTCCACAAACGCCAAGCATAAAGGCTGATTATACTCCTCAGTCTTCTATATAATCTGCCGCAGCGTATGTAAGTGGTCTACGGTACTAAAGCCTTTTCGGAAACCGGCTTGTTTGAGAGGCTGGAAGTCGACAAACCTGCGAGCGAGACGATTCGTAATGACTCTCGGAAACAGTTTTAGACATGGCTCAGAAGTGAGATAGGCCCATAATTCTTCAATAAGGTTTTGTCGTCTTTCTTGAAGAAGAGTACCACCACATTTCTGTGCCATGCCGTAGGCGTTTGTCCCTCATGTATGATGGAATCGAATAGCTTCTGAAGAGCTTTTAATACCGGCGTTCCACTTGCTTCCAGAAGCTCAGCCGTGATTCCATCGTCACTCGGTGCCTTATTGTTTTTTAACTGTTTGAGAGCCATTCTAATCTCGTATAGGCTGGTGTCCGGAATATCTTCGGTGTATTGTCGGGTAAATCTGGCTCTTGGATCTTTGGCCAGATTACTGACAGGTGCGCGTACGCTGGTGTATAATTGTCCATAGAACTTCTCAACTTCTTCCAATAGCTCCGCTCCGTCTTCGACGAAATGATTCTGCCATCCTCAGTCTTCAGCTTAGTCAGTTGGCTTTGACCAACAGACATATCCCTTGCAAAAACTTTTGAGCCCTTATTACGCTTAATCGCCTCTTCAATACGGTCAGTATTGAATTACATACGGTCAGTATTGAATTAAAAACCTTGATATTTTTTATAATTTATTTCATTCTTTAAATAAATAAAAAATTAGGTAACTCAACATTTTTATCTAAAACTATTAGGCGATATTCCGAGACTTAGATTTGAAAAAAATAATGGTTTCAGATGACTTCATAGATGGCACTTAGAAAAGGCGAGTCCATTCAGAAAGCAAATGCAAAATGCACGGGATTGGCATTTCTAGACAGAAAAAAAATATGATTTACCATTTCTATGTCTACGGCCATTTCTTTGAAATAAAACAACTGTCAAACTGTAAAGTTATTTTTTACTGCCCCGGCCTGACAAGGAAAAACTCACACTATCTAGGTAGGCACAGCCTTTATTACGGCTCGGCTTTCATAAAACGCCATCTATTGAGATTTTTTAAATCGATTTTTTTTTATTTGAGCTGTCCAGATAATCGCCCATTGCTGCAGTCGCGCTATAACAATAATTTGACAACCAAGGTGTAACCTTATCCCATTCATCCGAACTGTTACTTATCTATGTCATTTATTCGATGCCGATTACGGTTTTTGGACCCTACATTAGAGTTCAGCAGATCGGATGTTCTCAAAAATATGTTAGGTAGTATATTTATAAATAACTCTTTTTAGAGCATACTGCACATCTTTTTACACGAGCAACCTATGGGTGCAATATACATAAACGTAATTTAGCGCCCTACGAGTCCAATATAATGATGCCTTCAGAGGGTTGTTGGGGTTGTCTCGACGTTGTAGCGCAGAAGGGGATGTTCGCCTAAGCGAGGGTGGATTGTTTTTACACCACTATCCGCAAACGGTGCACATCCCTGGCAAGCAGACTTCCGGCCAGCTCCAACGGTATTCGGTAGAAGATGTTTGATGATGTGATCATTGTTCAATGATTCACGTACTGAAGAACGAACAGGTGTGATGTCTGTATGTGTGTTTTTGTGTATGTACTAACACTAGGTTTTAAGTTATCTGTGCTACTAACAAATTATGATCTCTGTTGGTCGAAATAAAAGATTATTATTATTATTATCTTGTTCTTAATTTTTCTCCCAAACATAGCTTTGGGGATTTAACTGTAACGCGGGCTTGTGGCCAAACGAAAACAACTTAGAAGAAGAGAATCTAGGGTAAGTTTCAAGAATCGGAAGAGAGAAATTTACGGACGGTACGGCATGTGTTATGACTGCCTTTTGCATAAGAATATATGTTAGTGGGTGTATATCTAAGAGGTTTAGGCTAGTATACACTATACAGTGATTTAGGTATGACTCTTGTGGATGATATAATAATTGGTAAGGTTTTAACTGTATCTACATGCCATTGTGCTTTCAATTCTATTGCGAGATCGGTATATTTAGTAATTTTCTCAGTATAGGTGGATGAAAGGTTGTGAGTATTTGGGTCTGCAATGTCGATTAGGTATACTGTTCTATTGTTTTTGTCATGTAGAGTTAAGTCCGGTCTATTGTTTATTATTATTATTATATTCGTACACAAACCTTCTTGTAGGAACACATTTTTTATTTAATACAAGATCTTGCCCCACGCATCGCCGCCGCCCGTGCCGCGCCGGTGCCAACTATGTACATATCAAATTTTAGCATATTTTTTGTTATATCTTATATCTCTAGTATTATTAAAAACTAAATCAGATGTAAATCAAGTAACTCCATTTCTGATATAAACTTCCGGTAGATTAATACCTCTGTAAATATATATATATTAAAAATAAGCAACCAAAGAGATATTTTTTAGATTTTCACGCGTCTTTTAAACTTAAGAGGCAGTCCACCTACAAAACCTTCAGTTATAATGCCGCTTGGATCAGGATCTGGTATCCGTTTGCTGCAAGCCGCTGGCTCCACTGAAAATTTCTGTAACACGGCTGCCAGGCCTGCCATGGCCTGCAACATTCCAAGCCTCGCCCCTGAAAAAGAACATTTCTAATTAAGGTAACTGTACGGAATTCCGGAGTGTTAAGGCGTTTTTGTCTTTCCAAGCAATTTCCAGTAAAACAGAAAAACTCAGCGACTTTAAATTAGTACTGTCGTAAAAAGTGGTTTTCAGAGAGGAGATTGATATGTAACACTACTGTATAAAACGATGTTTTATAAGACTAATCGTAATTTATCTAGGCGCCATAAAAGTCCATAATTGCGGTATAAAATTTGACTCTGGAGTTAATTCCGTAAATGCGTGCTCGTAATTCTGGTATATGCTGAAAAATGCCGTTTTGCTGTAGAAATATATAAACTCTGAAAATATAAATTTAATTTAGGTCTGAAATAAAATTATCTTATTTAAAATGTAAGGAATAAAGGTTTATTTATGTTTCTAGGTACATATCAAATCAACTTACTTCAAGCAGGGTTTAGCGAACAATATTATATTCATTCATTTATTATTATTATATTATCATATATTATTTACATATAATATAATCCGTTTTTAAGTCTACTACTTTTGCCAGCGACTTTCGGGAATCCTCTCTTAGTGTTATCCGTTCCCATGGAACCTAACGGGGCACCAAGTACTTTGTAAAGGCATCGTAAAGCAATTACCAAAATGCACAATGGCTTTGCAACAAAGAACCGTACGTAACTTTATTTTTATACTTATTTTATGGTATATATCTTTATGGTTATTTATTGCCGAAGGAACTTTGACTAACTAATTTGTACAACAATTTTTTATCACTAAATGTTCCGTTATTACTTCACCCTCTAGGCAGAGAACACGAATTTCATTTACCATCCCTTCTAGTACAAATCCACCCAATACTTATCCGAACCCAGTAAACAAGTACTAAGTACAGTACTTTGATCGGTTATTTACCCTGTATATTAATATGAATAGGCTGAATACGCAAACTATGGTATAAAAATGGTATTCTCTAAAAAAACGTTACAAAATTTACAATTATTAAACTAGGTACGATGTTTGCAATTTTCATTAAAAACTTGATTGATAAATTGATACTAATTTGAAAATTAACATCTACTTACCTAGTCAAAGCTTCCTAAAAGTTTAAAATTCATAGCTACCAAGACCGTTGTACTATAACGTAATAAGAGATACAGCCAAAAACAGTGTAGGTAATTGTGTTAACTGAAATTTCTAATGAGTAATTATTCTCAACAACACACAATGACTTGATTTCTGTAGTAATATCATCATGCTAATAATAGGTAACAAAAATTATACTGAAACTTCGAAAAGTTTCAAATAAATTAGTGATTTTGTACCGAAGGTATTAGTAACGAATTTGTAAAAAAGTAAAAAATAGTTTCACTTTACACACGTTTTTTTATAACAAACAAAAAATAAAATCTTAATACGTAATTTGATCACACGAAACCATGATATACTTTCGACCCGTAACAACATTCATCGTTGACTTATTTCGTCTCGGTGCCTGGATAATCACAAAAACAATATCAATTTATTGTCCTTCATTCCGTAATAGTTACGTATTAACGGACATGGTTGGTACTTCGTGTAGGTAAATGCGTCAATCAGTAAATTAAGAATTAAGTAACTAAAAACTAATTGAAGTAACTTGAGACAGTAATCAATCAGTTTGTTTTAAGAACCTTAAAAATAATTGCGGCATTTTGTTATGAAAATATTTACATATCACTCATAATTCCCTTATAAAAATCCGAGCGGCAGCTTGCAGTACGCTACATACGCACTAATAGTAATGGCGATTTGGCGCTGACTGACTTTAGGAGACATCACGATTGAATCAACGATGTTTGTTATTATTTTTACCATGTGTAATTGAATCTTTTTTGTTTATACTTGATAGATAATTACATAAATCATTAAAACAATTAGGTAGTAGTTTTCTTATTTTTTGGCCTAAATCGAAAACTTACGGAATTCCGTACACTTACGTAATATGGTACACCTACCTTACCTATTTCGTGTTTAAATAAAAGCAAGCAATTTTTAATTTAACTATTAATTATTAAAATTGTTCTTTCAGGCGTAACATTAAGTAAACGTTACGTAATAAATAAAATTATAAATTTTAATTTGGATTATACTCACCAACACAAGATCTCGGTCCGTCACCAAACGGCATGTATTTACCATTTTTAACATCATTTTTAACCCCATCTCGGAATCTTTCAGGGTCAAATTTCTCCGGATCTCTAAAATATTTCTCATCCTTTTGGTAAGCAGCTATGGGAATTATTACTCTGACTCCGTCGTTAATAGTTAAATTTAATTTAGAAAATGTATACTCTGGTACAGTACACATTCTAACTAAATATCCTACAGAGGGATACATTCTACTACCTTCATGAAATGTCATTTCTAAATATTTCATCTCTTTTATGGCTTCATACGTGAGTTTATTATTGTAATTTGCAAGAACTTTATCAATTTCATTTTGTAGTTTTACTTGACAATCTGGATTGATGTAAAATGTAGCTTGACGCGGTTGATGATGTTTCAAATCCAGCTGCAAAAAATGTGAATACTTGTGCAGATAGTAAAATGTCATCCAATTCCAATTTCAACAATTTTTGGTGATCCATCAGGATTTTTCTTATCTATGGACTCGCCAATAATATTTCCTTTTCCCTTATTTCCAACATTAGATCAATAAAATCACCCCTTCCCGAAGGTTTGTGATTTCTTTCTCGTATAACTGTCTGAACTAAATGTAAAATCATTTCCTCTAATTCTGGGGCTAATATGTTCAAATTTTTTGCTAGTTCTGGAAATATAAATTTCAATGCCATATTAATATTATCCCTGAGATTTCTGTGAAATATTCGCTTCCCAAGCTTCCTGAACTGGTTGTTGTCTTCAGATAACGTATCCATATTTATTCCAAAGCCACATTCACCAATAAAATCTGTTGTGTACCTTGCCATCAACTCTCGTGCGTCATAATAATCTTTTTCTGTTATTTCGTCAGTTAAGGCTTGCAGTCTTTCTGCTCGAGATATTATAAGATGAAACATAGCTTTTAGTTTGCCAGTACTGAACAACGGTGTAAGATTTTGTCTCAATAAACGCCATAAGTCACCGTCACTAATGAAGAGGTTTCTAAACAATGGTTCCACTACTGTTCTATGCGGATTTAATCCTCTTGCAACAAATGAATTAAAGTCTGTGAGTAGAATTCCTTTTGCAATTTCTGGATCTCTGATAATTAACTCTGGCGCTGATGCTCTATAAAAACCTATGACTTTCTCTTCAGGATATTTATTGTACAATTCGGTTGCTAACATTGTAACGCTTGATTTCTGCATGAATTGTTTTAGATTATTTCCCACAAATGGCAATGTAGGGTCATGTTTTACTCCTCTTACTTTCCAGTAATTAAAATTTCTGTTACCTAACCAATAAAGTACCAACAATCCGAATATAATGCTAATCACAACCAACATTTTGTTTGTTGTTTGTTTGATACACACGACTGATAGACCTGGAGACACTGTCTGTAGTTAATATACCGCTATAAATTATTCTGCCCTTGTTAAATAAACGTGACATAATATTTTTTTTTTACTTTGTTTGTGTCTGTAAATACCTTTTTAGGGTTTCGTACCTCAAAAGACAACAACGGATCCCTTACTTACAGGATCACTTTAGTGTCTGACCTATATAATCAGTTAATTTGGCAAGATGCAATGTCATACAGCAAATATTCAGGGATAAGACTGAAAATGACAAATACCTTTATAGAAATAAATAAATAAATGCCATAATAAAGCTAATTTACTTATACAAACTTATTTTTTGCGCTTGGTGAAGTATGAATTTGCATGTGTCTTTTAAGTTAGATTTTTTAAACTTGCTGACTTAATGTACGTAGTAATTATAAATATTATTCGGAACCCTCAGCGTACACTTGGTCGGTGTTTATTTTAAGTTGTCAATTTTTTGTCGACATTTTGAAAATTTTGACTCGGTAGGTACTAATTTTATTCCAATACGTTTTTAGGGTTCCATACCCAAAGGGTCCAAACAGAACCCTAATAATATGCTCCCGTTGTGAGTCTGTCTGTCTGTCGACGCTTCGGATTTTCATATCTTTGGAACCATTACAAGTATATACTTGAAATTCACACAAGATGTGTATTAATATGGCCTCTTTATCAACAAACACTTCTATTTTTTTTAAAGTTAAAAATTTAGGGGGGTGGTTTCCTTTAAATTTAACTTTTTAATGTTGATTTATTGTCGCTCTATCGAGAAAACGGTATTACATATAAACATAAAACCTTGTAAATATGCAATACTAGAACTGAAGTATAACTACAAATAATAGGAATCGGTTAAGCGCGTACAAATAATAGGAAACTTGCCTATTAACAGTCTTTACATATACATTAAAACCGAAAAAAAAAACATGAAGTATCTATTTTCAAAATGTAATCTAAAAAAAAAAATAAGTAAATTACCTCTGCTAGGATTTGAACTCATGCCTTCCGGATATCAACAGTACGTAGACAAGCGACTTATACATTTTCTAACGATATTGGCTTTAGCTTTTCTGTATGGATATATTTTGCCCTTTGACTTTGCTTGTTGTTCTACATAGGTGAATATAGGTATATAGGTCTGATTTTGACATTTTAAATTGTATTAAAATAATAATAACGATAATTCGAACTAACGTTGTTCGTTGTTGTTGTTAACGTTGTTGTTGTCGTTGTCCGATGGTACGGAACACAACGTTAGTTGAACTCACTCTTGACACAATTTATATTCTACTGTTTTGAGTTTGTTGCGTCGCGTCGCCTCTTCTCCACTTGCGCTATGGAAGCGGTGATGGTAACTATAAAAAATTTTGACGTCAACAAAAACCATATGATTATTTAAAAGTGCTTTTTGTAATCAAAGGTAAAACAATTACCTATTGACTTTTTTTTTATAAGGATAAAAGCGAGATAAAACGAGAAAGCCCCAACTCGCGCTCGAGCGCGAGATTTATAGATTTTTTAAAATTAAATGCTTTATGAGCGTCAGTTGGGTTTTAACTCTTTTGTACAGGATGATATAATAATATTTTATAAATATAATCTGTATGGTCGAAGGTCTGGTAGTTAAGACGACCGTAAAACCACAATCCCTGTTGTTAAAGTTTATAAGTTAAGTTTAAGTTACAGAGTTCAAAAGTTGCTTGTCCGCGATTAGTTATGAGAGTGGCGTTGTTCTACTAAAAAGTACATAATTTATAATATTCACTTTTAATATAAAAGTAGGGCGACGACCGATGCCGACTATTGCCGACGCAACAAAATTGTACGATGCTCGTACATAATCCTTCAAGGTATACGGAACACACAAAAATATTTTTTATTTTATTTAGTTGACATTTTGACATTGAGCACTTCGTAATCAATTTTCGGGGTAACAAACTAAATTTGCACTAAGTACTATCTTATAATTCTATAGGAGATATTTAAGAAAATATATAATTTATTTTAGATTTTGTGTACATAATACCTCTCCAACATGAATCCCTACAGACGTTCATTAATTCCTACTTAAAGAAACGAAAGGAAAATCAACTTTGGAAGAAAAATCTACAATAAGTTTTTGCCATTGTGGTGAAAAAAATAACTAAAATTGACAATGAATTACTTATAGGTAGGTACTGAAAAAACCCTTGGGACCACTTTGTCAATGTGGATCATAGCCTTTCACCACCTTATTTCGCACACTTGAATAATATACCTACTGCTCTCATGAGCCGTTTATGTGCGGAAGTATCGCACCAGATTATAACCTATTTAAACCTACCGTACCATATATGGTACAATCTCTCTCAGCCGAAAGACGTCCACTGCTGGACAAAGGCCTCCCCCAAGGATTTCCAGAACGACCGGTCCTGCGCTGCCCGCATCCATGTGCATCCCGCGACCTTCACCAGGTCCACCGAGTGGGAGGCCTGCCAACACTACGTTTTCCGGTAGACGGTACAATAACTTTATAAAATTATTAAAACGTACGTATAGGAACATCATTGTTATGTTTAATTGTATCAATCAACAGAGGGTATCAGTGTTACGCTAGCAATGTTACGAATAGGTTATATCTGATGATCGTGAGTTATTGTTGTTATCATTTCCTTGCAGAAACTAAATTTACAATGTCTGCAAGAAGGTTTGTTCCATATAATTAATTATGAATTGTAATATTCATTAAATTTTGTGTTTTTGTAAAGTTTATAGTGCAATGGATATTATGGAAAAAAAGAAGTTTGACTTTACTTATTTTTACACGACTGATCAAAAAAGGAGTGTTATGTTTTCAGGGTTCATGTAAGTATGTATGTATGTAATTTCTTTATTCCACCATAAGTCCTGAACAGCTTAACAGATTTTGATGTGAGAGGTATTGTTAGATTCCAAATGATGTATTTTTTCTACTGCAAAGACTATTGACATGGACATAAAAACAATAGACTTTCAAAATATGTGTACTGTGTCTTTGAAACACACATAATCAAGCGGTGTAATAAAGAACAGAAGGAACTAATGTGATATTTTTAGGATTTCACGCGTCTCTTAAACTTAAGAGGCAGTCCACCCACAAAACCTTCTGTTATAATACTGGTTGGATCAGGATCTGGTATCCGTTTGCTGCAAGCCGCTGGCTCCACAGAAAATTTCTGTAATACGGCTGCCAGGCCTGCCATGGCCTGCATCATTCCAAGCCTCGCACCTGAGAAAGAATTTGAATCAGCGATTTTTTGAAAGCTCAAATAAAAAAAATCTATGTAAAAAAATCTCAACGGTGTGCGCTCTCACACATCGAGATATTGGCCCGTATTTATAAACCAAGCTCAAGACAGCTGTCAAGCGCGAACTCAGCCGATTCGCACTCAAGTTATGTTCACGCTCTTAAGATCGTCGCTAATTGATAAACCTATATCAACGGCGTATCACTTGAGATCTCAGAACACACACAACTTCAAACTGACAAGGTGAGAATTTTGACATGGCATATGGTGTCAAACCATAGACTTAGTAAAAAATAATAGACACGGCTTAACAATCTTTATCCAAACAGTATTTATGCGGCCGGTTTCCATGTTTTGAAAAGTACTTTGTGTCGTGCATACCTAAACCCGGCGACGACAAAGGATTTGGCACAAAGTACTAAAAATAGTGACAAAACATGGAAACCGGCCGCATAACTACTGTTTGGATATAGATTGTTAAGCCGGGTCTATTATTTTTTACTTAGTCTGGTCTAACTACTGTCACAAGTCATCTCATGTCATGGTTGTACTGTCATCAGCAAATACGCTCTTGAGTAGCATCTTCAGTGCTGATATTTGTTTATTAATACGTCTTCACACGGCTGATACGCGGAACTCAAGCGAGAACTCAAGTAAGATTTATTAATTAGCACCGCGACTTAAGTGCGCTTTCAAGATCGAGCTAAGCTTTGAGTGTCATTTATTAATACGGGCTAATACTAAGGCCCGTATTAATAAATGAAAACGGTAAAAGCTACGCAAAAACTGTCTAAGAACAATATGTTCTTCATTAAATTCTCTATAATATTTCCTAAGGATGTATGTTGATAGGACTTATAGTATATGCCCATGTTACTAGAACGATTTAAAAAAAATTGCCTTTTTAAACGACTGACCAAAAAGGAGTGTTGTTTTTAGGGTTCATGTATGTAAGTACGTATGTATGTAGTTTCCTTATATTCCACCATAAATCAGATTTTGATGTGAGAGGTATTGTTAAATTCCTTACAATCCTACGAGTGACATAGGCTATGTAAGTTGTCAATCGTGTTTTTTATTTTTCAACCAACTTCCCAAAAAAGGCGGAGGTTATATGTTTCGATGTATGTATGTTTTTTTTATGTATGTTCGCCGATTTCTCCGCCTGTAGTGGACTGATTTCCGAAATTATTGTTTTATTCGAAAGGGTTTATTCCCAAGTTGGTCCCATCTTAACCACGTCAGAATCTTATTGGTAAATCTGCCTATTATGTTATTTCATAATTTTAAGTTTTATATTGGAAGTCGGTTAATTTTTTTTGAAATTTTTTTTATTAATAATTAGCTTGTTCTATTATTGCACGTTCTTGGTAGAATTTCGTATTTATTTGCTTCTTGCCTCCGAATGAAATGCCCCAAATTGCTCTGAAAATGATCCTATTTCATTAAAAGCACCACTCGCTACAATTTTTTTTTTGTTTGAAACATGTGAAAAACCACCTAGTTTACATGTGTAAACGAGTTTTTCACATGTAAACATTATATGTGTAATGTAACCGAGTCATCTCAGTGAGAGGCGTCATAAACCTCTAGACCCATGTGAAGACTTAAGATAGACGCAGACGTAAGATATTTTTTTTTTATCTAGCCTATAGGCTCATAGGTAGGTAGTGTACTTTTTCTTTGCTATATAATATTCAATTCAATTTCTTTATTTCAGACAAACATCCATATGTGTTAGTAAAAAGAACTTAAAAAATAATGTTAGTACTTAAATAAATTACAAATATGTTCTTTTCTTAGGATTGATATGCAGACTGGTCCAGTGTGCCAAAAAGGGACCCTGTACCAAGCCTGCAATAACCCTCAGGAGACTATTGACTATGTGTTGTGTCCTATACTGCTAGCTAAAGCCTCCCCTTTTTCTTCCACCCTCCCCTTTTTCTTCCACTCGCCTTTCTCTATTTCAAGTAGTGGCCACTGTAGTGTATTCATGTGTATTTTACTTTTATTATCACTTATTTATTTAAAATGTTCCTTTTCACACTTTCTATTATAAAATTTCTACGTTGCTAGGGAATATTTCTTTAAACTTATCGCTATATCTTCATTTTTGGTTGTTTAATAATATTTTAGGTTTTCCAACATATATTTCGTATTTCTCTTCACTTTTGTGTAATTAATTCTTAAATTGGGTTGTAATAATTTTTCATTTTCTTCATTATAAACAACTTTGATTGTCAAGATTTGTGACAAGTCAGATTTTATTTTTCTAAAATTCTATAAATTTCTATGCTCTTCGCAAATGTTTTATTTTTGTATTTTATTTGAAAATTATTAAGCAAATCGAAATTCTAAATCGAGGCCTATATAAAGACACGGAACGTCAGTACGAGTCAGTCTTCACTTATCCGATTAATCGGACCGCGAAGCGATATAAGGTCTTGTCCCGGGGCCTGCTGACCCCGGGACCCTGCAAGCCTTCGTGTCGAAAACCAGCATCTAAAAAGCTAACACGAAGATGTTGCTATGACCTGTGGATCGGAATCAAAGTCTGGAATAAAGGCACTCACTATCGCCTGCCACCCCTGCTGTGCTGCCAGTCCATCTTCACCCCTGCTGTGCCGCCAGCCCATCTTCACTCCTACTTTGCCGCCAGTCCATCTTCAACCCTACTGTGCCGCCGGACAAACTTTAACCCCTGTCGGTATTTCCCCGACTATCCTGTCCGTGCCGTATCCGTGATTTTTTTGGAACTCTACCCGTGCCCGTGCCGTATTTCTCTCAGTGTATTTTTATATTTAAATTGTATTTTTTATTAAATTGTACATAAATAACTTTTACTGATAAATCTGTTATTTTACTTCATAACACCACTTAGTTATGAATTTGACTATGTCGTCCGGTCATTACCTTCTAGGCCTGCCTCATTCTCTGCGGCCGTTCTAGAAGGTAGCTAATCTTTTGCCTACCTTCTGGCCGTATACGACAATCATCTCCCTCTCAGTCTCACTGCAATCTGGCAGTTTGTCACTTTAAATAAGGGGCGTAATTTGGTATTCCTTACTTTAAATATTAAATGTAAGCCCAATAGGCCGCTCTCCATGGCTCTTTGGCAGACTTTGAGTCTGGACTTATGAGCATCGGTAAATGACCATGACCATGTCTGCAAGCCATAGTTTAGAATAGGCGGTACGCACATGTTGTCGTAAATTTTATAAAGAGGTTTTTTATAATATCGTAGGTATGTAAGTGAGCACTATAAGCGAATTTTTTAAAACGAAATTCACACAGGTGAAGCCAATGATAAAACCTTATTGTTTACTAACTGTTGCCCGCGGCTTCGTCCGCGTAAGTTTCGCTTAGATGAAAAATCTTTTCGTGTTCCAAACAGTAGTAACCTAAACTACAGTACTCAAAATTTCAGCCATTTGGTTATCCCGTGTCCCGCGGGAATATATTAGGTACTCGTAGTATTTCATTCAATAAACGATCTTCATCTGCTCGTTATCTACAATTTCCCGTGTACCACCACTCCCACCCCGAGTCCCTCTTTGTTCTATCCCGTGTCCAGTCTTTTTATACGTTAGCAGAAAATGCTCATCAGGTTGAACGACTTTTACTAAGGCTCCATTTCCATATATGTTATAGTGTAGCTGGTCTCTTGCAGTTCTTCATCAGATGTTCCAGATCTTCAATTTTTATACGTCAGCAGAAAATTCTCATCAGGTTGAACGACTTTTGTTAAGGCACCATTTCCATATTTCTTATAGTTTAACTGTTCTGTTTTGGTTCTTCATCAGGTGTTCCAGTTTTCAAAATCAATTATAGCCTAAATGTTGCCTAGGCTTAAAAGCTACACAACAAAAACAGTTTCATTCAAATCGGTACAGTACTTTTGGAGATTAGCGTGATCATACATACAGACAGACAGACAAGAAAATCCAAAAAATTTTTTTTTTGCTTTCTATTTTTCTTTTTAAGTGTCCCTCTATACATTTCTGTCAAAAATACTAAATGTACAGACAAAATATTTTTACTGTTTTATATGTATAGATAAACGATTGTTTATTTTGTTAACGTTTGCCCTCGTTATGGGTCATTGTCCGTCCAATCCTACTTATACAACCAAAATAATGGTACCTATCAGTATAAGTGAAGACATTAAAATCGATGATGATAGTATTATATGATACCTACCAACTAGCAGATTAAAAACAAAGTGATTTCATAAAACCTTGTTAATTTTTGTAATTTATTTAACTGGCTTAAATAAATAAAAACAAATAATAATAATTTTTATTAGGTAACACAACATTTTTTACTAAAACTAATGGGCGATTTTACGAGACCTAAATTATAAAAAATAATAGTTCCAGATGACTTCATAGATGGCTCTTAGTAAGGCGAGTCCATTGGATACAGAAAGCAATAAGCACGCGATTGGCATTTCAACAGTAGGTATAGGAATAAATCTGAAAAGTGTAATTATGTTGATGGAAGTCTAAAAAAAAGTGTAACAAACTTCAACCTCTAAATCTATCGCTGGTTGACTGGAAGAGATCCCTTCATGGGATAAGTCCGCCATTGTATATTTACCTTCCTATTTATGTTACTATGAATTATGTGTCCTTAGTACAATAAAGATACTATAAACAAACAAACAAACTTATTCTTGCACTGGATTCAGTATGAATCTTAGGTATCGAACTGTAAAGTTAAGTTTGTTTTTGAAACTAGTTGGTCTTTTAGTTAGAGCTATAATGTGAGATGCTTTGCGTGTACGGAACCCTCAGTGCGTGAGTTTGACTCGCACTTGGCCGGTTTTTTTTTTATTTAACACAAGTTCTTTCCCGAGGCATCGCCCCGGAAACATGCTGATTCTTGGATCTTATTATATTTTTAACTATGT
This sequence comes from Ephestia elutella, assembly GCA_018467065.1. NCBI lineage: Eukaryota > Metazoa > Arthropoda > Insecta > Lepidoptera > Pyralidae > Ephestia > Ephestia elutella. The sequence continues at coordinate 13,734,248 of CM031592.1, read as the reverse complement.
ACATGTCAAATTTCAGCATTTTTGTTATGTATATCTTAACTTATATCTCTAACATTAGGTACTTAAAACTTAACTAGGTGTATTTATAATAACTCCTTTTCTGATATAAACTTCCAGTAGATTAATACCTATAAATATAATGTTGTAAATTATTATAAACGTCTTTCGGCTGAGAGAAGAAGAAGAAGTTATAAACATAAAAAAATATATAATTTTTTTTTACATGAGTAACTAAAGTGATAATTTTTTTGAATTTCACGCGTCTCTTAAATTTAAGAGGCAGTCCACCGACAAATCCTTCTGTTATAGTACCAGTAGGATCAGGATCAGGAATCCGTTTGCTACAGGCCGCTGGCTCCACCGAAAATTTTTGTAATATAGCAGCCAGGCCAGCCATGGCCTGCATCATTCCAAGCCTCGCCCCTGAGAAAGAACATTTCAAATTATTTGTGGAATAAAAAAAATAAATTTGATATTTAACTGTTAATTAGTAAAATTGTTCTTTCAGCGTAACTAAAGTAATCATTTACTTTAGAACTTTAAGTAAACGTTATGTAATAAATTAAATTATAAATTTTGATTTGGATATACTCACCAACACAAGCTCTCGGTCCGTCACCAAACGGCATATATATACCATTTTTAACGTCATTTTTAACCCCATCTCGGAATCTTTCAGGGTCAAATTTTTCATCCTTTTGGTAAGCAGCTATGGGAATTACTACTTTGACTCCATCGTTAATAGTTAAATTCAATTCAGGAAATGTATACTCTGGTACAGTACACATTCTGACTAAATATCCAACAGAGGGATACAATCTACTACCTTCATGAAATGTCATTTCTAAATATTTCATCTCTCTGATGGCTTTATACGAGAGTTTATTATTATAATTTGCAAGAACTTTATCAATTTCATTTTGTAGTTTAACTTGACAATCTGGATTGAATGCCAATTGATGTAAAATGTAGCTTGACGCGGTTGATGATGTTTCAAATCCAGCTGCAAAAAATGTGAATACTTGTGCGGACAATAAAATGTCATCCAATTCAATTTCAATTATTTTTGGTGATCCATCAGGATTTTTCTTATCTATAGACTCTCCAATAATATTACCTATTTCCCTTATTTCCAACATTAGATCAATAAAATCACACCTTCCCGTAGGTTTTTGATTTCTTTCTCTTATAACTGTTTGAACTAAATGTAAAATCATTTCTTCTAATTCTGGGGCTAACAGGTTCAAGTTTTTTGCCAGTTCTGGAAATATAAATTTCAATGCCATATGAATATTATCCCTAAGAGTTCTGTGAAATATTCGTTTCCCGAGTCTCCTAAACTGGTTGTTTTCTTCAGATAATGTATCCATATTTATTCCAAAGCCACATTCACCAATAAAATCTGTTGTATACCTTGCCATCAACTCTCGAGCGTCATAATAATCTTTTTCTGTTATTTCGTCAGTTAAAGCTTGGAGTCTTTCTGCTCGAGATATTATAAGATGAAACATAGCTTTTAGTTTGCCAGTACTGAACAACGGTGTAAGATTTTGTCTCAATAAACGCCATAAGTCACCTTCACCAACGAAGAGGTTTCTTAACAATGGTTCCACTACTGTTCTGTGTGGATTCAATCCTCTTGCAATAAATGAATTAAAGTCTGTCAGTAGAATTCGTTTTGCAATTTCTGGATCTCTGATAATTAACTCTGGCGCTGATGCTCTATAAAAACCTACAACTTTCTCTTCGGGATATTTATTGTACAATTCGGTAGCTAGCATTGAAACGCTTGCTTTTTGCATGAATTGTTTCAGATTATTTCCAACAAATACCAATGTAGGATCATGTTTCACTCCTCTCACTTTCCAGTAATTAAAATTTCTAGTACCTAACCAATAAAGTACCACCAATCCAAATATAATGCTAATCACAACTAACATTTTGGATGTTGTTTTTTCGATACACACGACTGACCAAGAGACACTGACTGTAGTTAATATTAATTATTAATTATATTACTCTTGTATAATTATATTAACGTGACATAAAAAATAAATTCCAAGTTAATAACAACTTTGAATTTTTTTTATTTCGTTTTTGTTTATTAGGGTTTCGTACCTCAATAGACAAAAACGGAACCCTTATAGGATCACTTTGTTGTCTGTCTGTTAACAATATTTTTCTCAAGTCATGTCGAATACTCGGGTATAAGCATGTTAAAATATCTTTAAACTATTTCCTAAACAGTAAAAAATAAAATAAGTAAAATTATAACATGTCTTTTTCAACATTTACCGTGCCTTTAATGTAAAATCGCCGAAGACTTAAAGTGAATGGTGGTAAAAGAGCGAATCGCAAAATTGTTTGGACTTTTACCATGAAGAGTTGGTAAATATTAGGTTTTACTCAAAAATCTTAGGATTTACTATAGTTAAAACTTTTACAGTAACATATACATATAATACTAAAACTAATGTATAACTACAAATAATATAAATCGGTCAAGCGAGAGTCGAACTTGCTTATTTACAGTCTAGAAATCTTGCTTTTTTACATATACATTACAACCAAAATCCGAAAAAACCTTTAAGTATCTATTTTCCAAATATAAACTATACAAAATAAAACATGATTCTTCTTCTTCGTATTCCTCTCCTATCGGAGGTTGGATAGCATCATGGCGAATTTTACTTTGGAGGCCGCTGAACGAAACAGCGAGGTGGTACTGCGGTCGAAACAGTCACACAGGTTACTTAACCAGGAGTGACGCCCTGCAGTTTTCCCTGCGCCTCTTTTGCCTTGGATTTGGATGGAAATATGATTAAACAATAAAATTTTAATTCAAATGAGAAATGCAAAAAAAACCTCCGCTAGGATTTGAACTCATGCCCCCCGGATATCAACAGTAGGGAGACAAGCGCCTTATCCATTACACCAACCAAAGACTGGGTACAAAGTATGGACAAAAATATTTGTCTCATATAACTTAAATCAAATTTAAAATTGAAATTAAATTGGATTTGTGGAACTGGATACCAACGTTGTTAACGATAATACTTACTAACGTTGTTCGTTGTTGTTGTATGTTGTTCGATGATACGGAACCCAACGTATGTTAGCGTGAGTTGAACTCACACTTGACCGAATTTATATTTGACTGTGGAGTTTATTGCGTCGCCTCTTCTCCACTTGCGCTTAGGAAGCGGTGGTAACCCTAACTATAAGTAAGTAATTATTTGATGTCAACAAAGTTCATGGATCATATGATGATTTATGAGCATATTTATAAAAAAATATTGACTTTAACTGTTCTTTAATGGATATATTTATAAACGTCAGTTGGGTCTTAACTTAACTCTTTTGTACGGGACGATATAATAATATTTTATTTTATTATTAAAATTGGCCTGTGGTGTGGCCCTAGAATAGCACCAACCCATCTCTTCCCGTGGGTGTCGTAAGAGGCGACTAAGGGACATAAAACACCGGAGGATGGGCAGCAGCATCTTTCCGCGTACTATGCCATCACACTGCGATCGCCAACCCGCCTGCCAAGCGTGGCGATTACGGCAAAACCCCCCATGGACAATACATCCACAACACGGCCCCTAGTCCCCGGCGGCCCCGCTATTCCGGACTCTGGTAGCGGTCACGGTAACGGCGGGGCAGGGGGTGCTAAGAATCCCGGCAGATGCCAGGCTACCAACCCCGACGACCCTTGGCCCTGGCAACCTACAACACGTGCACACTGCGGACCGACGAGAAGCTCGCTGAACTGGAGGAAGAATTGAGCAGGTTACGATGGGATATTGTAGGATTATGTGAAGTCCGAAGAGAGGGGAGGACACCATGATCCTCAAATCCGGAAACCTGCTCTATTTCCGGGAGGGCGACCAACTGTCCCAGGGTGGTGTCGGGTTTATCGTCCACAGGTCCCTCGTCAACAACGTGGTCCAGTTCGAGAGTGTTTCAGCGAGGGTAGCGTACCTTATACTCAGAATCACCAAACGGTATTCGTTGAAGGTCATACAAGTGTACGCACCGACCTCAGATCACTCCGACGACGAGGTGGAGACTATGTATGAGGATATTTCTAGAGCCATACATAGCTCCCAGGCCCACTATACCGTTGTGATGGGGGACCTTAACGCGAAACTGGGCAAACGAAGCGATAATGAGCTGAGAGTGGGGAATTTTGGATATGGAAGGAGGAATGCACGCGGTCATCTGCTGGCCGGCTTTATGGAGAAGGAGGGCCTCTTTATGATGAACTCCTTCTTCAAAAAGCCAAAACAGCGAAAGTGGACGTGGTTGCATCCTAATGGCGTCATAAAGAATGAGATAGACTTCATCTTATCGACAAAAAGGCATATATTCAATGATGTCTCTGTGATCAATGCCCTAAAAACAGGAAGCGATCACCGAATGGTAAGAGGCATATTGAATCTGAGAACGAAACTCGAAAGGTGTCGATTAATGAAGTCTACGCTCCGACCAGCGCCTATCCAGCTCCAAAACCCCGAGAGCTTTCAGCTCGAGTTGCAGAATCGCTTCGAATGCCTGGGAGACTGCGAAAATCTGGACGATTATAATGACAGGTTTGTGCAAATTGTTCAAACAGCTGGGTCTAAGGCCTTCAAAACCCGCTGTTCAAAAGGAACCAAAAAGATCTCGGACCTCACCAACAAACTCATGGAAGAAAGACGAAACTTGGTTCTGCAGTCCTCTGACGATGCTGCTCAGTATCGACGTCTAAACAGACAGATCTCCAAGTCCCTAACGCGCGATTTACGCCAATTCAATACTGACCGTATTGAAGAGGCGATTAAGCGAAATAAGGGCTCAAAAGTGTTTGCAAGGGATCTGTCTGTTGGTCAAAGCCAACTGACCAAGCTGAAGACTGAGGATGGCAGAATCATTTCGTCGAAGCCAGAGCTGTTGGAAGAGGTTGAGAAGTTCTACGGACAATTATACACCAGCGTACGCGCACCTGTCAGTAATCTGGCCAAAGATCCAAGAGCCAGATTGACCCGACACTACACCGAAGATATCCCGGACGTCAGCCTATACGAGATTAGAATGGCTCTCAAACAGTTAAAAAACAATAAGGCACCGGGTGATGATGGAATCACGGCTGAGCTTCTGAAAGCAGGTGGAACACCGGTATTAAAAGCTCTTCAGAAGCTATTCGATTCCGTCATACTCGAGGGACAAACGCCTACGGCATGGCACAGAAGTGTGGTGGTACTTTTCTTCAAAAAAGGCGACAAAACCTTATTGAAGAATTATAGGCCTATCTCACTTCTGAGCCATGTCTACAAACTGTTTTCGAGAGTCATTACGAATCGTCTCGCTCGCAGGTTCGACGACTTCCAGCCTCCCGAACAAGCCGGTTTCCGAAAAGGCTTTAGTACCGTAGACCACTTACATACGCTGCGGCAGATTATACAGAAGACTGAGGAGTATAATCAGCCCTTATGCTTGGCGTTTGTGGACTACGAGAAAGCCTTCGATTCGATCGAGACCTGGGCTGTGCTACAGTCTCTCCAACGGTGCCAAATTGACTATCGATATATCGAAGCGCTGAAGTGTTTGTACGAAAACGCCACCATGTCGGTCCGTCTCCAGGATCAAGGCTCGAAACCTATCCAGTTGAAGCGAGGGGTGAGACAGGGAGACGTTATATCTCCAAAACTGTTCACCGCCGCCCTGGAAGATGTTTTCAAGCTCCTGGACTGGGGCGGACTCGGTATCAATATCAACGGCGAGTACATCACTCACCTTCGATTCGCTGACGATATCGTAGTCATGGCTGAGACCTTGGAAGACCTAGGCACAATGTTCGATGGCCTCTGTAGAGCCTCTCAACAAGTGGGTCTAAAAATGAACATGGACAAGACGAAAATCATGTCTAACAGCCGTGTCGCACCCACTCCTCTAAAGGTTGGAGACTCTACACTCGAAGTTGTTGACAATTATGTATACCTGGGACAAACAGTTCAGTTAGGTAAGTCCAACTTCGAGAAAGAGGTCAATCGTCGAATCCAACTCGGCTGGGCAGCGTTCGGGAAGCTTCGCGATATCTTCTCGTCCAAAATACCGCAGTGTCTCAAGACTAAGGTCTTTGACCAGTGTGTGTTGCCAGTAATGACATACGGAACAGAGACGTGGTCGCTTACTATGGGCCTCATAAGGAGGCTCAAGGTCACCCAAAGGGCGATGGAGCGCGCTATGCTCGGAGTTTCCCTGCGTGATCGAATCAGAAATGAGGAGATCCGTAGGAGAACTAAAGTAACCGACATAGCCCGCAGAATCGCCAATCTTAAGTGGCAGTGGGCGGGGCACATAGCTCGTAGAACAGATAGCCGTTGGGGCAGAAAAGTTCTCGAGTGGCGACCACGAACCGGAAAACGTAGTGTTGGCAGGCCTCCCACTCGGTGGACCGATGACCTGGTGAAGGTCGCGGGACGCGCATGGATGCGGGCAGCGCAGGACCGGTCGTTGTGGAAATCCTTGGGGGAGGCCTTTGTCCAGCAGTGGACGTCTTTCGGCTGAGAGAGAGAGAGAGAGAGATTATTAAAATAATCCTTCAAGGTAAGTATTCAATACGGAACACACAAAAATATTTTATATTTTATTTATTAGACATTGAGCACTATTATATTCAAATACCTATCTGCCCTAAACAATGGATTGTTGCGTAATCATCTAATATCTATTCATAACATAGGAGATATAAGAAAATATAGGTTTAAAATGGAAGCCAATATAATTTATTTTAGAATTTTTGTCTATCTTGCATTATACATAATAGGTAGGTACCTCTGCAACATGAATTCCGACAGACGCTCCACCCAAAAAGACGAAAGCAAACTAATCACCTTTGAAAGAAAAATCTCCAATAAGTTTTTGCCATTGTAGTAAAAAAATTAACAAAAATTGACAATGAAATACTTATAGGTACTGAAAAACCCTCGGGACCGCTTCGACAATGAGTGCTTAATGGAAGCGGATTATAGGCTTTCACCACTTTATTTCGCAAATGACACTTGAATAATATACAGCTCTCATGAGCCGTTTATATGCGGAAGTATCGCACCAGAAATGGGTAATGGGTATGGGAAATGGGCAGAAATGGGTTAACCCATTTAAACCTAACCGTACCATATACGGTACAGTAACTTTATAAAACTATTAAGACGTACGTGAAGGAACATCATTGTTATATTTAATTGTAACAGAGTATCAGTGTTACGCTAGCAACGTTACGAATAGGTTATATTCGAGTGATCTTGAGTTATTGTTGATATTCCCTTGCAGAAACGAAATTCACAAACGAAATTAACAATGTTGCATATTATTTATTCTGAATTGTAATATTCATCGGCGTAGGGCAATGAATGTCATGAAAACAAAGAAGTTTGACTTTACGTATTTTTTCTAGTAACCTATATTCAGTGTTTATATAGGTGTACTTACCGTAAACTTTACCAACCGTAGGCCTGCATATGCGTGAACTAAATATAACAAACTATAGATAAGTATATTTTTGGGTTTTATTGTTCTAGGCCATTGCCGCTTCATGATATTGCTACAATTCTTAAAGAAGATGACTATTCATACAACCAAGGTCCAGAGCTAGATATTTTTTACTTCCACAAGATACCGTCAATGACGAACAGACTAATGAAGACTCTGATGATGAAGATGTCATAGAAATAAATAATTTGCCTGCAAGCTTGCTTCGAACACCAGCAGAAGTTGATGCTTCTACCTTGCAGACCCTGCTGAATCTGAACCCTTGCAGAAACGCATCAAAAGTACAACTGGAGAAACGAGACTTCCAAGCGAAACCTGACACTTGATTACCACTTTGTTCAGTTCCTGTTGAAAAGAGTCCGATAGAACGGTTTTCTTTGTTTTTTTCTGAATATGTGTATAAAATGCTAACAACTAATACAAATACATATTTAGGAAGAAAACTTCTTCCGTCTGATGTCTAAAAGAAATGAAATGTTTGATCGGAATTTTGTTAGTCAGTGGATACAATGTACTGGGAAAAGGCACCCGATACTAGGAATAGTTTGATTACTTCAGCCTCATCCAGAGACTTATTTGCCATAATTTTTTCCAACATTCATGTCGTTTATAATTTAAAATTAGATGGATTGAATAAATTTGCAAAAGTATGCCCTTTGCTCAAACTTTTTAGCTGCAAAGTTCCTTGAGTACTTCTTGCATAAAGAAAAACATAGTATTGATGAGGATAGCCTCATAGCCGTGACGGCCAAAATATGAGACCATAGGGTCTCATATTTTGGCCGTCACGGCTACAACCAATATAATATGAGGCAAGCTTATAAGGTAAGTACGGTTATAAATTATGGGTTCGTGCGACATCAGGAGGTTACATTGCATGGTTTTAACCCGAGGCATCTACATTTATGACTGCACGTTACTGACAGCTTGGTCTCGGTGCAAGCATAGTTTTGACTTACGCTGGTCAGATATAAAAGTATAAAGTGGCCTGAAAAAGTGGGAATTTCTTGGGCACAGACAGTGGCACGGATCGTGAGAACAGTGAGAGAATTAATGAAATATAGTCTAGATAAGCACCATCTATGGTATCAATGGAGAAGTAATTAGCTCTTTGTAAATCTCTAATTGAATATGATCTAGTATCAAGTAATGGACATAATGTCTCCATAAGACGAAAGATGTCGCTTTACAAAGTGTTACTACTTACGTATAGATGGCGCTGTTATAACTTAACATTGGGATTTGGGAAAAACTACCATCTCTTCGTAGACAACTTTTTTACTTGGACTATCAGAGAAAACAGGAGCGGAAAATGCCCTTTATTGGGTAATATAGCAAAAGCAAAGAAGAGAGGTTTTTACGATTAAGGGGTATCTGATGATGTCATTATAAGTAAATAATAATAATATGGTATCGGTTTGTTCAAATGATCTTATCCATCAAACCGAACGCTATTCTCAACAACAACAAAAAGCATATCTATATACCTATAGATAGGTGTCTCAACACCATGTCTTTCAGCAATATCTCCTAACACAGATAATTATTTACACAAATAAGTTAATAAATGTAACAAATGGTTCAAAAATAAATATATAATAAGTATATGGGGGTGTAGATTTATCAGATTAAAATATATCATCTCTGCGAACCAGTATTAAAAGTGGTATATGCCTCTTGCTCTACGAGTATAGATATAATGGTGGGCATATGGACTAGCTAAACTTTCAACGTTGAAAATTCAATCATCAATGCTAACAAACAACGTGAAGAACTAGGTCCTAGTCGGCTATCGTCAATAACATATTACGATTGCAAAGAACACTATGTTTGTAACTGTACTGTATCCTACTATACCACATAATGGTACCTGCCCCCTCTTTGCATGCATTAAATAATTTTTAAAATATGTTTTCTTGACATTTTAGGAGGTTTAAAACAAAATCGTTATCGGCATAAATGGGTAACTTATATTGAAAACATTTTGTATAAAATTTGTACTTGATTCCATAATATATGAATTAGAAAGCGTCATGAAAGTTTCCTTGTAAGCGAATGTGATCTAGTAGTTCCATGGGATAATTCTGGGGTAAAAAACGAAATTTTAGTTCATCTATACAAAATAATTTAACTGTTTTATTATAGGTGTATATAATAAAACAGTTAAATTATTTTGTCTTCTCGGGGGAGCCTTACCCTTAGAGAACGCGTCCCCAGGTGGCGGATAGGGGAATGCTCGGCAGATATGCAGGGTAGGGGGGAAATAAAATACCCCCCGCGGACCAAACAGGCCGGAGATGGAAACTTCGTTAAAAAACCCCTACGGCGAACTGCTCCAACATATTTGAAGTCAAGGTCGTCTTTAGTGCTATACCTTTAGGCTGGAAGGTACAGAAGAGATGGTGGCGAATGAGCCCTAAGAAAGGCCAACGGCAGCTCTCGGATCTTTCAAAAAGATCACAGCTATAATCACACTCCTAGTCAGCTACTGATTAGACGAGGCTTCAGCGAGCCTTGGGACCTAAGCAGCCCCAAAAAAGTCTAGAGTAGAAAAGAGGATGAAAAATCATGGAAGTAGTATTGAAAGAGAAACTACCCCAGGAGGGTACCAGCACTGCTGGAGAATCCCTCCCTGAGTTTAACTCATCTGCCCCACGTATTCTGGGGGGGGGGGGGGGGGGGGGGGGCACAATCCTACTAAGTGACGAAGAAATCAGCGAAGCAATAACACCACAAAAATCAACCACAAACACACCAACTAAAGAATCCTTGGCGGCAAAACAGTCTGGTCAAGGTAAAAAATATGTCCAGCAGGCATTCCACCCAAGCCTCTTTATACAAAGACCTAGAAACGTTCAACCTGGAAATTCGTCACAGGCACAGAATAACACCATAGAAAGCCAGAAAGACACTCCACAAAAAGACTTGGAAACCATTGTACCTCCCAATTGGCAAAGAGTTCCAGTCAATAAAAACAAGAAGAGAAAGTTCTCAGAAAGGCAATCACCGGAAGCAATACCAACCTCAAATAGATTTGCAGGGCTACCTCTAAGATACACAGAAGAACAAAATAACACGCCGGACCCAAGCCACACTATCAAAGAGAAAAAACCCAGCAAACCACCTCCTATCATACTATATGGAATAGAGGATGTAAAAAATCTCACAGAGCTTTTAGGAACAGCGGCTGCCGGAGCAACATTTAACTATAAAATCATTAATAAAAACTAGATCAGAATCACAACAGAAAATGTAGATCTGTACAAAAAAATTGTGTCTGTGATCAGAGACAATGGATTAATAGGCCATACCTTCAATAGAAAAGAGGAAAGATGTTACAGACTAGTAGTTAAAAACCTGCATCACACAACTCCGCATGAAGAAATTAAAAAAGCTTTTGAAGAAACTGGCAACCAAGTTTGCGGTGAAATCATCAATGCAAGGTATGGACCAGATAAAAAACCCACCTCAAATTTCTTTGTTAATTTAAAACCGTGTGCAAATAACAAAGCAGCTAAGCAAGTCTCAGTCATCTTCCATCAGTTAGTATCCATAGAAGACCCCAAAAAAGATCAACAATAATACAGTGTCAAAGGTGCCAGCAGTATGGGCACTCAAAAAACTACTGTATGAGACCATTCCGATGCCTAAAATGTGCTGATTCACATAAAACAAAAGACTGCCCAAAAGTTGACCGCTCCACACCCGCAACATGTGCTTTGTGCTTTGGCCCACATCCCTCAAATTATAAAGGATGCGAGGTCTATAAAGAGATTCTGGCTAGGAAAATGCAGAGGAATAATTTCAATAGGACGAAAAACCATCGCGAACCTGTCACCGCAACTTCAGACAATGTACAGAACAATCACAACACGCAAAAAAATGAAAATAAGACCGAACCTGCAACAAAATACAGTGAAATCGTAAAGCTGTACTCGCCGCACAAAAGAAAAAAACAACCCGAACCTGAAATCCAACCCAAACCAGAAAACCAACAACAACTAACATATAGCAGACTAGAAGAAATATTCCAAAAACAATCTAAACAAATAGATCTGATCCTTCAACAAATGAGCACCATGATGGGGCTTTTAACAACACTCGTCAGTAAATTATCATAGTGTTTACCTCAACAAAGATTGCCACTTGGAATACAGATGGCCTATCTCCCAACAAAGGTGAAGTTGAGATATTGCTTAATATGCAAAATCTTGACATTCTCCTAATCTCCGAAACTCACTTTACCAACAGTAGCCAAATACAAATCAAGAATTACAATATATACAAGGTGTAACGGAATACCTATATCCATATCGATTGAGCCTATTGTGACCATGGTTTCAAACTAGTAGATGTTTTTAATCATGTATGTTTCTGTTTTAATTTTTAATTTAAAAAAAACAATACATATACACAATATTTCAATTTGAATTGGCACAACACTATTCACCACTATGACAGTAAACAGCTGTTGGATTCAAGGTCAATCATCTACCACTATCAAAATTAAATCACAGCTCCTTGATTCTGCGCCCGGTATTGTCATAAATTAGAATTTGTGAAATAGGTTCCGCACTCTTTTTTTTGCAAATTATAACACTTTCTGTATGTCTGAAGAATAGACATTCTGACAAGATAAAAAAAGGTTTTGAATTTCTTTAAAATGAACTCTGAAAAAGGGGTCACTTGCACCTTGTTAGGCTGATATGTGATCCTGGTATGGCCGAAAATTAAATAAAAAAAAATATTTAATCTTCATGGTACATGACAAAAATTAAAGGTAAATATTGATTTTATACGAGGGATCCATGAAATAATGGGAGGTTCATTCGGAAAAATATCATATTTATCAGCAACACGGACTTCGTGGAGGCCCGTGTTGCTCTATGTAGGATATTTATTTATTTTGTACTAGGATGGCAGAATCGAAAAGGTGGTGTGTGTTTGGCTAGAAAAAAGATGAGACCTAGCCTCATTCTGAAAATGTTACTGGCACACAGCACTAATATTACGTAACCATGGAAAAATAAATACGTAACTGTCACTATTACCTTGAGTTGTTTATGTGTCAAAGTGAAAAATATTTATGCGAGTTATGTGATTTCTAATTAAAAACATGACGAAAACACTGAAAAGCGACTTGCAAATGGTTCTTTTTACAATGATCAATCAATTTAAAGTAAAGTAATTCATTAAAAATTCCCGTCGACACGTGTAAAGTGACGGCGAGTGGTTTCATTGTGAAATCTTTGCTGAAAAACCAAAGGTGAAAAAACGTCAAAAGGTGACGAAAGCGGATAGTGCTCAAAGTACCAGGTTTTCATAGTAACCGAGAAGGTGGAATAATTTGTGTATAAGCAGTGCAAAGGCAACCTTGACATTGAAATACCCTGAATAGTGATGTGCAGTGTTTGTTTACACGGCATAGATTTCGTTTTACAATTTTTTTTTATCATTCCTTTTTAAAAGTGCTGCAAATAATCTGAAACTTCACATAAAGGATCTACCCATGGTAACAAATCTTTCCACTTTGTATAGTAATACCCTTTCCGTTACACCTTGTATACAACAAACCACCCGGATGGAACTGCACATGGAGGTACAGTCATACACATTAGATCGTCTATAGATCATTATGAAATGCCTCAATTCAAAACTGAACACATCCAGGCTACTTCAGTCACTGTAAAAGATAAAAACGGAGACTTTATAATTTCATCGGTATATTGCCCACCTAAACACAAAATTAAAGAAGAGCAATTAACAGAATATATAAAATGTTTAAGCCCCCGCTTTATAGCAGGTGGCGACTGGAATTGTAAACACACACATTGGGGTTCGAGACTAATTTCGACAAGAGGCAGAGAACTGAAGAAGTGTGTAGATATGAATGACCTTACCACAATAGCCACAGCCGAGCCCACTCATTGGCCAACTGATCCCAACAGGCTACCTGATGTGTTAGACTTCTTCATTACAAAGGGTCTTTCTAGGCTTTTCTATCAGATCGAAGGATGCCTTGACGGATCATCAAACCACATCCCTGTCATTCTGACAATCAGCAGTAATATCTTAGAAGGCCAGAAACAGGCAAGACTGTACAATCGGAGAACAAACTGGGACTGTTTTCGAGCTTTAGTTGAAGAGGGTCTGGATCTCAAGATTTCTTTAAGGTGAAAGCCAAGCTTTGGCTGTCCATACATTTTGTTCTACAGCAATGCTCTAAACTTCGTTAATGATTCTCATAATAAAATCGAATTTCCAATTCTTATGAAGTAATTGTGCTCTCATGTTGAATTTAACAAAGTAATGTATAATAATTTACGAGAAAAACGGCATTTAAAATACGACAAAAATTGAGATTCTTGTTGATGTGTGCGTAATATTTTGTGACATTTATGGGCGACGTCTAGCAGATTTATTACAAACTACTGACTACTACTATTTATATAAAAGCACTTTGAGACCTAAATGCATGCTACCTCGATGTTGCTTGCCTTGACAGCGCCATCGGCTGTTCGTGAAAAACAAAAGAAAATCATGAAATGCTAAAAAATTATAAAATAGCAAGTTTCAATATTAAATTCAATTTAGGGTTCAATCATATTTTTATGAAAGATTTTTTATGGTGAAATTTAAATTTGATTACTGGGACTTTTGGATATAAACACAGGCTATCTATCCAGGCTATCCAGGACCTATCCCCTGGAAATCTGGACTTTATGTCTTCATTCCCACACGTCTTCAAATTCATATGTAGGAGATGATCTCATGGACATCTGGAAATGAAGACCTGGGCATGTGGAGCTGAAGACCTGGACATCACCAGGTGATGTCCAGGTCATGAGATCATCTCCTAAAGCTTTGGTCTTCATATTCAGCTGTCCAGCATTTCATATGCACATGACCAGACACCCAGGTCTTCACATCCAGATGTCAAGATGTCATATTCAGTTATCCCTGTCTTCATATCCAAAAGTCCCAGTTATCAAATTTAAATTTCACCATTAAAAAAAAAACATAAAAATTCGTACTGAACCCTAGATTTATTATTACAAGCTTGCCATTACGTATATGACTGGATTGGAAATATTTGTGCAAATTCATCTCAGACAGAAATCCAGCCAGCTCGCTTGCGTGTAGTTGCCGTTCTGTGCGAGGTGAAAAGATGGCAACGCTGCTTTTTTGTTAACCCAAAACATTGACGTATGATAAAACAACAAAAGATATTTCTTTCTATCAATATAAGTTCGTTCTGAAACTAAAACAATTTATTTTTGCAAATACATTTATCAAAATAAATTATAGTAGGTCTAGGTAGGTAGGTATTATATAAGTATTCATTAACAAAAAAGAAAGTATAGTAATTTGTGCATACATTTATATTTAGTATTAAAGTAAACAAATATTACTGATGAGTTATTTTTTAGTTTTTAGTTTGAATTTCACAACATATTTTCTGAACGTCTAATTTAATCCTATAACTTCTAGGGCACGAATTATCGATATTTTGAAGTATCGATAGGTATTGGCTCTGTGATTTATTTTAATTATTTTTTTTCCGGTTTTCTTCATTTTATTTAAATAAGTGCTTATTACTTTCGTGATTTAAATACATTTCATTGTGTGATTAAGTATGTATTGACCGTTGGCAGTGCGGAAGCTAATCTATCGGCTTCGGATAAGTATTAACAAATTATCAATTAAAATGTAACTAAAGGTACCTGTGTATTACTTTCGTCACTTTATGCATAAAATACGCATTTATTATTTGCAGATTTATTTTTGCATATTTAAAAACGATATTAATAATGTATATCAATAATAAAAGATATCGATATTCGTGGTGGTATCGATATAAGTCTACACTACATAAGTACATATCTATCTATCTCGGACGACGCCGTCGCGCCGCGCCGTGTTGTATTGTTGTATGGAAGTTTCTTTTTTTGCAATAGATTTTTTCAGCTAGGTGTGTTACGTTACGTACGTACGTTATTATTTATTGATAATATTAAAGAATATTGGCTACTAGATCTGATAGGAAGAGATATCAGAGGCATGTAGGTATATTTTGGCCCACCAAAGACTAGGAAGCGAGTGCTTGGAGATTTGAAACGATATACCGATTTGACGTAAGTAAGTTAAAGTCTTATTGAATAATACATTAAAAATGCAAAGACATAAATATATCACACACGTATATATCACCGCATTGTAAAAGAATTAAAGTTTGGCATTTATTTATTGAAACTGTTAGTAGATACTTATTATCACAATTTGTTCCAGGGACAATAATTATGTGGCAGGAAATGCACAGCACAAGTGTTTCTTTATACAATAATTCTGTAATACAAATACAAAAACTGTAACGGAGGTTTGTCGTGATGAAGAATGTATCATCATCATCCATCGTTCCAAGCAATGAAGGAGTCATCGTGCACAGAATAACGACTGAAATATTTAACAATTTATGTGGGAAAGGAATAACTATAATCTTTTTTTGTTTTCTTTAATAAATAATAGTTCGGAAAAGATCATTTCATTACTAAAAATAAAAGTCAAAAATGTGTAGGTATAGCATTTAGTTTTATTTAAAAAATATAAACCTAGTCATACAATGCAATAGGCAAAAGTACATTATGACCATGACGTCTGCGGTGATATTTCCTGCTACCAGTCATGGTATCAAGTTAGATTGATTTGAGAAAATGGGTGTTCGAACTATTGATAGATTTGTGTTGGGAATCTAAGAGTGGTGAAATTCAAACTGCTGAAACTATTGGTAGATAGGTATTTGCATTATGTTGTTCGTGAACTAATTAAATTACAGTTTATTACTAATTATGATTTTGCACTATTGAACTTGAAGTTCTTCTTCTTGTAGTGCCTCTCCGTTACTGGAGGCGGCCGTCAGTTTCGCAAACTCTTCTCTGTTCGCCGCTATGCAAAACGGCTCCTCAACCCTGGTGACTCCGGTCCACTCGCGTATATTACTGAGCCATGATTTTTTGTGTCTTTCAGCACGTATCTTGCCTTCTATTTTGCCCATCATAATAAGTTGAAGCAGCTGATATCTGTCGTGTCGTAAAACGTGTCCCAAATATTTAACTTTGCGCTTTTTGACAGTTTGCAACAACAGTCTAGACATTGCAACGCGCTGGAGAACTTTTTCGTTGCTGACTTTCTGAGTCGAATTGATACGAACTTGAACTATATAGGTATTAATTCTCATAAATATATTTGTTTGCTTTCTTACAAAATATGACAATGACAAGAAGAAATTATAGGTTATTTTTCGCTCTATGTATTTTTTAAATTTATTTTTCTTTTTTCTTATGCTGCCAGCCAGTCCGATTGGCATTATTGTAGTTAGACACTCTTTTTAAATAAGTGCCATCTAGTAGCGTATTTTTAAATTTATAACAATGCTTTGCGCCATATTTAATGTCTTTTTGAAAGCTCTCGTCGTAGTGTGAGTGAGTGTAGAGATACGAAGATTCATGGCAGATTCTATTCTAAAGCTTTTTTCATTATGTTGACTGAAATAAAATCGTAGGCCATAAAATAAATAAAAGAGTATGTTTCCCGCTCGCCAATTCAAAATGTTTGCCTATAAGTACTGCAACAATGCAACAAAAAAATAAAAACGGAAAATGTTGCTATCAACGCCATCCAGCGGAAATTGTTTAATGAACAGCCCTTCGCTTTATCCTTAAAAACTGCAAACGAAATCGATACTGCAGCAGAAATATTCACAAAAGTAGTCCAAAATGCATGTTGGAAGAGTACTGCAGATGTTAACCTAAAAAATCCTCGGCACAATTATGTTCCGCTGGAAATTAGAGATGCTATATTGGAGAAGAGAAGACTACGTAGAGTTTGGCATACGAGCAGACACCCTGACGATAAAAGAGCTCTCAATAATTGCATAAAATCTCTAAAACAACTGATCGCAGATACTGAAAACGCAACTGTTGAAGCAAACATACTATCGCTGGCAGCTACTAGCATAAGTGACTACTCACTCTGAAAAGCTTGTAAAAATGTCAACCAACCCACAAATCCAAAACCACCTATACGTCTGGAGGGAAACAAATGGGCTAGATCCAAACAGGAAAAAGCGAATGTGTTTGCTCAACATCTCGCTCAAGTCTTTGTATCAAATGAAGCCCACTCGACATTAGGGGAGGAAGATATTGATGAAATCTTACAACGAGACCTACAACTTGAACATCCACTTAAAGTTGTAACACCAAGAGAGGTATCAATAATAATAAGGCAATTGGAAAATAAAAGGCCTCCGGGTTTGATTTGATAGATAAAAGAGTTCTATCAGAACTACCTCGAAAGGCAATTGTATTTCTAACCACATTGTTCAATTGTAGCATCAGAGTAGGTTACTTCCCTGCGTCATGGAAAGTCTCGCAAATCATCATGGTACATAAACCGGGGAAGCCAACTCATGAGGTAACATCCTACAGACCCATAAGCTTACTGCCTATTATAGCAAAACTTTTTGAAAAAGTTCTACTGTATCGAATCACACAAGCGATGAATGTGAACTCGGTAATACCTGACCACCAGTTCGGATTTAGGCCACAACATGCCACTACAGAACAAATTCATAGAGTGTGCAAAAAAATTAGTGACAGCCTTGAGCGTAAGGAATACTGCTCGACTGCTTTCCTGGAAGTCCAACAAGCCTTTGACAGAGTGTGGCACAAGGGCCTTTTGTGTAAAATCAAACTTTTCCTACCCCACAGTTTTTATCCAATACTCAAATCGTACATCACTGATAGGATATTCCAAGTGAAAGAAGGGAACTGCACGTCGGCTTTCTATGATATACGTGCTGGAGTTCCACAGGGCTCAGTACTGGGACCCGTCCTATACACCATTTTCACGGCTGACCTTCCTCAATCACCAGACGTTGTCATTGCTACTTATGCGGATGATACGGCAGTATTAGTCTCCAGCAAAAATGCTACTGAGGCGTCAACAAAACTACAAAATAGTCTAACTGAAGTTGATGAATGGCTTAAAAGTGGAGAATCAAAGCAAACGCTACTAAATCAGTGCAAGTCACATTCACCTTGAAAAAAGACACATGTCCCCCCGTGCACTTGGGCGATAGGGAGCTCCCACAAGGCGACTCAGTGAAATACTTGGGACTACATCTGGACCGCCGAATGACCTGGAGTAAGCACATTGATTCCAAGCGAAACGAAATCAACTCTAAATATAGAGGGTTGTCTTGGCTACTAGGAAGAAATTCCAAGCTAAGCACGGACAACAAGCTCTTAATTTATAATTCTGTCATAAAACCAGTCTGGCTATACGGGATCCAGCTGTGGGGAGCTGCATGTGCCACCAACATTGAAAAAATACAAAGAACACAAAACTACATTTTAAAACAAATTAGTGACGCACCCTGGTACATAAGAAACTCTGAAGTTAACGAGCACCTAAACATACCTACTGTCAAGGATGAAATTAAAAACAATGCAAAAAAATTCAAAATCAGACTGGAAAACCATCCAAACCAGCTAGCCTCGCAACTCACTATCTCAGACTGCATAAACAGATTGAAGCGCCGCAGAGTCCTAGAACTAAGGAGCTTGGACTGAGCTCTAACTATAGAAGTAAAAGTTATTCCTACTGAGGAACAACTTACACGCTCTCACGCAATCACACAACACATCTGCTCATAGCCAAACAGGCTGATCGCAAGATAAAACACAGAAAAAAAAACAAAAATTATTTTGTCTGTACATTTAGTATTTTTGACTAAAATGGATAGAGGGACACCTAAAAAGAATAATAAAAAACAAAAAAATTGAGTTTCTTGTCTGTCTGTATGTATGTACGCGTTTCACGCAAAAACTACTGGACGGATTTGAATGAAACTTTTTTTTGTTGTATAGCTACTAAGCGATAAAAATTCAACATGGCGGCGATATTTATCATATTTTGACAGTTGGCGTGGATAAACCATGTCCGTATGAATTGAGGAGCCACATCAGATTTAAGAAAAAGTCTTATCACCCTATTTAGTAGGAATAAAAATAATTTTGTAGACAAAATTCTGGAATTTGTAGTTAAATGTATCCAAAGTTATATTAATGTAAAAGTGGCTCCTCAGTTCAAATGTCTGAATTGAGGAGCCACCTGAAACACGGAAAGTATTTAATTCATATAATTGACAATTTTGGTGAAATTTAATAGAACAATCTTTGTGTTGTTCTATTTCCAGACCAAGAAAATAGGATGGTAATTTCGTGGTGATTTTAAAACGTCTTTTTAATTCATTTTCGATGAAGTTATCAGCTTCTCTCTCGTCTGACGCGGCCAATAATCCGTCATCTACATAAAGTGCTAGCAGTATTTTCTTTTGTCCCCTTTCTCTGACATATACACAGGGATCTGCTTCACTCCGGATGAAACCCGATTCTATAAGAAAATTATGGATACACTCATTCCAACATTTAGGTGCCTGTTTCAACCCATATAAGCTTCTTTTCAGTTTGCATACCCGACCTGTCTCGTCGTCGTATCCTTCCGGCTGTCGCATAAAGATTTCTTCTTTCACAGTACCATAAAGAAAGGCCGTTGAGACGTCAAACTGTCTGAGTAGGTACTAATCCGTCATTTGCAGCAATACTCAATAGAATACGAATTGTGCTCATTTTAGCGACTGGACTAAATGTTTCGTCCACAGAGCATTTATAGTAGAGCTGTTCATAAGCTAGTAGACCTGTCCCCAGTCGACAAACTTGAGGCTTCTAACTATTGGCCACCAGACGTCACTATTGTCGCATTCGCGGAGTTCACTTCATAGTGTCAACACGTGCCGCAGATGTGTCGAAGTTACGCGAAATTTTAGATTGTGCTCATTAACAATGAAGTGCTGTATTGTGGGGTGTAAAAGTAACACACACAACAAGGAATCACGCGATAAAAGTATATATTTTCACTCGTAAGTATTTTTACGTAATTATTACCACAGCGGTGGATACGCGCCTGTCAGTACAGCCATCTAGTGAGTAATAGCAGAACTCAAGAGAATTAATAAAACAGTTTGCGAAAATAATTCTGCTACTGGCCAATAGGTGGCTATACAGTTTGTAAAATTAGATAAAATAAGTCGTATGTCTATCCAATCAGAGTTCATTTTTTAATTTCTGTCTACGGTAAGTATACGTCCCCCGCTCCCCTCCCAATGCGGACACACTGTCTTTCATATGTAAAATGCCTATGCGCATCTCCTCTCCATACATACTTCGTGGTTTCGTCATACTCGACTTCTTTTTTTTATGTATATCCAATAGCAACCAATCGTGCTTTGTACTTATCCACTGTACCATCTGAGTTCCTTTTAATTTTAAATACCCATTTTGCATCGTAGTGCTTTTCTATTCTTAGGTAGGTTCGTCAGTTCCCAAGTCTGATTATCTTGTAAAGATTTAACTTCACTGTTCATCGCTTCGATCCACTTAACTTCAAACTTTTTCAGAGCTCCTCATGACGTCTTGAAATGAAGTAGGTTCAGGAATTGATATAGCCTCATTAACAAACTCCTCAAAAACTAAACCGTTTTGGTGGTCTAATCTGACTTCGATCACGCAATTGTCGTGTTGTATCTTGTATATCAGCTATCTCTTCTTCCTGTAATGACTGATAATTATCTTCGACGCTTTCATTTGCCTCTAAAGGTGGACGAGAGTGAATAGTTTCAGAATCTGTAAGAGGCAATGGAAGCTCGTAGGTATTAATATCAGATTCAGGTAATTGTAGTGATATATCAATCTTGTTTTTTTTTAGTCAAACATAACATCTCGAGATCTGATTAGTTTTAGTTTCTTTACATCAAAAATTCGATATCCATCGTCACCATCATACCCGATAAGTATACCTTCCTCAGCTTTCCTCGCTATCTTACTGGTCTTCTTCTGTTTAGGGACATGCGCATAGCAATTGCATCCAATGACTTTTAGATGATTAATCCCGGGCTTTCTGCCATACCCGAGCTCATGTGGAGATTTTCCTTCTATAGGAGTAGGTCCTGTTCTGTTAAGTATATAAACAGAAGCATTGGATATCTCAGCCCATAAACCTTCTGGTATTTTATCATGAGCATGCATTAATGTTCTTGTCATTTCCACAATCGTACGATTTTCTCTTTCAGAAGAACAATTCTGTTGAGGAGTGTATGGCATTGTAAACTTTTGTCTTATGCCATTTTGTCTCAAAGTATTGCGTACTTGTTCATTGTCGAACTCTCCTCCATTATCGCTTAATAATTCCTGCACGACGTGTCCGGAAGTTATTGCTTCGGCTAGAAAATCTTTTAAGCGTGCGTGAACTTCAGACTTTTGTCTTAGAAAGTAAATCCAACGATATTTTGAGTAGGTGTCTTTAAATAAAACATAGTATCTGGACTTTGAGATCGAGTACGGAAAAGGCCCGCATACGTCTGTGCTGATTAACTCTCCAGGCTTATTTACTCTTGGTCTCTCTCCGAACTTTTGCCTATGGGTCTTCCCGAAGATGCAGCCTTTACAGATATCATCGGAACCTGAGCTTACCTTTACTCCAAGTTCTCTTTGTATCAGTTTTGCGACATGTCTTTTATTCTGGCGTCCAAGGCGTTCATGGTAGAGTTGAACATTTTGTGACATTGTTAGTTGGTTTATCTCAAGTTTAGGCATCAATACTTTAACGTTGAGTTTGTAGAGACCACCATACTTGTCGCGATTCCCGACTAAAATGACTTTGCCATCATTCTTCAAATTGCATGTCTGAGTAGTTGACTGAAATATGCTATTTTTTTGCGTATCTCGGGCGGCTAGCACAGAAAATAGATTTCTTTCAATGCTTGGAACGTACCATACGTTTGTTAAGACCAGTAACTCTTTGTGGCCGTTTATGTCAGCTTCAAGTTGAATGGAACCTTTTCCTATGGCTTCAATTATCTCACCATTTGCTGTCATAACTTTATGGGTTTCACCAAAATTTTCGAAGATTTGAAAATATCTATTCTATTGGTGACATGGCTTGTCGCGCCATTGTCCACATACCACGAGTCTTTGTCTGTACTCTTATTTCCGCATGTTAAGGCTAATCCTGTCAGCATCCCAATATTTGAAGATTGCTTCGGAGGTTTGGGTGGCCTACCGTCTGCAATCCACTTCTTGCATGATCTGACTTTATGAAAGCCTTCTCCACAATAATTGCATTTCTTCCATTTCTTTTTGCTTTGCTCTTGCTTCTCATACTTTTTCTCTCTTAACATAAAAAGTTCATTACTAGTTACGCCTTCTTCTACATTCTTTTGTTTATGAGATCTTTCGTAAGCACATACTTGTGTAGTCAAGTTTTCTATATGTCGCTCATTTTTGTTCATCAACAGCCAACTTGACTTAAAACTGAAGTATTGTTCCGGAAGTGTATCTAAGATTTTACATATCAATAAAATTTCAGGCAAATCATTTCCTTCAATTTCATTGTTTAAGTCGTACCATACAGTTTTGAGAGTCGAAATATGTGTGGCCATATCATGCTCGTCGCTTTTATGGTAGCGAAAGAATTTCATACAGAGATCATAGCTCCTGTCTTCCTTTGCCCCATCATAAAGTCTTTGAAGCTCTTTCCACATAGCACATGACGTTTCACATCGCATTACTTTTTACACGACTGACTAAAAAAGGAGTGTTATGTTTTCAGGGTTAATGTATGTAAGTAAGTATGTATGTATGTAAGTTTCTTTATTCCACCATAAGTCCTGAACGGCATAACAGATTTTGATGTGAGAGGTATTGTTAGATTCCTTGCATTCCTCCGAGTGACATAGGCTATGTAAGTTGTCAGTCGTGTTTTTTTATTTTTAAATAATTAGCTTGTTGTAAAGTCTCTTCGGTCATATTTGTAGTAAGGATAAGAAGTGCCTGACTATCACATTTTTGAAACATTTCCATTTTACGGTCATACTTTAACTTATTTTCAGTATTTGCCGTTCCGCCTAAATCTTTGGGCTTAATTAACTTGCATTCGATTGCTTCCAGCGTGCCTGGTGTACTTTTAAGTAAAAGCTTTACCTTGTACCTCCATGTTTGCCAGTTAGTAGAGCCATCGAGTTTACCGATCTCGATTTTTACGCCTGCTGCCTGCATTATTATACAAGTTTTCCCGGCAAGCTTCACCCAATATTTAAATATGACGCTCTGCTACCATTTTAAAGTAAAATAAAAAGAAAATGTTTTAACAGATGTCTTATATTCAGAGAGACAAAAATAACAATCTCAAAACCATAGTAACTTTGTACATAGATACAAAGTGTACAAGAATATTAAATAGACTGGAAGTGTTCGATCTAGAAGTGGTTCCTAAATTTTTTTGTTCCAAATTTAATCGCAAAAATAAGTTGATTAGGCGCAAATAAATTTAGCTAAATATTTTAATTGAGGAGCCAGTTACAATATAAGATATTTTCCAAACCACTCATTGTGAGTAACTTACTCTTGTCCTACAATTCTTATACACATTGACAATTCTTATTCTTATAGACATTGGTCTGAACTACATTCGCCAGTGCCTCGGGAACGAGTACGGCAATATTAATTTTATGTAAAATGATATATATATAATATAAATATATAAATAATTCTTATGTACTTACTACTAAATGATGAAGAAATCGGGTTTTAACAGAGCTACTGCTTCTTTAAGAATGACGAGACGTATGTATGGTCTGAGGAGCCACACATATAATGTAATGGTACCTTTTTAAATTTTAATACTATCTAACTCAAATTTCATTTTCAAACTGCTCTCAAATACTACAAAATTATACCAAACTAGCTGTTGCCCGCGGCTTCGCCCGCGTGAATTTCCCACGGGAACAGTGCTTTTTCCCGGGATAAAAAGTAGCCTATGTGCTATTCCAGGTCATTATCTACCTCTGTACCAAATTTCATCGAAATCCGTCCAGTAGATTTTGCGTGATTGAGTAACAAACATCCTCACAAACTCACAAACTCACAAATTCACAAACTCACAAACTCACAAACTCACATCCAAACTTTCGCATTTATAATATTAGTATACCAAATAATAAAAAATATTCAACCATGATGTATCCATATACCACATGGCTCCTCAGGTCAAACATTTAGTCTGAGGAGCCACCTTTATGTTCATGTAACTTTTGAATTATATGCTACAAAATCGAAGATCGCGCCTACAATACTTTTAAATATACTACTAAATAAATATAGTAATTCCGTTAAGATACGGAAAATGGCTCCTCAATTCATACGGACATGATAAACCGCTATATTATATCGTGTTTTGGTGGTCATGCTAGCCCGGCTGGGCAACATATAGGCTATAATTGATTATGAAAACTGGAACGCTTATGAAGAATTTAAACAGAACAACTAAACTATAAGAAATATCGAAATGGTACCTTTGCAAAAGTTTTTCAATCTGACAAGCATTTTCTGTTGACGTATAAAAATTGAAGATCTGGAACATCTGATGAAGAATTCTAAGAGTCCAGCTACACTATTACATTGATGGAAATGGCGCTTTAGCAAAAGTCGTTCAACCTGATAAGCATTTTCTGCTGACGTATAAAAAAAGAAGATTATGGAACATCTAATGAAGAACTCCAAGAGACCAGCTACTCTATAAAATAAATGGAAATGGGGCCTTAGCAACCTGATGAGCATTTTTTACTGACATATAAATAGACAGGACACGGGATAGGACAAAGAGGGATTCGGGGTGGGAGTGGTGGTACACGGGAAATCGTAGATGACGAGCAGACGAAGATCATTTATTGAATGAAATATCACTTTTGATTCATTTTAACACCGCGACTGTACTACGAGTACTTAATATATTCCCGCTGGACACGGGATAACCAAATAGCTGAAATTTTGAGTACTGGAGTTTAGGTTACTACAGTCACGCGGGCGAAGCCGCGGCCAGCAGCTAGTTATATATATATATTTTTTTAATTTTAATAATATCCCAATCTAACCATAAGAATGGTCAATTAAAGTGGATGTTGTTGATACAAGGAGATTAAAGACAAAATAATTGATTAATACCTTGTCATTTATTATAATTTGTTTAAAACTTAAATAAATAACAGTAAGTTTGACAACCAAAGTGTAACCCTAACCTATTTATCCAACAATGTTACATATCGGTGTCATTTATTCCATGACGGTTTTTGGACCCCACATTATAGTGCAAAAAGAAATGTTCTTATAGATATAGAATATATTCTGGTATTCTTATCTATACCTATTTTTGATTGGTCAAATCACTAAATGGTCATATATGTACCTAAATCTATTACGTACAAAACTGCCTGAATAGATTTTTATTTAACACAAGGTCTCTTTTCCGTAGCATAACCGGGACCATGTCGATTTTTGGATAATTAATTTTATATCTTATATCTTTAACAATACTCACATAACTAGGTAAATCTATAGTAACTCTGTTTCTAATCATAAGTTCCCAGTACCTACCTAGATTATTAGAAATATATTGTTGTTAGTTATTAACTTTAATTTTTTTTTAGTGAAAATGGCGGCTATACATAACGTTATAATTATTTGATTCAAGTTTTATTAAAAACTGCAAATAACTTTAAAGAAGACAATAAATGAAAACTACACTAAATAAAATAAACACGTATTAAACATACCTACATTAAAATAAATAAACTAAAAAAATCTTAATTCTTATTTCAAAACTACTAAGAAAATAAGAATATAAATAGGTACTTAATTAGATTAAATAAAACTCATGGGAGACTGGCGACGTTATCTCTTTGAATGGCCAAGCTTTAACATTGGGCAAATTGTTCGCCAGCCCTAGTAACCCCAGAGACATCAACGAGGCGTGCGGATATTTTGTATATACAGGTATTTGGCATCCACACCCCAAGGCCTCACGGTCTACACGTTAAAAAGTGCAAAAAAATACGGCTCTCCAGGAGCTCTTATTAGCCTCTGCTGCCATTGCAGCCGCGCGCCAGCTTTACCGGTCGCTTATAAGTGGGATAGTGCTACAGTATCCACGCAGGTGACATCCCACACGAGCGACCGCCCTTTCTCCACGGAATGAGCAACATGCCGTCGGGCCTCTTACCATCGTCTCTTGAAATGCCAGCTGGCTTTTGCCTGCTGGCACACCGGCACTGGCAAGGGCACGACAGATGATGTCATTCAGTGCACCATGGCGAGAAATGCGGCCTGCACTGTGATGACAGGCCTGGCCGTGATGACCAAGAGAGTCGACATGTTCCCCACAATGGCAGCGATGAGGCTAATTTATTCGGGCCAACCTTAGGCTCACTGACAAAATAAAACCAGTCCTATCCAGTAGTGTACCTACGCTAGTCAAAGGAATAGCGTTCAACCAATATCCTGACTCTGGCTATTTGTCTTGTACAAAATTCTTATCTAAATTTGATCTTACTAATTGATGTAATTATTCTACTGCAAAGACTATTACATTCTTGGTATGTACATGAAAACAATATACATACACTCAAAAAATAGGTACTGTGACTTTGCAACACATAGACAATATCCAATCAACCGGTGTAATAAACAACAGAAGGAACTAATGTGATATTTCTTTTAGGATTTCACGCGTCTCTTAAACTTAAGAGGCAGTCCACCAACAAAACCTTCTGTTATAATACCGCTTGGATCAGGATCAGGTATTTGTTTGCTGCAGGCCGCTGGCTCCACTGAAAATTTCTGTAACACGGCTGCCAGGCCAGCCATAGCCTGCATCATTCCAAGCCTCGCACCTGAAAAAGAATTTGAGTTTGAATCAGCGATTTTCTGAAAGCTCAAATAAAAAAATATCGATGTAAACAATAGATAGCGTTTTATGAAAGTCTAGCCATAACGGGCGATTACCTGACAGACAGCTCAAATGAAAAAATAAAATCAATATGAAAAATCTCAAAGGCGTTTTATGAAAGCCGAGCCGTTATTAGAGCTTTTCCTTGTCAACCAGAGGCAGAAAAAATTGTTTTGATATGGATTATACTTACCAATACAAGATCTCTGTCCGTCACCAAATGGCATATATAGCCCATTTTTAACAAGTTCCTTAATTCCATCTCGGAATCTTTCTGGGTTAAATTTCTCGGGATCACTAAAATATTTCTCATCCATTTGGTAAGCACCTGTAGGAATAATTACTTTGACTCCTTCGTTAATGGTAAAATTTAAGTCAGGGAATGTATACTCTTGTGTAGTACACATCCTGATTAAATATGCCACAGAAGGATATAGTCTACTACCTTCATAAAATGCCATTTCTAAATACTTCATCTCTTTGAGGGATTCATACGAGAGCTTATTATTATAATTTTCAAGAACTTTATCTATTTCATTTTGTAGTTTTACTTGGCAATCTGGATTAAAAAGCTAATTGATGTAAAATATAACTTGATGCGGTTGATGATGTTTCAAATCCAGCTGCAAAAAACGTAAATATTTGTGCGCCTAGTAAAATGTCATTTAGTTCAATTTCCACTAATTTAGGTGAGCCATCAGGATTTTTCTTATCTATGGACTCGCCAATAATATTTCCTTTTTCCCTTATTTCCAACATTAGATCAATAAAATCACCCCGTCCCGAAGGTTTGTAATTTCTTTCTCGTATAACTGTTTGAACTAAATTTAAAACCATTTCTTCTAGTTCTGGAGCCATAAAGTTAAAATTTTTTGCAAGTTCTGGAAATATAAATTTTATTGCTAAATTAATAATATCTCTGAGATTTCTGTGAAATATTCGCTTTCCGAGTCGTCTAAACTGATTGTTTTCTTCAGATAACGTATCCATATTTATTCCAAAGCCACATTCACCAATAAAATCTGTTGTGTACCTTGCCATCAACTCTCGTGCGTCATAATAATCTTCTTCTGTTATTTTGTCAGTTAGGGCTTGTAGTCTTTCTGCTCGAGATATTATAAGAGGAAACATAGCTTTTAGTTTGCCAGTACTAAACAATGGTGTAAGATTTTGTCTCAATAAACGCCATAAGTCACCGTCGCCAAAGAAGAGATTTCTTAACAAAGGTTCCACTACTGTTTTGTGCGGAATCAAGCCTCTAGCATTAAATGAATTAAAGTCTGTCAGTAGAATTCGTTTCGCAATTTCTGGATCTCTGATAATTAACTCAGGTGCTGATGCTCTATAAAAACCCACTACTTTCTCTTCAGGATACTTTTTGTATAAATCATTGGTTATCATTCCAAGGCTTGCTTTCTGCATGAATTGTTTTAGATTATTTCCAAAAAATGGCAAGGTAGGGTCATGTTTTACTCCTCTCACTTTCCAGTAATTAAAGTTTCTATTTCCATACCAATAAATTCCGAATAATCCAAATATAATACTGACCACGACCAACATTTTTTAAGTTGTTTGTGTGATACACACGATGACACGACTGATCAGGAGATACTAACTGTGGTGAATATACTGATATTTTAATATGTAGCTCTGTACTTATATTAACTTAACATCTAATTTTCTTTATCTTTAAAAGTCAGTATGTAAATTAACTTTTTTGAAGTTGTCATTTAAGATGACAATTTGAAAAATTGACGACTTTAGTAATTTAGTTTGTGTCCCGGACTTCGCCTGTGTGAACGATATGTAATTTTATTTTGTTTTTAACTAATCCTTGAGGATATTTAATACGTAAAACATAATAAGTAATGCTTGTTTTATATCGATTGATTGATTAAGGGATAGAGCACACGTCAATGAGTAATAAAGTGAGTACAAAATTGATTTTAGTGTAAAAAATATTCGTAGGAACAATTTTCATTCTATATGATGGTATATACTTAGGTTATTTTCATTAGTTATATAAAACTGGAAGTAAATAGAAGTTCATGTGTCCGCATTTCTACAGGATTAGTACCTTTGGAACCATATATTGCACGTGGCCCGATACGTAATTGACCAATTATTAATGAATACTAATTAAAACCATACTAAGATTCTGAAATGAAATTTTAGCAATCATATTTATGCTACATGAATGTATACGAATTGTTTACTACACTGTGACATTTCTATCATCCGATGTTATTCATAATAATATTCTAGCATTAAAAATTCGTCTAAAGAATACAAACTCATGAAAATGTATACATTCTTACTAACATTCATCATTCATCTTTTATTTTTCAATATGTATCCTTAGTACAATAAAGTTACAAACAAACTTTCATACATACAAATCGGTCAAAATCATAAACCTCCTTTCTACTTTGCCGACCTTGATTCGGGTTCGCATTTCTGAAATATTAGCTACTATCCTAACTAATATTATAAACACAAAAGTGAGTTTGTTTGTTTATTTATTTATTTGTTTGTTTGTTTGTTACCTCTTCATGCTACTGAACCAATCTTACTGAAATTTTGCAAACACATAGTTAGAAGTACGGAGAAAGACATAGAGTACTTTTCATCCCGGGAACAAGCTAATTATTAAAAAATAAAAAACACGACTGACAACTTACATAGCCTATGTCACTCGGGAGAATGCAAGGAATCTAACAATACCTCTCACATCAAAATCTGTTAAGCCATTCTGGACTTATGGTGGAATAAAGAAACTTACATACATACATACTTACATACATACATACATGAACCCTAAAAACATAACACTCCTTTTTTGGTCAGTCGTGTAAAAAGCACTGTTCCCGTAGGAAATTCACGCGGTCGAGCCGCGGGCAAAAGCTAGTTTCAGATAAAATTCTAACCCGAATGAAAAAAAAATATATATAAAAAGGTAGGTAGGTTTTTTTTTATTAGAACATATTGTATAGGTATCTCGTATGGCATGACATGTGTCTTATATGACAATAAACATATGTGTCTATAAATATACTGACAACAATAAATGTCAAGTATTTATTTATATTTAACCTTTATTCTAAATAAATATTGGCACGTAGTATGGCATTAGTTAGACAAGCTAAATGATTGGAATATTCAGACAGTCAACAATTAATTTGTTACCAACCCATCCGCTGTAGCCAACTTTGTCACCCCGCGAGAGGAACTACCCCCTGGCCATGACCTGCCTTGGCCTACCTGGAAGATGCTCAATAGACTGTGAACCCAAGTGGGCCGGTATAAAGACAGCCTGGCTAGGTGGGGGTTTATACCTAACTCACAAAATTTGTGCGAGTGTGGTGTGTCTCCCCGAACTATGGAGCATTTGTTGTCCTGCTCCCTGTGCTATAACACCTGCACTCGGGATGACCTGATGGCCGCCACCGATAAGGCCGTAAAAGTGGCGGAACACTTTTCGGGAGCAATTTGATAGTTGGAATGGCATCGACACGCCAAGAAGAAGAATAATCAATTTGTTTATTATAATTATATTTTTATTTGAAATTATGTTCGGATTCGTTCTCGAGATTAGCATACATCGTAGTACCGTGTACGGCTCGCCACTTCTTGAAAGCCTATTTAAATTTGTTTTTTAAATTTATAAAAAAGAGGGGGTAGTTTTGTCTTCACCCACTCGGTCCAACGCAACGATCGTCATTAATCCTACTTTAAAAAAAGTAACGTACAACAGACATAGGGGCTATTGCTATAATGCCTTAATTGTTAACCTACTTCTTAGAAAAGAAGCGTTGTTGGAAATCCCAACACTAATTTTAAGATTTTATTATTGTCTATGTAAAGTTGTCTATGTACAAGGTTCATGTTTTGTATATAGCAACACTTTTGTTACATGGCCCTCTTCCGTGTGTGCCTTTATGTGCATTAAACGTGTCCTCCAGCTTTCTCGGATTTTAATTGACCAGCCCTCAAAGTTCGCAGTCCACTTTACAAATACACATCTTTACACAAGCGTACATCTACAGTATTCGAAAAATCAACATTGGTATTTCGAATATTTCAGAAACTCAAGAAATTGAACACGATTTTGATGAAATCGAAGCTGGCCCTTCCTCATTGTCATTGCCCCCAACGACACTTGAGCCTAACGCTGCTGCTTCTGGGGGATCAGACATTTTGAAACCGGTTGAGCAGAGCTCCGAGCCAACTCAGAAACTAGAATTGGACAATGAGGTCTTAGAAATACTAGGGGATAACCCGACCATACCCAAGGTGAAGAGTAAAGAGGTTCAACCCGCCTTAGCGGTCCGCCTGGAACATATCGCTACTTCAGGGTTAACAACCGAGGTTCGTTAGGAGATTTTTAATAAGTATGCCTTACCATCCAAATGCAGTCTAATTGGTGCGCCTGCACTAAACCTAAAAGTTAAGGCCGCTGTTTCTAAAGTCGTACTCAAACGTGACCTAAGTATGGAAAGTAAACAGAAGCAATGAGGTATAGCGATATCTTGCCTTACCGAAGCTATGGCCCCTCTTTTATCAAGTGGGAAGAATCCCACCCAACTGCAGCTGATGATGAATGCCGCTCGTATGTTATGCGATATACCGTTTAAACACAGCGCTACAAGACGTAGCCTGTTGTTGAATAATCTAAAAAAAAAGAAATAAAGATCAAATGCAGGGCACAAAGGTGGACAAATTTTTGTTTGGTAGTGTTTTGGCGGATGGATTAAAAGCTGCAAAAACTATATCGAAGTCAGGAGCAGAGTTGAAGTCAAAGACCGCAACGAAAGCACTTGCTCTAAAGTCTGAGCCAAATTTTCTATCAAATAGGCCATTTCCATCGACATCCCAGCATTTAAACTGGAAGGGTCCCCCTGGACCCCCCGGGTCGCAGGCAAACTGGGACTTACAGGAGGAAGAAGCCTGCTGCTCACAGGAGTCGGCACGAGAGGTCATCGAGGAGGTTATCGCAGCAGGATCGAGGACGGAGTCATCGTTAAGCGAGGTAAATAAATACGGCGGCAGATTGGCACTATGATACTCTCATTGGACTAAGATTACCAATGATCCTGTCATGGATTGAAGGTTATAAACTTAACTTTGTTCAGTCAGTTGTACAAGATTATCCTCCAAAGCCGAAGACCTTGCCGGCCTCTGAAATGATAAAAATGACACATGCCATACAGGACTTGGTAGAAATTGGGGCGGTTTCGAAGTGTAGACCTTGCTAAGGACAATTTCTTTGAGTTACTTCCTGGTACCCAAACCAAATCTAGATTTATATTAAACTAGCTGTTGCCCGCGGCTTCGCCCGCGTGAGTTTCGCTTAGATGAAAAATCTTTTTGTCTTCCAAATTGTAGTAACCTAAACTCCAGTACTCAAAATTTTAGCTATTTGGTTATCCCGTATCTCGCGGGATTATATTAGGAATTCGTAATACAGTCGCGGTGTTAAAATGAATCAAAAGTGATATTTCATTCAATAAACGATCTTCGTCTGCTCGTTATCTACAATTTCTCGTGTACCACTACTCCCACCCCGAGTCCCTCTTTATCCTATCCCGTGTCCTGTCTATTTATACGTCAGCAGAAAATGCTTATCAGGTTAAACTACTTTTGCTAAGGCGCCATTTCCATATATGTAATAGTGTTAGCTGGTCCCTTCATCAGATGATCCTGATCTTCGATTTTTATACGTCAACAGAAAATGCTCCTCAGATTGATAAACTTTTCCAAAGGTACCATTTCCATATTTCTTATAGTTTAGCTGTTCTGTTAAGGTTCTTCATCAGGTGTTCCAGTTTTCAAAATCAATTATAGCCATATATACAACAAAAAAAGTTTCATTAAAATCCGTCCAGTAGTTATTGCGTGAAACGCGTTCATACATACAGACAGACAGACGGACAGACAGACAAAAAAATCCAAAAAAATGTTTTTGCTTTAAATATCTCGATGGCTTTCTATTATTCTTTTTAAGTGTCCCTCTATCCATTTCAGTCAAAAATACTAAATGTACAGACAAAATATTTTTACTGTTTTATTAAATACCCACGACCCCTTTATGCTGTTAAAAAATCTGATTAGCGCGAAGTAGAAATCAGTAGAAACATGAGAAATAATTTCAGCTGATATTGTATGGCTGGCTATCGAATACGTAATACATAGGGCGCACTGTAAGTTTCCGGAACTGGCCACTTACATAAACAATATTTAAAAATTTATTGCAACATTTGAAAATAGAATTCTTTGGCTGTAGAATGCA
This sequence comes from Ephestia elutella, assembly GCA_018467065.1. Taxonomy (NCBI): domain Eukaryota; kingdom Metazoa; phylum Arthropoda; class Insecta; order Lepidoptera; family Pyralidae; genus Ephestia; species Ephestia elutella. The sequence goes on along the minus strand of CM031592.1, from coordinate 13,700,524 downwards.
GTTTGTTTCATCTGACTCTCTTTTGTTTTTACCTTGTGGCGCCATTTAAAAAAATGTGTGTCTGCATCAATATGGATTTAACTCGGGAAAATTTTCGTAGTATGATTTTCTACGATTTTAAGTGTAATTTGACAGCTCAACAGAGCATCGCTCGGCTTGAAACAGCTTTTGGCAATGAAGCACCATGCAAGACAACTGTTTATAGCTGGTTTGCAGAATTCAAGCGTGGTCGTATCAATCTCAGTGACGAATCTCGCGATGGTCGGCCGTCCACCGCTGTGACCAACAAAAACATCAATGCTGTGCGCCGTATGATTGAAACAGACAGGCATGTGACCTACCATGAAATTCGCGCATCCTTAGAAATAGGCATGAGTCAAATACAATTAATCCTACACAAACATTTGGGTGTGAGAAAGATGTGCTCGCGGTGGATCCCACACAACTTGACCGAGGCTCAAAAAACGGACCGCGTCACTTGGTGCAGTGCCATGCTTACCAGATTCAATGAAGGTGCGTCAAATTTGGTGTAGGACATAGTAACAGGTGACGAAACACGGATTTATTGCTAGGATCCCAAAACAAAGCAGCAATCGAGCGTATGGGTCTTTCAAGATGAGCCGAAACCAACCAAAGTGGTGCGCGTGAAAAGTGCATCTAAGCGGATGATTGCTTCTTTTTTAAATAAAACTGGACACGTGGCTACTGTTGCTTTAGAGAATCGTCGTACAGTGAATAGTGACTGGTACACGACCATTTGTTTGCCGGAAGTTATTGACGAACTCCGTAAAAATAACCGTAAACGCCGTATCATCCTGCACCACGACAATGCTAGTTCTCACACGGCCAGATAGACAAACTACTTTTTGAAGGCGAAAAATGTAGAACTCATGAGTCATCCTGCATACAGTCCCGACCTGGCACCTTGTGACTTTTTTCTGTTCCCAAAAATTAAGAACCAATTACGCGGTCAACGATTTTCATTACCAGAAGAGGCTTGGGAGGAGTATGAAAAACACGTTTCAGAGGTCACCACAGAGGAGTGGCACAAAAGTTTTCAAAACTGGTTTCATCGAATGAAAAAGTGCATAGACGCCAAGGGAGATTATTTTGAAAAACAATAAATTAATTTTGTACCTTTAATAGTATTTTTTCATATTCATTCCGGAAACTTATAGTGCGCCCCACTACATACATAATTTATTTATTTATTTACTAGCTGCTACCCGCGGCTTCGCCCGCGGCAAAAAAGGATTAATCATTATCCCGCCCCTGTGAAACTGTTGCTTGAGCGCGAGTTAGTACTTTATTCACGATGGAGCGAGTTGAAAAATAGGTAAAATAACAAATAGGTAAAATTACAAATTCATAGACAAATACCGTTTATACACTCGCGTATATATGTGAGCATGAAATTTAGTAAGGCTGCTTGCGTGCGTGTCGTGATTTTCAATCAAAATGGCGCGAAAATTTCATCGTTACCGACCGCGCAAAGATTGATATATTGATAAAGATATAAAATAATAAAAAACGTACCAACAGGTCATAAAAAGTAACCTGAACCTAAGGCCTAATTTATTTCTTGCCTTCTTTCCGGGCGGTAATAAAAAAAAATAACCTGAACCTAACTTCTTTTCCGCCCTCAAAGTCTTTTCGGGTGGTTATAAAGAGTAACCTGAACCTAACTTATTTTCTGCCTTCAAGTCTTTTCGGGCAGTAATAAAAAAAATTAACCTGAACCTAACTTCGTTTCCGCCCTCAAAGTCTTTCCAGGCGGTCTTAAAAAAATAACCTAAACCTTCTTCTTCTCTCAGCCGAAAGTTTCGAAAACATTGTTTATTTTTAGACCAACCGCGAATTGGACCAACTGCGAATTAAACAAACCGCGAATTGGACCTTTTTGGAACAATTGCGCCTAAACCGTGTCAGTGATGTCTACAGCGAAGTGCTGGGCACGGTGGGGTGCGGTATTTGAAATGAGTGCGGGGCGGTGAGTAATCGATATGTACGTTAGTACTACATACTAATCTGTGGCGCAACTGTTTACGCTACACTATATGGTATACATAAACATTTATAAAAATATTACTCGAAAGAACTTTCTTCGCGAAAAAATATTGAAAGAACTTGTTTGCGGTAAAGTGCCATCTCGTGGCAGGCCGTGAGAACTAAATGCAAGTATTTAATTAAAGCGCCATCTAATGACAAATTAGATGTAATGGAAAAAAATTAGTGTACCTCATATGGCTATGTTGCGCGCCCCACCTCTGCACGCAATGTACATCACAACCAACTCAATGATGTTCCTTCACACACATAATATATAGAAGTTTGAGCAGAGTGCCATTAGTCCTGGCAAAGTAACGTAACGTCACTTTGTCGTAACGTTACTTTGACGTAACGTCATTTTGACATGACGTCTATTTTGTCAAATAATAGATGGCGTTACTATATTCGGTATCCCATGCCCACGGGAACCATTTTTTCCGAGATAAAAAGTAGCCTATGTGCTATTCCAGATCATTATCTACCTCTGTACCAAATTTCATCGAAATCCGTCTAGTAGATTTTGCGTGATTGAGTAACAAACATCCTCACAAACTCACAAATTCACAAACTCACATCCAAACTATCACATTTATAATATTATTTATAATACTAGCTTTTGCCCGCGGCTTCGCCCGCGTGAATTTCCCACGGGAACAGTGCTTTTTCCCGGGATAAAAAGTAGCCTATGTGCTATTCCAGGTCATTATCTACCTCTGTACCAAATTTCATCGAAATCCGTCCAGTAGATTTTGCGTGATTGAGTAACAAACATCCTCACAAACTCACAAACTCACAAACTCACAAACTCACAAACTCACAAATTCACAAACTCACAAATTCACAAACTCACAAATTCACAAACTCACATTCAAACTTTCGCATTTATAATATTAGTATGGATTAGTATGGATATTAGTAATATTAGTAATTAGTAAGTATTAAATTAGTAATTAGTAAGTATTATATTAGTATTAGTATATTATGGATTACTCGAAAGAACATTCTTCGCGAAAAAATATTGAATGACCTTGTCCGCGGTAAAGTGCCATCTCGTGGCAGGCCGTGAGAACTAAAGGCAAGTATTTAATTAAAGCGCCATCTAATGACAAATTAGATGTAATGGAAAAAAATTAGTGTACCTCATATGGCTATGTTGCGCGCCCCGCCTCTGCACGCAATGTAAATCACAACCAACTTAATGATGTTCCTTCACACACATAATATATAGAAGTTTGAGCAGAGTGCCTATTAGTCCGTGCACTCAGCAGCGGTCCGCACACCTCGACGTATCCGGGCATACTGCCGGCCGTTGCAACGGTCCGTTTTATATGGTAGTAGTGGGGAGGCTGTCGTAACGTCACTTTGACGTAACGTCACTTTGACTTAACGTTACTATGACGGAACGTCATTTTGACATGACGTCTATTTTGTCAAATAATAGATGGCGTTACAATTTTCGGTATCCCATGCCAACGGGAACCATTTTTTCCGGGATAAAAAGTAGCCTATGTGCTATTCCAGATCATTATCTACCTCTGTACCAAATTTCATCGAAATCCGTCCAGTAGATTTTGCGTGATTGAGTAACAAACATCCTCACAAACTCACATCCAAACTTTCACATTTATAATATTAGTATGGATTTGTTACAAAAACCAACAGCTTAAATCTAGGCATATGTTTAGGTAAGTACATTATTCTTGAGCCAACAACAGGTTTTTGGTAATATTATACACATTAGTAACCCATCTTTCTACTAACATTGTTAAAAATATATTTATATAATGAAAAAAACTAAAAAAAGATAAACCCATCATACTACTACCGACAAGACAGATTTATATATTTGTATTTGAAACACTACTGGATCAATTTCAATAATTTACTCGCCATTAACTGCCACGCCATCACTGATAACGTAAGTCATAAAAATAAAATAAAAATAAAAAATATTACAAAACTATTACATAATACATTATGTAATAGTTTTGTAATATTTTTTATTTTTATTATTTTTTTTTTTTTTTTTATTTTCTAAAAAACCATTTCTTGCAGTAACATGTGTTACAACACATGTTACTGCAAGAAATGGTTTTTTAGCTTACACTTGAATGAGGTCTTTGAATTACCAAATATATCAATGTGTGAGAATGACTTGTTATAGTTATCACTCAGCCGATTTATAGGAGATTTTTGTGCATAATTTGTTTAACTCAGTGGTACATAAATAATTTATTGTTAGAGTGTCTAGTACGTTTTCTAGGAACGTTAAGACGGACTTGAGAAACAAGTACCCATTGACTAAAGCATGAAGAGTGGTCATATCAAATACAGTTCTACGGTTTGTGTGTGTTCTAGTGTCATAATGACATCTAAAAGTCAACTGGTGATCCAAAACAACACCAACATCAATTACAGTAGTAACACGATTAATTGAGTTATCCATAATTTTGTAGTCGAATGTGATTGGGTTGTTGCTTCTAGAGAATGTTATACATTGACACTTTGTCGCATTTACAGTGATTTTGTTAGACTCATAGTATCGCTCATGCCGATTTAGGTCTTCCTGTAATTTAATGCAGTCTCTAACGTTACCTACATCCAACAATACTTTTTTGTCATCCGCATACAATAAGTAGTTAGAGTTATTTATACATGTGTATATGTCATATAGGTACGCGCAATAGAAAAGGGGACCCAAATGCGAGCCCTGGGGTACACCTGAAGTCACAGATACAAAGTTAGATCTAAGACCACCAATGACCACTGCTTGTGATCTATTGCTTACATTATGATTTCACCCATCTCAATAAATCAACGTGTATTCCAAGTTTCTCAAGTTTAAGAAGAAGGATGTTGTGATCCACACGGTCAAAAGCTTTTTCGAAATCCGTGCAGATCACATCAACTTGCCTACCCTTTGCCATATGTCGCAAACAGAAGTCAACCAAGTGAAGAAGATTAGATGTCGTAGAGCGACCTTTTAAAAAAACCATGTTGTTCAGTAGTACAACCTTGTGCAATATTAGGATAAATATAGTCATGAACTAATTTTTCAAAAATTTTTCCAAATATAAGGCAACTGCAGGCGCAACTGTGCCCTGTTGGCCACCTTGGGCAGGGCCATCAATAAGAATTGATATTGGCCTGTAATTTTCGACTTTGATCCTCGAGCCTTTTTGTGAATCGGTACTATGTGTGCTTCTTTCCATCGAAGAGGTAAAACATCTTCTTTTAAAGATTTATTATATATAATGTACAGTGGAGTTACGAGAGCTACAGCACACTTTCGAATGAAAAATGGAGGAAGGCCATCACTACCGGAACCCTTCGATATATCCAAAGCCTTCAGAGCATTAATAATCGCTTCTTTAGAAATTTGAAAGTCACTGACATGTCTTGTGATACCATTCTTAGGAGGAGGAAGATCGTGCCTATTTGCAGTATCATTATTGTTGCTAGGTGCTTTGAACATACTAGCAAAGTAATCATTAAATGCATTAGATACCTCTTTATTATTATCGCACAATTTACCATTGTATGTTACAGACTAATGGTCATCTCTTTTTCGTGCAGACTCAGTGGATTACGATTTATGATTATTATGCAAAAATTTACATAGGAACGACGCAATTAGGATAGTATTATATAATCTGTGGTTTAAATTAAGACGAAGTCTGACCTGAACTGCAAAAACAAAATTCATGTGCGCTTAACCGTGGCGTGTGCGCGTTGCAATAAGATAGTTTTCTGCACAACACAATGTTCTACTTTCGTTGGCAGGATCGAACAGATTTTGTACCGATTTAGCAACTTTTTCTCAAATAACTTTAAAAATATTAGTTTTTAAATTAATAAATTAATAAAAAAGTAAGCAAAAAGAAGTCATGTCTAGCCGGATTCGAACCCTCTACTTAAAGAGATTGATCCGCTATCTCTACCGATAGGCCAACATGCGTTGGTTATAGCTGGCGAAATTTCAAATGGGATTTGTCAATAGGTACGCAAATTCACCCCTTTTTTTGGACTGTAAGGGTTGAAATTGTGAACAACCCTTTTTTATGTGGGCAGTATATAGTATAATGAAGACACTAATCAAATTTCACGTTTATAGCTTTTATAGTTTCGGTTTTATGATGATAAATTAGTTTACCTCCCTTTTTTCCCGTTTAGAGGTAGAATTTCAAAAAACGCTGAAACACGCCATTGGTTATTTTTGTTAAGAAGTATTCCAAGTTTCAAGTAAATCAGTGAAGAATTTAATTTTTTTTCATACAAACTTTGCCCTCAATTTTAACACCTTTAGGGTTCTAATTTTGAAAAATCCTTTCTTATCTGAGCACTACGTATTAACATAAAACTTCGGTTTAAATTTCAAGTCTATAGGTAGCTTTTATGGTTTAGGCTGGGCGTTGATTTATCAGTCACCCTTGTTCTTTTATATATATAGAACAGAACAAGAAGATAGATAGATTTCTAAATTCGATCAACCAGATGTAGACTTATTTGTAAGTCGTATTAATAATAAATGTGACAAATATGTCTCATGGCAAAAGACCCTGACGCATTTGCGGTAAATGCTTTCACGATACCATGGTCCCGTTATTTATTTTATGCGTTCCCTCCTTTTTCTGTAATTTTAAAAGTTTTACGAAAAATAATCAATGACAATGCAACAGGCAGTTTGGTCATTCCATTATGGCCTACACAACCCTGGTTCCCACTGTTTAACCAAGTACTCATTAGTAAGAAACTTATTTAATCGAGCGACTACGATTTAATAATATCTCATTACAGCGGCCGCTCAATCCACCAATACACTATACCCTGGTTGTGGGAGTCTTGTCCGGGAATCACTCGTGAGTAAAGGTGTACCTACTTACTAACTCGTTAGATATCATGATGGCGTCATTATCAAAAAATTCTATTGTTCAATATGATTCTTGTCTCAAAAAATGGTTTCAGTTTTGTCAATATTATACAGGGTGTTTTTTTAAATCATTGGCATCCTTTCTACTGGTGAAAGTACTCATGTTCATGAGTACTTTCACCAGCAGAAAGGATGCCAATGATTTAAAAAACACCCTGTATATGGTATTATTTTCACTTGTTTTTAACCGACTTCCCAAAAAGGAGGAGGTTATATGTTTCGATGTATGTATGTTTTTTTTTTTTATGTATGTTCACCGATTTCTCCGCCTATGGTGGACTGATTTCCGAAATTATTTTTTTATTCGACACAGACTATTCCCAAGTTGGTCCCATTTTAACCACGTCAGAATCTGTTCGGTAATTTTAAAGATACCTAACAAGATATTAAAATACTAACATTGGATTATAGAGCAAAAGCCCGCAACAGCATACCCTTCGTTATTTTATGAAAACTCAAGATTCTCTTTGCATGTCCCAACATAGAAATAGCGATTATCGACTTAATAGTTGCATCATGATTACTTAGGCATATGTAACAATCGTATTTAATGTGGTAGCTCAATTTCCTCAGAGTAAAAGTTTTTTAAAGATTTTATTCCGAATAAAATTAGAAATCATGCCATCCATTACCAAGTAATTGGTGCAGATATAAACCCCTGCCAGTTAAAACCTAAATTATAGTTATATTTGTTTTATTATAAAAGCTGAATTTAATGTTACATTGAGAGGTCCCCAAGGGTGCTGTTACCTATAAAAATCACTTTTGCTATCCATATTACCTGCATAAGCAACTAAGATCTAAACTTCATGCCTAGTCGCTAATTTATTTTATCCGTATATCCCACACAGAGAAACATTCAGCATTTTTTAAATATGAAAGGTTTGGTCGTCGCGGGCTCTTGGTCTATGTATGTGCCAAAAATAATGGAATTCTGACATGTATTGACACTTCAAATCAAACTGACATAAAAAGTTTCGATTTCTTAATTTTCGGCCAGTGTTAAAATAAGTTTAAGTTTTCATGACAACAAAATTAATGAAAATAGGTATTACAGGTGCACTAAAAATGATAAAATAAACTTTTTTCAAAAAAATGAACCGACTTCCATCATAAAACTTAAAATCATGAAATAACATATAGGCAGATTTATCAAAAAGAAAGAAAATGTATTGGCATGCCACCTGCTGAAAAAGGTGAAGTCGGTGCCAAATTAAAAAAATAAATAATCTAAATAAACATTAGAGTCATGTAGTATAAATAAATTAATTAAACAATCACATAATATCCTTACTCCTGCACTTGGCACCGACTTCACCTCGTTCAGTAGGTGGCATGCCAATATATTTTTCTTTCTTTTTGATAAACCTGCCTATATGTTATTTCATGATTTTAAGTTTTATGATGGAAGTCGGTTAATTTTTTTTGGAAAAAAAAATTATTTGTATGATATTTTGTATTAATAAGGCGTCATACATAACTTTCGCATACTAATACTAATCTAAATATAAACTTTCGCATACTAATACTAATGCGATACTATATTAATTTTATTAATCTATATTCTTACTAGCGCTTTTTCTTTCCGAGAATAATTATGTCCTTGAAAGATGTATAAAATTATCATACATTATCCGAGAATAATTATGTCCTTGAAAGATGTATAGAATTATCATACATTATTTTTTAGGGTTCCGTACCTCATTAGGCAAACACAGAACCCTTATAAGATCACTTTGTTGTCCATCTGTCTGTCAAACTTTTTATTCTCAGAAACGTTTAAAGGCATCAAGTTGAAATTAATATGGAATAATCAGATCCACAGTCTCTTTCAGCAAAAAATAATCAAAATTATACGTCAACCCTATCAGGAGTTATTAGCGTACCTAATTATGTTGCGATTTTTTCATATTTTGCGATTTTAGACAGCAATCAAAACCTATGGGGTACTTCCCGTTGACGTTGACGGTCCGTCTCTAGGATCAGGGCTCGAAACCTATCCAGTTGCAGCGAGGTGAGACAGGGAGACGTTATATCTCCGAAACTGTTCACCGCCGCCCTGGAAGATGTTTTCAAGCTCCTGGACTGGAGCGGACTCGGTATCAATATCAACGGCGAGTTCATCACCCACCTTCGATTAGCTGACGATATCGTTGTCATGGCTGAGACCTTGGAAGACCTAGGCACAATGCTCGATGGCCTCTGTAGAGCCTCTCAACAAGTGGGTCTAAAAATGAACATGGACAAGACAAAAATTATGTTTAATATCCGTGTCACACCCACTCCTCTGAAGGTTGGAGACTCTACACTCGAAGTTGTTGACTAGTATGTAAGTATGGGACAAATAGTTCAGTTGGTAAGTCCAACTTTGAGAAAGAAGTCAAGCGTCGAATCCAACTCGGCTGGGCAGCGTTTGGGAAGCTTCGCGATATCTTTTTGTCCAAAATAACGCAGTGTCTCAAGGCTGAGTGAGGTCTTTGACCAGTGTGTATTGCCAGTAATGACATATGGAACAGAGACGTGGACGCTTACTATGGGCCTCATAAGAAGGCTCAAGGTCACCCAAAGGGCGATGGAGCGCGCTATGCTCGGAGTTTCCCTGCGTGATCGAATCAGAAATGAGGAGATCCGTAGGAGAACTAAAGTAACCGACATAGCCCGCAGAATCGCGAAACTTAAGTGGCAGTGGGCGGGGCACATAGCTCGTAGAACAGATAGCCGTTGGGGCAGAAAAGTTCTCGAGTCCTAGGGATCGAACTGCATGGTTAAGTTTGTTTTTGAAACTAGTTGGTCTTTTATAGCTAAAATGTGAGATGCTTTGCATGTACGAAACCCTCGGTTCACGAGTTTGACTCGCACTTGGTCGGGTTTTTTTTATGTCACATGTCAAGTGGTTACCTATATTTCAAATGTCACTATAATAATAACGATTGTATTCATGCATTGAATTTAATAAAAACATGACAGTTAATGTAGCTATCGTAAAAAAACAGGCAGTGCCTAACCTATCAGCTTCTTCTATCCATACTTCCATACTAATATTATAAATGCGAAAGTTTGGATGTGAGTTTGTGAGTTTGTGAATTTGTGAGTTTGTGAGGATGTTTGTTACTCAATCACGCAAAATCTACTGGACGGATTTCGATGAAATTTGGTACAGAGGTAGATAATTACCTGGAATAGCACATAGGCTACTTTTTATCCCGGGAAAAAGCACTGTTCCCGTGGGAAATTCACGCGGGCGAAGCCGCGGGCAAAAGCTAGTATATATATATAGAAGAAGCTGATAGGTTACCTAACCTAACTACATTAACTGTCATGTTTTTATTAAAAAAACAGGCAGTGCCTAATATATATATATATATCGTAAATATCGTAATAAGCTGATAATAAAAAACTTATTGGAAAAACCAAAAATATTAGGAATATAATCATTACAAAACTAACGTGAACGTCTATCCGAACTAGATTTATTAAAAATACATACCAAATGCATCGCAATTAGAGATGGGCATTTACCCGATAAATTTCCGAGACTCGGAAATTTATTCATTTGTACCCATTTTTCCCAGGAATTTTTAATTTATACCGGGTAAAAATTAAAATCAATTAAAATGTTTTGTAATTACGATATTTTATAATATATCGTTAAGATAAAGTGTTTAAGCACATATTCAGTTATTAAATTAAGTACTGTGTAAAGTTTCACGCAAAAACTACTGGACGGATTTGAATGAAACTTTTTTTGTTGTATAGTTATTATAAGCCTGGGCAACATATGAGGCTATAATTGATTTTGAAAACAGGAACACCTGATGAAGAACCTTAACAGAATAGCAAAAAGTTTATCAATCTGACGAGCATTTTCTGTTGACGTGTTTCTATAAATCGAAGATCAGGATCATCTGATGAAGAATTCCAAGAGACCAGCTACACTATTACATATATTGAAATGGCGCCTTAGCAAAAGTCGTTCAACCTGATGTGCATTTTCCGCTGACGTATAAATAGACAGGAAACAGAATAGGACAAAGAGGGACTCGGGGTGGGAGTTGTGGTACACGGAAAATTGTAGATAATGAGCAGACGAAGATCGTTTATTGAATGAAGTATCCCTTTTGATTAATTTTAACACCGCGACTGTAATACGAGTACCTAATATATTCCCGCGGGACACGGGATAACCAAATGGCTGAAATTTTAAGTACTGGAGTTTAGGTTACTACAGTTTGGAACACATAAAGATTTTTCATCTAAGCGAAACTCACGCGGGCGAAGCCGCGGGCAACAGCTAGAATCAGTAATAATGAAAAACTTAATTTGAAATTAAAATGCAGCAAACTTAGTTACTAACTCTCTCAAAAACACGCGTGTGTTAGAAAAAGGCCAGTATATATATGTATAACTATATATAATTTTTTATTTTATTTTAATAAGTAACTATAAGAATATATTTGAACTTTTACTTTTTTCTAACAATTCAAAATGTAGGTAGTTGAGGGAGAATAAAGAAACAATAAGTTTAACCAGAACCAAATGTTTATTTTTATAATTGAACCTCAACTTCCTTTAATTTCAAAGCTACAGACTACTAGGATTTCGGACCGACCACTGCTGAGAAGAAATCCCGAAAGAAACTCATTTGAACAGTATTGGTCCCTATCAAGCCAAAGGGGTCTTTTGTATATTTTTACATATTCTTTTTCATCATAGTATCAGTATGCCAATAAATACACAATACATCACAATACATCACAATAGTATCAGTGTGTACAATAAATACACTAATTATGTACCGTCAAAAACAATATAACAAACATATGTTTGTGATCAAGTGACTACTATAAAACACTTATTTGTAAGTCACTTTATACATTTTCTTACACTTAATCAGCGTATTATTTACTTTAGTCATATTAACTATTAAGATTTATATGTAACGAAGTAACAATTACATATTATTTCGTAATATTTTATCAATAGGAAAGATTTGTATGTTTGTAATGAATAACCTCAAAATTACTGAACATATCTCAAAAAATACTTTTACCATGAGAATTCTACATTATCTCTGGAATAACGTTAGTTATGTTTATTACTAGAAAAGCCCGTGAGAAACCGGGATAGGCTGACAGTATTTCATAAAATTCCACAAAACATAAAAAATACACAGAAATATTCGTATAACAAAGCAACAGCATAACGGTATAAATTTAAAACAATAAGTTTTGTACTTAACTTAAGTAAGATAGGTCCGCTCCAGTCGATCACTCAGCACAGAATGTGCTCCGCTCCGAGCGTCGGGTAGTTTTATTCGAACATACCCTACCAATCGCAACCAACACGTGTTGTTTTTGATGGTGCATGATACAACATTATTTCTTTAGAAATAATCTTTTAATCCATTAGAATTTATTGTATAATTAAATTATATTATTTACAATACTAGTATAGGTTTCTATTTGTGATTACGTTGTAATTGAACGTTACATAATTACATGGTTATGATGATAACTACTTATAATAAGATATCACGATTTATTCAACAAATAGAACGTCTGTAAACGTTACACGATATTTAAAGTATGTAGTAACTGTTTATTTTATCAGTTAAATACAACATGTCATTTATAATGATAATTCCCAGGGAATTATCAATAGAAGTACTTAATGAACTGTTGGGACGGGTACCTTTTAAAACATATTTTAGATTTGTTTTGTTTCATCAATATAATTATTTATTTACTTTATTTAGCTAAACGTGGCCTTCGAGTCTCACGACTCGAGGCTCTGTCTACCCCACGAGAGATAAAGAGGTGATTATGTATCTGTATATAATTTCGGTTTAATTTAATACGTAGTAGTTAAATTTTAAGATAACTGTTTGTTTTTGTTTTTAACTCATATTTTAGGAAATATGATTACATTAACTACTATATTATAACACGTGCATAAAATTTTCTCGATAGAAAAATATTGCGAAGTTACTTCAAAATCTAATCCTAACTAATATTATAAATGCGAAAGTGAGTTTGTTTGTTACCTCTTCTCGCTTTACTACTCAACCAATCTTCCTGTTTCACATACACATAGTTAGAAGTACTGAGAAGGACATAGGATACTTTTCATCCCAGGAAAAAGCACTGTGCCCATGGGAAATTCACGCGGGCGAAGCCGCGGGCAAAAGTTAATCTATAATACAATTGAAGATGTTTCGATTTATTTGTTAATTCTACTTGAAACAGCCATATACTAAATATGCATCATTATTTTCAAAATATTATTGGAATACAATTTTAAATCTGTTGTTTTTGTTTTTTTAATATTTGATCCAAAAATAACTAGTTATTTGTCTTCCTTTTAATCAAAACATACCTAATATTTATACTTTATTTATTATTCTAACAGTATTAAAGTAAATAAGGATATTTTCCTTTCATTTTAATTTCTACCCGGCATAAATTAAAAATATCGGGTATAAAAAATAATTTATACCCATTTGGGTATAAATTATTTTTTACCCATTCTACCCATTCTTTCCCATTTTTACCTTCCCGAAATTTATCCAAGCGCCCATCTCTAATCGCAATAGAAACAAAAGCATATCCACTCGCGCATGCGCGATTGACACAACATTAGTTCGTTTCCCGCCAAAATCGACGTCAAGGCTCTAGAGTGGCTGCCCATAGATAACGTAGTCATTTCTTTTTTTTCTGTGCATAGAGGTTCATCAACTAACTATTTAACAAAGTCCTCCGCTGTAGCGTTGCAGCAATAGTGTTTATCGATAGTATTGTCAATAGTATTGTGACCTTGAAAAATAGTCAGTCAAAATAGATAGGTAGATAGTACGACTATTTTTCAAGGTCAACTATCGATAGTCCTGCAACGCTACTCCACTGAAAATGAAAAAAAACATTTTAAACAGTATAGGCACAACATCGAGATATAATGTACTTACGTAAACTGAATCCAGGCTTACGAGTCCTAACTAGTAAACAAATATGGCGGTCTTTTATCCATAGACAATTTAAAAAAAGTAGCATAAGGATAGGAAACATTGAATGAACTATTTGAAGAAAATGATTGAATGAACCTATAAAATCGTTTTTAATTTATTTTATAGATATGTAATTAATACTGCAATCGTTAGCACTAATTAACAATTCTTTTGAAAATAATCGATTTCCAAATTGCTTTAAATCCAAGGAATCACAATCACAAAACACTGAACGCACACGCATGTTTCTGAAGACGAGAAATACTCGCACAGGGTGGCATTGCAGCTCGATTATCTATCGATGGTTTTACAAAAAAGGAGAATCGATAGTCGATAATCAACATCTAGTGCAGCAGTACCTCCAAAACAACCAAAATGACAATACTATCGATAATTTATCCACTGTAGCACGGGTAGCATTGCAGCTCGATTATATGTATCAATAGTTAAAGTTTTGAGTAATCCATATCTATACATAGCGTAGAAGTATAATCGCCAAATAATCATCTCAATCAATCGCGATCGATTGATCATTGATTGTTATTCAATTCATCGTATTTCTTAACCGATTTGAATAATGATAGTTTTGAACTTAATCGATTAAAAAATCGCTATATCGTATATCCTTGAAACAATCTTCATAAAAATCGAATCGTAATGTGCGATCCGATAATCATAACTATTATCGATATATTTTTTTACTGCAGCAATACCACTTATACATGACAAATATTATTGATTTCGTAATGTTCAATGTGTGATAATACTCCAATGTTAGTCGAAAAGCATGGTTATTATGATGAATTTTGATCTCTAAAAATAGATATTAAAAAATACCTGAAATCAGTATTATAATGGTAAAATTATGTTTAATATAAAATTTTGGTGATCATTCGTTCAATCATTCACTTCACCCCATCACTAAGATTTACGTCAAAACTCACGTCAAACTAGAGAGAGGAAGCCGGTGCTTTTTATTCTGTGGTAATGGCGGTCGCTGTTGATACGTTTTAGCGGAAAAAAATGTGTTTTAAGGATATAATGGAAGCTATTTCTAGTAAAATATAGTGTGCAAGATATTTAGTTATCGTGATAAGTGTTGTGGAATAACGAAATATGTGTCATTGAAGCGGAATGTCGAGTTTTCTATTTGACGGGTATTTGTTTACATGATAGGACAGTTTTAGATAAATTTAGAGTAGTAGTTTTATTTCGATGAGGCACAAGGACTAAAATATCTTGATTCGTAAACCAAGAAAAATCTAATCTTCTTGGTTAACGCTTTTACCGTGTTAGTCTACCGACGCGTTCGCCGGCGAAAGAGAATCGCTGCGAAACGCTGGCGATAGCGAATCGCCTGCGGAACGTTAGTACACTGCAGGTTTTTTATGGCATGACGCGTTGCGAAGCGAAATATGACATTTGCGAATAGCCAGCGTCGGTGTAACAGCCATTTCGCCGCTACGAACGAAACAGTAGCTGATAAGGATCGGTGGACTAAAGGCGTTAGTCCACCGACGCGTTCGCTGGCGGCGACGAAACTTAAAAAAACTTGTCAGTTGTATGAGAGCGTTTTGCTTATGCTGTGTCTCGCTCAAACTAAGCGAGATTCGCTTTCGCCGGCGAACGCGTCGGTGAACTAACACGGTAAATTGAGCGATTTTCTGACACATAAATTAAGAAAAAAAAAATCAGTATAAAAAAGTCTCAACAGTTAGCGTTTTATGAAAGCCGAGTCGTAATAATGGCTGAACCATAGACGTATTATTGTACCTAGCTCTATGGGCTGAACCTATATTGTGCGCTTTTTTTTGTCAACCAGAGGCAGAAACAAAAATCCATGGAAGTAATAAGTACCTTTGTACAACAGTACTTACTACTTCCATGCAAAAATCACCTAACAGTTTGACAGTTGCACAAATCACAATAACATATTTAAAAAAAAAATTTACTTCTGTGACAATAACTATTGATACTTTTTAGTTGTTTTTTTTACTAAGTTTTATTTTTTTTTAAATGCCAATCCCGTGAATTTTTGCTTTTTGTATGGAACTATTTCTCTCGCCTTTTACTTAAGCGCCATCTATGAAGTCATCTGGAATAATTTTTTTTTAATTTGGGTCTCGGAAAATCCCTCATAAACTTCAAGCATTTTCCTCGAACGAAACTTTTAACGAGGGCGTAGGAAAGCAATATGCTCTTATTAGATTACACTTCGGTGTGACAGGCGGCCGTCCTCACTCGCCGTCACACCGTTTCATCATCATGTTAATGGTAAAAAAAGACCAATTTGCGTCGGGAACAATCTCATTGTTTTTGATTAAAATTATTATTGTACCATTTGCGAGAGGTCGTCGCGAGATATAAGCAGAGATTGAGATATTTTAATATATCTAATAAAATAGTCGTTCTAGGTATATCTGGTAAAGTAATGTGGTACAGTCATGTCATAAGTGTCATAACACAGACTATAGACAAGTATAAATAAATTAGATGCATTGCGTCACGTTCTTCCAATAACCCCTGTCCTGCTTGGACTTCAAATGCGACAAAGTATCGCGAAGCCGCACTAAATACATAGACACTAAGTCCGACCAAATGAGATAGGATTCTGTATTGTAAGGGGATCAGGTTTATCTGCCCCCGACTGTACATACCTTGTGGCCATCGAATAATATTTCGATTCTTGTGGCCTATTTTGGCGGCGTTGTCGCGTGTAATACGATTGTCACTAGAGACACTACTTCGCATCCCGCCGCATTTGTCGCATTTTAAGTCCACGCAGGACAGGGGTAAGATGCTAGTTGGTAATGTAAGCCACGTAGAGAGCGCAAGTCCATTTTCACAAATATTGAACTGCTTCTGCGATCTAATATACAGTCGTGTTACATGGTGGATTGAAAATTTTGGTTCACTGGAGGTGAATTTGTATGAGTAGTACACATCAATAAATGACAAAATCCCAATAAAATTCCAATGCTTTCTCATAGACTATAAAAGTGAAAAGCGCATGATTCAGGAGTTTGCGAACGGATGACAGACAAAGGCAGCGGAGTAGCGTTGCAGGACTATCGATAATTCAATAGTTTGACTATCGATAGTTGACCTTGAAAAATAGTCATACTATTGATAGGCCTATCGATAGTATCGATAGCCAATAGTTTGCAAAACTATTGATGATACCCACAACTATCGTTACTATCGATAGTATTGCTTTTCAATACTATCGTTACTATCTGTAGTATCAATACTATTGATGTTTTCTAATTAATACTATCGATAGTCGGGCGATTGATAGTATTAATTAGAAAATACTTTCGTAAACAAGCAACCTCATTTAGTAGCTGTTCCGACATTCATTAACACAACAAAAAAATGCTTTCATCACAGTAGCGTTAGCACATTTATGACATGACTGTACCACATATATATATAACGTCTATTTTATGAGATATATTAAAATATCTCAATCTCTGCGTATATCTCGCGACGACCTCTCGCAAATGGTACAATAATAATTTTAATCAAAAACAATGAGATTGTTCCCGACGCAAATTGGTCTTCTTTTACCATTAACATGATGATGAAACGGTGTGACGGCGAGTGAGGACGGCCGCCTGTCACACCGAAGTGTAATCTAATAAGAGCATATTGCTTTCCTACGCCCTCGTTAAAAGTTTCGTTCGAGGAAAATGCTTGAAGTTTGACATTATTCATTGAAATTGCGAAGGAGATTAGATTTTTCTCTGTTTACGAATCAAGATATTTTGGTCCTTATATGTACCTATGCTGTTTACTATTAAGCATACAAAAAATGTATAGTTTCATTTTTAATTTAACTAGCCTTCGTCGAAAAAAGCAGCAAAAAACAAATCAATATTTTTCTCTTCGCTAAGAAGAAGGGATAATAATGAAGTTTCCTCTTGGCTACAGTTTTATCAGCTCAAAATATCCACTGTAGATAAATACAGTTTATTCCTTACATACATATGTCAATATCCCGCAAGGTTATACAAAAACAGACTAGCTATGACAAATTAACAGTAGTAATAAAATTTATTCGACGAAACTGAGAAATTCCATCAAGTACCTAAATAAAAGTGTTCGTTTCACTTTGGTGTCAGTTACAGCTAAGATGCGAAACGACCTAAGCGGGGTTTATCATAATTCTCCTTTTATTCGACCTAACTTAAAAATTGTATTCTTGTTGTGAGACGGATGACAACTGCTTGACTTTCTGTCTCTTTATTCTAAACGTAAAAGTTGAGCCATGAAACATGAACGTATTTAAGGCCAATTACACGACATCTTTATGAAATACCTGATTGAAGGAAAAGTAGAAGCGATGAGAGGGGAAGGAAAGCCAAGAAGGGCATTTATAGACGAAATTAAAGAGAAGGTAGAGGTCGTATCGTATAGAGAGGTCAAATCGATTGCAGAAGACAGGAATACATGGAAATTACTCCACCGACAAGAACGAAGTTCTTAAATTTATTGAACTTACACGAGGTCTTTTTTAAAAGTCCTCGTCGGACTGGAAGAGTTTTATAATGAACTGTGTAATGTTCAAAGAATTATAAAGGTATAAAAGAAGTACCTAAGATTTTTTTGAAAATATCCTAAAAAAGTAGAAATAGAAGTTAACCGGCTGAATAATATACCTAATTCCTGTGATTGAATCCTTGATACAACAGAATAATTCCGAAACTACATTTTTTTTCATAGAATCAAAAAATTGTATAAAAAATATTTTAGAATTTAAGACATTCTAAAAATTCTCACCCGATACAACGACCAAATCATTCCAAATTTAACGTTTACATTGTCTATTAATAATTTATCAGGAGCTTTAAAATTAAAAATACATGAAAAGTTGAAGATTTGTACTGGACTGAACCAATCCGAATTGAAAAACAATTCATGATAAATGGCAGACTTATATTTTTTAAAGTATTTCAAAGTAAAATACTACGAAAAAGTTGGAAACACCGAATCGGCGATGACATTCTTTCATATATTTTTGCAGTCAAATGCGACACACTGAAGCTTGAAGCTTTGCTCGACTCAGCCTCAGGTCACAACCGAAATAGTATGTCGTACGATCTACGTATGTCGTTCGGTGATATGTGTCAAAATTACATAAAATTAAATATTTTACTACTTATATTCAGGAAGATATGCATTAATGAAATTCTTATTCCGAAATACGAATGCAGACTTTGTTGCCTTTTGATTGACGTAGAGCTACATGCTCCACTGGCAACATTTAAAAAAATCATAACCATAAGAAAAAAAACAAAACAATACCTATCAGCTTTTAAAGTCAATGTCAGTTGTTCCGATTTTTTTCCGCGTTGACGCACCACAACGCTTAAGAAGACGATTTCTGAAAAGCGAGTACGTGCCGCGAATGTGTTACCGGCCGGTAGGAAAATTAAAAAGAATAATTTTAGAGGACGGAAAATAAATTCAAAGGGATGTTTTATGTAAACATGACTGATTTAGACGATTTGTTTGCGAGAGTCGTGAGCCGGATGGTACCGATTACGGCTGATTCGGTTCAGTTGATCTTTGCATATTTGTTATAATGCTTGCGTTTTGCTCGTTTCAACTGATTTTTCTTTTGTTTTAGTCCTTTTTTATTGTCATCTTGTATATTTTTGATCTTTTTCGTAAATATAAAACAGATAAAAGTAATTTTATTAATAATAGTTGAAACTATATAGTATGCATTGCCGGTGCGTGAGTATCCGTTTTTAATAGATAAGATACTAATAATCTGAATGATTAGATTATTAGTATCTTCACAGTATTTTATAAAATTGTCACTTATTTCTTTTAAGTCATCGTTCAAAAATTCTTATATTTTGCATTAAAATATCAATTTTTATTTTTTTCATGGGATTGAATGGAGAAGGTAACATTATCAAAAAAGGAGTCGTGTGTGCTCCACTCCCATAGAAAACATTTGTATGCTTTTCCATGACTACCAAGTTTTGTACATCATAAAAATCCCAATTCACGCATTATGTGTTATTGAGTACCTACCTAATAGAAATCTATCCACAAATGTATTCTTACTATAAAGTTATAATAGTTTATAATAAGTTGTAGTGAGTAATGTTTTTAATATAATAAATATTTATATCTATGATTCTTACACTCAATTTTTTTGCATTTATAATAGGTAATTAGTAAGTGAGATGAGACAGATAAGAATTCGTCTAGGCGGACAATGTAGTAGAAAAAGTATATGAATATAGATGGGAGTCTCATCCTAAATACATCATCTCTATAGTTAGTATTGTAATATTAAAAGTAAAAAAAATGTTTAGGTTGTCTGATCAAAAAGAAAGGAATTAAACATTACACGTTCTTCCTATTGTTCCAGATGGGTGATCAAGCAAAACAAACTCGCCAACTGAATTTATTTTCGCCTTTAAACATTATGAATTATCACTTGTACAGGGATAAGAGCATTCATAAATTGTCTACAAATTCTCGGTTCCTAAAATGAATAAATCCAGAAAGCGGCATTTCAGAAATTGTTAAGCCTATTTATTTTTCAGTGAGAGAAATTACTGAATCCTTTTACTGCAAAAAGTTTAAATCGGCCCTTAATGCGATTGGATACAGCCAAGAATTCTGCTAATGTTAAACGGAATCTTCGCAATCTGATTGCTTCAATAAGTTCCGGACAGTTTCCTTTCATGCTGTAATACTTTAAGATTCTTGGCGATCCTTGCTTTGTACAAAGATTTCTAACTTTTGAGATTTGTATTTAATATGCCAATTTGGAATTTCTTCGTTTTGTTTGCGTTGTAATAGCAAATTGCAAACATTATGTAAGTTTCTCTGACTTTGTTGAATGGCGGACAAGTGCACTATATCTGATCACATTTTGTTTAAGTCGTATGAAGAAACTGGCATCTATGTTACAGGTAAAGACTAGTTTATTTACATGGCAGTGATAATACTTCTGTTGGTGGTTATTTACATATTATACCTAAGTTAACTATTTAAAAATAGCTTAGCGAAGTAAGTCAAAGTTTGTTAAGAAATAAAGATTTAAGTAGGTAGGTATTAAAATATTCAAATGACTTTACATTATTTTTAGAATAATGAAATGAATAATGACATCTCTTTTACGTCAACTACAAAATTATGCATTAATTTTTGATGTTGTACCTACAGAACTAGATTTACTAAGCTCAAACATTTTCCACTTAAAAAAACACAAAAAAATACGTAATTTAAAACTAGTAGGAACTAGTTTAGGCATGGACGCGGGCAGCGCAGGACCGGTTGTTGTGGAAATCCTTGGGGGAGGCCTTTGTCCAGCAGTGGACGTCTTTCGACTGAGAGAGAGGAACTAGTAGTGACTAGATAGGAACGAATTATTCGATTCGATTTGGGTGTACGTGAGAGTGAAGCGTTGGTGGCCGAGTGGCAGCCTGTGGCTGCAAAGGTCCCAGCTTCGAATCCTGCCCGTGCTTTAAAAGAGTTTGTGTACCAATCTGACTTGTACCTATGTTAGTTGTCATCACCACTTGCATCCGGTGAAGGAAAAAATCGTGAGGAAACCTGACACTGGTTGACGATTATCAGCTTCTGAAATGGAGAAGGCAATGGCAAACCACTCCATTAACATTGTCATGATAGTCGTTGTATGTGTTTCATTCCATATAATGACCACGACCCTCAGTCGTGATTAATACGACTAAGTAGGAGGAAAGTGAACTCGAGTAAAATTATGTGATCAATACTTTATCATTGTAATGACATAGGATTGTAACTATACTCGTAGGTATACTAACTACACTACATCTGCTGTTGCTTGTCAGTCCATCACTCATCTGTCAATGCAATGTGATTGGTACGGGACACTAACGGCTTGTAGACCTTGTTCAATACGGTTTATGTCATCTGATTAATTCACTGATGTCAGACATAGTTGGGTTCATGTTATTTTCAGAGATATTCTGACAGTAATTGTATGTGCATCTATTCTATCAATAGCAGAGAGAACTAAAACAAAGACATAGGTATTCATTCCCTTTGCTATTGATATAACAAAGAACCCAAAAATCGAACTTTAACTTTATTTAATGAAGCCTGATAAAGTGCTAGCTGCGCCCTGGGCTCCGCTCACGTGGGAAAGGGATAAAAAGTACTGTGCGTATTATTTCAGTTATCAGTCTACCCGTCCATTTTATCGAACTCCATCTAGTAGTTTTTGTGAAAGATTTTTTTTAATCGAGTTGAAATGGCTATTATTATGGTATATCGTTTTTTACCGGTATGTGGCAACTTTAACCGCCCTATCTTTGGCGTCATTAGGATCCTCTATTTTACAAGACAAACGCAAGGTGACTAAGAGTAACAACCATCTATTCACACTTATAATATTAGTTAGAATGTAGGTTAGAGGAATATTTTTAAAAACAGATTGTCGATTATGCTAACTTAAGTTAATGACTTTACATTAAGTACTTATAGTAGTACTATTTTACACATATCTTGTAAGTATGTAAAATAGCACCACTATTGAAGAACCACTATGACACGATTAAGACTTAACTTTATCCAAATCAACACCTTGTAGTCGAGAGGTTGTGTTTCTATCAGCGAAGTAGAATAATCAGATACAAGAATAATTAAAAAAATAAATAGTAAACGGCACATCAATCTACATTTGAAAAATGCAACCTTTTTGTAAGAAAGGTTACCGTAAAAGTCTCCGATTTCTATAGAGGTAACCCTAAAAACCTATAACTGAGGAGTTCTAATTACATTACCATTAGATTGTAGGTTGTGGGTCTACGTTAATTGCCTGCAAGATTCGTGCTCCCGAACTCAGCTCACGCTCGCCAATAAACTAGCAGCGATGCCTCTAAACAGCGGTCTTACCTCAGTCAAAAAGCTAAGACTGAGCGCTGCTAAATATAAACCTTTAAATTTTATTTAAATATCTTCACTTCTTATTTATCACCGCCAAGCCGGCTCAGCACGAATTTGCTGTGGGTCGTGGCCGTGGCGGCGGCGAGCCAAATTTTAAAGTTCTAAATTACTACTTTATTTCTCTCCATAATCTAACATTCACAGAAAAAAGTTTAAAGTCGGTCCAAACTCGTTTTGAAAATGACATCCGATGAAATTGAAACTAGCTAGACCGATAAACAAGAAGTGAGTGTGGCAAAAAGTCGGGACAGACGGACCACCGTGAAATTTCGGTACCTAACATTAACCGGTTAACAAAATACCGGTAAAAATAAATAACGGTAAAATTTCGATACGGCACTATGTCTGTCCGACCCGAGCCTAGAAATTAACTTAAACGCACTCTGCTACCACCGTAACCTATATAGGGGGTTGCGGAACCCTATGCACTAAAACTAATCTATTAAATATAAACTTATTCTACAACTTACCAAGTTGATTCTTTCTTGGGCTACTTCTGGGTGTCTTCTGGTGGTGGTCCCTAAGTTATCCCGCTACACCATGAGATCTCATCCCCAGAATAAATACCTGTATGTCCTTCCAGAAGGTTTCTCTCGATCGATGCAGTCAGTGCCCTATATCCGCTTCACATCACAATCGAAAGTACATGTATTTTGCACAACACAAAGACTTATTATTTATTAAGTACAACAATTCAACAATTAAAAGTCACAAACAATTACTTCGCTTCCACGCGGCAAAAGGGCCAATACAAAATGGCGGGACGGGGGCGGGCGATAGCACGCAACACGGCTTATTCGCTCAAGCAATCAAGACGGACTAAATCAAGATGGAGGCTCGCGGGCCTAACCGGGCGGGATTGCGCCTAGCGGCGCCAACAGGAAACATTCGCGTTCCGTATCAACGTCAACAATTTTATTACAAACAGTGAGTGTTCCCGTTTCCGAATTAAATTACTTCAAATCGCATCGAATGCCCCACGCAAATGTAATTGTTAGGAATGACAATATTTTATTTTTGTGAAGCCCGAGGCAATTATACATTTTTGCAAGAATATTCATGGTTTTCATCTATCGATTCATGTATAGAATCGGGATTTCTCTTGATTCTTTTAAAAGCATGTTGAGACCATTATCAAAGAGATTGCTAAGAACTATGATATCCTTACTGCAATATTTCATCATGCAATTATTTAACTTCTAGTTAAATTTTTTATTACAAATTATCTTTTTAAAAACCATCATTTTACAAACAACGTTTGTAAAACTACACATTTAAAAAACATCTGCTTTGACAAACTCATCCTTTTAAAAAATGATCATTTTACAAACTAATTTTTAGACAAATATTGGTTTTACAAATTATCATTTTACAAACAAATTATTAAACATAATCTTCAATTGCTAAAACAACATTAGACAAAATGGCAAATACATCGTTTGATATATAAGGTGGACACAAATTAACTACAAATATTTTCAGGGCTAATTACTGATATTATTTAGAAAGTATATCAGTGGTTTTTTCAATCTTCTACACGCTAGTTTTCGAGAAAAATTAACGTTTATGTTTTTTGAAAACCGTAACATTATAACATCCTGTACACAGCTTTCGTAAAATGACAATTAAAATGACACACACAAACAAAAGCCGCCCCGCCCACCGGTCGGTCGCTGTCGTTTACGTATAATAAATCGCTTGACATCTCTGTCTTTCACGCACTTTTCATAAATAAAGAGGAATACAGCAAATCAATTTCATTCAACTATTAATTGGTGGGAGGAGCTTAAAGAGGTATGAAGTCTACACATTTAACTACAGTATGATACTAAATGTCATCATTTAATAATATTTTTTTTTGTTAGAAAAAACAAAAAAAAAAACTAGCGTATCGATTTTTAAAATTGTATCTCTAATACGTTTATTTAGCCCCCTGGAGCCAGCCCTGAAAATATTTGTAGTTAATTTGAGTCCACCTTATATATTATTTACCAAAACTAAAAGATATGAAGTTTTAAGTACAAGAAGGTTTGTCTCCAAGTGATCTGAGCTGTATGTTATTTAGATGATGAACAAAAGATAGTAGGTTAGGTTGCGAGGAGCAAAGCGACGTAGGTAGGAAGTAAGTGTAGGAACTCCTTAGTCTTACCGTGTAGAGACGTTTGCTTTTAAAAATCAACGATCAGAACATATGTTTTTTAGTGTTAAATTTGTTTATTGAGAAGGTATCCATTAAAATATATTACTAAGAACATGAAGTAAAAAAATATGATACAATATATTATTATTGGTAGAAATCAAGTTAGATTCAAGTCATTTTTTTTGTGACCACCCGGAATGACTTTGACGGCGGAGAAGAAGTCA
The DNA here is from genome assembly GCA_018467065.1 of Ephestia elutella. Classification (NCBI taxonomy): domain Eukaryota; kingdom Metazoa; phylum Arthropoda; class Insecta; order Lepidoptera; family Pyralidae; genus Ephestia; species Ephestia elutella. The sequence continues at coordinate 13,675,220 of CM031592.1, read as the reverse complement.
GGTTTAGGTTACTTTTTTATGTCCACCCGGAGAGACTTTGAGGGCGGAAAAAAAGTTAGGTTCAGGTTATTTTTTTTATTTACCTATAGTAGGTTGGTAAAATGATGTTTTTGTCAGAGCTATTTGATGAAATAAAACTTTATAAAATAAAAGTTTTATACTCGATACATTTGTAGAGTAAAACATTTATAAAAAAAACTTTGTAAAATGAAAAGTTTTTAAAATAACGAGTTTGTAAAATGAAACATTTTTTAAAGGTATAGTTTTTTAAGTGATAGTTTATAAAGTGATGGTTTGTGAAGGGTTATGGTCAAACATTAGTGAACCATCTATCGGTATTATCCTGAATGTGATTCAAATTTTGGTTTCGTGGTGTGGCGCCTTTATTTTTTTCTTGGTCTTACAAACGAAAGATGCTACACTCAGATTTATTTTCTGGTAATTGCAGTGTCTGGTGTGCAGGTACCGAATAATGCATTTGAATGTGTACCTGGGTTGGGGTTTAATAGGCACGTACATTACTCAGTTTATTTCTTTTTTTACGGGAGTTATAAGGATTTTTGTGCAGCGCCCGTTTAAATAGGTTCTTAGGACTTTTTCAAGCTACTTTTCTAAATTAAACCTAATTTCATGATGAAAAAAATTAAGAGAAATTCCCGAGGGAATAATGTCATGCTAGTTCATGATAAATTAGTCTGTTAGTGCGATACGTACCATTGCCTTCCAAAAGCGCATCTCTGTGGATTCTCGCTACTAATGTTTGAAGGTCTAACGAGCAGAAATACTTATTTCCGTTGCCTCATTCTATTTCGCTCCATAAAATACCAAGCCAGTCTTTCACTGGAATGTCGCAATAGTTAGGAAATTAAATACGTACTAAGTCTTACTAGTAGTAGCCGTTATTTCCAAGTTTACCGTATACAGAATACTTTATGATGTACTATTTATTTTTTTAATTTATTTTTACTGTACGAGGTTATTGTTTTTACTTTTTCAATAAAGAACAGTGTAAATCGTAAGTCAAGCTAGAATGAGAAATTATATGTAATTTTATAAGTTATAGTAACTTATGAAATTTGCACTACATAAGTCTATATAGATGATTCATTCATGACATTAATGCTACATACACTATCAGACTTTTTTTTTCATCTGTATTGTTATTATTATAGACTTATTATACGCTTATTATTCTACCGCTATCCGAGACTGTTGGCATGGCGACCATGTGATCACAATTATACAAAATTATTTACCTATATTATAAAAAAAAAAAATGAACCGACTTCCATTATAAAACTTAAAACCATGAAATAACTTAATAGGCAGATTAATCAAAAAGAAAAATGTATTGCCATGCTACCTACTGAATGATGTGAAGTCGGTGCCAAATCAAAAATTAAATAATCTTAAATTAACATTAGAATCATGTAAGTACTTGTAAGTATAAATAAAATGCCTAACTAAACATTTACATAATAACTCTTGCACTTGGCACCGACTTTACCTCAATCAGTAGGTAGCATGGTAATACATTTTTCTTTTATATTAATCTGCCTGTTAAGTTATTTCATGGTTTTAAGTTTTATAATGGAAGTCGGTTCATTTTTTTTTTTATAATATAGGTAAATAATTTTGTATAATTGTGATCACATGGTCGCCATGCCAACAGTCTCGGATAGCGGTAGAATAATAAGCGTATAATAAGTCTATAATAATAACAATACACATGAAAAAAAAAAGTCTGATAGTGTAGCATTAATGTCATGAATGAATCATCTATATAGACTTATGTAGTGCAAATTTCATAAGTTACTATAACTTATAAAATTACATATAATTTCGCATTCTAGCTTGACTTACGATTTACACTGTTCTTTATTGAAAAAGTAAAAACAATAACCTCGTACAGTAAAAATAAATTAAAAAAATAAACAGTACATCATAAAGTATTCTAAGTAAGTTTTATAATGGAAGTCAGTTAATTTTTTTTGGAAAAAAAAATATTTTATAATTTTTAGTACACCTATAATCAACTATTAAAGAACTATTAAAGTATTTAAATCTGTGCCTGTAATACCTATTTTCATGAAAACTTTTTACTGGCCGAAAATTAAGAAATCGAAACTTTTTATGTCAGTTTGATTTGAAACGTCAGAACATGTCAGAATTCGATGGAAATCTATTATTTTTGGCACATAAATAGACCAAGAGCGCGCGACGACCAAACCTTCCTTATTTTAAAAATGCTGAATGTTTTACTGTGTGGGATTTAACCAGTATAGGGTTAAAAAGGTTAGCTTAATAAATGCATGAAGGTTGAATCTTAGTTGCTTATGTAGGTAAAATGGATACCTAGCAAAAGTGAAATTTTATATGTATAAAAAGCACCCTTGGGGAACCTCCGGTGAAGCAGTAAAGGTCGACGTAGCGACCAACTGCAAGTAGGCTTCGATAAATAAAAAAAAACCCTTGGGGACTTCTCAAAGTAACATTAAGTTCAGCTATTATAATAAAACAAATATAATTATAATTTAGTAAAGTTACAATGTCTAGCAGCGGTTTATATCTGCACCAATTGATTGGCAATGGATGGCATTATTTCTAATATTAATCGGAATAAAATCTTTAAAAAAACTTTAATTTTGAATAAATTAAGCTACCACTTTATACATGATTGTTACAAATTATCAGCCTAAGTAATCACGATCCAACTTTATAGTCGCTAATCGCTTTTTTTGTGTTGGGGACATGCATAGAGAATCTTAAGTTTTCATAAAATAAGGAAGGACAAGCTGTAGCGGGCTTTTGTTCTATAATCCAATGTTTGTATTTTTATGTTTTGTTAGGTATGTTTAAAATTACCGAACAGATTCTGACGTGGTTAAAATGGGACCAACTTGGGAATATACTCTTTTTAATAAAAAAAAATTCGGAAATCAGGCCACTATAGGCGGAGAAATCTGCGAACATACATAAAAATAACATACATACATCGAAACATATAACCTCCTCCTTTTTTGGGAAGTCGGTTGAAAATACAGTACATTTTTCACGCATTAACGTATTTTTGTGTATTTCCGCCAAGGTTGTTAGTAAAAAGCTTGGTTGGCTTTACGCGGAAATCAGACTTGTAAATTTTGGACACGTAGCTCTGCAATGCTGTAGGCATTTTGTGAGCGTTTTGTAACATTGTAAGTTCAGAGCTAAATGTGGGTTTTGCTAACGAGATCTTGTTAAAGTTAGGAATAACTACAGCGTAGAACTACAGCCTATTTATTAGGGGTAGAGCTGTACATCTTACTACATTATGTGCAGGAATGGCCACTCTTAATTATATATACTTAAGTTACTAAAACATTTGACTAACAAATTTCAGTCTCTGTTACTTGTCAATAAATACTTCATTCATTTATAAAAAAAAACAAACATGGAAACATTGAGATATAATGTACTACGCACAGTTGTATTTCGATGCATGGAAATAATTTAGTGAAATCTATAGTAACTTTTTGCCTTTTTTTTATTAAAATGGGTTTGCTCTTGATCACAATCTTGCCCGAAGACAGATATGAGGTCTACGGTGTAGCGAGCTTACCAAGAAGCAGCCTTATACACTCATTCCACCTAAAATCCATACTAATATTATAAATGCGAAAGTTTGGATGTGAGTTTGTGAATTTGTGAGTTTGTGAGGATGTTTGTTACTCAATCACGCAAAATCTACTGGACGGATTTCGATGAAATTTGGTACAGAGGTAGATAATGACCTGGAATAGCACATAGGCTACTTTTTATCCCGGGAAAAAGCACTGTTCCCGTGGGAAATTCACGCGGGCGAAGCCGCGGGCAAAAGCTAGTTGTTTATATATTTATTTTGCTAAAATATTTAGTTACCAATTATTAGCAAGTGGAAATCCCTAGTTTGTATCTATCCCTACACGAAACAGGTGTGATAATATGTGTTTTGGTTAAACAAAGGAAAACTTGGAGGCCAGAAGACTTGAATTTCGTAGGATAGAATTGATCAATATTAAAATTCAAGTGAGAAATCAACAATTGTGTATTATTCAATGTGAAAATCTATGACCTGTGCCTGCCGCTATGTAAGAATGTAACATGTTTTTTTACCTATCTCGTCCTACTACTGGGTAGGTAAAGATTTCCCACATTTCCTTCCAAATCTGTCTATACCTTGCGAATTCCATCCATTTCTCTCCAAAATATCTAAAGTCGTCGCTCCAACGCTTCTTAGACCTATTCGAAATTTCTACAGACTTCGCGAAAAACAAACTGGATATTTCCACGTAAACTTACTTAGTTACAGCGACTTTGTTAAATTCCTTCCCAATTGAATTGCAAATAGGATCTGTCAACCAACAAAAGAATGCTCTCAGTAACCGATTCGGACTCAAATTCGAGGAAACGAATCCTTGTAACGCGATTCTAGTCTTTTCACCCTTTCATTGGTATGAATTGCAAGACTTCTCACTGGAGGGCTTCGATCCCATTGGCATGTAGACGTGCAGTTGGTATTCATCCTACTTCTTACTAATATCCTACTAATATCCTTCTAATATCCTACTAATATCCTACTAATATCCTACTAATATCCTACTAATATCCTACTAATATCCTACTAATATCCTACTAATATCCTACTAATATCCTACTATCCTACTATCCTACTAATCCATGCTAATAATATTATAAATGCGAAAGTTTGGATGTGAGTTTGTGAGAAAAAATTCCGGGAATAGCACATAGCTTACTTTTTATCCCGAAATTCCCGCGGAAGCGAAGCCCCGGGGCACAGCTAGTTGAAAATAAATTTTATTTTGTGAACAATAAAATATTTTTCAATAGCAGCAGTTCATCCAGCTGGTCTATTACTAACACGTCTATGAACTGAGTAAAGTTGATTTAATTTTGTTAAAAATATTTTATTTAAATAAATTTTACATTTATCCTCACAATTTTACGGTAGTAAATCATTTGGCAACGAGAATTTAAGGTTTGAATTCATGTTAATGTATGTTAATCATTTAGCGCCGTTAAGCTCCTGTGGTTTTATAATTAGTCGTCATTAGTGTAGTTCAGTTTAGTGTCAAGTTATTATGAACAGCAATTTCAACAGATTATCTGAATCCTACTAATATTATAAATGCGAAAGTTAGGATGCGAGTTCGTGAGTATGTAAATTTGTGAGTTTGTGAGGGAGCATGTTTGTTACTCAATCACGCAAAATCTAATGGATGGATTTCAATGAAATTTAGTATACGGATAGAAAAATACCGGGAATAGCACATAGGGTAATTATTATTTCGAAATTCCTAGGGGAGTGAAGCCCCGGGGCGCGGCTAGTATTTTATATGGCTTCCATTAAACGTCGAAAGCAATGTAAAGAAAATTAAAAGGCATAAAGGCAAAAATAACCATACTTTTCTGTAAACTACATACAAACACTGCACACTCAAACTGAAAAGAAAAGTTGATTTATAAAGGTACAATAATACTGTCCTAAATTGTTTCCATCTAAAATAAACACCACTTCTAACAAAAAAATGAAACACACGCAGAAAATATAACAGGAATTTCAGTGAAAAAATTACAAACTATCCTGAACGTCCCAAATGGGCTATTTGGAATGATGTCGTGTTTTCGGAAGATACGCTCCTACAGTAAAATGTTAAAAAATTTAGCCCCATAAAGTTTAACTCAAATTTTTAAAACATTACATACTTTTTGCGTAATTTTTGCGTTTCTAGTTTTAGGTTTATTTTATTAAAGATGGGTTTACTCTTGACCATAATCTTGCCCGAGGACAGAGAAGAGGTCTACGATGTAGCGAGCTTACCCCCAGAAGATTCACTCTAGTTTTGAAGAGAGTCAGGTTGTATGTGCTCGGAAACATAGATGCAGATTTTTATTATGTGTTCAAAATTTACTAACTCCGTTATTTTAAAAAAATGTATCAAAATTCTTATTTTTAATGACATTTCAAAAACATAATGTCTTTGTTCAATTAATTATAACGATTCATAACTACATCAATATATGATTTAATTATTGAAACTGAAAAATGATCTATTGTTATTCACCTATAGTCTACCGTAAATTACTGATACTACATTGGAAGGAACGAATCTTTATTCGGCCAATAAGTACTCAATTTGAGTATAATATTCATAGTTAGATAATAAATAAGTAGGGCTGTCAACATTCAAAATGTCATTCTTGGAAGAGTTAAAGGGAAGAGATATAGATCAAAATATTGTACTGCAAAAATCTCGGCTTTTTTTCAGTATAATATTTTGATCTATATCTCTTCCCTTTTAACTCTTCCAAGATGAATTTAAATGTTGATAGCTCTACGTATATATCTTACTATGAATAATTATTACTCAAATTGAGTACTTATTGGCCTCACTACCTATGTTATGTAATAAAATAACAGATTTTAAAAAGAGAAGTTAATATATATTTACAGTTTAATATAAAATACAGTTAAGGTAAAAAAATAACTAGAGGTAAAAAAAACACTAGGAAAGCGAACGCGGCACAGGGGGTATAGGGGTAAAGAAAGAAGGTATAGGGTTAAGAATTTGGACGAGGACACGGGCAGCACGGCAGGCGGTAGGGAGCCTTGCCTTATCCGCGACTGACGGTTCAATAGGCACGACAGGCAGGAGTAGGTGGCCTTGCCTTATCCACTACTGACGGTACAGCAGGCACAGTAGGGCGGGTAATGGGAGCCCAATGCTCTCGACCGACGGGTAATGAGAGCCGTCTTCGGTCCTCAGGTCCACAGCAACGAGGTCTTCAATGAGGTTTTAAATTGAGGAGTCTTCAGGTCCACAGCAACGAGGTCTTCAATGAGATTTTAGATTGACGATTTACGACGCGAAGGCTTGCAGGGTCCCGGGGTCAGCAGGCCCCGGGACAAGACCTTTATATCGCTCCGCGCTCCGATTTCTCGGAGAAGTGAAGACTGACCCGTTCTGACATTCAGTGTCTTTATATAGGCCTCGATTTAGAATTTCGTATTGCTTCATAATTTTCAAATAAAATACGAAATTAGAACATTTGCGAAAAGGTTTACATAGAAATTTATAGAATTTTAGAAAAATAAAATCTGACATGCGACAACGCTTGACAATCATAGTTGTTTACAATGAAAAAACGCAAGTAAAAATTTACACAATTTAAAAGAATTAAGTATAAAAAAGTGGAAATAAACACGAAATATATGTTGGGAAAACCAAAATATCATAAAATAACCAAAAATGAAGATATAGCGGTAAGTTTAAAGAAATATTCCCTAGCAACGTAGAAATTTTACTATAGAAAGTGTAAAAAAGAACATTTTGAGCTAAATAAGTAATTATAATAGTAAAATAGACAAGAATAAAAGTAAAATAAACATGAATACACTACATTTCCCCCAAAACCCCTGAAAACCCCTACACTAGGTGAAAATTTTGAAGGTTAACAGACAACACCTTCATACCAGCCTATCATACCAAATCCCACATATTACAACAAACCTTTCATACTAAAATCGATCAAACTTAGGGGTAGGGCTCACAGTCAATGGCTCCTACTCCAAGATAAGTACCTGCCTAGTAGTACTACGTAACAGTTGGCTTATTTAAGGAGTTGCAATCCGCTCACGCTGAAATCCCATTGATGATGAATGATATATGAATATGATATGACTGAAGGCTTATTTTATGAGTAGTCAGCCGCTCATTAGAAAGAAAGTAATGTAATAAAGATATGATGAAAATATATACAAGTAAGAAAGGTGTCGACTGATGAAGTCTACGCTCAGACCAGCGCCTATCCAGCTCCAAAACCCCGAGAGCTTTCAGCTCGACTTGCAGAATCGCTTCGAATGCCTGGGAGACTGCGAAAATCTGGACGATTATAATGACAGGTTTGTGCAAATTGTCCAAACAGCTGGGTCTAAGGCCTTCAAAACCCGCTGTTCAAAAGGAACCAAAAAATCTCGGACCTCACCAACAAACTCATGGAAGAAAGACGAAACTTGGTTCTGCAGTCCTCTGACGATGCTGCTCAGTATCGACGTCTAAACAGACAGATCTCCAAGTCCCTAACGCGCGATTTACGGCAATTCAATACTGACCGTGTTGAAGAGGCGATTAAGCGAAATAAGGGCTCAAAAGTGTTTGCAAGGGATCTGTCTGTTGGTCAAAGCCAACTGACCAAGCTGAAGACTGAGGATGGCAGAATCATTTCGTCGAAGCCAGAGCTGTTGGAAGAGGTTGAGAAGTTCTACGGACAATTATACACCAGCGTACGCGCACCTGTCAGTAATCTGGCCAAAGATCCAAGAGCCAGATTGACCCGACACTACACCGAAGATATCCCGGACGTCAGCCTATACGAGATTAGAATGGCTCTCAAACAGTTAAAAAACAATAAGGCACCGGGTGATGATGGAATCACGGCTGAGCTTCTGAAAGCAGGTGGAACACCGGTATTAAAAGCTCTTCAGAAGCTATTCGATTCCGTCATACTCGAGGGACAAACGCCTACGGCATGGCACAGAAGTGTGGTGGTACTTTTCTTCAAAAAAGGCGACAAAACCTTATTGAAGAATTATAGGCCTATCTCACTTCTGAGCCATGTCTACAAACTGTTTTCGAGAGTCATTACGAATCGTCTCGCTCGCAGGTTCGACGACTTCCAGCCTCCCGAACAAGCCGGTTTCCGAAAAGGCTTTAGTACCGTAGACCACTTACATACGCTGCGGCAGATTATACAGAAGACTGAGGAGTATTATCAGCCCTTATGCTTGGCGTTTGTGGACTACGAGAAAGCCTTCGATTCGATCGAGACCTGGGCTGTGCTACAGTCGCTCCAACGGTGCCAAATTGACTATCGATATATCGAAGCGCTGAAGTGTTTGTACGAAAACGCCACCATGTCGGTCCGTCTCCAGGATCAAGGCTCGAAACCTATCCAGTTGAAGCGAGGGGTGAGACAGGGAGACGTTATATCTCCGAAACTGTTCACCGCCGCCCTGGAAGATGTCTTCAAGCTTCTGGACTGGAGCGGACTCGGTATCAATATCAACGGCGAGTACCTCACTCACCTTCGATTCGCTGACGATATCGTAGTCATGGCTGAGACCTTGAAAGACCTAGGCACAATGCTCGATGGCCTCTGTAGAGCCTCTCAACAAGTGGGTCTAAAAATGAACATGGATAAGACGAAAATCATGTCTAATATCCGTGTCGCACCCACTCCTCTAAAGGTTGGAGACTCTACACTCGAAGTTGTTGACAATTACGTATACCTGGGACAAACAGTTCAGTTAGGTAAGTCCAACTTCGAGAAAGAGGTCAACCGTCGAATCCAACTCGGCTGGGCAGCGTTCGGGAAGCTTCGCGATATCTTCTCGTCCAAAATACCGCAGTGTCTCAAGACTAAGGTCTTTGACCAGTGTGTGTTGCCAGTGATGACATACGGAACAGAGACGTGGTCGCTTACTATGGGCCTCATAAGAAGGCTCAAGGTCACCCAAAGGGCGATGGAGCGCGCTATGCTCGGAGTTTCCCTGCGTGATCGAATCAGAAATGAGGAGATCCGTAGGAGAACTAAAGTAACCGATATAGCCCGCAGAATCGCCAAACTTAAGTGGCAGTGGGCGGGGCACATAGCTCGCAGAACAGATAGCCGTTGGGGCAGAAAAGTTCTCGAGAGGCGACCACGAACCGGAAAACGTAGTGTTGGCAGGCCTCCCACTCGGTGGACCGACGACCTGGTGAAGGTCGCGGGTTGCGCATGGATGCGGGCAGCGCAGGACCGGTCGTTGTGGAAATCCTTGGGGGAGGCCTTTGTCCAGCAGTGGACGTCTTTCGGCTGAGAGAAGAAGAAGAAGAAGAAGAATGAGTATTAAGTAAGTATAGTACTTTTATGTATAATTTAACGTATATATTTACGTATTTCTTATGTATGACAAGGGCTTATTTTACGAGTTGTCAACCGCTCAAAGGAAGAAATAGATAAATAAGTACGCAAAGCAACTTGCGTAAAGAGAGTAGTGCACAATAGTAATGCAAGTTAAAGACTCAACACAAGATTGTGTAGAGAGATGTAGTAGAACATTAAAGTTTAGTTTTTTAGTGGCTTAAGAGCCGATGATAGCAATGAAAATGAAAGGAAATGAGAAAATGCCAAAAATGTAACTAGTAATTGAAGATGGGAACAAACAAAAATAAAGTATATACATTAGTCAAGTAAAAGTAAAATTAAAATAAATTCTAAGTCTTGATATCCTTTATGTGCCATTTTGCACGAGAACCGCTAGCGTCCTCAAGGATATCAGTGGAGAGAGTTTTGTATCACTTTACACCGAATGTATTTAAGGAGCTAATTTGGCACTAAAGTAAGAATTTGACGAGACATTTTAGTAGAAGTTTAGGAGTACTTGTACAAAATAGTTTAATACCTTAGTTTAGTAAAGAGTTAGAGTCAAGTTATAGAGTCTAAGTCCAAGTCAAGTTAGTCAATAAAATAAATATTTAATGAATAAATATTTAGTATGATTGAGTTCAATGTGAAAAAGAGACCAGTGTGAAGTTAATTTAGTGTTTAAGGTCGAGAATCTAAGCCAAAATTAAGAGAACGTGTAGATGTGTTTTTAGAATTTAGAGGAGAGACAGAGCCAAAAGATGCGATGGGCGCCAACTGTTATGTAATAAAATAACAGATTTTAAAAAGAGAAGTTAATATATATTTACAGTTTAATATAAAATACAGTTAAGGTAAAAAAATAACTAGAGGTAAAAAAAACACTAGGAAAGCGAACGCGGCACAGGGGGTATAGGGGTAAAGAAAGAAGGTATAGGGTTAAGAATTTGGACGAGGACACGGGCAGCACGGCAGGCGGTAGGGAGCCTTGCCTTATCCGCGACTGATGAATGATATATGAATATGATATGACTGAAGGCTTATTTTATGAGTAGTCAGCCGCTCATTAGAAAAAAAGTAATGTAATAAAGATATGATGAAAATATATACAAGTAAGAATGAGTATTAAGTAAGTATAGTACTTTTATGTATAATTTAACGTATATATTTACGTATTTCTTATGTATGACAAGGGCTTATTTTACGAGTTGTCAACCGCTCAAAGGAAGAAATAGATAAATAAGTACGCAAAGCAACTTGCGTAAAGAGAGTAGTGCACAATAGTAATGCAAGTTAAAGACTCAACACAAGATTGTGTAGAGAGATGTAGTAGAACATTAAAGTTTAGTTTTTTAGTGGCTTAAGAGCCGATGATAGCAATGAAAATGAAAGGAAATGAGAAAATGCCAAAAATGTAACTAGTAATTGAAGATGGGAACAAACAAAAATAAAGTATTTTTAGCTCAGAAGCGGAATTTAAATTAAAAATAAAATATACTTCGACAAGATTTATTATCAAAACTTAAATAATCAAAATAAACAGGAACGAAAATACGGAAAAGTTATGTGAAGGAAGAATATCACCAAAATGACGTGTTGACAGCTCGACGAACGCGCAGCAAATAAGGGCCGTACTACGGTTGCGCTCGCTTATATAGATTTGAAAATGCGAGTCCGCTAACACGGCCTCTCCTGACTAAGGTCGTCCTCGACCTCTTGTCCTTGACTGCATAAGGGACCGGTATCCAGTCGGGAAAGCTCGGCTAGGTGGTCTATATTGAGTCCTCATCATTATCTGAAAGACAACGAAAAGGATTTAGACCCTTAAAACACTCGTGTAACAAAATAGGCATAGTAATGATGAAAATAAATAAGCAGTTTAAAAGACTATCGTAGCGCTACATAACCAACAACAAGTAGGTACGTGAACCACATAGCTCTACGTCTGTTCACGCAACCACAAATCACATGGCATGCAGCACCACGCAAGTCTAAAAAAAAATAAGTTCTGTGAACCACGTAGCTCTACGTCTGTTCACACAACCAGTATGTGTAGTTATGAAGACCACGTAGCTCTACGTCTGTCGACATAACCAATTATTCTGGCAAACCACGTAGCTCTACGTCTGTAAGCCAGAATCAAATAAATTTGACTACGTAACTCTACGCATGTCAATGGTAAAGGACCACGTAGCTCTACGTCTGTCCAGAACCAAAAATCAAGTAAAATGACTACATAGCTCTATGCATGTCAATGTTTAAGGACCACGTAGCTCTACGTCTGTCCATAAACAACTACTCTAGCAAACCACGTAGCTCTACGTCTGTAAGCCAGTATCAAATAATATTGACTACGTAACTCTACGCATGTCAATGGTAAAGGACCACGTAGCTCTACGTCTGTCCACAGCCTAATGACCACGTAGCTCTACGTCTGTCAAGGCTTAACCTGCTTGGTTCCCACAATCATAACGTTGTTCGTCATAGTACTTGTATGGTCAGTATGTAGGTCGGTCAAGAGAAAGTTATCGAAGAGAAAAGGAGAAATGTAATGACTTGCAAAATTAAATTACCTAACGGGAGAAATAGTGATGGGAAATGAGGGACCCCCAAAAATTCCTAACATGACAAAAACGGTTATGATTGCTTTGTAGGACACAAGCATTGAGTAAGACTTACTGACAAAGAAAGCAGCACAAGAGTCAGGGAACCACTCGCCGCGTCACGGAGCCATGTACTGTGCAGTGCAGCCCACGCCATGGGCTATATGCACGCCACGGATCTGTGTGCTCTGCAGCACACGCCACGGAGCTGTGTGCTCTGCAGCACACGCCACGGAGCTGTGTGCTCTGCAGCACACGCCACGGAGCTGTGTGCTCTGCAGCACACGCCACAGAGCTGTGTGCTCTGCAGCCCACGCCACGGAGCTGTGTGCTCTGCGGCACACGCCACGGAGCTGTGTGCTCTGCGGCACACGCCACGGAGCTGTGTGCTCTGCGGCACACGCCACGGAGCTGTGTGCTCTGCGGCACACGCCACGGAGCTGTGTGCTCTGCGGCACACGCCACGGAGCTGTGTGCTCTGCGGCACACGCCACGGAGCTGTGTGCTCTGCGGCACACGCCACGGAGCTGTGTGCTCTGCGGCACACGCCACGGGAGCTGTGTGCTCTGAGGCACACGCCACTGAGCTGTGTGCTCTGCGGCACACGCCACGGAGCTGTGTGCTCTGCGGCACACGCCACGGAGCTGTGTGCTCTGCAGCACACGTCACGGAGCTGTGTGCTCTGCAGCACACGCCACGGAGCTGTGTGCTCTGCAGCACACGCCACGGAGCTGTGTGTTCTGCAGCCCACGCCACGGAGCTGTGTGCTCTGCAGCACATGCCACGGAGCTGTGTGCTTTGCAGCCCAGTTGTGGGTGGCCCAATGTGATTTACTTGAACAAGAAGATTACGGTTTGGATAGTCTGCATGAGGTATCATTATCCCCTGGCGACGCATAATCATAAAATTAAATTTCTGGGGATGGACCCGCCAACGAGTAACATGGGGAAATAGGACTTTTTTTTTTTGTTTTTTTTTTCCTCCTAAAAATTAAGCCTGCCAACTCCAGAAATTGTCCGACATTTTGACATTTTCTGGAGTGTGCGAGTCTATTAGTGCTTTAATTGTGTGAGGGCTCGGCCTGACCTGACCTCGACTTACTACGAGATTCAGATCTTTCTTTAGCAAAGCACTTGTCTTGAGTATGGCCAGTCTTATTGCAAAAAGTACATAGAATAGTATTGGATGTTGTTGGTTCATTATCTACCTGGCGAGATTTCTTATAACAACGATAACTTTTATGCCCCATCTGGCCACAAGAAGAACATTTTACAGCCGAATTATTATCATTAGAGTAAGAATGATCACGTTTTCTATCAAAATGTGTTTTAGAACCCTGTTTACCGTGGCCAGGTTTGACATAAATGGATAAAAACTGAACTAAATTATCTGGGCAAAGATTAGCATTAGCCGCAGCCGCGCGTACTTGTGCATCGGTTATACCTCTAATAGTTATTTGTGTAATTAAATCCTCACTCAAACCTTGTACAATTCGTAACCTGAGCAAAGTACGTCGCGCATATTCGGCATATGTGCTGTATTTGTCCGACGTTGTATTCATTGTTTCAAATAAAATATTCGCAAAATCCAACTTATTCGGACACAGAGATCTAAAATCTATCTTGAAGTTGGACCAGGACCGATCATTTGAAACCCATTCGTTCAACCATACTTTTGCGTCACCCTTCAGGCAACCAGCCACACGCGACAAACATTCACGATCATCCCAATTGTTAGAAAGCTTTGCCCGGTCCACCTCCTTAAACCACGCTTCTATATTATGTATAGCAGGGTCGAAATTAGATACATAGTACTGAGTACGTGCGGGAGCTAATGTTTTGATGGCATCAACTAGTGCTTGTGCTGTCGACAAAGTACTGTCAACATGTGACGTATTATCGTCACAGACTACCGAGGATGACTGAAGCTGTGTATTTACGGGAGCACTGCACGAGTTAACACCATCGCAACTTTCGCGACACGACTCAATTTGTTGCGAATTAACAACGGCGGCGTCATTACAAACGAGGGTAGTTCGAGGCATATTTTTATTTTCTAATGCATCCAAACGCGACGTTATAACATTTAAACTTTGTTGTATCGCAATGATCCCGTCACTATTAATTGTCACTGGCGAGGGTGTATTGCAAAAAGGGCTATTAGAAATACTCCGGCGCAACCGACGTGACCTACTTCGAGAACGTGACTCATGCCGACGACGCGACCTACTTTTCGAACGCTTGTGTTTGGAACGGCCCATTATGGTTACACTTTTTATGACTAGATGACACTAAAACGTTAAGATTGCACTGTTGCACTTTATAACCGTTACCGTTCAAAAAAATATCACTTCAAAATAATTTCACACCAAACACACACTCAGTAATAAAACGACGCAACAAAAATACATAAAAACAAATTGAATTTTCGTTCCTGTTATTTAATAAAACTAGAGAAAATAATAGCTGTGGGCTGAAGGCCTATCCCACTTCTGATTTTAGCTCAGAAGCGGAATTTAAATTAAAAATAAAATATACTTCGACAAGATTTATTATCAAAACTTAAATAATCAAAATAAACAGGAACGAAAATACGGAAAAGTTATGTGAAGGAAGAATATCACCAAAATGACGTGTTGACAGCTCGACGAACGCGCAGCAAATAAGGGCCGTACTACGGTTGCGCTCGCTTATATAGATTTGAAAATGCGAGTCCGCTAACAATATATACATTAGTCAAGTAAAAGTAAAATTAAAATAAATTCTAAGTCTTGATATCCTTTATGTGCCATTTTGCACGAGAACCGCTAGCGTCCTCAAGGATATATACCAGTGGAGAGAGTTTTGTATCACTTTACACCGAATGTATTTAAGGAGCTAATTTGGCACTAAAGTAAGAATTTGACGAGACATTTTAGTAGAAGTTTAGGAGTACTTGTACAAAATAGTTTAGTACCTTAGTTTAGTAAAGAGTTAGAGTCAAGTTATAGAGTCTAAGTCCAAGTCAAGTTAGTCAATAAAATAAATATTTAATGAATAAATATTTAGTATGATTGAGTTCAATGTGAAAAAGAGACCAGTGTGAAGTTAATTTAGTGTTTAAGGTCGAGAATCTAAGCCAAAATTAAGAGAACGTGTAGATGTGTTTTTAGAATTTAGAGGAGAGACAGAGCCAAAAGATGCGATGGGCGCCAACTGTTATGTAATAATAACAGATTTTAAAAAGAGAAGTTAATATATATTTACAGTTTAATATAAAATACAGTTAAGGTAAAAAAATAACTAGAGGTAAAAAACACTAGGAAAGCGAACGCGGCACAGGGGGTATAGGGGTAAAGAAAGAAGGTATAGGGTTAAGAATTTGGACGAGGACACGGGCAGCACGGCAGGCGGTAGGGAGCCTTGCCTTATCCGCGACTGATGAATGATATATGAATATGATATGACTGAAGGCTTATTTTATGAGTAGTCAGCCGCTCATTAGAAAAAAAGTAATGTAATAAAGATATGATGAAAATATATACAAGTAAGAATGAGTATTAAGTAAGTATAGTACTTTTATGTATAATTTAACGTATATATTTACGTATTTCTTATGTATGACAAGGGCTTATTTTACGAGTTGTCAACCGCTCAAAGGAAGAAATAGATAAATAAGTACGCAAAGCAACTTGCGTAAAGAGAGTAGTGCACAATAGTAATGCAAGTTAAAGACTCAACACAAGATTGTGTAGAGAGATGTAGTAGAACATTAAAGTTTAGTTTTTTAGTGGCTTAAGAGCCGATGATAGCAATGAAAATGAAAGGAAATGAGAAAATGCCAAAAATGTAACTAGTAATTGAAGATGGGAACAAACAAAAATAAAGTATATACATTAGTCAAGTAAAAGTAAAATTAAAATAAATTCTAAGTCTTGATATCCTTTATGTGCCATTTTGCACGAGAACCGCTAGCGTCCTCAAGGATATATACCAGTGGAGAGAGTTTTGTATCACTTTACACCGAATGTATTTAAGGAGCTAATTTGGCACTAAAGTAAGAATTTGACGAGACATTTTAGTAGAAGTTTAGGAGTACTTGTACAAAATAGTTTAGTACCTTAGTTTAGTAAAGAGTTAGAGTCAAGTTATAGAGTCTAAGTCCAAGTCAAGTTAGTCAATAAAATAAATATTTAATGAATAAATATTTAGTATGATTGAGTTCAATGTGAAAAAGAGACCAGTGTGAAGTTAATTTAGTGTTTAAGGTCGAGAATCTAAGCCAAAATTAAGAGAACGTGTAGATGTGTTTTTAGAATTTAGAGGAGAGACAGAGCCAAAAAGATGCGATGGGCGCCAACTGTTATGTAATAAAATAACAGATTTTAAAAAGAGAAGTAATATATATTTACAGTTTAATATAAAATACAGTTAAGGTAAAAAAAATAACTAGAGGTAAAAAAAAACACTAGGAAAGCGAACGCGGCACAGGGGGTATAGGGGTAAAGAAAGAAGGTATAGGGTTAAGAATTTGGACGAGGACACGGGCAGCACGGCAGGCGGTAGGGAGCCTTGCCTTATCCGCAACTGACGGTTCAATAGGCACGACAGGCAGGAGTAGGTGGCCTTGCCTTATCCACTACTGACGGTACAGCAGGCACAGTAGGGCGGGTAATGGGAGCCCAATGCTCTCGGCCGATGGTAATGAGAGCCGGCTTCGGTCCTCAGGTCCACAGCAACGAGGTCTTCAATGAGGTTTTAAATTGAGGAGTCTTCAGGTCCACAGCAACGAGGTCTTCAATGAGATTTTAGATTGACGATTTACGACGCGAAGGCTTGCAGGGTCCCGGGGTCAGCAGGCCCCGGGACAAGACCTTTATATCGCTCCGCGCTCCGATTTCTCGGAGAAGTGAAGACTGACCCGTTCTGACATTCAGTGTCTTTATATAGGCCTCGATTTAGAATTTCGTATTGCTTCATAATTTTCAAATAAAATACGAAATTAGAACATTTGCGAAAAGGTTTACATAGAAATTTATAGAATTTTAGAAAAATAAAATCTGACATGCGACAACGCTTGACAATCATAGTTGTTTACAATGAAAAAACGCAAGTAAAAATTTACACAATTTAAAGAATTAAGTATAAAAAAGTGGAAATAAACACGAAATATATGTTGGGAAAACCAAAATATCATAAAATAACCAAAAATGAAGATATAGCGGTAAGTTTAAAGAAATATTCCCTAGCAACGTAGAAATTTTACTATAGAAAGTGTAAAAAAGAACATTTTGAGCTAAATAAGTAATTATAATAGTAAAATAGACAAGAATAAAAAGTAAAATAAACATGAATACACTACACCTAATGTAGAGTAATGTAATGTAAAGGCGAATAGGTAGTACCTATTCGCCTCTACATAAACATACAGATCTACCGCACAAAAACATCATTGGCAACGGGCAAGGTTAGAAGACACATTCCTCGCGTCCAAGAGCGAGTTAACGAATAGTAGGCCATAAATTGTGGCTCCATTCTTCCAAGGCATTTGTCCAGCTGACTGAGAATTGTGTGCGTTCTCACAGTTTGTCAGTGGCTGTGTCGGACCCTGTGGACGATGCTTTATTGCCAAGCTTGTCTTGTTAATTTGAGTGTTTAGGGTAGGCTTGGTGCATTATGGACATTTAATATATAATATACAAGTACTTTTAAAATTAATCATTGTTTTTTAACATAATTGTTTAAGTTATGTTTCTCAATACATAAAATTGTCGAATATTTATTTATTTATTATTAGGTTAGTTATCTGGTAAATATCTAATAATCATAACATGAGTTTAGATAAGTCCAAGCTAAAGTTATGTTAAAAATCAATTTTAAAATTTTGATACCGTAAAGTTAGGTTCAAGTAACCTTCATAACTTTAAAAGAGAGAATATCTTACTAATAGTATAGATGCAAAAGTTTAGATGTGAATATGTTTGTCACTAAATCACGCAGAACCTACTAAACGGTTATTAATTTACATGTACCTGTGTTAAATTGTAACATCTTCTATCAACTGTATTTTTGCAAATAAATATCGATTTGATTTTGATTTGATTTATTGATGAAATTCCAGAACAAGCTCATAAGGAACTTTTACACTTTTGTTTTTATTTTCATTGGGATCTTCGGCGGCTTTATTAAGTCTGCCATTTACATGTTTTTTGTAAAGAAGTTAAATAAATAAATAAACTTTTTATCCTGAAACCCGGGGCGCTAAATATACCTCTCTCTCAGCAGAATCGCGAAACTTAAGTGGCAGTGGGCGGGGCACATAGCTCGTAGAACAGATAGCCGTTGGGGCAGAAAAGTTCTCGAGTGGCGACCACGAACCGGAAAACGTAGTGTTGGCAGGCCTCCCACTCGGTGGACCGACGACCTGGTGAAGGTCACGGGATGCGTATGGATGCGGGCAGCGCAGGACCGGTCGTTGTGGAAATCCTTGGGGGAGGCCTTTGTCCAGCAGTGGACGTCTTTCGGCTGAGAAATATACCCAGTTGTAAGAAACTAATAAATATCATACAAGTGTAGGTGTGGCTAAATTGATTCGATAAGTAGAAATTAGAGTACACTATCAATCACCACATTGGATCGAATACTTATTGAAAGCATTCGCCGTTAATAAGCGTTGCTACAGACGATTTAGACAATAGGAACAATGCACAAACCACTTACCATGTAGGCAGGCTTCGAGCACGATTCCTCACGAATAGTTCTTCCTTTAGACACCTAGCCGGCCAGCCACACACGATTATAAAGTTCCAAAAAACACTGTTGAGCACTTGAAGTTTTATTAAGAATAATTGAGTAAAAATGTAATGTTTGATGCGCGCGCGCCTTCGCTTTCACGTACAGACACGGAGAGGTTTTACTGGTTCTGCCACCAGCCTTCTGCTACCAGCCTATGGCGTTGATCTCTCAGACACCGGTAGGATCTGCGCATGCGCCAGCGGAAGTCCGGGCGCCCCATTGGCTAAATAGAACTGCAGCACAGCGAATTGTGATGATTGATAAGTGTATCGGTAAGGCGCGCGAAATTCAAATTGAAATGAAACAAGATTTGCGTTGAAAACGGAACATTCCGCCCACCAAAATACCAATAGGATTTTCCCAGAGTAAGAATAAGAAACGGTAATTAACGATAAATATGTTTAAGTTATTATTCTAAACTTAAAAGCTAACAAATGATAAGTTGAAACGATTATACGGAGGGTAGAGGACATAGTTTGACCAAAGGTCTCTTAAGCGAGTGATCCCTGGCTGTTCTAACGGTTGCGACTCGAACTACCCCATCAGGGCCAGGATGCAAGGAAACAACTCGTCCTAATGCCCATTGAAGAGGAGGCCGATTGTCCTCTTTTATAAGTACGATTGAGTTTACAATTAACGGTGTTGAGTCCGTGGTCCATTTTGCTCGCTGAGTTAACCCATGTAAATATTCAATTTTCCAGCGTTTCCAAAATTGTTGTTGAAAAGATTGGATAAGTTGCCATCGATTTAGTCGATTGATTTTTACGTCCTTGTAGTCGAAGTCAGGAACTGCTGTAAGAGGTTCCAGCGTTAAAAAATGACCGGGCGTAAGAACGTTCAAATCGTTGGGATCCGAGCTCAATGGACACAAAGGCCGCGAATTTAAAATTGATTCGATCTGAGCGAAGAGTGTGGTAAGCTCTTCAAACGTTAAGACCTGATCGCCAACAATACGGTACAAATGACTCTTTGCGGCTTTGATTTGGATTTCCCACACCCCTCCAAAGTGGGGAGCAGAAGGTACGTTACGTTTAAAATCTATTTTTTCCGCATGAGAGGCTTGTTCGATACCTGACGCTAGTTGTGAACTTGCACCAACGAAATTCGTACCGCAGTCAGAGTGAATAACATTGCAGCGGCCGCGACGAGAAACGAAGCGACGCAATGCCGCGATGAAGCCGTCAGTCGATAAAGTAGAAACCACCTCAAGGTGCACTGCTTTTGTGCTCAAGCATACGAATAAACACAAGTACGCTTTATCGATTTTAGCACCACGATGAAGCCCGAGCTTAATTCGAAAAGGCCCTCCTAGATCGACACCTACGACAGAGAAGGGTTTTGCCTGATTGACACGAAAGGCCGGAAGGTCGCTCATAAAGGGTTGCAAAGGTTTCGGTTTAAGACGGTAGCATCTTATGCATCTTGAAAGATGATGACGTACAGCATGCTTTGCCGCAAGTATCCAAAACTGTTGTAAAATCAGATAGTTGGTTGTGTTCAGACCGGGATGAAAATTGTTTCGATGAATAGATTCGATTACAGCTGATGTAAGAACACTCTTTTTGGGCAATAATGCGGGATACTTATGTTCGAAGTCAAGATCGGAGCGCGATAGGCGCCCGCCTACTCTGAGTATACCCTGCTCGTCCAAAAACGGGTTTAGTTTACGAAAACTGCGAGGTAACTGTATCTTTGATTGTAATTTGGATATGACATCCAAAAACAACGATGTTGGAAATGTTTGACGATAATTAGTAACGCACGATGACGCTCAGCGTCCGTTACGAAAAAGATTATCTGATCGCGGAACAGTGTTACGCATGTTATTACAAAACCTGCGAACGTAAGCGATAATGCGACAGATTTTATCTAAAGAAGAATATTTTTCGAATAGCCGATCAATTATAGACGTGTGATTAACGCTTTCGATTTGATCCGAAACGAGAACCGTGGTGCGACGCTGCTCCAGAGAGCACCGCATTGTCATCGTTTGAACGATTTTTCGATGTATCGATTGGCCACTCAGACTGTGGTTGAGACAACCATTCTGGGCCCGCCCACCATAGGGCATTGTTTAGCAAATCGTGAGGCAATTGCCCACGCGAACAAACATCTGCAGGATTTGTGACAGATGGTACGTGCCTCCAGCACTCGGTCGGTACGATATCTTGAATGTGACTTACGCGGTTTGCAACGAATGTCACCCAGCGAGAAGAAGGAGCTCGCAACCAGGATAAGGTAACGGTGGAATCACACCACAGATAAGTGTCATGGACAGGAATCCGCAGCGTGTCCTTGACAAATTTGATAAGGTCTGTAAGCAAAACTGCACCACACAGCTCTAAGCGAGGTAACGATTGACGTTTTAAAGGAGCTACACGAGCCTTTGCACATACGAGAAAGACGCGAACGGAGCCGTCAGACTCGATAACA
Organism: Ephestia elutella; assembly: GCA_018467065.1. Lineage (NCBI taxonomy): Eukaryota > Metazoa > Arthropoda > Insecta > Lepidoptera > Pyralidae > Ephestia > Ephestia elutella. Next base: position 13,653,469 of record CM031592.1, on the reverse strand, counting down.
CGCAGGTATATAACGGCGCCATATGCTGCTTCGGAGCTGTCACAAAATCCATGCAGTTGATATGATTGAGCGCTATCGGTAGCGTATTTACGTGGAATTTTAAGATTCCTAACTTGAGGAAGCTGTTCAGAGAACTTTTCCCATTGAGAGATAATTTCCGGTGGGGGCTTATCATCCCATGAAAGACCTAGAATCCAAAGCTTTTGAATAAGACATTTGGCATGAATTGTCAAAGGAGATAGAAAACCCAGAGGATCGAAAATTCTGGCAACCTCACTCAAAATCGTTCGCTTGGTGCACGGTTGATTAGATGGATTAACGGTAAAGACGAACGAATCCGAAGCAGGCTCCCACTTAAGGCCCAGAACCTTGATAGTTGTGTCTTCAGTTTCGGTAAAAGTGATTGCTTCTGAAAGACACGCCTCCGCGGGAAGATCGCTAAGTAGCTCGGGTCGGTTACTCACCCATTTTCGGAGCTCAAACGAGCCAAGACCGAAAAGAGCGATGAGTTGAGTTTTGATTTCTCTGGCGTCCTTCAGCGATGAGCTTCCGGATATGACGTCATCAACGTATATGTCGGAAGTTAAAACGGTTTTGGCCTTTGGGTACTTGTGACCCTCATCGTTGGCCAGTTGCTGAATAGAGCGGCACGCCAGGAATGGAGCGGAAGACACTCCGTACGTTACGGTATTTAATACGTACTCTTGAAGAGGCTCATCTGGGTGAGCTCGCCAGAGAATACGTTGATAATCACGATGTTGAGGAGCTAGGTTGATTTGACGGTACATTTGGCGCACGTCTGCCATGAAGACAATTGCGTGCTCACGGAAATGAAGAAGGATCTCTACGATATTTGATTGTAGCTTCGGTCCCGTCAGCAGCGAGTCGTTTAGCGATTTGGAAGTTGCATCTTTAGCCGAGGCGTCGAATACAACGCGAAGCTTCGTTGTAGCGCTGTCGGGACGTAGCACACAATGGTGCGGTATATAATACTTGCCTTGACCCATTTGCTTGGCAGGTACCAGAGTCATGTGACCACTGTCGATATAGTCAGTCATGAACTCCACGTATTGTTGGTTTAAATTGTGATCGCGATACAGACGCCTTTCAATGGCATGAAAGCGTCGTAAGGCTATCTCTCGAGAACCTTCAAAGACTGGCTCCTCGTCGTCCTTGAAGGAGACAAACTACATATCTACCTGTCTCGTCACGGTAGTGATTACTGAAAAAACTATTTTCACAGCGTTGCTCTTCTGGGGTCAATCGGGAAGATTGTGGAACGTTATCGATTTCCCAGAAACGTTGAACAATTTTGTTTAAACTATCGTCTACGGTAGAAGGGGCTACTCCTAGTAGACTGGACGATGCGAGTCTGGACTTCCCAAGAAGAAGCCAGCCGAAGACTGAGTTGAAAGCTCGCGGTTGAGAGGCGTTACCCTTCAGACGTTGTTCGAGAAGTGACTCAGCAAAGACGTCGGCACCTAACAAGACGTCGATTGGACCAGGGATGTCAAAACCAGGATCAGCTAGCGGTAGTGTTTTGACCTCCTCCCATCCTTTCGTATTTAGCCTTGCTATCGGTTGATCTCCGCAAATGCTCGGTATGACGAGCATTCCCAGACGAAACTTTACGTTACAGTTGGTGCCAATGTCGCATGTAACAAAGCCACTGACTGAGGCAGGGCTGCCCCCTAACCCATAAACGTTGATATTACCAGTTATAGGTTTTAGATTTAATCGTTGAGCGGCGTGAGCCGTGAGAAAATTGTTTTGACTGCCGGTGTCAAATAACGCGCGAAATGTATGAAATTCACCAGAAGCATCACGAATCTGGACGAGAGCTGTTGCCAGTAACACGGTTGTGGTTACGGTTGGATCAGACTGAGTTAACGAATCCTTAGCCACTAAGGTCGCCGAGCTTGCCGCCGGCTCCTTATGTAGCAAAGTGTGGTGTTTACGTCTACATTGTCGACATGAAAACATTGATGTGCACTCTCGCACTGAATGGGATGCGTTAAGACAATTGTAGCACCATTTCTTTTCAGTGGCCACAGCCATGCGCTCATCTATTGATTTTGCCAAAAAATCATTACAGGCCGAGATGTGATGTTCATTGCGACAGTAGGCACATTTACGAATCGGAGTGCTCGAATTGTGAGCAGGTTTCGCTTGTTGTTTATCACCAACATTTTTATGAGTAGTGACGGTGGGAGCGACAAGCGAATGCGTGACGTTATGTCGCTTGAACTTCTGTGAAGTTCCCGGTGTGTCCTTTGAAACGTTAGCGGTTTTATTGGTAACATTCGAAAAGTGCGTGTCGCGAATTAATGCTTCACCTTTAGAGTGTAAGAATGCCCTTAAATGGTTATACTGTGGAAGCTCAATATCGGTATGTTTTTCCTCAAACTCGCGTCTTAATTTGGTATCGAGTTTGGCCAGAACATTATAACAAAGAACAAAATCCCATTTATCGGTAGGTAATTTTAAAGTTTTTAAAATTGTTAAGTTCTCATCGATCGTGTCTAAGGCGCGTCGAAAATCTTGAGCGTTCGAAGTCTTTAAACTAACGTCCAAGATATCACGCCAGCACGTAAACGCTAATTCGCGTTTATCTTCATAACGGGACTTGAGAGCCTCGTACGCACTTAAATAATGTTCACTTGCAACAGGAAAAGTTCTAATGAACGATAAAGCATCACCACTTAAAACTGACACGAGATAGTGAAATTTCTCAATATTACATAAGGAGGTAGAATCATGTATCAACGCGTTATAAGTTGCAATGAACTCAGGCCATTCCTTGATAGCACCGGAAAAAGTTGGCAACGAAATTTTTGGTAACCGCATATTTCCACTGTGCGAACCGGTCAATGAATTATGTTTCGAAGTGTCAGCTTGTTGAGATGAACGTTGTTCAAATTTTCGTTGAATTGCCAACACTTGAAAATACAATTCGTCAAATCGATCCTGAAGTTCATCGTCCTCCTCATCGGCATCATCCTTAAGAAGGTCCAAAATAATAAAATGGGAGTCATGAAAACTATCAGCAATCGTTTTTATTTCATGACAATATGAAAGAAATAACCCTACTTGTGATTCATCGGTATTGGCTAAGGTACCTACTTCCAAAGCCTTCGTTAAGCGATTATATGCTATAGTTCGTTTACGTCGCAAACTGGGCAAATTATTAATAGTGTACGTATTTTCGATACCCTTTTTAATAGTAGGTTTAGATTTACGCCTTGATAGTAAAGACATAATTAATATCAAAACAATAAAACCTGATAGCAACAAATATTCGGATTCGATAAAAAGTTTAGTTGCGAACGTCTTCAGCGAGACCGCGTTCACAAGAATCGACGAGAATCACTGGGGCGGTATTACACGACAACAGGTAATATTGTCACCTCGGTCACCTGAGTTTTAAATTGAAATAAATTAAATTGATAAGGATGAATTAAATGAGCGTTAGGAACACTAAAAACGGTTTGCGATATTCGTTAATGTACGGTAAATAAAAAAAATAAAAATCAGTTTTTTTTGTTAAAACAAAAAACTATGATTTTTAACCTAAAACGGTAATAATGAAAATGTGAACGCACCAAAATTCGTTGAAAATATGATACGATAAACGATACAACGTCACGATAAAAAATATTTCGTAATTTGAAACGAAATAAATTTTCGATAAATAAATATCAAGAGGAAACGTTGAACGGTTGGAAAAAAGTAGTCGAGTTATAACGAACTATCAACATAAAATTATGAGAAGGTGGATTTGCAATATTGTATTATTGCGAACGGTAAAACGGTAGATAATTTTATGCTAATAAGTATAAAACGACAAAAGAATTTATTTTCAACAAATATTCTAGAAACTGATGGAAGCCATCTTAAATCGATAAACGGTAGGTAAGGTACTCAACAAAACAAAATGGAACAAAGACTTGTTTTCCGATTAGTAATTGAAACAAAATGTTATGTTTATTCGTTTTAGCTGTACTAGTAAGTATAATAAGCGTGGAATACGGTAAATGAAGTAGCAATTACTAAATCGAATTGGTATTTGGCGGCAGACTGAAGGTAGGTATCCAAAGTTCCCGGGTTTCGGCACCAAAAAATGTGGCTAAATTGATTCGATAAGTAGAAATTAGAGTACACTATCAATCACCACATTGGATCGAATACTTATTGAAAGCATTCGCCGTTAATAAGCGTTGCTACAGACGATTTAGACAATAGGAACAATGCACAAACCACTTACCATGTAGGCAGGCTTCGAGCACGATTCCTCACGAATAGTTCTTCCCTTTAGACACCTAGCCGGCCAGCCACACACGATTATAAAGTTCCAAAAACACTGTTGAGCACTTGAAGTTTTATTAAGAATAATTGAGTAAAATGTAATGTTTGATGCGCGCGCGCCTTCGCTTTCACGTACAGACACGGAGAGGTTTTACTGGTTCTTGCCACCAGCCTTCTGCTACCAGCCTATGGCGTTGATCTCTCAGACACCGGTAGGATCTGCGCATGCGCCAGCGGAAGTCCGGGCGCCCCATTGGCTAAATAGAACTGCAGCACAGCGAATTGTGATGATTGATAAGTGTATCGGTAAGGCGCGCGAAATTCAAATTGAAATGAAACAAGATTTGCGTTGAAAACGGAACAGTAGGGAAAGCAATAAATGTACAGAAACTAAAAGAGCAAGTTCTCATAGCAGTCAGTTAATTTATATAATTGCAACAATACACTACCACTGTTTGCTGTGCAAGTGTGGTACAAGATAAAGGAACTATTTACACACTATTTCTTGAAGTACCTAAATAAAAAATCATTTATATAAATGATTCTCGGATAGTAGGATATATATCCTACTATCCGAGCCCCGGGACTTCGCTCCCGAAGGAAATTCAGGATAAAAAGTACCCTATGTGCTATTCCTAGTATTTTTCTACCCTTATACCAAATTTCATCTAAATCCATAGATTAGAAGATTTTGCGACAAAATCTTCTAATCATTCAAACATTCTTACAGATTCACATCCAAACTTTCGCATTTATGATTTCAGTAGAATGAGACATTAATAACTGTATTCACAAAATTTTTCGTCAAACTGAACTTGAAGATTTTGTTAAAGTGTCAAAGTTAACAGTTACGTTTACTTTTGTTCATGGAAGTAATAAGTACTTAGCATTAAAGTACTTTCATATAGAAATTAGTACTAATTGCATCTGAGATGCTCAAAAATCCAAAAATAAGTACTTGGCATTCCCTACTCTAGCTACTGATTCACCACAACCCGGTACAGTTTTTGACTTGCACCCCTCTTCCTCAGCAGGAAAACAAGGCGTCACTCCCGTTTCCTCTCCAAACGAGATGACACCTTGAGTAATAGTCTAGCATTCGCGTCACGTCACTCCCTCACACAATTTTTCTTCCTAAAATATCGTGCCGTCGGTTTAAGAAATGAATACTCCCTTTTGAATCAGTTAGATGAATGAGAAAAAAGTTTCAGGTTATGATTTGTCGTGATAAATAACTGTTTGAGGTATCTTTGAGCAACAAAAATATACATTATACATGTTATAATACAAACACTTTTCAAGAAAGCTTTCCCCTAAAGATACAAAATGAATTAATTCTACTGGCATTTTTTTCGCATACATACATAGAATCACGTCTCCATCCCTTACGTGGTAGACAGAGCCAAGAGTCATGAGACTCGAAGGCCACGCTTAGCTGAACAGTGTGCTCTCTGATGGAATGGAGATTCAGATATAGTGACAGGTTGCTAGCCCATCGCCTATGAGTGGAGGAATCCCCAATTTTTTCGCATGTCTTTGGTAAAGTATGTAGTCTTAAAGTCAAATTCGCTTACAAACTTATCTATAAACACTATACTGACCTTTAGAAAACCTTGCCTTTTTGAAAAGGGATCCTCAGATAATATATAGAAATATCACTGAATTGAAAGTGGCACCCGTGTCCTTTAAATTACATCCTGTCTCTATACATATATGATGTAATAATAATAGTTTTAAAAAGATTTTTCTTCATTATACCTACTATTAAAAATGTATATTAACCAATATAGGAGGTTACTTCCACATTCGTCACTACAAATCAAAGAATGTTTCATATACGAGACTCGCATGAAGTTCGCCATTCTAAATTCAAAAAGCCAACCCAGTTTACATTTCATACGGAGGTTGCTCGTCTAAGAAAACTTGGAACTAATTTCGCGGTTCAGTGGTGCTATTCGCGCGCCCCTAACTTCATTGCAAAGTGATTTTCTCTGTACGAACAGCAGTTTTATACGTACGTGACTATTGGTACATATTTGTAATTCTGTGCTCTAATATACATATATACATGATTACTATAAAATTTTATTAAAATACGAATACTCAGTTATAGTTTTTAAGTTTCCAGTTATATTATTGTACTAGCCGCGCCCCGGGGCTTCGCTCCCGTGGGAATTTCAGGATAAAAAGTACCCTATGTGTTATTCCCGGTATTTGTATACCCGTATACATCGAAATCCGTGAGAAGATTTTGCGTGATTGAGTTACAAACATCCTCACAAACTCACATCCAAACTTTCGCATTTATAATAGGTAGGTTAGGATGGAAAAAAACTACTAGGTTGCATATCGAAAAGCAAAGATTTATGACATCAATATAAGAATTCAATATTATTCAAATTATTGGATATACTATACCAAAAACATGACTTGGTCGTTTTTCCCACCAAATATCATGTTGCACCAAAATTTAAGTTATTGTAAAGGTTAGTCTTAAAGTTAACGGTAACATTAACGCTGTCTTTTGAAATACTATTTGTCAACTGGTGGACATTTTTTTCCGGTGTTTTAAATGAATTTTCGGTTCGGTGAAAGATACTGTTACTGTCAAAGTAAGACAAGATCTATGGACGTGCAATTCTTGTCTATGGATTTATATGACTATTCACTGAAAATTCACTTCTGCAAAACGTTATTTCTCCAGCCATGTCACGAGTTATGATGTCGAGACTCGACGCTAAATCTATTTAAAGACGTGCCGATTGCCTCAATGTTTTCTATATTTTCTATCGGAAAAATAAAACTAAGAACTACGTTACCTGAGTGAAAATATGGCTTCCATTTTCTTGAGTTTGTTTTATTTTTATCATGAATTGAAATGGCGTGTGTTTTTATGCCATGTGGACAAAAAAATAATGAAGTAGGTACTAACATCTTTTATTTCCAAACTAGTTTTACTTAATTTGTTATTATTATATTATTTTTAGCTTTTATCAAAACTTAGAACCAATGTGAAATCCATACTAATATTATAAATGCGAAAGTTTGGATGTGAGTTTGTGAGTTTGTGAATTTGTGAGTTTGTGAGTTTGTGAGGATGTTTGTTACTCAATCACGCAAAATCTACTGAACGGATTTCGATGAAATTTGGTACAGAGGTAGATAATGACCTGGAATAGCACATAGGCTTTTTATCCCGGGAAAAAGCACTGTTCCCGTGGGAAATTCACGCGGGCGAAGCCGCGGGCAAAAGCTAGTAAATAATAAATTTAAAACTCTCGCTTAAAACCATTGTGAATTTTTGAGGATGTTTGTTACTCAGTCACGCGAAATCTACATACTAGACAGATTTCTATGAAATTTGGTATACGGGTAGAATTTTTATTCCGAAATTCCCACGGGAGCGAAGTCCCGGGGCGCGGCAAGTAAATAATAATTTTAATACGTCAAAAATTTTTGCCTATACAGGATGTTTTTTAAATCATTGGCATCCTTTTCTACTGGTGAAAGTACTCATGAACATGAGCCACTTCTTTGTATGGGATCGACTCAATCCGATGGAAAAAAAATCTGCTGTTCCATACTATTTTCCAATACCTACTCACCCGAAATGTATGGAACAGCTGATTTTTTTTTTCCATCGGATTGAGTCGGTCCCATACAAAAAGTTGCTCATGTTCATGAGTTCTTCGCCAGTAGAAAGGATGCCAATGATTTAAAAAACACCCTGTATATTGCATAATAAATCATACTTTATCTACGCGTTTTTCTTATTTGTAATAGGAGAGCATTGCAATGAGAAAAACGTGCAATTATTACGACCCTACTTATACTATTCTGACCATGGAAAAAATTAAAAGCTCGCAAACAAAAGACGACAATAGATACATCGTTTGGACATTGTTACATTTGCCTCGTAAAATAATAATAATGGAAATTATCTACCTACTAAGAATCTTTAGGAGTGCTCTTTGTTAAAAATGACTTTACCAACTTTTTATCACGAAAAACTTTTCAAGATATTTCGTCTTGCTTTCGGCTACATTTTTTCCACTCCGCTACCAGTTCATTGTTTTGTTTTTACTGAGTTTCAGAAAACCACGCCGAGTTAACGAACAGAAAATTATACTCGGAATAAATTTAAACTGTAATTATGGATTCTTAACCAGGAATTTGGAATGGGCAATTTGCCGCCGGTTTCAGGACAAATCATTTAGGGCACAGAAATAAGGCTTCATTCAAGAAGTGTTGTAATAGATAAATAGCTATGATAGGTACTTAGTCCAGAAGAATTAAAAGAATAACATTATTTTAAGAATAAAATTGAACTTATTATATTCACTCTGACAACCCAGGATAGATCGTCCTGGCGCCGACGCGCGACGACGCGACGTATAAAGAGGGCCGACCTCAAATAATAGGACACGGCACGGAAGAAGAAGTTAATTTAACTTATCTATATCTATATCTATCTTCTTCTTCTTCTTCTCTCAGCCGAAAGACGTCCACTGCTAGACAAAGGCCTCCCCCAAGGATTTCCACAACGACCGGTCCTGCGCTGCCCGCATCCATGCGCAACCCGCGACCTTCACCAGGTCGTCGGTCCACCGAGTGGGAGGCCTGCCAACACTACGTTTTCCGGTTCGTGGTCGCCACTCGAGAACTTTTCTGCCCCAACGGCTATCTGTTCTGCGAGCTATGTGCCCCGCCCACTGCCACTTAAGTTTGGCGATTCTGCGGGCTATATCGGTTACTTTAGTTCTCCTACGGATCTCCTCATTTCTGATTCGATCACGCAGGGAAACTCCGAGCATAGCGCGCTCCATCGCCCTTTGGGTGACCTTGAGCCTTCTTATGAGGCCCATAGTAAGCGACCACGTCTCTGTTCCGTATGTCATTACTGGCAACACACACTGGTCAAAGACCTTAGTCTTGAGACACTGCGGTATTTTGGACGAGAAGATATCGCGAAGCTTCCCGAACGCTGCCCAGCCGAGTTGGATTCGACGGTTGACCTCTTCTCGAAGTTGGACTTACCTAACTGAACTGTTTGTCCCAGGTATACGTAATTGTCAACAACTTCGAGTGTAGAGTCTCCAACCTTTAGAGGAGTGGGTGCGACACGGATATTAGACATGATTTTCGTCTTATCCATGTTCATTTTTAGACCCACTTGTTGAGAGGCTCTACAGAGGCCATCGAGCATTGTGCCTAGGTCTTCCAAGGTCTCAGCCATGACTATGATATCGTCAGCGAATCGAAGGTGAGTGAGGTACTCGCCGTTGATATTGATACCTAGTCCGCTCCAGTCCAGAAGCTTGAAGACATCTTCCAGGGCGGCGGTGAACAGTTTCGGAGATATAACGTCTCCCCTGTCTCACCCTCGCTTCAACTGGATAGGTTTCGAGCCTTGATCCTGGAGACGGACCGACATGGTGGCGTTTTCGTACAAACACTTCAGCGCTTCGATATATCGATAGTCAATTTGGCACCGTTGGAGAGACTGTAGCACAGCCCAGGTCTCGATCGAATCGAAGGCTTTCTCGTAGTCCACAAACGCTACATAAGCGGCTGGATTATACTCCTCAGTCTTCTGTATAATCTGCCGCAGCGTATGTAAGTGGTCTACGGTACTAAAGCCTTTTCGGAAACCGGCTTGTTCGGGAGGCTGGAAGTCGTCGAACCTGCGAGCGAGACGATTCGTAATGACTCTCGAAAACAGTTTGTAGACATGGCTCAGAAGTGAGATAGGCCTATAATTCTTCAATAAGGTTTTGTCGCCTTTTTTGAAGAAAAGTACCACCACACTTCTGTGCCATGCCGTAGGCGTTTGTCCCTCGAGTATGACGGAATCGAATAGCTTCTGAAGAGCTTTTAATACCGGTGTTCCACCTGCTTTCAGAAGCTCAGCCGTGATTCCATCATCACCCGGTGCCTTATTGTTTTTTAACTGTTTGAGAGCCATTCTAATCTCGTATAGGCTGACGTCCGGGATATCTTCGGTGTAGTGTCGGGTCAATCTGGCTCTTGGATCTTTGGCCAGATTACTGACAGGTGCACGTACGCTGGTGTATAATTGTCCGTAGAACTTCTCAACCTCTTCCAACAGCTCTGGCTTCGACGAAATGATTCTGCCATCCTCAGTCTTCAGCTTGGTCAGTTGGCTTTGACCAACAGACAGATCCCTTGCAAACACTTTTGAGCCCTTATTTCGCTTAATCGCCTCTTCAATACGCTCAGTATTGAATTGGCGTAAATCGCGCGTTAGGGACTTGGAGATCTGTCTGTTTAGACGTCGATACTGAGCAGCATCGTCAGAGGACTGCAGAACCAAGTTTCGTCTTTCTTCCATGAGTTTGTTGGTGAGGTCCGAGATCTTTTTGGTTCCTTTTGAACAGCGGGTTTTGAAGGCCTTAGACCCAGCTGTTTGGACAATTTGCACAAACCTGTCATTATAATCGTCCAGATTTTCGCAGTCTCCCAGGCATTCGAAGCGATTCTGCAACTCGAGCTGAAAGCTCTCGGGGTTTTGGAGCTGGATAGGCGCTGGTCGGAGCGTAGACTTCATCAGTCGACACCTTTCGAGTTTTATTCTAAGATTCAATGTGCCTCTTACCAATCGGTGATCGCTTCCTGTTTTTACGGCATTAATCACAGAGACATCATTGAATATGTGCCTCTTCGTCGACAAGATGAAGTCAATCTCATTTTTTGTAACGCCATTAGGATGAAACCATGTCCACTTTCGCTGTTTTGGCTTTTTGAAGAAGGAGTTCATCATAAAGAGGCCCTCCTTCTCCATAAAGCCGGGCCAGCAGATGACCACGTGCATTCCTCGTTCCATATCCAAAATTCCCCACTCTCAGCTCATCATCGCTTCGTTTGCCCAGTTTCGCGTTAAAGTCCCCCCATCACAACGGTATAGTGGGCCTGGGAGCTATGTATGGCTCTAGAAATATCCTCATACATAGTCTCTACCTCGTCGTCGGAGCGATATGAGGGCGGTGCGTATACTTGTATTACCTTCAACGAATACCGTTTGGTGATTCTGAGTACAAGGTACGCTACCCTCGCCGAAACACTCTCGAACTGGACCACGTTGTTGACGAGGGACCTGTGGACGATAAACCCGACACCACCCTGGGACAGTTGGTCGCCCTCCCGGAAATAGAGCAGGTTTCGGATTTGAGGATCATGGTGTCCTCCCCCTCTCTTCGGACTTCACATAATCCTACAATATCCCATCGTAACCTGCTCAATTCTTCCTCCAGTTCAGCGAGTTTCTCGTCGGTCCGCAGTGTGCACGTGTTGTAAGTTGCCAGGGCCAAGGGTCGTCGGGGTTGGTAGCCTGGCATCTGCCGGGGATTCTTAGCACCCCCTGCCCTGCCGTTACCGTGACCGCTACCAGAGTCCGGGATAGCGGGGCCGCCGGGGACTAGGGGCCGTGTTGTGGGTTTTGCCGTAATCGCCACGCTTGGCAGGCGGGTTGGCGATCGCAGTGTGATGTCATAGTACGCGGAAAGATGCTGCTGCCCATCCTCCGGTGTTTTAGATCCCTTAGTCGCCTCTTACGACACCCACGGGAAGAGATGGGTTGGTGCTATTCTAGGGCCACACCACAGGCCACATGCACATCTATATCTATATCTATATCTAATCTACACACATCTATATTCTATATCTATATCTATATCTATATCTATATCTATATCTATATCTATATCTATATCTATATCTATATCTATATCTATATCTATATCTATATCTATATCTATATCTATATCTATATCTATATCTATATCTATATCTATATCTATACATATAATAAAACAGTAAAAATATTTTGTCTGTACATTTAGTATTTTTGACTGAAATGTATAAAGGGACCCTTAAAAAGAATAATAGAAAGCAAAAATATTTTTTTGAAATTTCTTGTCTGTCTGTCTTTCTGTCTGTCTGTCTGTATGTATGTACGCGTTTCACGTATTAAGCCTGGGCAACATATAGGCTATAATTGATTTTGAAAACTGAAACACCTGATGAAGAACCTCAACAGAACTGCTTAACTATAAGAAATATGGAAATGGTACCTTTAGAAAAGTTTATCAATCTGACGAGCATTTTCTGTTGACGCATATAAATCGAAGAATCAGGATCATCTGATGAAAGATTCCAAGAGACCAGCTACACTATTACATATATAGAAATGGCGCCTTAGCAAAAGCATTTTCTACTAGCGTATAAATATACAGGACACGGGATAGGACAAAGAGGGACTCGGGGTGGAAGTGGTGGTACTCGGGAAATTGTAGATAACGTGCAGACTAAGATCGTTTATTAAATGAAATATCACTTTTGATTCATTTTAACACCGCGACTGTACTACGAGTACCTAATATATTCCCGCGGGACACGAGATAACCAAATGGCTGAAATTTTGAGTACTGGAGTTCAGGTTACCACAGTTTGGAACACAAAAAGATTTTTCATTTAAGCGAAACGCACGCGCGCGAAGCCGCGGGCAATAGCTAGTTAGTTATATCTCTCTCTCTCTCTCAGCTTAAAGACGTCCACTGCTGGACAAAGGCCTCCCCCAAGGATTTTATCCGTGGTAGTTATATATAAGACAACATTAACGACATAGAAGATGTGATTTTTTTATGTATATAAATAAGAGGCTACTTGAACCAATAGAGATATCTAGCGGCTAGTGATTCTATGACTTATTACTGAAACTTGTGACAAAGACCAGCAGACCATTTCAAATTATGCTTAAATCTTACTTGCGTTCCAAAAATGTAAAAGGTAAATTCTATAAAAGAAACAATATCGTGAAGTATAAATAAAATTGAGTTTTATTTCTATCATGTCTATGTTCTGTAATTTCAGCGTTATAGTCGAAAATAAGACGTTCTGGAATAATGTTATGGCTTACTTTATTTGCACTAGTCATGACTTTGGAATTGCTAGTGGTTCCAAAACTACCTACCTACATAGTGGCAGTAAAAGTTAATCACTGTATTAGAACATTTCAGATTTCAGATTGGTCCAAGGGGATTTCTTGGTAAAAATAAAGAAAAATTAGGAAGGTTTGTTTATATATCTACGAACATATATTACAAATACATTATTTATTTTTGGATTTTTGCACCATATCGAATTTCTATATGAAAGTACTTTAACTGTAACATTAATTGGGTATTAACATTAAAAGCAGTGGTGGTCGAATGGTTAGGACGCGGTGGTCAAAAAGACTCAGTTTCGAATCCTACACGTGCCATATGAGTTTGCATAGCAATCTGACTCATGTACATGTACATGTACATGTGGTAGTTTTCAAAGACCACCACTTACTTCCAATGAATGAAAAACATCGAGACCCGGATGGCAGACGATTTAAGTTTACTAGTGTGTATACGACAACTGCTACTAGATGTCGTTAGTAGTCAAGTCTGTTAGATGCATCTACTACATTTGATTAGAAAGATTTTTATATAATTATCTCTATTTGTCTATTGGCAGTAGGTTATGCTAGCTAATAACAAAAAAAATACGAAAATTGTTTGGCACCATAATTTTTCATCCTAACGAAATGTAATTTAAATAAGTAGATAGTAAAATAAAATGATTTATAAAGATGCCAAAATCTAAAAGTATAATTAGTAAACAAGACATGATGAGGACAGGACCTGACATAATTACGGAGGCTCTTAAGAATTAATTTGCAAATAAAATAGCTTACGACAAAAGCAAATTAAAAATAACTTGTCTGTAATCGCGGTGGAGAAAATTAAATGTACAGTCACCTGCAAAGGAACCTGACCCCCTGAGATAGAATTCGGTGCGATAGGGGTAGTAGCTGACTGTACTAAAAAGAGTCAGGATCACATTATGTCAAAGTCAATATGAAATACAAAACTATTGTGATCATGATAAAAACCTACGCATTATAAACTCAATGGAAAAAATAAAAATCAGAAGAACAGGGTTCTTAATAGAATAGTACTTACCCAGTGTAGATGCGTTACTTTTTGGCCCAAAGTTCGAGGTTGTATTCGACCTGTGTACTTAAGTACCTACTTAATTTCATCGAAATCCGTCCGTACCTATATTTTGCGTCATTGAGTAGAAATTATCCATACATCCACTTTGGCTTTTATAATAAAGTATTCGAAGGATTTTTCAAACCTAATTCCATGAAAAAAAAAATTCTCGACGAAATAATACCAATATTTATAACTATAATTATAATTAACTAAATATTTTGTAAACAAATGCGCAAGGTCACGTTCATCATTTCTAGCTGCATTTCAAAACGTCATTTCTGAAATCTTAGTCAGTAAATTAGGCATATAATTCAACCTTAAATTATTAAGAACTAGCGACCCGCCCCGGCTTCGCACGGGATATAAACCTTCCTCTTGAATCACTCTATCTATTAAAAAAAACCGCATCAAAATCCGTTGCGTAGTTTCAAAGATTTAAGCATACAAAGGGACATAGGGACAGAGAAAGCGACTTTGTTTTATACTATGTAGTGATGTCGCTCAATGTTCAAGGGCACCAACCGAGAGATCTTGCATTTATGAACAAAAAGTGCTTGGCGTGACACGAATTTAAAACAGATTGTTTTTGCGTAATTATTTTTCCCATTTTATGTTACAATTGTGCAAACGTATTAAATTAAGGCCACGTTGCTTCAAAAGATGACATCAAGCAAAAAACTGCTTGCATGTGCTCACTTTTTGCTCATTTTCGTTTGTGAATTTCGTTTCTGCAAGGAAATTTCAACAATAACTCAAGATCACTCGGATAGGTATAACCTATTCGTAACGTTGCTAGCGTAACACATCTGTGTTACGCTAGCAACGTTACGAATAGGTTAATATACAACAACAGTGTATCAGAGTATGTAACAGAGTATCTACTCTGATACAATCCTAACTAATATTATAAATGCGAAAGTGAGTTTGTTTATTGGTTTGTTTATTTGTTTGTTTGTTTGTTACCCCTTCACGATTTATCTACTAAACCAATCTTCCTGAAATTTCGAATACACATAGCTGGAAGTACGGAGAAGGACATAGGATACCTTTCATCCCGGGAAAACGCACTGTTCCCGTGGAAAATTCACGTGGGCGAAGCCGCGGGCGAAAGCTAGTTAAACATAAAAATGATATTCCTTCACGTACGTCTTAATAGTTTTATAAAGTTACTGTACCGTATATGGTACGGTTAGGTTTAAATGGGTTAACCCATTTCTGCCCATTTCCCATACCCATTCATTTACCCATTTCTGGTGCGATACTTCCGCATATAAACGGCTCATGAGAGCTGTATATTATTCAAGTGTCATTTGCGAAATAAAGTGGTGAAAGCCTATAATCCGCTTCCATTAAGCACTCATTGTCGAAGCGGTCCCGAGGGGTTTTCAGTACCTATAAGTATTTCATTGTCAATTTTAGTTAATTTTTTCACTACAATGGCAAAAACTTATTGGAATTTTTTTTTGTTTCAAAGGTGATCAGTTTGCTTTCGTCTTTTTGGGTGAAGCGTCTGTACCTACCGGTACCTCTACAACATGAATTCCGACAGATAATAATAGACAGATAATAGGTATATTATGTATAATGAATGACAGACAAAAATTCTAAAATAAATTATATTGGCTTCCATTTTAAATCTATTTTATCTTAAATATCTCCTATGTTATAAATAGACATTAGATGATTACGCCAAAATCCATTGTTTAGGGTAGGTAGGTATTAATACTATATAAATTTGAATATAATAGTGCTCAATGTCAAATAAATAAAATATAAAATATTTTTGTGTGTTCCATATTGAATACCTTGAAGGGTTATTTTAATAATAAAATTAAATATTATTATATCGTCCCGTACAAAAGAGTTAAGTTAAGACCCAACTGACGCTTATAAACTTTAAAAATTAAAAAAAAAAAAAACTATTAATGTCGCGAGTTGGGGCTTTCTTGTTTTACCAATTTCACTCGCTTTTATTCATTAAAGAACAGTCAAAGTCAATATATTTTTTTATAAATATGCTTATAAATCATCATAATATGATCCATGAACTAGATTTGTTGACGTCAATTAAGGTTACCAACGCTTCCTAAGCGCAAGTGGAGAAGAGGCGACGCAACAAACTCCACAGTCAAATATAAATTCGGTCAAGTGTGAGTTCAACTCACGCTAACATACCTTGGGTTTCTTATCATCGAACAACATACAACAACAACGAACAAAACGTTAGTACGTATTATCGCTAACAACGTTGGTATCCAGTTCCATAAATCCAATTTAATTTCAATTTTAAATTTGATTTAAGTTATATGAGACAAATATTTTTGTCCATACTTTGTACCCAGTCTTTGGTTGGTGTAATGGATAAGGCGCTTGTCTCCCTACTGTTGATATCCGGGGGGCATGAGTTCAAATCCTAGCGGAGGTAATTTTTTGGCATTTCTCATTTGGATTAAAATTTTATTATTTAATCATATTTCAATCCAAATCCAAGGCAAAAGGAGCGCAGGGAAAAGGCGCCACTCCTGGTTAAGGAACCTGCGCGACTGGTTCGGCCGCAGTACCACCTCGCTGTTTCGTGCAGCGGCCTCCAAAGTAAAAATCGCCATGATGCTGTCCAACCTCCGATAGGAGACGAATACGAAGAAGAAGAAGAAGATTCATGTTTTATTTTGTATAGGTTACATTTGGAAAATAGATACTTAAAGTTTTTTTCGATTTTTTGTTTTTATGTATATGTAAAAATGCAGGATTTCTTGACTGTAAATAAGCAAGTTCGACTCGCGCTTGACCGATTTATATTATTTGTAGTTATACTTTAGTTCTAGTATTATATGTATATGTTACTGTAAAAGCTTGAACTACGGTAAATCCTAAGATTTTTGAGTAAAACCTAATATTTACCAACTCTTCATGGTAAAAGCCTAAACAATTTTGCGATTCGCTCTTTTACCACCATTCACTTGGTAAGTCTTCGGCGGTTTTATATTAAAGGCATGGTAAATGTTGAAAAAGACATGTTATAATTTTACTTATTTTATTATTTACTATTTAGGAAAAAGTTTAAAGATGTTTTAAAATGACTACTAGTTCCTAAAAAAATATAAATTCCAAATTGAAATTGAAGATTGATGAATGATTTGACAAATTAGTAAATTATTCTCATATGATACCTACATGAAAATATGTACCTAAGGTTTTGATTGAAATAAATGAATAAGAATTACTCTTTGTTTCATTCCCAAAATCAACAACAACCATCCGTCAGTGGTAAAACCTAGCATGTACTAAATTCTAATAGTAAAAGCCAGAAAAAAATCGTCTTATTTTTATAAATTCTTACATTTACCAACTCATGTCGGTAAATCCTAACTTACTACTAAATCTTGGGATTTACCGTAGTTTGAGCTTTTACAGTAACATATATAAGAATACAAAGTTTATGTGTGTATATAATACCGTTTTTCTGATAGAGCGATAAATCAACACTAAAAAAATTAATTTAAAGGAAACCACCCCCCTAAATTTTTAACTTTTTTTTAAATTGTAGTACCTATTTGTTGATAAAGAGGCCATATTGTATACTACTACATAATACACATCTTGTGTGAATTGCAAGTATCTACCCGTGATAGTTCCAGAGATATCAAAATCCGAAGCGTCGACAGACAAACACACAACGAAGGTATATTAATAGAGTTCTGTTTGGACCCTTTAGGTATGGAACCCTAAAAAACGAATTGGAATAAAATTTGTACGAAGTCAAAATTTTCAATATATCGACAAAAAATTGACAACTTGAAATAAACACCGGCCAAGTGTACGCTGAGGGTTCCGAACAATATTTATAAGTATTAGTCATCAAGTTTAAAAAATCTAACATAAATTCAACGTACAAGTGTAACTAAGTTTCTCAACGTACAAGTGTAACTTAGAGGTAAAAACTGTGCCTGTAGTTTTTTTGTATAAAAAAATAAATGGAATAAAAGTACACAGTGTTTACAGATTTCTACTTCACCAAGTGCCAAAATTAAGTTTTTTATGGCATTTAACTACCTACATACTTGAAATTTTCAGACTTATCCCTAAATATTTGCTCTATGACATTGCTTTTTGCCAAATTAACTGATTATAGGTCAACGGGTAGTGGGTAGGTATTCTAGGAATTCCTTCTGAAATTGCAAAATTTGCAACATTTACGGTCACATCATTGGATCGCGTAAACGTGTAAGTTTGACAGCTGAAAAATCTTATTACAAACTTATAATTATTTACATGCTTATATGACTTGAGAAATTACTTGAGAAGAAAATATTGTTGACAGACAGACATCAAAGTGATCCTATAAGGGTTCAGTTATTGTCTATTGAGGTACGAATCCCTAAAAACAACTTTGAATTTATTTTATGTCACGTTAATATAACAAGAGCAATATAATTAATAGCGGTATATTAACTACAGTCAGTGTCTCCTGTTCAGTCGTGTGTATCGAACAAACAACATACAAAATGTTGGTTGTGATTAGCATTATATTTGGATTGTTGGTACTTTATTGGTTAGGTAATAGAAATTTTAATTACTGGAAAGTGAGAGGAGTGAAACATGACCCTACATTGGTATTTGTTGGAAATAATCTGAAACAATTCATGCAGAAAGCAAGCGTTTCAATGCTAGCTGCCGAATTATACAATAAATATCCCGAAGAGAAAGTTGTAGGTTTTTATAGAGCATCAGCGCCAGAGTTAATTATCAGAGATCCAGAAATTGCAAAACGAATTCTACTGACAGACTTTAATTCATTTATTGCAAGAGGATTGAATCCGCACAGAACAGTAGTGGAACCATTGTTAAGAAACCTCTTCGTTGGTGAAGGTGACTTATGGCGTTTATTGAGACAAAATCTTACACCGTTGTTCAGTACTGGCAAACTAAAAGCTATGTTTCATCTTATAATATCTCGAGCAGAAAGACTCCAAGCTTTAACTGACGAAATAACAGAAAAAGATTATTATGACGCACGAGAGTTGATGGCAAGGTATACAACAGATTTTATTGGTGAATGTGGCTTTGGAATAAATATGGATACATTATCCGAAGAAAACAACCAGTTTAGGAGACTCGGGAAACGAATATTTCACAGAACTCTTAGAGATAATATTCATTTGGCATTGAAATTTATATTTCCAGAACTAGCAAAAAACTTGAACCTGTTAGCCCCAGAATTAGAAGAAATGATTTTACATTTAGTTCAAACAGTTATAAGAGAAAGAAATCAAAAACCTACGGGAAGGTGTGATTTTATTGATCTAATGTTGGAAATTAGGCAAAAAAGGTAATATTATTGGAGAGTCTATAGATAAGAAAAATCCTGATGGTTCACCAAAAATTATTGAAATTGAATTGGATGACATTTTACTGTCCGCACAAGTATTCACATTTTTTGCAGCTGGATTTGAAACATCATCAACCGCGTCAAGCTACATTTTACATCAATTGGCATTCAATCCAGATTGTCAAGTAAAACTACAAAATGAAATTGATAAAGTTCTTGCAAATTATAATAATAAACTCTCGTATGAAGCCATCAGAGAGATGAAATATTTAGAAATGACATTTCATGAAGGTAGTAGATTGTATCCCTCTGTTGGATATTTAGTCAGAATGTGTACTGTACCAGAGTATACATTTCCTGAATTGAATTTAACTATTAACGATGGAGTCAAAGTAGTAATTCCCATAGCTGCTTACCAAAAGGATGAAAAATATTATAGCGATCCAGAGAAATTTGACCCTGAAAGATTCCGAGATGGGGTTAAAAATGACGTTAAAAATGGTATATATATGCCGTTTGGTGACGGACCGAGAGCTTGTGTTGGTGAGTATTAACCAAATTAAAATTTATAATTTTATTTATTACGTAATGTTTACTTAATAAAGTTCTAAGGTAAATGATTACTTTAGTTACGAACCTTAAAAAACAATTTTACTAATTAACAGTTAAATTTCAAATTTCTTGCTTTTATTCCACAAATGTTCTTTCTCAGGGGCGAGGCTTGGAATGATGCAGGCCATGGCTGGCCTGGCTGCTATATTACAAAAATTTTCGGTGGAGCCAGCGGCCTGCAGCAAACGAATTCCTGACCCTGATCCTACTGGTACTATAACAGAAGGTTTTGTCGGTGGACTGCCTCTTAAATTTAAGAGACGCGTGAAATTCTAAAAAAAATATCACTTTAGTTGCTTATTTAAAAAAAAATATATATATATTTATTTTATGTTTATAACTTACAACAATATATTTATAGGGATTAATCTACTGGGAGTTTATATCAGAAACGGAGTTATTATAAATAAACCTAGTAAAGTTTTAAGTACCTAATGTTAGAGATATAATTTAAGATATACATAACAAAAATGCTGAAATTTGATATGTACAGTAAAAAGCCAAAAATGGAGTCATACCTTAAAAATCATATTGCCTTGCAGGGCTCGTAGTCCATGTTTGTGTGCGTAACATCCATATTATAGACTTATAATTACGATGATAACGTAACTCACACTAAGCTAATTATCATATTACCCACCCACACCAAGACACAATTCCGCTGCTACGTGCTGCCATCTACCAGATTTACAGGGTGCTATTACATTACCTACGTATGGTGTCTGTCTGTGGTGCTTCTAATATAGAAATGCCTACAATATTCATTACTATAGTTATTTTTTAAAAGCAAACGAATAGCGATGAGTAACGATGGAACCAATTGATAATTTCGCCCACTAGCTCGTGCATCTGTTGCTTTAATCGGTACACAAATAGACTACTTTGATATGATGGTCATGGTCAAGTTATTCTGTTAGTTGCTAGTCTGCATATTTTTTTTTTTCATATGAAACTCAATTCTTGTCAAGAGTATTTTTATATTAGGTTTTATATATTTGTTTTGTGTATTTGGTTTTAAAATAAAATGCACAAAAATTATGACAAGTATTTATTCGGTTAAATATATATTTATAGTTTATGTTTATTTACTATGACATAATGTGTATTATCAATTCAATCAAATTCAAAATGTATTAGACTACTTTGATATGATGGTCATGGTCAAGTTATTCTGTTAGTTGCTAGTCTGCATATTTTTTTGTTTTCATATGAAACTCAATTCTTGTCAAGAGTATTTTTATATTAGGTTTTATATATTTGTTTTGTGTATTTGGTTTTAAAATAAAATGCACAAAAATTATGACAAGTATTTATTCGGTTAAATATATATTTATAGTTTATGTTTATTTACTATGACATAATGTGTATTATCAATTCAATCAAATTCAAAATGTATATTTAATATTTTTCTTTAACCCTCTGCGAGTGATGTGGTCCAATTTTTACAATTTTGCTGACGTGGTAGTATAGCAGATACCTTTTCTAACTTAAATATTTATTTGTAATTTAGACCTTTTTTATTTAGCTTATTGCAATCTATACTTATGAAACAATTGAGAAATTAAAAAATACGTGATTTTGTAATCAGGTTTAAGTACCTAATAGAATCCTTTATTGCGCATGGCATAAAAAGAACAAACATTTCAAATGTCTTCGTAAATAATTAAAATAAAATATTATGTAGCCTGTTACTTATTTGAAACCTACAATTGAGATATGGCGGCGCTTCCGCTACGATTATTGGGTGCTATATTGACTCCCCACCTAGTCATTTCCGCCCAAACAAGATGGCGCCACCGGCAGTCAACGTCGGTTGCGTTCGCTCGAACGTGAATTTTCAGTTGGCGTTTGTTTTTCGTTGCGAACAGTCGGGTGCAAAACGACGTTGTCGTTCGGAATTTAAATTTAGCATTTAAATTAAGTAAATTTAAATTGCAACTCAAAACAGTAAGTAAAATATTTTCTTAGAGATCTTACTGTTTGTTGGAAAATATTTCAACATTGTGCTTTCGTTTGCAGTTATGGATAACGGAACAGCGCAATGTAATAATGGCTCCCCGTGGCGGGAACGAGTGGTGTGAGGAAGATTAACTACAAGCGGCCGCGGCGTCTGTACAGCAGCAGCGATGACGAAGGAGATGACGAAATATCTTTGTCGGTGCCGTCGCCAAAGCGTGTCTGTACGGAGAGTAATATAGCGGATCAAAGGTTAGACTACCTACAAAAACAGGTCAGTGAGCGTAAATATCTTCTTACGAGAAATTATAGCAGTGACCAACCTCGAAAGGAGGTTAGTTTTTTTTTTGATAAGGATAAAGATGACAATATTTCTGTGTCGTCGACTTTACTAAAGCCTGCCTACGATGATTTTCAAGTGCAGGATGAAACAATTGCATCTGAATCTATAAAACGCGCTTCAGAGCCTAAAGTTAAATACTTGCGTAAGGTCCAGCACTTTGATAGTACTGAGTGGAATAGCGTTCGCTATACGGACGTTCAGAAAAAATACTTAGCCAAGCCAGGGTTCACTAACCTGACTTTGAATGATGAACTCTTAACTTTTGAGTCTAAATTTAATCACCTAAGATCTTTAGATCAAACATTTGGCGCATTAACAAATATGCTCGTGGCTCAAAAAGAGGCTTTAGTCAAAGTCAAAGTCAAAGTCAAAATTTTTTATTGAAACTTGGCCTTCAAAGAAGGCTCTTTTTCACGTCGATAACTAATTATTTAATCATAATATTTTATGTCTCAAAGCTACAAACTACTAGCATTTCGGAACGACCACTGCTGAGAAGAAATGCCGAAAGAAACTCATGAAACAGTCTTGGTCGCCTAGCATGCCAGAGGGGCTATTCATTAACTTTATACATACACTAGATTGTGTACAGTCAAAAATAAAATAAAATATAAGTAAAAAAATAATAATAATATAATAAAACATGTTATGTTTGTGATCAAGTAACCACAATGAATTGGTTAAGGTTAAAGAGAAGGGCTGTTCATTAAACAATTTCCGCTGGATGGCGTTGATAGCAACATTTTCCGTTTTATTTTTTTTGTTGCGTTGTTGCAGTACTTATAGGCAAACATTTTGAATTGGCGAGCGGTAAACATACTCTTTTATTTATTTTATGGCCTACGATTATATTTCAGTCAACATAATGATAAAAAAGCTTTAGAATAGAATCTGCCATGAATCTTCGTATCTCTACACTCACTCACACTACGACGAGAGCTTTCAAAATGACATTAAATATAGCGCAAAGCATTTTTATAAATTTAAAAAATACGCTACTAGATGGCACTTATTTCAAAAGAGTGTCTAACTACAATAATGCCAATCGGACTGGCTGGCAGCATAAGAAAAAGAAAAAGAAATTTAAAAAATACAAAGAGCGAAAAATAACCAATAATTTCTTCTTGTCATTGTCATATTTTGTAAGAAAGCAAAAAAATATATTTATGAGAATTAATATAGGTATGTACCTATGTAGTTCAAGTTCGTATCAATTGGACTCAGCAACGAAAAAGTCCTCCAGCGCGTTGCAATGTCTAGACTTTTGTTGCAAACTGTCAAAAAGCGCAAAGTTAAATATTTGGGACACGTTTTGCGACACAACAGATATCAGCTGCTTCAACTTATGGGAAAAATAGAAGGCAAGAGATGTGTTGGAAGACGCAAAAAATCATGGCTGAAAAACATATGTGAGTGGACCAGAGTCACCACGGTTGAGGAGCTGTTTCGCTTAGCGACGAACAGAGAAGAGTTTGCGAATCTGACGGCCAACCTTCAGTAATGGAGAGGCACTAGTTCATTAGTGCAAAATCATAATTAGTAATAAGAAACTGTAATTTAAATACCTATTATCTACCAATAGTTTCAGCAGTTTGGATTTCACCACCTCTTAGATTCCCAACACAAATCTAGCAATAGTTCGAACATCCATTTTCAAAAATCAATCAGCAAGCAGCACCGCAGACGTTATGGTCATACTGTTCTATTGAATTGTATGACTAGAATTATATTTTTTTAATAAATAAAACTAAATAGTACATATTGTTGACTTTTATTAAATTTTTAGTAATGAAGTGGAAATTTATTTTCCGAACTTTTTTATTAAAGAAAACAAAAGATTAGGTATAGTTATTCCTTTCCAACATAAATTGTTAAATATTGCAGTCATTATTCATGATGACTCCTTCATTGCTTGGAATGGATGGTGATAATAAATTCTTCATCACGACAAACCTGTGTTACAGTTTTTGTTTTTGTATTACAGAATTAGTGTATAAAGAAACACTTGTGCTGTGCATTTCCTGCCACAGTATTGACATTTGACACGTGTCAATACTATCGATAGTCCTGCAACGCTAGTAGATAGATATGTATATAGTGACTTACATCGATACCACGACGAACATCGATATCTTTTATTGTTGATATAAATTAATATCGATTTTAAATATGCAACAAGCTAATTATTAAAAATAAAAAACACGACTGACAAGTTTTTACTCAAAAAGTATACCTATATACAAACATATAAGTAATATACATTTTTCAAATCGCCTTTTAAAGCCCTTCAATTTGATACCCCACCCGATAAGATTGATCAAATTTTATTGTTTTTTGGTCTGCTATTTATCGCATATATAATCCGCCATTTTGTTTTTATGATGACGTCATATAGCCTATGTCACTCGGAGGAATGCAAGGAATCTAAAAATACCTCTCACATCAAAATCTGTTAAGCCATTCAGGACTTATGGTGGAATAAAGAAACTTACATACATACATGAACCCTGAAAACATAACACTCCTTTTATGGTCAGTCGTGTAAAAATAAATCTGCAAATAATAAATGCGTATTTTATGCATAAAGTGTAAAAGTAATACACAGGTACCTTATTTACATTTTAATTGATAATTTGTTAATACTTATCCGAATCTGATCGATTAGATTCAGCACTGTCAACGGTCAATACATAATCACACTTTCAATGAAATGTATTTAAATAAAATCGGAAAAAAAATAATTAATATAAATCACGGAGGTCGAGCCCACCTCGACTTTATCGATAATTCAAAGTATCGATACTTCGTGCCCTAGAAGTTCTAGGATTAAATTAGACGTTCAGAAAACATGTTGTGAAATGCAAACTAAAAAATAATTAATCAGTAATATTTGTTTTCTTTGAAACTAAATATAAATGTATGCACATATTCCTATAGTTTATTTTTTGTAAATGAATACCTACGTGTATAATATCTACCTACTATAATTGATGGTTAAACAAACTTACCTTAATGAAGTTTGACCATAATTATACAAGACGTTGCTTCCGAAGATATTTATTCAATCAATTCACTATGCAGCTCGCTCTGCTATGTACTAGAGCATGACACAATTTTTAGGACCTAGGGATAAAATAAAATAAAATAAAATAAGTCCAAAATTTACATCCGACTCTCGTCCCACCCTTACCTGTCACCGGCGGAGGCGCCATACTTCATTCCTTTAGAACAAAATTTCGAAATGTGGCGCTTGGGATATCGCGTAATATGTATTTAACATATTGATTGGGACGGGCGGGTTATAAATATCTTCGGAAGCAACGTCTTGTATAATTATGGTCAAACTTCATTAAGGTAAGTTTGTTTAACCATCAATTATACTACGACGTTGCTTCCTCGATATTTATTCAATCAATTCACTATGCAGATGTTTAGAACCATTGCGAAATTTGCAAGATTTTTATTTTTATATCATTATAATAATATTAATTATTATTATTCTTTAATGTGAGCTATTAAAAGTGGATCCTTAGATACTTTGATATAGGATGGTTAATTACATGAATAAATACAAATGTAGTTGCATCTACGATTATCTTCCAAAAAGATATTAGTAATAAACAAAAAAAAAAATACGAAATTTGAGAAAAAATTCTTCGAGTAGGCTATGTGATGCAATGCCATTACGGTTTTTTCATTTTGTAATGCAAAATGGTGAAAAATATTAAAGCTTATCAAATACAATGTTTAAGTTCTGTAGGATACAGACTTTGGTTGCTAGCCTTGATATTTTGGGAGAAAAAGAAGTTAACAAGAAACAGATTAAAAGTTCTATGAGTATACCTTATGGGACAATAATTAACATAACCAAATTAACACTATCATAGTTATTTCCTGTGAGACAGGATATTTTAACAGGCTTATTTGGGAATAAGATATGTTAACTTTAAAACGTAAATATTTACTAAGAGAGATGTGATGAATGAACATTTTTTAGTCTGCAATAGCAAACTCAACGCAGGCAGAGGTGCTTGCTCAGAGTTAATTTTACGAATAGCGACTAGAATTTTGACTACCTAATGTTAGAAATCTTTATTGTATTGATTATGAACATACACTTCTAGATGGTTAATGTGTCGAGTTGAAAGGACACTATACTAATTTAGGATTCTTTCTATAAGTACTCGAGGAATACCTTCACCTGACAAATATACCTATATTAGTTTGCAAGAGAAAAAACATGAATATGCAAATTTGAGGTCGGTACATTTCTGCTGAAATATACTGTTTATATAAACTACACTGTTTTTATAGACTGTACTTAGCCGAATATATAGGTGAATTGGCTACAGTCATAGAGTATAAACTATAGGTAGTATTAGGTACCTACCCACAGTACGATGATTTTAATATAACTTTTGTTATGAGTACGTACTCGTATGCACGAGCCTTTAGTTAGAACTATTAACGAAATACTGAATTCAACAAACGAAATTCAAGTGTACTTTCTGTACAAGCTTAAAATGTTTCCAGTAACAAATACATATTATAAAGAAAATAGTTATGATGCTTAGTTTTCCAAAAGAAGAATCTAAAAGTTCTGTAACGTATAGGCAAAGGCCGTGTAATGACAAGAGAGTCTTTAATTGTGATTAGATTCTCGATAATAGATTACTTCCTTGTTCCAAATGGTAACTTACTCGCGCAAGTCGTTGCAGATGACCTTGGCTAGGAGTTATTTGTAATAAATACAGAGTAGCTGTAGAAAGAAAAGGTCCATATTATACTACTTTACGTCTTCATTTTTTTTTTTTTTTTTTTTTTTTTTATTATTGATCAAAAAATTTGCATCCAAATCACTAAGATAGATATCTATAATTATGCATCCAGTTGTTGAATTAAATTTGCGGAGGAAATTGAATTATTAATAGAATGATGGGGATATTAGTTCCAAAGATTCGAGTTTACGTAGAGTATTCAACACATTTACGATCAGAAAAAATCCATTGCCATATTGGCTATTTGAATAAATCCCCATAGACAGAAACTAAAAAACAACATACTGAGTATCTAATATTGTTCAGTACTTGCTTGCTCAAGCTAGAGCTAAGGGCTAATGTCTAGTTCTTAAGAAACAAGTGCTTTGTTATCTTACTTTAATTTGCCCAAAAAAGAAAGCACTGCTCTTACTGGCTTAAGGCACTTATATTCCATTTATAAGGTGCTTTAGAGCGTTGCTGTTGTACAACTATAGTGAGCGTAGAAGCCGGTTAATTGGATTGATCAGCTTGATCATATGTAAGTATTGAAATAAAGTATGTAATAATAAGTAAGT
The DNA here is from genome assembly GCA_018467065.1 of Ephestia elutella. Classification (NCBI taxonomy): domain Eukaryota; kingdom Metazoa; phylum Arthropoda; class Insecta; order Lepidoptera; family Pyralidae; genus Ephestia; species Ephestia elutella. The sequence goes on along the minus strand of CM031592.1, from coordinate 13,625,543 downwards.
ACATAATCTCAGTTTGTATTAGGTATCATTACTTTGGATGGATTGGATGCAATCTGCAAAAAAAATCAGTCAAGAAGCTGAATCTTTATGTATTATAATCTTTATGTATAAAACTTTATCTAGGTATGTGTTCTTTATGTATAAAGATACATGGGCAACTGTCAGTGAAGCGAGTTGCTAATTATAAAAAGATAAAGAGACCGGTATCGGATATTGACCCGATATTGGGTGGTTCCGGAGTCACCCGGACTGACAATGAAAATATTTCATTATACAAACTTTTAGGAGAAAATTGATCGCCGGAACAGTTTATTTAAAATACTGTCAAATTTGACGCCATACTCAATAGTGACATAGAATACCTGTTTAATATATGAAATATAAAGGCAATAACTGATTGATCGATTGATCAGTCGATTTATTAAAAGTATTGAATAAATGTACCAGACGTGTATATTGTAAATTATCTAAATTATGTATATTTGGCGAATAATCATCTCGATTGATGAGTGGATTTCCTTTCCTCAGTTTACCGAACTCCGTTTCCCAGCTTTCTCTTGGGCTCTATCTGCTCCCCAATGTTTAGATATTTGGTATGAGTACATACCTGTTATGATGACCAGCAATGGTCAGCGATTTTCATCAGTCCTGATGTTCAAACATTTATAACAACAGATACATACAGATAATCCGTCACTACCAAGAGTTGAGACTCGAAGTCCGTGTTTAGCTGAAATTAACAGAGCTGAGTTAATACTGACAGTGCATGGTTATAACATCACTATAGTTCCAAGAACTTACGCAGCCAGAAAAAATAATACTTGACTGTATCAGTCTAGTAAAGTTTTGGTAAATATGAGATACTTAAAGGGTGTTCGAAATGTATAGTAAGATACACACTTTTGTTACATGGTTATCATCTGATAATATTACTATTGGCATAGTTATACTTCGGATAATAGTTTATCTACGATAGCTTGGGAGTTCTATTGCGTATATCTGGCTGATAATGTGTAGATTTGGCTACAATCGCATTGTAGTTCTGTTTATGCCAATAAAAGTGTGTATAAAATAAGTAAGTAAGTAAAAATACTTATAAACCAGACTACGATCGCGTCGTAGTTCTAATGGGTAATAATGTGTATACCTGACTACAATCGCGTTGTAGTTACATAAGGTAATAATCATCATCATCATCTCGAGTCGAAATGGCAAAAATTAGACTTATTAAAATTACATGTGCACACGCGACTACAATCGCATTGTAGTTCTATATGTGCTGTTATATAGGTGTAGTATATAAACTAGACTACGATTATATCGTAGTCATATTGGGTAATACTTTGCGCGAAGATTTTGTAGTTAGGCCTCTTGATTGGGCCCATTTTGCGTAAGGAAACTGGGCAGCTGCATATCTTCTGCGTTGTTGTTGTTCTTCTATCGGACTTTATGTGCTTGACTATAGTCGCTCTGATTACAATCGCATTGTAATTCTAACCCCGTCTACAATCGCATTGTAGATCTATTGGGTCGGAGCACACGTGACTACAATCGCATTGTAATTCTGTATGTGCTTGACTATAGTGTAAAACCCTGATTACAATCGCATTGTAATTCTAACCCCGTCTACAATCGCATTGTAGATCTATTGGGTCGGAGCACACGTGACTACAATCGCATTGTAATTCTGTATGTGCTTAGCACAGTCCACACGTAGATCACTCGTAGTCCGCCCGTAGATCACTCGTAGTCCACCCGTAGATCACCCGTAGTCCACCCGTAGAGTACCCGTAGATCGCCTGTAGACTCCTCGTTGACTACCCGTAGACCAACCGCCATCATCATAGCTATTTTAATGTCCCCAATATTGGGGCACTGTCCTTCCCATGGATGGGTAAGGAGGATTAGGGCACCAAGTGGGCCCAATGGGGTTTGATGGGTTTTTAAGACTGTGAATACAGCTGAGACAGACCCATCCAGTGACTAACGAAGTAACGTTAAAATCGAAAAAAAAATCGAATGCGTACAAAATAGGTACGTACGTTTTTATCACAATAAACAATTAAGCAATTGACGTAACGGATAAAAGTTTAATTTTAAATGTTGCAATGATGACAGCTTATGCTTGGCTAAAATCTGGTTTACACAATTATTCCAGGGTCTTCAGTATAGAATTGGACCCAGACTTATTCTGAACATACTTGTTATATCGTAGTTCAATATGATTAATCTTTCATCAACAAATAACCCAATTGGGCCTTGCGTTTAACTTTTAACGACGGTCAGAACAATCAAGGAATAAGAAGAAAATTATCAATACATATGTAGAAAAAGGGCGGGGATGGCGCCATGCCTGTTTGTTAAATAATTCAAACAGAAACGAACTTAAATCTATGTTATTTTACTATTACAAATCATAATTGTATTTTAAACTATGTTTGCAACCAAGTACGAGTTTTATTATCTAATTCCATGATTAACGGATATAATAACGTTGACATACAATATTGTTGACAGATGACACGTGGTAGTCTGATAGATTCTTACGGTAATGTTGACGTGGTAGTATAGTGGACACCGGAGCGATTATGTCCTCACATGTGATATCGGTGATTGTTTATACTATATCGACGCATTCGGCGGCACATTCTAGGAAGGTACCAAAAATGCGAGAAACAAAATTCAAAGAGAAAAGCTTAGTTTTTAGAGCTGACTTTAACACTTGTGGTGTCTGTGGGACTACCACGTCAGTCGCAGAGGGTTAATATATTGCCTACCTATAATCATGGAATAATTAAGAACTTAAAAAATAAGCATTCTGTAGTAAGTTTACCTATACCTACCTATCTGTTTATTTATTTTATATATGATTACCAAATTATACCTAGACTTGTTTTGGGAGACGATTTAAAAGTTTTACATCTTACATCGATTCGCAAACCCCTAACATGCTGAACCAGAAATAAGATGATGTAATGGTTCAGGGGTTTACGTATGTAACCCCAGAGGGTGGTTGCATGACTACCTTCTCTCTTTGTTAGTAAATATTGAGGTTATATTTTAAGTATTCGTTTTCATTACGAAAAGAGGATTAAAACTAGACCTCAACATTTTACACACGTCCACTTTGGCTTTTACAATAAAGTCGAAGGATTTTTCAAATCAATTAGTAGGTACCAATATTTATAAATATAATTAACTAAATATTTTGTAAACAAATGCGCAAGGTTACGTTCATAATTTTTAGCTGCATTTCTAAACGTCATTTCTGAAATCTTATAGTCAGTAAATTAGGCATATAATTCAACCTTAATTTATTTAGAATGTCGTTCAATGTTAAGGGGCACCAACCGAGAGATCTTGCATTCATGAACAAAAAGTGCTTGGCGTGACACGAATTTAAAACAGACTGTTTTTGCGTAATTATTTTTCCCATTTTGTGTTACAATTATGCAAACGTATTAAATTAAGGCCACGTTGCTTCAAAAGATGACATCAAGCAAAAAAACTGCTTGCACGTGCTCACTTTTTGCTCATTTTAAATTTATTCCTTCTTGTCTGGTATATGTTTAATCTAATATTAGTAGCACCAAACAAGAAGGAATAAATTGGGAAAGGAGGTATGAGTGTATGGATGTTAATAAAGTTATAGATGATGTTTTACTTTTGTTTATTATATAGAGCAGCCCGCGGCTCCGCCTGTGGCAAATTAATTCCACCCCTTATGGGATGAAATGGGTGAAAAACTAAATTCACGAGATTAAAATCATATATTCTCTACTTCACATTTTATCACAAGAATTTGTACCGTACTCTAACCCTAAATTATAGTATTTACCCACGCAAATACACACCAAATTAGTCTAAGTATTTCCCGGAATCGGTGCACTGAAATAAACAGTGTCAATCAGCTTTCAAATCAGTTCTCTTGTAACCCGTTGTCCCAGGTGAGCGTCAAAAGCAGCAAGGCAGCGCAATGCGATGCGTAAGTATCAACTGTATGATGTACTGTACATACATCGCCTATCATCGCATCGCGTTGCCTCGCGTTGTTATGCTACAAACCACAAAAAAGTACAAACGTCCCACGTCCACGTCCGTGTATAGACGTCCAATGCCCTCGGAATGTAAGTAATAGAGAAAAGTGGAGAGCCATTGCCAAAGCAGCAACCTTTGCCCAGGGAACGGGCAGTACATGGGATCCCATGCCAGCACCATCTGTACAGCCACGACTACTCTGACAAGCAAGAGTGACCGACAGAAGAAGATAGATGTACGTCTATACTCGTGGTCTAAAGCGATGACGAGACGTACGCCGCAAAGCCGCTCCCTTCTCACCGCGCTTGCCCCTCAACGCTGAACTGATATCGACGAGACCATTCTCATCGTTTATCATACAATTATGTATCCGAAAATGTTGATCGCCAGTCGCAGTTATCGCGAGATCCAGCTTTATGTTGTCGGCGATATCACATCGCTCCACTCAGAATTGTGTCTATCACTTAGGACGCCGGGTAAGACAGGTCTGCATGAGAAGTCTGCGCACGTACGCGCTGCACGACTCAAATGCTGAGGTCAATTTCCTAAGGAGATGAACACTATGAGCGCTCTCGGAATATGTGTCAGATTTTGGAGTAAATGCTGATTGGACTGGTGTTATGGACGCTACGCTGCTGTAAGAGTGGAACTTATTTTTGTTAACTTTTTGAGTATTGTTGGCGGATTTATTTAATTTTATGCTTCTGTAAGAGTTGATAGTGAATTCTGTTTTATTCAGAAATAGAACCGGCCAAGTGCGAGTTAAACTCGTGTGGAGAGGGTTCTCTACAATGCCAATTCCTGTAATCCAAAAGCAATGAACTATATTTTTTTAATTTCTTCCTAACGAGCTCTATTATTTTATATATTATGCGACACATGTATTGCAAAACTTTTTTGTTATTTCCTAATTTATTCCCCGAAAATGACGCCACCCTATCAAATTTCACCTGATTTGGTCCAGTAAGATTCGGAGCACATTGGCTGTGACAGACGGATGGACAGACAGACACACGCACGAGTGATCCTATAAGGGTTCAGATTTTTCTACGGAACCCTAAAAAGCAAGTAATTTATTGCATCATCTTTTGTTTACTAGGTACTAAGTAGGCAAACAGCGGTTGTGGCTGACTGGAAGGGCGCTCGCCTGTGGCTGCAAAGGTCCCAGGTTCGAATCCTGCCCGTGTTACATGAGTTTGTATGTATACCAATCTGACTCATATTCCCATATTAGTTTTCATCGACCACCACTTGCTTCCGGTGAAGGAAAACATCGTGAGTAAACCTGCACTCTGGTTGATAATTATCAGCTAGTGTGTGAAATGGAGAAGGCAATGGCAAACCACTCCATTAAAATTGCCAACAGAGTCGTTGTGTGTGTTTCATTCCATATAATGACCACGACCCTCTGTCATGAGGAATACGACTAAGGAGGAGGAGGCAAACAAGTATGCGGCCCACCTGATGAAAAGCGATCACCACAGCCTATGAATACCTGCAACATCAGCATTAGATGTTAGTATTTACCATTTCGTGCAATAAAATAAATTCCAACATAAATGCGAAAGTGAATTTGTTTATTTCTTTGTTTCTAACCTCTTCACGCTTTATTTACTGAACCACATACACATAGTTAGAAGTATTGAGAACAACAAAGGGAAGAAACTAACAAACTACCTTTCTTTCCGGAAAAAGTACTGTTCCCGTGGGAAATTCACGCCAGCAAAGCCGCGGGCAAGAGCTAGTACTATATAAGTAAAGACTCAAATTCTGAGTTTAATTTCTAACGCGAATGATATACTTACACGATAAGTCGACCGTAAACCAAAAAGTTCGTTAATCTGTTACCACCTTCGCCCAAATAACCGGAAAAATAGCTTCCGCAAGCAATGTAATGTGGAAATACAGCTTACCCAATCACTTGGGTTTATTTGGCGGGATCGAGCCACGTGATTATAGGCCATTTGTGTTTCGGCTATCTTGCTCGCTGTCGTTTTATGCCCGAGGGCCTTGTCTGGGTTACAGCGACAAGCGAATATGACCTTTAAAGAATATTTTTCTTTGCTAACAACTCACGTGAAGAAGACGATGTGTTTATTTAGGGTTTTAGAATTAACTTTTTATGTTGGAATACACTATTATCTGGAAAATTACAACAAAAATAATGCATCAGATAGTTTTTATTTTTAACTAAACATTTTGTAGGTGACGTTTTATGAGCCACAACAGCAAAAATAAGGAAAGGTAAACTTAACAATAAAATGAGACGAAAGACATTAATCTGAAAATAATTTAAGAACAAAATTTTATCTGTAAAACACATACCCGTAAAGTGGTACAGACTTGTTAAAACACGACTGAGCCATAAGTGTAACATGTTAACCCTCAGTAAGACAAAAGCCCTAGAGGGCCGATGTAAGATCGCAGTGAGTGCAGGAATCGGATAATGTTGCAATAAATCGACACCCTCTGCTGGCTTGTGACGTCATTTGCGGGAGCGACCGTTCGCCTTTTTTGGCAACTGGCAACACGAATTGGGATAGTAAATAGCTGAATCGGAACATTTGTGTAAGGGTTATTAAGATTGTAGTTTTGATATTATTAGTGTAAGTTATTTACTTAGATTTATTGAGATAAACGACTTAAATGGTACCCAATTTGGTATCTATGTCTGGTGCTGGCAACAAAAAGATCTATAAACTAAACAGAAAACAGACAAGAATTTTAATGGGAGCCCTGACCCGACATTTCGAATGTCGTAGGCACCCTGTTCAAGCTAAAACTAGTCCCTCTATGTCTATTTGAAAGCCCTCTATGTCGGGTGTGCGCAGAAGCAGAGGAGTCTATGGAGCACATTATGTGTGAGTGTGACTCGCTGGCTAACAAGCGGCTGGCCCTCTTTGGACCTGCGTATCCGGAACTGGAGAACTACAGGCACATCGCAGCAGGTGATATCCTGAAGCTTATGCAGTCCTTCTTCAGGAATCCCGCTGTATGAGTAAGGCTTGGGGGTAAGTACAAAATGGTCCAAGACTCGACGTGCTACCGTGAACACGGACCCCATTGCAAGATAAGATATAGGATAAGAAAATTCAAATAACATCAACAGAATAATTCAAGAATGCACAATCACACAAAATCTACTAGATGGATTTTGATGAAATTTAGTACGCGGATAGAAAAAAAACAGGAATAGCATAAAGCATACTTTTTACGGTACCAAAGCCCCGGGATGTCAATGGTCTAAACATAAATACCAACTGTCAAATAAACAATGGCAATGAGGCAGAATCATTTTGAAACAGTGGCTAAACCTCAAGAATAGTAGAATATCTAAAATGTCCCACGAGACAGAATATTCGAAATACGTAGGTACTTATAATTAGTTGCAAAGAAGGCTGCAGATGGCGCCTCAAGTTTCTTATGCATAGCGAGGGAAGTTGCAGCGCCTGCCGTAGTAACGAGTTCTATAGTTGGATGACCAACTTTGATACCTACTCTGAGATTTATTGGTTGCCACGTGGATAATATAAATTATTCCATATAATTTAATTCCGGTTATAAGTGGTGAGTCTAGATTGTTAGATCTTCAGTGCAAAACCGAATCATTGTTTTTGCGCGACGTGTCGTAACGTGACGTGCAAATATAGTGACGAAAATTCTAAAATGCTAAAGTCCCAGGTTCGAATCCTGCCCGGGCCACATGAGTACCAGTCTGACTCATGTACCCATGTTTTCATCGACCACTACTTGCTTCCGGTGAAGGAAAACATCGTGAGGAAACCTGCACTCTGGTTGATCATTATCAACTAGTGTGTGAAATGGAGAAGGTAATGACAAACCACTCCATTAAAATTGCCAAGAGAGTCGTTGTGTGTGTTTCATTTCATATAATGACCACGAACCTCAGTCATGAGGAAATACGACTAAAGAGAGCCCTATAGAGTGCCTCATACATTATCTATACATACGAGTATAATAAAACAGTCAAAATTTTTTGTCTGTACCTTTAGTATTTTTGACTGAAATGGATAGAGGGACACTTAGAAAGAATAATAGAAAGCAAAAAAAAAAATTTTTAATTTCTTATCTGTCTATCTGTTATTCCGGTTCCGGC